>CM029777.1:12154081-12867329 GCA_017562165.1 Ectropis grisescens | reverse complement strand
TTTAAAATTCTAATTGTTAGTTTGTGAAAAAAGTCATGATTTTCCGACGATTTACAGAGTAAGTTTGGTCATTTGATTATGTACGGCATTGTTTCCATACAGTTTCAATACCTCTTCTAATACATTATTTCGCAACGCCGTACAAAAATCATGCGACAAGGAAAAATGATCGAGGTTTAGAACCCCCCCTCTTCAACTGCACTCAGTTGGACAGCTTACAAGTGACGGCATAGTGCTCAATCTTATTACTTTATACCCTTCTATCATCCTACATAGGTCTCCTGGTCTCCTGCTGTATCAGATGACCCATAATGTTCACGGGCCTGCAGTCGATACATTCTCTTTGCAATTTGCAATACAGTTCAATTCATCTGTGGTTCAATTTCTTGTCAAATCCACTTAGTCTGTGGCACTCGCTACTTAGTCTGTGGTCAATTCTCAAAATAATAGTATATATGTACCATGTACGTATTGTAATATATATCAATATATTATCATTTTCCATTGTTTCCGAAATATTAGTAGTAATTAGGTAAATATCTTGTCTTTGAGATCTTCCGATATTATTTCTATAAGTCGAATCTTCTAATGTCTATCTTGTCTTACATATGTGACTATGGTTCAGAGTCTGATGACGGCAGCGACTGTGAGATAAAACAGAAACGGTAGGTTCTTGGCTACTTGGGTAGTTGTAAATTTTCTATTATATTTCCTACGTTCTAATCTATTTTAAAACTTACATTTTTTTCGTTTTTTCAATCAGGTCGAAACTACCGATACCTGATTTGAGTAAAGTTGCTGTTGTATCTTTTGATACCCATTTGGATGACCCTGAACAACACGATGGGCGGACTAGATCTTTCCCACATGTAAGAGGAAATTGGGCTACGTTTGTATATATTAAGTGTAAGTCATAAATTATTATTTAATTAAACACTTAACTGCGGAATTCTTCAGATATTTGATATCATTAATAATGTATATATCATCACAGGTATTAAAAAAAACATAAATATGGGTGATCTACATTGAGTCATCAGTACAACATTATTTTCAGATACTGCAGAAGATTGCTTATCAATATTAATTGATAAATTAGAAAAAAGATTGCTTACTTATGACAAATTATGGAAAAAATGTGACAATGTGCATATTAGTGTGTCAAAGACTGTGGTGTTAAATTACCATTTGATAACACCTTTTACTGGATCATTACAGAAAACTATTTCTGAATTAGACAGGCAAGTAATTGTACTAATTGTATTGACAAGGGTTTCAAGAAAGGGTAATTTTAAGATATGCTTTAGGTAATTTTAAGATTAGGCTTACGAGTGGGAGCCAACATGCAATTCTTGTCAATCTGTTTGCAAAAAAATGTCTTAATAGCTCCATCATCTCACTGATGTAGGTAATAAACATTTGGGGCCAAAAAATTAGAAAATAGTGTTTATTAACCAATAAATAATTAAAAATTAAAGGTATAAATAATTTTTGTATTTACTGTTTACAGTTTTGAATTAGGCTTTAGTGGATTGAAGATTTATTGTAACGAAGAAAATACAAGAACATTTATAGCTTTACAAACTGATTTTTTTAGTCACAAATATTTACTGATACTGACAGAAAAGATTGACGAAATATTGAAAAACTTCAATTTACCTACATTTTATGAGGTAAGTAAGTGAACTTTTTATCACAATGACATCCTACTAATATTTATTTGTACTTAAAATAATTTGTTGCTCAATCACATAAAATCTAAATGATCTGATTGAAAATGGAACACAGATTACTATCTGGAAGAATGCATAGCCTACATTTGAGTGGCCTCATGGCTTAGTGGGTAGTAACTCTGCCTGCAAAGCCAAAGGTCGTGGGTTCGATTCCCACCCAGTGCAAATATTTGTGTGATGAATTCAAATATTTGTACTGTTTTCTGGGTGTTTCTATGTATAAAAAGTATGTATTTACAACTATATAAGTATTATATCACCTATCTGGCCCATATTACAAGCTTTGCTTAGTTTGGGGTCAGATGGTGTTGTGTGAATGGTGTCCACCAATATTTATATTTATTTAATCCAACGGAAATAACGGGAACAGGAACTGTTGGGCACTGCTAGTACATTCATATTAAAAAAAAATTTGTGAAGGAAATGCGTTTACCCTTTCATCTGGGGGAGACATTTGGTTTATATCAGACTCGACACCACAAGTGGTGCCCTTGCCGATAACCAACTCCGCATCTGGCAAGAGAACAGGGCACTTTAATACCGGCGGCGGCCCTTTCCCGCCGCTGGCCTCCACCGATAGTCGAGATGTTACTACCCAACATCGCGGCCCGCCTCAGTTGCGCCGTTGCCCATACACAGCGCAAGGTACATGACGCATCGTCATTGGCTTTGAGGCAAAGCCTAGATGAGCAGCCTCTCCTTGCATTCCCCTTGACCAGGCCCAGGGCTATGATAGGTGTATAATGCACAAAGTTTATCTTCTTCTGGTCATTTTTGCATCCTTTCTGTGTCTGTATCCAATGCCTCTTATTTGCTGCACTGGACATGTCAATTTACACTGCCTTTGCTATTGATTAATAAATAAATATATTTTTGAGGCTATACTAGACATATTTTACTTTGTTTCAGAATCCATCATTTCATATGAGCCTTTTCTGGGTTAATGGCAATCACATATCAGAGGCTACCAACATTGTAAAGAACTTGAAGACATTGTCAATAGTGAGATTGAGAAATCATTGAGAACAGTTTTAATTGAATCTGTGTTTTGTAAAAGTGGGAACAAACAATTTCAGTATCACTTTCAATGAAATGGATCAATTTACAAATGTCCATTACAACACTAACACAACCAATAAGAGGGTCTATGTCAATCGGAATTTCAATAGGAATGGTATAGATAGAGTTGTAACATCCAATGGTAATGTGTATTTCAATCCCAAATTTTCACAGAGTTCAAATAATCCAAATGTTTTAACACAGCAACTAGATCACTCCATCAGACCAAGAATACATGTTAATCCAAATTTTATAAGACCTTCAGTGCATAATGTTTCAATTGCTTGCACTTCTCATAAGAACACACTTCCTAAAGCAGCTGCAACGATTAACTATTTTAGTCCAACCACACACACAGCCATTACAAACAGTTGAACAAGTAACAAGCACACAGCAACTGCAATCAGTCACTACTTATAGAGACTACATAACACCTACAGCAGTACCCCCATCACGGTATTGTTTAGTGAGACAAAAAGAGAAAGTTGCAACAATCACACCTCTTCCAATTAAAATCACTCAAACAATTAAAGTTAACAAGTACAAATCAGTATCATTAACTTCTGTAAAAAAGAATCTCATTACTGATAAAAAAGCTAATGCCAAATTAATCAAACCTAATCAAATAAAATTGAATCCATCATCTATTTCCAAATATAAACCCAAAATTGTTTCAAAACCAACATTGAATGAACAAAATACAAGATTCAAGTATGTGAAGAAGAGCACCACAATTTTAAATTCACCAGATATGGGACAGGGTAAGTCAGTAAGGAGAGTTTCAGTTACCAATACCAAGAGTATTGTCAAAATTAACCCTAATCAAACTAAGAAAATATTCTCAGGAGCATTGAAAAAGAACAATGTACCTTGTCCACTATTTAAGAAATATGGCAAATGTTTGAGAATGATTAGAGGCGGCTGTGACTACTTACATGATAAGAAACATGTATCAATATGTCGAAAGTTCTTGAAAGGAGTATGCCACAACAAACAATGTCTCCTATCACATGATCTGACAGATAAAAAAATGCCCACATGCTACTTTTATCTACAAGGTAATTGTACTAAAGAGGGTTGTCCTTATCTTCATGTAAAAATAAATGAAAAGGCTAAAATATGTCCAGATTTTTTAAAAGGTTACTGTGAAAATGGTAACAAATGTGTGCATCGTCATGTAAATGTTAGTTTTAATAATCCTTCCAAATTAATGAATTCTAGGAAGAGTACTTAAACTTACTATCATACACAAAACCCATACTGGAAAGATACATAATTCCAGGAAATATGTTAGAAAAGAAGATAATAATAAAATATCAACCAAAACTATTACAAAACATCAAGATAAAGAGGCTGTCAAGGATAAGAGATATTTTAAAGCTGGAACGAATGTTGAAGAACAATATGATCTTATTAAACCAACTAGATGTAAACTGGGTACTTTACCATCTTTCATTCAATTATGATTTTAACAGACATCCAGAAGTTTGGATGGATATGCTTCCTGAATGGTCCCATATAAATTTTATCAAAATCAGTGGTGGTTTTGAAGAGACAAACTTCTTAGCATTCCATGGATTCACCATGCGGGTGCGGGTCCATCACGTGGCAGAGAGAAATCCCTATTAGATCTCAAAGACTTGTGACACGGGTGTAGGTTTAAATGACCCCTTTCTGACGTACAGCAACACTCACCTGCTTGTTGTGCACTCAACATCAGCTGCTGAACATAGACCTCCCCCTAGATTTTCACAACAAATGGTGAACGATCCAGCGCAACACGCTACCTTTGTGAGGTTATCTGTATGTTTTATAAAACAATCAAACCAACTTCAAAACCACAAATAGAACCTTAAAAGCGAAAAAATTAATTTATATAACATGATTATTATAAGCTCTTAATTTGATTTGATAATATTTATCTACTTACTAGCTCTAGACTTGAATGGCAGAGTGAGTAGTGCTTATAATAAATATTTCATTCATTTATTTTTTGCTTTCAAGTGTCTATTTGTGGTTTTGTGATCTGTTAATTGTTTGTGTAATAATTGTTTATTGGATTCTTTGACAAAGAAATAAATTTGTTTAAATATTGTTGATTGAATTGTCAAAATCAATGTAGCATCTGGGTTAAATTATTTCCTTCTGACAATGAAATAAATATAGCACTTTCAAAAAGAGTGTACTATTTATGTGGGTCTGTATTTCCGTTTGACTTATTTCATCATGTTTTTTTGGACTTTTATTTACATTTTAATTTGCTTTGTTATGTTAAAATGTGCTTTTAGAAATTCAGAATATGGCTTTAAATACCTGAATTTGTTTGACTTATTTCATCATGAGTTTCATCCTGTACTTTTGTGTATATTTTTGACGTGACAACGTCTTATAAATTGTTTTGCCGGGTGACACTTCAAGAAACTGCGTTACGCTCCGCTCACGTTATGCGCTCACGAGAGCGAGTGAGAGGCACGCGTCCCTTCCACTCGGGCATGGTTAGCCCGCCTAAGAGCGAGAGAGACAGACATAAAAAGTGAAAGGCACGCGTCCCTTCCGTAAAATTATTTTACCACTCAAAGTCGTTGTCACGGAAAACTTTCGCCCGTATACCGACTTTACAGGCAACCATTTTTTTTTTTTCGCTTAGATACTATGAAATGTAAAAAATGGACAATGTAATAAAAAAAGCAATTTGGAAATATTTTTATATTTTTTGTAATAAAAAAATTCTACATAATTTAGTGAGTTTGTATTTTACACTGAGCTGTCTATTGAAGGATTATTTTATATAAGCAAGTTTCTTGTTGCATTGTGTGACAATCATGTACGAAATTATTAAGTGGTGCTCCTTTGTGCAATACAAAGCACTACATGCCATACTTTTAGGCTCATGTTGTATAGAGTGGCGAAGCTGGGAAATCATGGTGGCAATTAATGTATTAAGCATTATTCTACAAGCACATTACACTATTTTGTTTTTTGGACTTTTTGATTTACATTTTTTTACATTTAGTTATGTTGATATGTGCTTTTAGAATATGGCTTTAAATACGTGAATGAAAGTACCTATTTAATTTTTAAACCATTTTGGCATCTTGCTGTTTTTAGATGTTGATGGGACATTGGATTTACTTGATCTGTCATCATCCATTTTTCGCCTAGTGGGTGCTCTGAAAACAAATCTTTATTTAATTTTACAACATTTCCTAGATGATTAAATGCTGTTTTTTGTTAGCTTGAAATTTGAAGTACCTATATTTTGAAGCCAACATATTAGCAGCCTCACTTTTAGTTGTCTTTGTGTAGAGATCTTCCTTCAAATACATTTTGTTTTGGTCTTCTTCTACCCATTTGAAGTGCAAGTGAACACATGGTACAAATTTAGCTTCCAGTAATGTCATGTCAGGATTGAGTGTCTCTTTCAAAGGTGATGTAACTGGAATTAAAAGTATTATGTTTTCTTATCATGTTAGTGAATTATTATTTGTGACTGAACAACTGAACTCACGGTGGTGTGTCTTTACTTACACTTTCAATGTATATCTGAATATCTACATAATATTTACCATGCATACAAGGTATACAGCATTTTAGTTGCTTCCATTTGAAGTTTTTAAGTCACTTAAAAATATTAATAAATTTGAATAGACTTACAAATATAGAACTGTTTATCTGGTCTTATGATGTGTTCTTTTACAAAGTCATTTATATCTTGAATAGTATT
Source organism: Ectropis grisescens (assembly GCA_017562165.1). Classification (NCBI taxonomy): domain Eukaryota; kingdom Metazoa; phylum Arthropoda; class Insecta; order Lepidoptera; family Geometridae; genus Ectropis; species Ectropis grisescens. The sequence continues at coordinate 12,860,813 of CM029777.1, read as the reverse complement.
TGTCGGTAGAAATATTCCTTGTAGTATGATTCTGTCTGGGAATTGTATCCGAACCACAACATTCTTATAGACACTGAGTCTTTGTACCGATGTCTGAAAAAGTGTAATCAAGCAATAAATTGAATGAATTGTTAGATTTGTGGATGTTTTTCAAAGAGCAGATAGATATGTAAATTTGTAAGAGATGATCATTTCTCCATTTGACTAGCATTAAAGATTAACACTTTACTAATCAAAGATAAATAAAATCAATAAAGCTTGACCAATTTAATTGAATAAAACATCTTAGTTACCTCTTGGTCTAGTTCTGCTCTCTGTTTAGTAGTCATCAGAGGGGTATTTTCGATCACTATACGATGCTGTTGCAGGTCATGATACAATTTTCTGACTTCTTCTATAGTTAATTCATAAAACTCATCAGGAGATCTTCTAATTCTGCTTCAACTTTATCAGGTTGCATAAAAGCTACTGCTTTTTGTTCTCCTATCTACAACATCATAAAGGCTGGCATTAAAATACTGGCAATGTTTTAAGTCCTTAATAAATCATTAACAAGTCTAATTTCGTTTCGTGATTATTCAATCACACCAATGCTTTTTAAAAATCATTCTACAATGTACCCTTTATAAGTTTTCATTTAGTGTGATACCCGACCATTTATGATTCTTTGTGTAAAAAAAATTGATAATTGAATTGAAATATATAAATGTATTTTAATGTATCATAAATATCTAGGACATACAAATGTAACTTCATCCTCAATATTGAGCCTCCTCATTAAGTTCTCCTTAGTTAGTGAAGCACTTGAGCTACTTTTTAGATTATCTTCACAACTTAGCTCTGAAACTGGTTCAGTCTTCTTCTCTGGCACTTTGGCATCTATATTATGGGTAGTTTCTTTAGTTTCATTTGTTATTTTATCTTGTTTAGTGTCTTTGTTGGGTTGAGCAGGATTTTTCAAACTTCTCATCATGGATACAGGATCTAATGCTTTAGAGGCCCAGGAGATTCATCATTTATCTTTTAAGGGCTTATCAGATCTCACTGGATTTTCTGACAGAGGTACTCTGTATACTGCAGATACATTTGCTTGCCTGAAAAAATAAAATGTCTATAATAAAATACCAAGTCACTATAAAATGGGTAACATAAAAATAATATATAAATAAATATTGATCAAATATCCCTGTAAAATAAATGCATATTAAAATCAAAATTGCCACAGTTTACTGGAAGAGATCGCTTTTAGGGATAAGGCCACTAATTGTTACAGAATTATCTTTTTAGGTTGTTGTTTCTAAGTTTTTTTTTTTGTTTCATTTTATTTAAGAGTGTATCTATCTACCCAATCAAACTAGAATAAATATGATCCCATTTCACATTCAGAGTACATTCAAATTTGTGGGACCAAAATAAAAAGATCCCATTACAAATAATATTATTTCAACTAATTTACAATACTAATAACAAATATTATTTCCAGTGCTACTTACTGCTACATCAGCTTTGTTGAGCAACCTGAGAATAGCTCTGCCTTTTATCAATCCCAGCTTTCTAAGAGTTTCTCTCTCAGAGCATTTACGCCAGCTACTTCTTGGACGCATATACAGAATACAAGGTTTTGTAGATCATCAAACTCGGGTGCTGCTAGTGAAGTAATAAGGTCATACAATGATGTGTGTGGTGGAAAATCTGCTGTTCTTCTTTCACCTGAATTAAAAGGAAAACTTAAACATATATTACAATTGAGATATTACTCCAACATATTAGATTGTCGATATTGTACTTTACCATCTTCAAAAGTAACCCAACAGTGACATTATTCTCTTCCCGCTTTTTCAGCTTCTACCATTTCAACCATAGCTTTATTAGGTAAATTAGAAAACCTCACGGTGGTGGTTAAGTCCAATAAATGGTTATGATGTTTCAAATCGTAGTCAGAGGCTTGAAATCCATGCTTATGACACGTATCTTCCAATATCTATGAACAAATAGGTATAACTCTTATAACATCTGGAAAAAGCAGCGGCGATTGTAAGTGCATTTTTTAAATAATGAAGAGAAGTTAGTCTGAAAATTTCAAAATTCTAACTTGAAGTAAAACAACTTCTTACCTGCAAAATGCTAGTGTCAGGCGTGCAATGAATAGTTTGCCGTCTACCATTTGGAGTGAGAACGATAATATCTTTAGACATGATGATTTTTAAGTTTGTTAAAACCAAATAACAAGTTCAAGTCATCGAATATCTGACTTACTGACTGGAAAATCTGAGTCTGAGTGATTCTCAAAATATCAAAACAAGACACCGGCCATTTTTGACACTGACATTTAGTGAGAATTGTATACTTTTTTATAATACTTTTTGGCTCCATTAACATAGAATATATAATATTCATTTCTTGTTTCTTGAAACCTACGCACAGACCAAGCTAACCCTTCGAGAAATGACAAGCATGCTTGACATGCATGCATGACATGCTTGTCATTTCTCGAAGCTCTAACCTTCAATCTGAGCTCTAACCTAAGTAGTACCACAGACTATAAGCAGAGAGAGAGTTGGTAGTACCCACAGACTAGTAGAGAGATACGCAATACCTAATATCTATTCTGTGACCTAACTACCAAGGTAGACAAGGTAAGGGTACATTCTTTAGAGTTAGAGTACAAGTGTTCTGTGGGTACTCTACTCATCTACGAAATGTAGGGCGCTAAACGTTCGGTTGAATACGTTCGCAATATCTCTACACTTGCTTTACAAAAAGTTGACGAACAAATAAAATCGCTGTTAAAAGTGAAAACTTATAACTCAGAATTTGATAGCTCACTTTGTAAATTACGCGGGTGAAAACAGAGGGCATGTCCATGACCATGGCTCCAAGTTTACCGAAGATTTCTTTCATTCCCGAGCGTGATGCTTGAGGTCAATTCATAGCCCACGAAAAAATTGTCTGTGGTGCGCCAAAAGAAGTTTTCATTTCAAAAAGTCTTACATCATCTGTGTTCATCAACATCACATCGTCTACATTTCTGTGAAAGAGTGCAGAGACCTACTAACCTGTGCTTAAATACGTACCAACCTACGTAGGTACATACCGTCGATAACACATATATCAGTAATTATCAGCAATTAAATGTTATTATATATTATATCTCTTAAAGGCTGGTGCTCTATCAGAGCTCTTAAAGGCTGGTGGAGCCCCACTTATAAAAGAGAAAGAACTACATACACAAAAAAGTACAATCGGCCTCTTTGCTTAGCGTTTGTGGACTATGAGAAGGCGTTTGACTCGGTCGAAACCTGGGCTGTTCTGGAGTCCCTACAGCGATGCCAAGTCGATTGGCGATACATCGAGGTGATGAGATGTTTGTACGACGGCGCTACGATGACGGTCCAAATTCAAGACCAGCAGTCGAGACATATTCCTTTGCAGGCGTAAGACAAGGGGACGTAATTTCCCCGAAATTGTTCTCAAACGCACTAGAGGATATGTTTAAGACTCTGGATTGGGTTGGACATGGCCTAAACATCAATGGCGAGTACATCTCTCACCTACGATTTGCGGACGACATCGTCATCATGGCAGAGTCGCTGGAGGACTTGCAGTGTATGTTGGACAGCCTGACTGACGCTTCTCAACGCATCGGCCTCCGGATGAATTTGGATAAAACCAAAGTCATGTGCAACGAATTCGTTGCTCCGGGGCCAATTGCCGTAAATGGAATCACTCTTGAAATTGTACAGAAATACGTTTACCTAAGGCAGATGCTCGAAGATGTAGGTAGAATTAACTTTGAGAGTGAGGCTATGAAAAGAATTCAGTTGGGCTGGGCAGCATTTGGAAAACTTCGTCGAATCTTCTCGTCACCCATCCCACAAAGTCTAAAGACAAAGATAATATATAACCAGCGAGCTATGGAAAGGGCTATATGCTTGGGGTTTCTCTGAGGGATTGCATCCGCAACGAAGTAATTGGTCAGAGAACTAGAGTAACCGACATAGCTCAACGTATTAACAAACTGAAGTGGCAGTGGGCCGGTCACCAGGCGCGGTCCCAGCCTCGATTTTGGAGGGGTCACCAGTACGCAGCCTCAGGTTTTGGGGGGGGGGGGGGTTTGGGGGGTCACAAGTAGAAATACAATAAATCGAGCCAAAAATGCTTTACTAGTACCTAACCCCCAAGATTTTACCCGCGTAGTTCCCGTTCTAGTTTTTTCCCGCGTTAAAAAATAGTTAATATGTACTATTAGATATTTTTAATTTTCTGAGATTTTTTGTTTAACTTATACGATTTTGGGGGGGGGGGGGTCATGTCCCCTATGACCACCCCCCCTCGGACCGCGCATGCCGGTCACATCTGTCGCAGAGAGATATTCAAAATAAAAGCAGTTCCGAAAAATTGTTAACATCCCTATTACGCACATTCATATATTAGGCAAATAGAAAACAATTCAAATGTCCATTAAATTAAATTGATAAAAAAGACTAGGTCCTAACGCGTGACGTGACTGTCGGTGTATATTCTATGCGTCGCGTGTAAAGTTTGTATGTTAGTTATATTAAATATTGCGTTTAGGTAGCTGATTTCATAACAAAAGTCACTTTAAATTTAATGTGTTATCCAATAGTACATACATTTTCTAATAATTTCGTACTTTTAACGTGGACTTGCTGCCCATCTAACTTTGAATGATCATAAAGTAAGTTAAACAAAAAATTGGTTGCCTGTAAAGTCGGTATAAAGGCGAAAGTTTTACGTGACAACGACTTTGAGTGGTAAAATAATTTTACGGAAGGGACGCGTGCCTTTCACTTTTTATGTCTGTCTCTCTCGCTCTTAGGCGGGCTAACCATGCCCGAGTGGAAGGGACGCGTGCCTCTCACTCGCTCTCGTTGTGAGCGCATAACGTGAGCGGAGCGTAACGCAGTTTCTTGAAGTGTCACCCGGCAAACCAATTTATAAGACGTTGTCACGTCAAAATTCCATAAGATGTCAAAAATTAAATAATGATGTAAAAGTAAAACTAAACAAAAATAACAAATAGCGATACATGAATAAAGAAAACACGTAAGTCAATATGTAGGTACGTCAAAATATGTAAGTCAAAATATTAGAGTATTAGAGGAGGGAATGAGTAGTTATTATTCATTATACATATTCTCATTCCATTTTCTCACAAAAGTATAAGCACTCAGACATCAATTCCCTCCAGTCGTCGTCAAATACATCGCACTTTGGCTGTGCGTCTAGCATGGCGTTGAGCGCACCAAGAGACCGCGGCACCGGTGACGTAGTATGCGCTACCGTTCTGCACCTAGGGAGGGCAAACAGCTGGTGCCCTCTACCCCGGAGATCTTATCGGGAACAAATAAGGATGATAGCTGGCTACAGAGCTCCGGTGCATCAATTCTCCCTCGAAGTATTTTGCACATTGTTGTCAGCTGGTCATAAGATCGTCTAACTTCTAATGAGTTATAACCCAGCGATCCCAGCAAGAATTTTGTAGGATACATAAACGGATAATATCCATACAGGCGCTTGTACAAATACCTGAGGAAGGCCTTTTGAACCTTCTCCAACAAAATACTAAGGTATACTTTAACAAAATACCTACTAATAATAAGGTATACTTTCTCTCATGCGGATGCCAGACGCAAGCGCTTGCCTCGAGTTTGCTACGCACTAGCGCACTAAGAACAAGCTTAATAGCGTCGATATTGAGTATATCCCCAGAGTTACGTAACACAAAACCGAGACGTCTGTATGACTCTCTTGCCACCGTAACTATATGGTCATTAAATGTCAGCTGTCGGTCGAATACCACACCAAAATCTTTAACAGAAGTTACCCGAGCAATCGCTTGCTGGCCTAGCTTGTATTGAAACTCGATTGGGTGTCGCATTCGACCGATAGTCATGACGTAGCATTTTGAGCAGTTTACCTCCATCTCGTTCTTATAACTCCATCCGTAAGTGGAATAAATATCCTCCTGCAGCTTCAAACAATCTTTCAGTGTATTGATTTCTCGAAATATCATAAAATCATCTGCATAGAGGAGACATTCCGAGTGCTCTACAACTGCAGGAAGATTGTTGACCATGTAATTAAAGAGTAATGGCCCGAGCACCGAACCTTGACTTACTCTTGAAGGCGTGTGATAGAGTTCAGATTCGTAGAAGTCATGTCGAACGTACCATTGACGGTTACGGAGATAGTCAGCGAAAAATTTAAGTAGCATTGGGGAAAACCCCAATGCACTGAGCTTCTGTAGCAAAATGTCGTTATTTACTTTATCAAACGCCTTCCGGAAGTCAAAATAAACCACATATGCATGATATGATATGCACTCCACGGTCGAGTCTAGAAGATATACAATCAAAACACTTGTAGTGTTAAAAGATTGGTATTAACTGATCTTCTAGTTTTGAATCCGTGTTGTTCGTTGCAGAGGTAAGCTTCTGACTGTCGAAATAACTTTTTGTATAGGACGTGTTCAAAAACTTTAGCCACGCGGACTCGCTCTGATATTTTGTTCAACACTAGCCATATAACAGTCATACGCACTTGATACGCGGGTCTTGATACGCGCTTGATACGCGGGTCTTGAGGTCCGCCCTTATGTTGGAGAATAGTTCATAGGCGGCAATGGATTTATTTCGCTTCCAGTCGCGATGCAGTTCACGTTTGCATTTGAATAATGCCCCTTGTAAACCAGACAGGATACCGCGATCCCTTGGATTGTCGACATTTTTTAGGTACACATAATTCAAAAATGTCATAAATGTTACGATAAAAATATTGAGCACTTAAATGAGTATCGTCGATTTTATAAAAATCGACCCAGCTTATATTTTCTGATTCGGTTAATAAAATTTTATGATCCGACTTGAGAAAATTCCAATCCTTATCTACGTCAATATTAGAAGGCTCAATAGAGTCCGTGTTGCGTCGATAAACAAACTCGGGAGGATGGTGAGGATCGATTTTCACTATGTGCTCTGTAGCTGTCACTGTGACTTGAATTTTGGAACTTCATCGCGTCAAAACGACATCCAACATCCTCCCATTAACATTCGGCACTTCGTTGTTCTCCTTTAGGTCACAAAAGTTAAAAATAATTAAAATTGTTAACATTACTCGATGCCGTGTACATATTAAGATCACCGAGAATTAACACGGTCCCTTTCAAATCGTTAATAAAATCTTCTACTTTACAGAACCATCTCTATATATAAAAAAATGTTATTTGGTTTGTGTACGCTTCAAAAACTCAAAAAGTTCTGCACCGATCGAGCTGAAATTTTAGAATCTATACTAATATTATAAAGCTGAAGAGTTTGTTTGTCTGTTTGAACGCTAGGATCTCAGGAAATACTGGCTCGGATTGAAAGATTATTTATCTATTGGATAGTCCATTTATCGAGGAAGGCTTTAGGCTATAGAAAATAACGCTACTATTAATAGAAGCGGAGCATGAATCAAGAATGTAACAAAATCGGGAAAAATATTCCTTTTGAGAGTCTTCGTACGTTTCGTGCTTTGACATGACACATGACAGCATGTGTCTAAGATTGCGTCATTGATTACATACCTCTTGAATATAAAACCTTTGCTAATAATTTTTTTTCTAAATCTGAGTTTGGTACAACCAATTTCCGACAGATGGCGTAGCAGGTAGCTGAAGAAGTGTTTTGTTTGAAAGCGATATTCTCAGGAATGGCTGAACCGAATTCAGTCATTCTTTCACCGTTGTATATGTCCGGGATCCTGATGAGTACTATATAATGTACCACGGGAACGCCGGGGCGGACATCTAGTGATATATAATCCGCATCAAGGATTATTTTATCTAATTTTGCATCACAATGTGCCACAGCGAAGCGTGGCAGGGTACAACTAGTTTCATATAAAATCATCGGTAGCGTTCGATTTAATGTAAACAACACATACATAGAATTTATGTTCACGCCATTCAAAACGCGCTCACAGATCCTCGCCTCCGCCGATAGGTTCGAACTCAGTATGTCGACGTAGCGCTATAGGCGCGCGCGCGGCTAGCAATGAGCCTCCGCAAGAGGTACCCCTATCACGACGTAACACACTCCAGTTCCCACTTGCTACCTCTGAATCCAACACAGTCGCATCCAAGTAAGTTTCCGTAGCCGCCACCAAATCAAATTCAGATATTAACAAGTTGTTTCGCCAATCTTTTAACTTGCCTTTAATTCCACGAACATTCTGATAGTAAGCCGTTATATTCCCTTTGTTGTTACACCGCGTCCGCCGTATCGGGGGACGTTTACGAAAGGTCTGCGGGCTATTCGTGTTGTTTGAGGTGGTGTTCGCATTCATATTCTTCGAAGGTCTTCTGTAATTAATCCAGGCTTTAAGTCGGGCGTTAATGGGGCAGACGTCGATTGAGTAACACTTATCGTAGTACGCTAACGGTACTCAATTTTATAAGATTTGTAATCTCCCTTGCGGTCAGTTCTACAACAGTACGTGCGTATGTTCCATTTGGGCACATTTGGCTTAGGTATTGGCTCACCTCTTCAACATCCGACGCCATATTCCACAAATGAATGTATCGCTTGGTTTCCGCGGTTTTAAGGATGTAACTGACGGTCCAGCCGCACACACATTGAAGTAAAATGCCGAGTTTTTGGGTTGCCGTTGGGGCAGACGGGTTCTGGAGTGGAGACTGCGAATCGGCAAACGTAGTGTAGGACGTTCTGAGACTAGATAGAGTGACAATATTCGAAAGGCAGCTGGTGGCGGTTGAGAAGTAAGACCGAGAACCGGGCTGAGTGGCGTATCATAGGGAGGCCTATGTCCAGCAGTGGACGAATACAGGCTGATGTCATATTATATCAGTAATTAAAGATTCGAGGGATTTTAGCAGGTTGCTTTGTCTTGAGCAGATGATTTAGCCGCAGCCGATGCACTAAATCACAATTCTTGCATGACGAAATTGTACCAAACGCTCCCCCCGATTTACGAAAGAAATAAAAGTGGTCAAGTGCGAGTAGGACTTGCACATGAAAGCTTCCGTAGCAGCAAGTAACCGTAGCAGCACATATTTTACCACTTTGGAAGAGTCTCTCGCGCAAACTATTCAGTTTAGAAAAAAATGTGTTAGAAACCACATAGGGTCCAGTAATGATAAGACCCCAGTTATGGACACTTTTTTCTTTATTCAAAGAAAACAAACCTTCCGCATTGAGATTTTGGTGTGGCAACAAATAATCATAGAGAACGGACCTCCTATTCGCCTCCTAATATAGGTACATCAGTGCGATCTAACATTTTGTTTCAAGATGGCAAAGTAAACATTAGACTAAGTTAGTGCTAGTCCCGAAAAATCAAATTTCACTAACATAATCGTTAACAAGGTGAGTCTTTTTGGTTGTCCATCATTTATTTGTTATTTATTGTAACTGAGTTCTAATTATATTTTAAAGTTTTGTATTTAAATAAGAGATATAATTTGTAATTCTTTCCGGTTATAATTGTGCTTTTTTGTGTTTAAAATAGCCGGTGTCATTTACTGGATCTGGCATACATACTTTACCCAGCAATCGACACATGTCCATAATTATTTTTTTAGGAACTTCTGGAGTTGGCACACCATATTAACTCTTTTTTCCAAGCAGTTTAAGTATATTTTTAAATTAGACAAATTGGAGTGCATGTACCAGTAAAGAACAAAGTGTCGATCACTGGATTCAGTGAGTGTCCATTACTGGTTTTTATGTCTTCTTTCAGATGTTTCAAGATTTTATCAAATGTTTTCAGATGGAAACTTTGCTGTACCGGGAACAAGCAACAACCTTACCGATACAATTACACCTTAAAGAAAATATGAGATTAGGATGGCCCTCAAACAATTTAAAACAACAAGGCACCTAGCGACGACGGGATTACGACTGAGCTTCTGAGAGCGGGTTGAAAACCGGTACTTAAAGTTCTACAGAAGCTGTTCGACTTCGTCATACTTGACGGTAATACGCCAGAAGCGTGGAGCAGTAGTGTGGTGGTGCTCTTCTTCAAAAAAGGTAACAACGCCTTGTTGAAGAACTACAGACCCATCTCACTTCTGAGCCACGTTTATAAGTTGATTTCGAGGGTAATCACGAATCGCTTCGCACGCAGGTTTGACGACTTCCAGCCATCCGAACAAGCCAGTTTCCGAAAAGGCTATAGTACCATAGACCACATCCATACGCTTCGGCAGATTATACAGAAAACCGAGGAGTATAATCGGCCACTATGTATAGCGTATGTGGACTGTGAGAAAGCCTTCGATTCTATCGAGACCTGGGCAGTCCTTCAGTCTCTCCAGCGATGCCGCATCGACTATCGCTATATCGAAGTGTTGAAGTGTATTTATAGCAAAGCCACAATGTCTGTCCAATTACAGGACCAGTGCACAAAACATATCCAGCTACAGAAAGACGTGTGACAGGGAGATATTATATCTCCGAAACTATTCAGTGTGGAAGATGTTTTCAAGCTACAGAACTGGCTGACTGGAACGGATATGGCATCAATATCAACAGCGAATGCAGCACTCACCTCGGTTTGCCAACGATATAGTCATTGTGGCGGAGTCGCTGGAAGACCTTGCTATGCTCCGAGACCTCAGTAGAGTATCCCAACAGGTAGGTCTGAGAATGAATATGGACAAGACGAAAGTCATGTCAAATATTCATGTTTCACCTGTGCCGGTTATTGTTGGGAATACCACACTCGAAGTTGTTGACGAATACGTCTACCTGGATCAAAAGATCCAATTAGGTAGATCCAACTTCGACAAAGAGGTCCAGCGAAGGATTCAACTCGGATGGGCAGCGTTCAGGAAACTTCGGCACATCGTTGAGTCAAAATACCCCAATGCCAATGTCTTTAATCAGTGCGTGTTGCCAGTGATGGCTTATGGAACTGAGACCTGGTCTTTAATTGTGGGCTTCATAACGAAGCTCAAAGTCGCACAACGAGCTATGGAGAAGTCCCAGCCTCGAATTTTGGAGGGGTCACCAGTACGCAGCCTCAGATTTGGGGGGGTCACAAGTACAAATACAATAAATCGAGCAAAAATACTTTACTAGTAGCGCCCCAAGATTTTACCTGCGTAGTTTCCGTTCTAGTTGTTTTCCCGCGTTAAATATATGTATATAGTCTATGAACTATTAGATATTTTTAATTTTCTTAGGTTTTTTGTTTATCGTATACGATTTTGGGGGGGTCATGTCCCTGTGACCCCCCCCCTCGGACCGCGCATGTATGGAGAGCTATGCTCGGGTCTCTTTGCGCGACAGAATCCGTAATGAGGATATTCGCAAAAGAACGAAAGTGGCCGACTAGGCTCAGAGATTAAGCAAGCTGAAATGGCAATGGGCAGGCCACATCGCTGGCAGAACTGACAACCGATGGGGAAGTAAAGGTTCTCGAGTGCCGACCACGAACCGGAAGCAGTGTTGGACGACCTCCCACTAGATGGACAGATGACCTCGCAAAGGTCGCTGGAAACCGCTGGTTGCAGGATGCGCAGGACCGTACGACGTGGAAATCTAGGCCTATGTTCAGCAGCACGTTTTGCGTCTGATGATGATGATTATTATCGATAATAGTTATTTCTACGAGTACTACGGGGTTTGAGTAAAAGTGTTGTATTAGTTTTTGATACTTCATTTGAGAGAGCTTTATAGTTACAGACTGTATAATGAAGGACCATAATGGTATGAAAGTACCTGTTTTGATTTCAATAAAAAATTTAATTTCAATTAAACTGTATTTAATTTGTTTGTCTCGTAAATAGTATTTATACCTGCCATAATTATGTTTATGTTGTGCACTGTCGATGACTGGGTGTCCATAAGTCCATAACTAGGTAACGTCGATCACTGGGTATGGCCAACTTAATCCTAGGTATCCATAACTGGTGATTTTAGTTTTTTCTATATTTTATCAAAGTTCTAATAATTTGTAACAGGTACTTGAATAGTATATCGTTGTGTTGATTCTTTAGAACACTGATTATTATTTTCACTAATTATTGTTGATCTGACTTTTGTACTTTTTTTTTATTGCTTTTTATTATGAACACTGTCCTAAAAGTGTCCAATACTGGGTCCTTCACCCTAATCATTTTTAAAGACCTATCCATTGATAGCCCACACGTATGGTTTTAATGGAAATGTTTTTTTTTGAGTTTCAGTTCTAAGTATGTGACACCCCTAAAATTTATTGTATTTTTCTATTTTTTTTTAATGAAAATCTTAATGCGTTTCACAGAATACATCTACTTCCCAAGTTTCAATAGTATAGTTTTTATAGTTTCGGAGAAAAGTGGCTGTGACATATGGACGGACAGACAGACATGACGAATCTATAAGGGTCCCGTATTTTGCCATTTGGTTACGAAACCCTAAAAAAGAGGTCCGTGTGCAAGCGATATTGATTCAGCATTGTACCGAATACATTTATTAATATCTCAAAGAAAATTCCGAAGAATGTCAGTTTTCTCTGGACGAGCTAATGACAAATACCTAGGTGATTAGGTACCGTCCACACATAAAAACAGCGCGAGCGGCTAAGATACGAGGTGGGAAAGTTGAAATTCGAAAAAAAAGAAGTTGAAAGAGCACGTCGAAATTGCCAATTTTCAAAACTCCTGGAAAACTTTCCACACCCAATGACTATACTACCACAGTATAAAGATTGAACAGACTGTGGTACTACTATGAGTCAGCGCGAGATTCGCGAGAGGTTCTACCGGGACTTTAGATCGACTATGTCTATCAATGTTTGACAGAGGCAGACAGAGCCTACAGAGCCCTGAGTCAAGTTATATCAGATGCATTTCTGTATTCCGATTTTGCTATTACCTACCTGAAGAAGTAATGCGCGCAACGCACACGCACATTTCTGTGTGGTCAGCTCTGAACGTCTACTCTCTCTACTTACGAGACGTACGACAATTCTGCGAAAAACGTAATTTCGAAATAAACTCGCGACTGTCCTACTCCGGTTTTTTACGTCCGATCATTTCGTCCGATCGAACATTGTTTGACGTTTAAATGTTCTAAGCCTACTCTAATTAGTGCAGGCGTAGAGCATTTAAATGTTCTAAGCCTACTCTAATTAGTGCAGGCGTAGAGCATTTAAATGTTCTAAGCCTACTCTAATTAGTGCAGGCGTAGAGCATTTAAATGTTCTAAGCCTACTCTAATTGGTGCGGGCGTAGAGGCATTTAAATGTTCTAAGCCTACTCTAATTAGTGCAGGGCGTGAGCATTTAAATGTTCTAAGCCTACTCTAATTAGTGCAGGCGTAGAGCATTTAAATGTTCTAAGCCTACTCTATTAGTGCAGGCGTGAGAGCATTTAAATGTTCTAAGCCTACTCTAATTAGTGCAGGCGTAGAGCATTTAAATGTTCTAAGCCTACTCTAATTAGTGCAGGCGTAGAGCATTTAAACGGACGAAACGACGGATCGAAGTAGAACCGGAGTAGGACAGATCGCGAGTTTATTGCTGAAATTACGTTTTACGTAGAAAGAGTGAACGTCTAGCCTACGTAATTTTAATGTTTATAAGGGTTGGGAAAAGGAACATAAACCGTTATTTAATTAAAAAAATGTTGCAATTCTTGACCTTAAATCTAGTTACAGGTTTCAACATAGGTACAAATTCACTAAAATTAAAGTAATGATATTGTCCAAAAAATATATTTTATTGTAGTAGACAACACGAGGGCGCACGCCCGACGCCCAGCCCGCGTCGCGCGCGCGTCCCAAACAACCCTTCGCTATCTACCTCCAGCACTCTGTTTTAATAATTGGATAGTTTATTTAATAATTACAACTCTTCTTTTATCTGTCCGTATTTTAACATTAGGTATAACTACTTCGTCTTGTATAACTTGGTGTAAGAACAGCCTTCAGGAATTGAATTAGGGTGGCGCAAAATGCGCCTCACAGCACTGTTTCCATTTCTACTCGCGTCCGCTCTCTGAAACAATGAACATTTTTGGCTTTAGTATCAACCGTAGTAACGATGGAAAACCTCGCTTACTAACAACTATACATTAATAATAATATTTATTAATCTGAATTATAAATGTCAAAGTCTGGATGTTTGTTGCTTAATCACGTCGGAACTTCTAAATAGATCGGGTTGAAATTTGGAACACAGTTTTTAGTCATAGTCATAATCACAGATTGTCTGGAATAGCACAAAAATATGTAGATTACTTTTATTGCGAGATAATCATTGGAACAGAAATTACGCGGGTAAAGCCGCGGGACGCTGATAGTGAATAATAAATAGGCAACGTTTTATTACGAGAAAATAATGGAAACGCCAGTGTTCTTATTATCTCCCCGTTAGGGCTTTAGAGCAAAAGAGCACCCCATTTTGGGATGCCAGGTCGCCCCTTGATCTTCCCTGTTGGCGGTAGCCCCGGCCAAGGTCGTACCGTCTGAGGTGTCTTGTCAAGTCGTCGTACGTGATGTAGTACGGTAAGATTAGGCTAGTAGCGCACCTGCACCTTCTGCACTAGCACAAGGTTTGAAGGTTTGGTAGACAGTAAGGGCCACTTGAGGCCACCTGCCATAGGTCTCTTTTTAAATAAAAGTGGTCAAGTGTGAGTCGGGCTCGCCCATGAAGGCTTCCGTAGCAGCAAGTAACATAATACAAAAGTTCTTGTACTTCGTTGTTACTATAATCAGTGTTTTAACAATAGTCAATTAATGACGTATTAAAATAAAACTACTTACTAGATCTCATTCAAACCAATTTTCGTTGACAGTTTACATGGTAACGCACATCATACAATTTATTTGTTATTTTTGTCATTCTCTTATTTTAGAAGTTACAGGGACACACACACACACACACACACTTTTTACCACTTTGGAAGAGTCCCTCGCGCAAACTATTCAGTTTAGAAAAAAATATGTTAGAAACCTCAATATCATTTTTGATGACCTATCCATAGATACTCCACACATCTGGTATTGATAAAAAAAAATGTTGTTTCAATTATATGTATGGGACACCCCTAAATTTTTTTGTGTTTTTCTATTTTTTGTAATAAAATCTTAATGCGGTGTACAGAATACAGCTTTTATAGTCTCGGAGAAACGTGGCTGTGAAATACGGACGGACAGACAGACAGACATGACGAATCTATAAGAGTCGCGTATTTTGCCATTTGGCCACGGAACCCTAAAAAGGAGGGTTGCTACTAGTAAATTCTAATTCTAATAAATCATAAAAATTCTAATAAATCATACAGACGTTCAACGAAGAATTCTACGGGACAATCGTGCAGAGTCTGCAGAGAAAGGCCCGGGAAGCGCGCTCCCTAGCTACGATCATGAGCATGTTAACTGTTTGGTAGCATGGTTCAGGGGTGACGTTTGTGGCATGTGTTGATTTTATTGAAGTGACAACTTCTTTTGGCGCGGCAACATTTTTCGTGAGCTGTGAATTGAATTCTAGCGTCACGCTCGGGAATGATAAGAAATCTTCGGGTAAACTCGGGACCATGGCCATTGGTCATTGTCATTGTCATGGTCCATATTTCCCATTGGCTATCTAGTGCGTCAGCATTTCTAGATGGTCATGCTCATGGCCAGGCCCTCCGGTTTCACCCGCGTATTTCCAAAGTAAGCTATCAAATTCTGAGTTTTAAGTTTTCACCTCTATCGGCAGTTCCTATGACTGCCAATTTTTAACCAACTTCCAAAAAGTAGGAGGTTATCAATTCGACCAGTATGTTTTTTTTTATTCAGAATTATTGTTAGTAATTGAGAATTGTTCATAGTAATATATATTATGTTTCTAATAATGTTGCTGATACCTATCCTACGAGTATATGTTAAATTCCCTCGTCCCCCAATTATCCTCAGGAACGCTTTAAGTTTCGTCAATTTCTTCTTCTCTGATTACTGAGAGCATCAGATAACCTCACGCTCAACATCCCTCGACATAATATATCTTTTTGTCCTTCCAGATTCACCGTGACGGCTGTTAAGTTGTAGAATGAGCTTCCCTTGGAAATAATGCGGGCCCAGTCATTAGCTAATCAGAGTGCTCGTGGAGGACCCTCATCTGGAAGAGTTAGGAATTTTACCTGGCCAATAAAAGTATCAGCCGAGCAACCTTCCCAAGTCTTCCATCCAGTCTCCTTCCCCAGCTGCTAAACTCACTGGTAAACAACTTTAAACTTTAAAAATGTATCCTATGTATATACACTTTTTTGCTTTTTAAAATTGACATGTAAATAAAACATACTATAATCCTATGAAAACTACGTTAAAGGTCCGACAGTTAGATTACTAAAAATTGTGCGCGTATTTTTTCTTTTGTTTGACAAACAAACAATGACGAAGATACAGCGCTCAGAGTTTCGAGTGACGTCACTTTTCCATGATCTCACGTACTAATTAGTACCAGGGCCGTCTTTCACTGGCCACATTGAGTTAACGGGTGGGTCCCTTATGAATTATGAGCACAATAAAAGTGGAGAAGAAGGGCTTGATAAGAATGGTTTATTTTTGTCCCAGTCCGCATCCTTATTGTACATTTATGAATAAAATAAGTTTGAGTTCGAGGTGGTACCTGGAGCGCAGGTCGCCGCAGGAGAGCGGGCGGCCGAGGTCGGGCAGCGGGTGCGCGGGCGGGTCGCGCAGCGTGCGCGGGCGCGTGGCGTCGTGCGCGCCGTGCGCCAGCAGCGCGGCCGCCGAGGCCAGCCGGCGCGGCGGCGCGGCCAGCCCGTGCGCCGCCAGCGCCGCCGCCAGCTGCGCCGCGCGCGCCATCGCCGCGTCCCGCTCGTGACGCGCGCGCCACACCTGCCGCCGCACACACACAATCACGATATATCAGTGATAGATGAACAAGAACAAAATTAAACATTTTGATTTGAAATTTACTTTAATTTCATCGATCATATCGAGGGAGTAGCGAAAAAAATACAATTTGCCGTTTTGTGGTGGCGGTCATCTTGGATTTGAAATTGCCCTTTCATTTGATACCCATTTTCAGGGAGGTTGTGAAAAACTATTTTATCCGCCATTTTGTAGAGGCCGCCATCTTGAATTGGTACTCGGAAAACTAAACAAAATAATATTAACTTTCTAAAAAAAAATCCGCATTGAATTCGATCCATCCGTTTGAGAGCTGAGAGCTACGGCGCCACAGACAGACAGACATCCACCTCAAACTTATAACAGCCCTTTTTGGCCGGGGCTAAAAATCACAATATATTGACAAGATAACGGTCAATTGTATACCTGGCCTGTTTGACTGACCTCGTGGGTTAGTTGGTGATAAGTCTGCCTGCGAAGCCAAGGGTCGATTCCCACCCAGCGCAAATGCTTGTATGATGAATACAAGTATTTGTACGGTGTCTGGGTGTTGCCAAGTATATTAAGTATTTACAACTATAAATGTACTATCTCAGGTACATGGCTTCCATATTACAAGCTTTGCTTAGTTGGGGGTCAGATGGTGTTGTGTGTGGAACGTTAACCAATATTTATTTATTACCTATAATAATTAAAAGGAAAAATCGTAATACCTGTAGAAGTGTAGAACAGAGCTACTGGAATAGATGTCCCTTCTCCCCCCAGTTACGCTTGTAAGCATAGACCAGTGCCGGGGTAATATTTTTATTAGTCCCTATAGGCGTAGGCCACATTTTTCCCTATGCATTTTCTAAAATTAATAATTTTCCGTTTTCGGTAGGAACTAAACAATGTGGCATTTCCCCCAAAAAAAGTATAAAAGTAGAAGTAAGATCATTAACGTTAACATCAAGTGATATGGTGGGCAAGTGAAAACCTATTTTTCTGTATTATTTGGTGTGTTCAATAAAGAGTATCTATCTATTTTAGTTATGTTATGTAAGTTTTTTTAGTTAGTTATGTAAATGAAATATGATTAAGGTTATGGAATAAATGGCTTAATAATAATAATCTATTTTAGTTAAAAAATGCAAACTTGTGCGGCGCAAACAGCGGACCGGCAGTGGCCGCGCGAGCCCACCCCGTAGCCCCGCGTCGCCGCCTCCACCACGGCGCCGTGGAAAGTGAGAGATTGTCCTGCAAACACAAACAGATGTTATAAATCCTACTAGTAAACGTCTAGGCTGTGGAAAGCATTTCACCCAACCAAAAACCAAACGCTACGCGTCGACGCTGCCCCAGCGTTACGCCTCTACACTGCCTCAGCGCTACGCCACTAAGCTGCTCCGGCGCTACGCCTCTACGTTGCTCCAGCGCTACACCAACCTGTACTGTGGTCCAGCGCTACGCCTCTACGCAGCCCCAGCGCTATGTCTCTACGCTGCCCAAGCGCTACGCATCTACGCTACCCAAGCGCTACGCCTCTACGCTGCCCAAGCGCTACGCCTCTACGCTGCCCGAGACCTACGCCTCTACGCTGCCCCAGCGCTACACCTGCACTCTGTTCCGGCGCTACACCTCTACGGTGCTACATTAGCATGTCGTTGACGATAACCCACAAGATTTTCCTTTAACAAAGCGCTCTGCTCAACGCAGTTGAATAAGTTTTCAGTTTCATAAAGAAAGGAAAAGATCAGAAAAGAAAATACCAGAATAGAACTGAACAGAATAGAATAGAGAAAAGAAAAGGAATAGAAGAGAAGGGAAAAACATGATTTGAGAATAGAGACCCATGGAGAGCGAGACGAGCGCGCAGCACGGGCCCGCGCTGGACGCGGCGAGGTGCGCGCGCATGTAGCGGAAGTACACGTGCTCGAGCCCCAGCAGCAGCGCCGCCAGCAGGATGCCCGCCATCAGCAGCAGGAACGCGGACAGGAACTGCTCCAACGCCAGCGGGTCCGACGACTTGTGCTCCTGCTTGTTAGGCTTGCAGGTGCCCGTCATCCAGTACCTGGAACGAATTCGATCTATCAGAATATATAGAATCTGAATCTCGGAAACGGTTCGATCGATTTTCATGAAATCATGTATCCAGGGGGTTTCGGGGACGATAAATTGATCTAGCCAGGTTTTATTTAAAAAAAAACGCCTTTTTATTATGTGTGTTTTATGACATTGAAAAACTGTTACCTAAAGATTAGAATGCGACGGTAATTTTCGCCACGTCGCGCCACCGTATATTAGCTCAGTCGGGAAGATGGGCGGTCATAATAAGGTAAGTCCGGGTTCGAATCCAACTTGCCGCCATTCTTTTTTCAAGTTAATATTTTTTGAGAAAATCAGTATGTATCTAAGTAACCCAGGTACTTGCTATTATGAAAAATTTAGTAATGTAAGTTTTTATTTTATTCTATTGGTAGACTTGATTACCGTCCTCGGCGTTCTTAAGACCCTCGCCTCATGACTCGGGTCTCAAAGACGCCCCAGCGGTAATCGCCAACATTGCACATTTGTACTACAATGTACATTATTTTTTAAGTAAACATTTTACGCACTTATGTCTTGCGGAGTAAGCCGGTGAATGCGTGACTAGAGCGTTACGAAAAACGTGATGCGGTGAAGCGAACAGAAGCTGAGAGGGAGATACAAATTAGTGAAGATTGAAAGAGTTACTTTTCGTATTTTAGGTAGGTACTGTAAGGGCAAAAGAGAGGTGTGTGAGCTCTCTGTGTTAGAGATTTCTCATAGCAAGTTACGTATCGTATATCTATGAGAAATTAATCAATTTATAAACAAAAAGTTAGTAAAAATAAAAATCTCTGTTAGAGATTTCTCTCATAGCAAGTTACGTATCGTATATCTATGAGAAATTATTCAATTTATAAATAAAAAAGTTATTAAAAAATAAAAATCTAATCAAAAATATTAATTTATCTATGAACCATAAAAAAAATGCAATATGTTGTAGAAAATACAATAAAATTATTTTGTTTTAAAGAAATAACAAACAAACAAAATATAGGTACATGCATATTTTATACATATTTGTTGTATTTTTGCTGTATATGTGTGTTGGCTACGCTGTAAGCAAGTGGCATCAATTGAAAAAAAAAAAAAGTGATTAAAGATATACAAACTATACATGTAAAAACTAAAATTTAATTCCATTAAATTGGGCTGTTTAAAAAAAATAAGGTTAATAAGTGTAGATTACCTGCGTAATCGCTCAAGATCTCCGTTGGAGCGTAGATCGAGCAACCGTTTATTGAACATACTGAGGTATTTGGAATTTCTCGTGAACGCCAGTCCGTAGCCGGACATTGCGTACCACGACCCTACTGTTAGTAGTCGACAGTCTTCGTCCTGGAAATAAAAAAGTATATTTCTTAGTGGTTTAGTTTGTAGTAATTCAGTTTGTGAAGCCGCAGGTCGTGATTCGTAAACCGCAATAAAATTAACTTTCAAATAAAAAAACCGTATTGAATTCGATCTATCTGTTTGAGTGCTGAGAGCTACGGTGCCACAGATGAACACCCACGTCAAACTTACAACACCCCTATTTAGCCGGGGGTTAAAAATCACAATATATTGACAAGATAACGGTCAATTATAAACCCGGTCTGTTTGACTGGCCTCGTGGATTAGTTGGTGTCTGCCTGCGAAGCCAAGGGTTGATTCCCACCCAGAGCAAATGTTTGTGTGATGAATACGAATATTTGTTGGCTGGGTGTAACTATGTACTTTTAATGTATTTATAACTATGTATCTAAGTATTATAGAAGCTTTGCTTAGATGCTTACTCGAGCTATAAGGCTGGATGGTGTTGTGTGAGAAATATCAAACAATACACATTTATTTATTAATTATAAATTAAAAAAAAATCATGTCTAAATGTGGTCAAAGGTCTGTGGTCAAACTCTTTCAGTTATACGCAAAGAGTTTAGATAAGATTATACGTGAGTTACCTGTGAATTAATTAAAAAGGGTAACAACCGCGCTAGTTTATAAACTAAGGTAAGATAAAAAGTTTCGGAAATACCATCACAAACTTACTTGTGATACTAAGTAGTCCAAGACTGTGCCGTCATAGATGAAGGCGTCCAACTCAGCCGTTAGCACTCCTGTCACGCCCGCGCTCACTGTACTTCTGTTGAACCTGGAAATAACATTCTACTAATACACTTACATTCTAAATTTTACTATCTTGAACCGTAAATAATTGTTAACCAACTGCCAAAAGGAGGAGGTTCTCGATTCGGCGGTTTATGTGTATGTACGTATGTTACGCGATAGCTCCGCCAACTGTGATTTTTTTTTTGGTAGATTATACTTCAGAGCTCTTCGATAGTCCCAAACAAATTTTTATGAAAACGGTTGAACAGAACTTTAAAACTTCAAAGAAAAATCTAAATACTTCATATATCCATGGCGACTGATTTCGTTTGCTCCGCAACCTTGCTGTTTCAAGGGAAGAGTGCGTTTAGTTGGTTGCCCGTATAATTTGGTTTCAAATTGTATTATAATTACTTGAGTGCGTGAATTTAATTTTTAAGTCAAAAGTAAGTTCTTTGTGTTTATGGAGATTTTTTAAAACCATAACACAGTGATACTTGCACATTACTGCTTGGCGGTAGAATACCTGGCTTAAGTATGGTGTTTCTCTATGCGGACTCTGCAAAGAGCCTCACACAACATCTCAAAATTAATGCAAAACAAACTTACTGTGTCATATAGGAGTGTGGCTCAGCGAAGTACTTGGCCAGCGTGGCGTCTGTGTGCGACCAGGGCACGGTGCCGAACTTGAGCGCCGGGCGGTAGGAGAGCGGGCGCGCGATGCGCGGGTCGTCGATCCCGCTGAGCTCGTGGAACTCCTCGCGCGTGATCATGAACGCGGCCAAGTTGGCCGTGTAGATAGCCAGGAACACCACCGCGAACATGGCCCACATGTTCGTCATGAAGCGTGAGGTGAACCCGCGCGGCGAGTCCACGTGCACCGACGCCTGAACAACACACATACCTAGTTGCAATACGCATTATCAATTATGTCGCAGTCGTTATATTTATAAATCGCCGTAATACACGCCTACCTACTTGCTTAAAAAAACAGAGCCGTTTTGTATTACGGCGGGTCAACGATAAGTTCCGTCTTACATCCGAATGGTAGTACACCGCATTGTACACGGCGCGGTGCTTTGTGTTTAATCAACACGACTAGCCGTAAAATAGCTATTACGGTGCGGTGCGGAGTCTCGATAGCCGCCTCTTTTATATAAAACCTGCGATAGGTTAAGGTAGGCTGATTTATAATCAGTGCAAATATTTATGTGATGAATCCAAATATTTGTACTGTGTCTGGGTGTTTCTATGTATAATAAGTATGTATTTAGAACTATATAAGTATTATATCAGTTATCTGGCTGCCATCTTACAAGCTTTGCTTAGTTTGGTGTTGTGTGTAAATTGTCCACCAATATTTATGTTTAACTAGCTGTGCCAGCCACGCTTCGCTGTGGGACATTGTGATGCACAAATTAGATAAAAACAATCCTTGATGCGGATTATATATCATTCTAAAATTTCAGCTTTTTTTTTTTTTTTTTTTTATTTAAATTAGCCACTCCGCAGACTCCGGGGTCCGTGATCTTTGTCATTACAATTATATATTATTATTTTTTACACATATTTTGGATAAGGAGAAGAAGAGGAAAATAGGAGGGAGTTGGGTACATTTAAAATCTAATTCTAGTGCTCGTCTGTAGAGCCGATCACTACCGGCTGGGATTCCGCTAGTAATCGACTCGACATCGAGTGTTTGCCTAATTGCCTTTTGCCATTTGCCTAAGCTGCCTCCTCCCGGCCCAGAGCCTCCACAACGGCCGCATTTCTGTCCCTGATGGCCATCTGTAGGTTGAAATCTCGGATGGTCTTTGGTGATGCAGCCCACGCTCGCCGCACGAACCGACCGATGGCGTCGTCGGTATCGTCAGCGTAGTATGTGAAGGTCCCCGTGTGCCGTGAGATTGCAACAACCGCATGGGGTACGCTCTCGTGCAGCTTCATGTTTGCCTTGGTTTTGATTGCGATTACCGACTCGTATGTTAGTCCCTGAGCTTCATGGATGGTAAGGATGCGTGACCCGGTGCCTGACCCATAACCCTGGTTTGTCAGGGTCTCCTTCTCCTCTTGAGTGTGAACTAAGAAGAGGGTGTTTGGTAGGTTGTTGGGTATTTGCGCTCCTTTATATCTTCTCTGCTCTAGGGACTTTATACGGGGCGCTGAGGAGTACATACCGGAGTATATTTCCCTCAGCGCACATGCGAAATTTCAGCTCGATCGTTGCAGAACTTTTTGAGTTTTTGAAGCGTACAAAAACCAATATAACATTTTTAAATAGAGAAGATTACCGGTTCTTAGGAGATGGTATTTTTATAGTGAATCTAAAAAAGACGGTGTATAGAACGAAAGTCAAACGAAAATCTATGTTTTTGTAAAGCTCGGAAAGTTTTTCCGTCAGCGACCGTATTTTCTTTTTACGATATTGAGTGACGAGACGAGACGATAAAGTAAGCAACACGTCTAACCATAGACTAGCCAATATTAGCACTGCAATCGTCATCCAAAGACAAGATGATCAATTTCTTTGCTCAATAATTTCTCTTAAAACATTTTCCTTTGTATGTGTTCCGGCATTAAGTATAATGTTTCCATATTACTGCTTGGCGGAAAAATAACTTCAAAGGTGTAGCCTCAGATTACACAAAAATCTGAGGGTGTGGTAGGCACGTCCCAGTCAGACATGGCAAAAAGTCCTATCACTATGCATTATGTGTTTATAATTGTGGATTAAAAAATCTATAGCCAAATAAAATATTTAAATGAAATGAACACATAATTTGAAGGGGTTTTAGGTATTAGGTTCTGTATGACTACGTGATATACGAACAAGGCAGTTTCTAAAACTAGTAATTACACGTAAACGAAACGGTGAAATCTAATATACCTACCTAGTGACAGAATAAAAAAACCCTAGTAATATGTTTTCTTTACCTGAAAAAGTACTGCCCAAACGAGCCAATACGTCCGACAGGCGAAAACCGATTCTGCGGCACTCGCTTCGACTCCTGGCCCGTGGAGCAATCGAACCCACTAGGCGATAGCCACTCGAAGAAAAATATCGTGAACGTAGCCGCTTGAATGGCCACCGCTCCCACTAGCATCCACGACGCCGTATCGAACGGCTCTAAGAATGCCGTGGGAGATGATCCCCCGTCCGCTTGGCGACTACTATTGCTACTCCCGTCTCCATAAATGGCACGCTGAAGTCTACAACCGCTTCTCTGTCCGAGTTTATGATTAGTGATGTCAGAACCTGAAAGAGGAAGGTGATATTGTAATAGTTAAAATGTTATTCCTTGGAAATCTATCTTTTATCTATCTTCTATAATATAAAAATGAATTGCAAAATGTGTTGGTAAGTGCATAAACTCAACAATGGCTGAACCGATTTGGCCAATCCTTCTTTTATAATTTTCGTTGAAGGCAGCAAAAAGAACTTGAAGACTTGAAGCAAAATTAGAATAATTGCTGGAAATAAAAATGTAGCTCGGGCGAAGCCGGGGCGAACCGCTAGTATAATATATAAAAATCAATGTGACTTTTCGTTGTGAGTAAACTCCTCCTAAACGGCTGGACCAATTTGAATGTTTTCTTTGTATACGTTAGGGTAGGACCCTGGATGGTTTAGATTCACAAATCAGCCCGGCAGACGGCGCTGCAGTTGGTATCTATCATGCGAGCGTAGCTGGAGCGGGCTGCTGGTATTCCAATACATTTTAGGACTGTGTCTCTAAATTCGTCTATGTAAGCTGCACTTCGTAGTAGGTATATCGTGTGTGTATTAGTTGCAATGGAAGTCACGTAAACTACACCCTATAAATTTAGTGAAATATCAAGTTGTTTTAGTCTATTGTAAACTATGAAGATTAATAACCAAAATTAAAAATTTTGATTTACCTACCCCCGACCATCCATTCCAAATTTGTCACATAGTATTCAACTAGGCACTCCCTTTCAGTTGAAGTTAAGAAAAAAATTGTTATTCCATATTTTGTGGCGGCGAATATCTGGAACCGACTTTCATCAAACATACCGAAGAACACAAAACAAAATCTGTTGATGCGTTCAAGAGGTACGATGCCTCAGACATAATATATACTCCGTGGTATACACAAACAACTTATCCTATCGGTTTTGCGTTGAGAGTTAATAACTCATTTACCATGTCTGTTTTCTTGTTGACGAGGTCCGCTATGAGTCCGTTCCATTTCCCGTTGTGCAGCGTCCCCCAGCGGCCATCTTCAACTCTCACAAGCTCGTACGTGAAACCTAGCTGTTCTGCCAACTGCTGAAGTAGATCTATACAGAATCCACTGCAGCACTGGTAGATTGAGCTGTTCCCGTGAGCGACGCCTGGCTCGAGCCTGGAAAACGACGAATATTGTAGCAACATGCTAAAATGGTCGAAACTAACATCAAATATTAATATTATGGCAAATCACCTGACAAATAATTATCATTTTAAAGAATGGAATATTATGAGGTTAATAGCAAACCATTGTTAAAGACGACACAAGGCACAAAAAGTCGGTGGGAGAAATTTTGAAGTACGTACTTACACATTACATTTTTATATTGAACGAAAAAACAGCAGAAAAAAACAGGATATATGTCTGATGGTAAACAACACGCCTACCCATAGCATCACAGTGTCTCGCAGCCATTAGAAGACGAAGAGTCCAAACCATTACCTACCTGGGGAAATACCACTTTGCCAGTTATTCTACCAGCATTAATGTCCAATTATTACGCGACTGCCGTTTGACGAAAATAAAATTGTTTCCAGCGAAATTATCACAGAGCAAAAATATAGATCATCTTATATTTCTTTCTGACGAGCGCGATGCAGTGTAAGGTGATTGGAACTGTGTGTGTCGTGCTCATCCAGTAGCTCTCAATTATTTAAAAAAAAATCAAAGTAACCTCGTTTCCCGATTAATTTCAAGTTCACTTTTAATTAAATTGCCTCATTTCATCATCATAATCGTACGACGGCAAAAAACCCCTCCCTCACCAATTTCCCAATTTCCGTGTTTTGTACCTTTTTTACCCGCCGCAATATGAAGGTAAGTACAATATCTGGCCAACACCCACTCACCCTATCGGGGATCGGGCTAATTAATTAAATGGCACGATGTGGGGCTCACGTTTTAATGGCGGAGATTTATGTTCTACGACGATGTCATAGCACGTCAATCATAAAGCTAAGCAGCCGCAATTTATTGAGGACACTGTTATCACTGCAGTGCAAGGACAACGTAAATGGAAACGTTAAATCTTTTCTAGTACCTAGATAGATACTCGTAGATAGATAGATAAATTCTTTGTTACACTTAAACTACATTGATACAGAAAAAAAATAGTAGGTAAGCTGTACTAATTAATATTACAAAGAGAGGAGAAGAGTAGATTTGTATTTTGGTTTAAAACGAATATACTCACAGGCTCTTTTTAAACCCCGACCAAAAAAGGGGTGTAATAACTTTAACGTCGATATCTGTCTGTGGCACCATAGAGCTCAAACGGATGGGCCGATTTCTACGCGGGTTTTTTTTTATTTGAAGGTTAATATCCGTGCGGATGTTCTTAGCTATGTTTGGTTAATAGGTATCGATTAAGATGGCCGCCTCCACAATATGGCAGACAAAATATTTCTTCATAACCTACCTCATTATGGGTATCAAATACTAGAATACTATATACACTATTACAAATTTCAAATCCAAGATGGCCGCCACCACAAAATGGCGAGTTATATTATTTTTTCACTACTACCTCGATATGGATATCAAACGAAAAGGCTTAATTAGTAGAATACTTTGCACTAAGAAAAATTTCAAATCCAAGATGGCCGCTACCACAAAATGTCGAAATAGATTTCTTTTTTCACAACTCCCTTAATATGGGTATCAAATGAAAGGGCTTGACTAGTAGGTATAATGTTGTACAGATAACAAATCAGAGGTAGTCGGGGGTTAAACAAAATGTTTAATTTTGTTCTTATTATTACCATCTTTTATTTCTAATTTTAATTTAATATGTCCTACGAGTACTACTTTGTTTTGAAATTGTAATAAAACTGTTATTTTTGTAAGATATATCATCATCATCATCAGCCTGTATTCGTCCACTGCTGGACATAGGCCTCCCCTATGATACGCCACTCAGCCCGGTCCTCGGTCTTACTTCTCCAACCGCCACCAGCTGCCTTTCGAATATCGTCACTCCATCTAGTCTCAGGGCGTCCTACACTACGTTTAC
The DNA here is from genome assembly GCA_017562165.1 of Ectropis grisescens. Classification (NCBI taxonomy): domain Eukaryota; kingdom Metazoa; phylum Arthropoda; class Insecta; order Lepidoptera; family Geometridae; genus Ectropis; species Ectropis grisescens. The sequence goes on along the minus strand of CM029777.1, from coordinate 12,833,526 downwards.
AGATTGGCGGTCTCCACTCCAGAACCCGTCTGCCCCAACGGCTATCGGGTTTGCGACAGATGTGACCAGCCTACTGCCACTTCAGTTTGCTAATACGCTGAGCTATGTCGCTGACTTTAGTTCTCTGACGAATTACTTCATTACGGATGCAATCCCTCAGAGAAACCCCAAGCCCAATAGCCCTTTCCATAGCTCGCTGAGCGACTTTGTGCTTATGGACCATTTTCACTGTCAGTGTCCACGTTTCAGAACCGTAGGACATAACGGGTAAGACACACTGGTTATACATTTTTGTCTTGAGACTTTGTGGGATGGGTGACGAGAAGACTCGACGAAGTTTTCCAAATGCTGCCCAGCCCAACTGGATTCTTCTCATAGCCTCACTCTCAAAGTTACTTCTACCTAGTTCAGGTAAACGTATTTCTGTACAATTTCAAGAATGATTCCATTAACGGCAATCGGCCCCAGAGCAACGAATTCGTTGCACATGACTTTGGTTTTATCCAAATTCATCCGGAGGCCGATGCGTTGAGAAGCGTCAGCCAGGCTGTCCGACATACACTGCAAGTCCTCCAGCGACTCTACCATGATGACGATGTCGTCTGCAAATCGTAGGTGAGAGATGTACTCGCCATTGATGTTTAGGCCCTTTCCAACCCAATCCATCGTTAAACATATCCTCTAGCGCGTTCGAGAACAATTTTGAGGAAATTACGTCTCTTTGTCTCACGCCTCGCTGTAGAGAAATATGTTTTGTCTGCCGGTCTTGAATTTGGACCGTCATCGTAGCGGCGTCGTACAAACATCTCATCACCTCGATGTATCGCCAATCGACTTGGCATCGCTGTAAGGACTCCAGAACAGCCCAGGTTTCGACCGAGTCAAACGCCTTCTCATAGTCCACGAACGCTAAGCAAAGAGGCCGATTGTACTCTTTTGTCTTCTGTACAATCTGCCGTACCGTGTGAATGTGGTCTATGGTGCTTCGAAACCCGGCCTGTTCAGGAGGTTGGAAGTCGTCGAGTCTTCGGGCGAGACGATTTGTGATTTGTGTAAGATATATAAGTATATCTAAGTCACAATTGTGTTACAATAAACTAGATGGTAGGTAGCTAAACACGATATAACATCAGGCACATCTCCTGCTAGCCACGTATAAAAAATGTAGAAGATGTGAAGATGTCGGTTCTGGTGCAGCAGGCTGGACACCGCCGGAAGGACATCAGATGATGCATGATCTGGGTTACGCCACAGTCACATAGGATGTTATTTGGAACGGAGTATCCCCATTTCGCCATGTTAACTCTGCAGCGGCCCATTATATTCGCGATTTTTTGCGAAACATTTTGTTTCCAAGTGGTATTTATATAATATTCAAACGTTGGATCCCAAAGACATCTGTTATTTCGGTAGGCTTCTATTATAAATAGACATTTTTCTTGAGACCAATCTATAGTTGAACCTATACAGAACGCTCTAAGAACACAAGAAAATTTTGAAGAGACCGCTCCGGGAAGTGAGCGCTTCTGCACCCACAAGAAAGCTCTAACAACTGTTCACACGCTCTATTACGAGTACAGTTTATATCAAACGATTTCAGGATATTCCAAGCTTAGATAAAGACGATAAAGTATTGTATTTGATTTCAATGATCTCTTTGATTCCAAGAATCTTCGCGAACGTGGACAAAACAACGAAATAATGCTCTAAGTATGCTTATACTGTTTATTATTATGTTTACATTTAAAGAATTTCATAGTAGGTGGGCTAGAATGAGCATTCGTTCATCTGATGTAAATCGGCCTTGTTACGAAATCACACGGTCGCTACGCAGTCAGTAGGCGTAGGCGTAGACGTAAAGCTACACGTAGATGATTATTTGTTTTCATTTGAGAGCTACGAACTCACACTTCCTGTTCTAAATAGTTATACAAACCAAACATTCTCACAAAATCACTATTTCCTCATCGATATAAATCAATGGATGTGCCCTCGGAAACTTCAGGCACACGTAATTATGTTATTATATTGTTGGGAAGCGTGAGCTCACTATTTCCATTTTAGTCGGTTGTAGGAAGCGGTAAACGCCGGACATTTATACCTATCACTGTTCGACCAAATAAGTAGCGCCGCAACATACCTCGCCGCTAGCGATTCTAGGGGTCAAGTAGATTGGTAGTTAGTTGTAAACCACGCACGCTACACACAGAGACGCAGTTTGTTAACCATTTTCAAGGTGCTCGGGGCACATCTTTTGTTTTATATCGATGCATTTCCTACCAAGATCACTTGTTTTTGTAATAACATCAAAAGGACCAAAGACATTTAACAACACATAAGATTTGCATCAATACCTATTGACAATACTCACAAAAGACTATTTTTGTTCCGAAAATAAATATCCTTGAATACTTATCAAACTTAACTGTGGGGCTCATAACGAAGCTCAAAGTCACACAGCGAGCTATGGAGAGGGCTATGCTCGGAGTCTCTTTGCGCGACAGAATCCGTAATGAGGATATTCGCAAAAGAACGAAAGTGGCCGACATAGCTCAAAGAGTAAGCAAGCTGAAGTGGCAATGGGCAGGCCACATCGCTAGCAGAACTGACAACCGATGGAGAAGAAAGGTTGTCGAGTGGCGACCACGAACCGGAAGACGCAGTGTTGGACGGACTCCCACTAGATGGACAGATGACCTCATAAAGGTCGCTGGAAACCGCTGGCTGCAGGTTGCGCAGGACCGTTCGTTGTGGAAATCTAGGGGGGAGGCCTATGTTTAGCAGTGGACGTCTTGCGGCTGATGATGATGATGATGACTTATCAAAAAAGTATTTGGTGAGGATTCGAGGATATTTATTTTCGGAGATAAAGAAACTGTGAGCATGTTTGTACATAGAACAGTTTTGAAATGATATCATTAATTGTTGATTAATTGTATTATGTACTTTATTCACCCAATTCTTAATCCCTAAACCCAAAACGATAATATTCTATAACTATTTTACACATAATCTAATCAGTTGACGTTGGAAGTTGAGTTTACGGGTGGTCTAGTCGGGAGAACGGCGACTGCCGATCCGGAGCCCCCGGGTTCAAATCCCACCACGCGCACCACTATCTTTTCGAAGTCATGTGCGTAATGCCGCTAACTAAAAAACGGTGAATGAAAACATCGTGAGGAAACCGACATGTACCTAGAATCTTTCGAGGTCATGTGTCATCCACCAACCCGCAGCGTGGTGGATTATGGCCTTAAACTCTCTCCTTGCGAGAGAAGGCCCCGAGTCCCAGTAGTGGGAACATTTAGTGGGCTGCTTATGCTAATCAGTTGGACTAATCTGCGTGGGCACGCTATGCCATGAAAGAGTGCCCTTCAAGCCGGTACACATTGCTTTACACATTAATACTTGGTGGTAGAATAAAAGGATGGACTTTGCAAAAGAGTCCTACCACTACAAAATTACTTACAGAGGGGAACGTAGCAAGTGTTTGGGCATTTTCGTGGAGGGGTCCAAGCTCGGTGGTCTCTTTGCCCTAAGGCGAATTTTGTTGTTTGTTTTTCTTTCTATTGTAATTCGACATGTATTATACTTAATAAAAGTACATTTGGTATCTTAAGTGGCATTTGTAATTAATTTAACAAACATACCTCATTTTTCTTTTCCGAAAAAACAAAAACCGTCTTCAGTATAAAATTAATTTCAGACACTCGACCAAATTTCACAAAAAGCTATGATTAAGTCGTCTAGATAATTTAGTAGTGTCCGCAGCCTCCTAGCAGTGACTCCTAGCAGAGTCCGTCTGAGGAAGTACCACACCTTTGCCAGTTATTCTACCGCCAAACAGTAATGTTTTCACATTACTGTGTTCCGGTTTGAAGGGCAATGTTTCCAGAGAAATTACAGGGCTTAGAGGTATAACATCTTAGATCTCTGGGTGATGAGCGCAGAGCTAGGTAATGATTTGGACTCTTCATGTTCCAATAGCTGCGTGTCACTGTGCTGTTATGTGGCAGGCACGTTGCTTACCTTCAGGCACATGTACTGGTCGTCTCGTCACTTCTTATTAAAAAAAAATACGAAGTAAATTTTAGTTTTTGTTCTCATTTCAAAAACTGCCACACCGATTTCGATAAAATTTCTGGGACCTCTGAACTATGATTTACTAAACAAAAAAATACAAAATCGATTCACAATTGGCGGACACAAGTAGAAGAAAAAACACAAACAACCGAATTGAAAACCTCCTTCCTGCTTTTCCTCAGTGGGTTAAAAATTAGACAGTGTTTTGTTTTATATTGAGTTGTACTCACCCAGCAACTTCGGAGTCAGGCGCCACGCGGCAGATGACGCCGCGGTCGAGCGAACAGCGGCCGGTGACGGGGTCCGGCAGCGCCAGGTTGATGTAGGGCGGTTCCTCCAGGAACGTGATGCGCATGTGGAACTTCTCCGGGACGCCCTGCGGCGGCGTGTGGAGCCCGCCCGGCCACACGATGTCTTTAATCGCGAGCCGCTCTCTTGGGTACGAATTCCATGTACCGATTTCTTCCCAGACCAACTGTATCAGGTAACATTTTTGAACAGTTGTGATCTATTACAATAATAATACTTATATATAGCAATATTATAAATAGATTTTGATTATTAATTCACGTTTTAATGCTTCTTTTGGCATGTTAAAGAAAAATTATGACATGTGATGTGTAAACTACACTACCTACTTAATTGAAAATTTTATCAAGATTGATTGGATAGAATAAGAATGTAAAAAACTGTTTCCTGTGCTCAGCACCACAATTTATTTGCAAATATATACCTAGGTTTAGCTCAGTACAGTGAATCTGTTTTTTTATCTACTCCATCGTAGACCGCATAGTTAAAGATCAGGCGACGTATCTGGCAAGCGTAAGCCTGATTTACAAAAAGCAGACGCCAGAATGAATTGCCGAATCATTGCACAACGTCATTGTAGGATTATGGGCCGTCTCCGTCATCGTTCGATTAATTGAGAGCACGTGTAATCGAGGTTCTCCTTTAATAGCATTAGTATAAGGAAAGAAGAGGTTACCTGTTCCCCGATAGAGGGTCGGAGGTTCATGATCTTGAGCTCTGCGGCTCGCAGCTCGCCGTCCGGAGTGAACTCGATGCTGGGCCGGCCGCCCTCGCCCTCCACGCTCACGTTACGCAGGTGCCGGTAGAACCTGGACGTGACCGTGCAATAGGATCATTGATAAGAACTACATCTCAAAGTTTGTGAAACCCCCGATCATCTTGGATTTGAAATTTGTCAGTTACTTCAAGGAGAGGGAGTTGTTTAAAAATAATATGATACGCCATTTTGTAACGGCATCTATCTTGGATTTGGAATTTACGATGGGTAATGTATAATATTTTACTAGTCCAGACCTTTCATTCGATACCCATGTTGGGTTGAGTATTAATTAACTTGTGGGGGTTTAGTCGGCAAGAGCACTTTGTCCGTCTGAGGTGTCGCCCCCGTCATACCCCCGCCATGGGCTCCATGACGGGCGTAAATTCATTCCTCCCCACATAAAAAAATCAGTCGAATTGAGAACCTCCTTCTTTTATAAAGTCGATTGAAAATGAGATATTAGTGGAGTGCCGGTTTTAGCACTTTCAACACACAGGCGGAAACTATTTTTTAATTTAACACTTGGCCGCTCAATGGCTGGACATAAAGGGGGGCCTGCGCTTTACATCTGGCGCCTTGGGTTCTACCCCGCCCTAACGCCGCTAGTGTATTTGTGCATGCAGATAACAGAATATGGTAGTATACAGTTGAGGGTAGGTTACCTCTCTCCAGTGGACCAGCGCGCTTCGCCTGCGCCCGCGCCGCAAGAGAGCCGGGTTCCCAGCGGGTACCGCAGGTTGTCCGGCTCGGAGAGATACGACTCCACTCCATACGCGAACACTTTCACCGCAGTACCGATCTCGTTGTTCAGTGACGTACTCGACGTGTCGAAGTGGACCCCTGAGAAATTGTACATCAGTTGTAACTCCGACAGCAATTTTTTTAAACATTTATAGGTTTGCACTCGACCACCATCTCGCCTGATGTTAAGCGACGATGCGGTATACTGTGTAGTATGGTTACCAAGAAGAAACCGTTTCACACTTGAAAGTTAAATCTGGGTTTTAAAATGTTTGATGAGACAGTAAAGGCGTGTCGCAAAACCATGGCAAGTTACTTCAGGCTAGTTTAAATCAAACTTTCCTGTCTCCCGGCAACAAACTTGGGTGGTACCCTTTTTTTAAGATCATAATCATTTGCATGTTTCCTAATTCCTCTAGTGTATAGTGTATATGCCTCTATTCCTCGGTCCTGTGTTATTCGCGAAGGTTTCTTTCTTTATAGTACCTATAGAGTAACGGGACGAGTAGAACATGTGCCTGATGGTAAGCAACAAGCCTGCCCACATAATATTCCACTAGTCATGCCTTTTAATTTGGTACCATTTTTATAGCAATAATGAAGGAGTTATGAAAAAATAATGAACCTAACTCTAAAAAAAAAAGATATAAAAAAATTCGTATGTTGCATCTTCGAGTAAAATACAAAGGTTAAAGTTTGTTAAAGTGTGGATAGTACCCAGCATGCCAACGGGGAACTTGTTCGGCTGGTGCAGTGATCCGAGCACGCTCTGCGTCACGATCCAGACGAAGTTCTCGCCGGTGAGGTGCAGGTCGCCGGCCGCGGACAGGATGTCCGCCGCCTCCTCGCGCGTCGCGTACAGCAGCATGACGCGCGCCTCGCTCGTCACCAGCTCGCTGAGGTCCGACGGACGCTTCACTACCACCGCGTTCAGGATCGTCAGCTTGAAACGGTCCTACGTAACACAACGTTTCAATTTAGCAACTACACAGACTCCGGGGTTCGTGACCGTTGTCATTTGGGTTCATTTTTTACTTATCTTGGATTAGGAGAAGAAAATAATAATCAGGTGGAGTAAGGAACATTTTCAACCTTGCAACCAAAGTTTGGGAAACTTTAACATCACTTTACATTTTATAGCTCTTGTCTAATACCTTTAAATGAGTAATACTCGTATGTGAGCATGGCTGGTTGTTTGTTCTTTCTAAATATTACGGAAGTACCCGTATTTACCTACTATAGCGATTTTCATGAAATTTAATATACAGGATGTTTTGAGGGTGATAAATCAATCTAGCTATGTTTTTTTAAAATAATTTTTAGAAAATGTTGTTTTGCAAACCAATGCAAAGCTCGGTCTTCCAGGTCACGGAGCGAATACAAAGAGGAGGTGTAGTAATTAAATTTCCATATGAAATGACGCGTGATAGTTTGCGGGATGAGGGAGGGGGTATTAAGCCCCGCCCACTTCTCAATATTCCATCTATCGGCTAACACCAAAACTACTACCTTAGGTTGATGTTGATGTTACTACATATTTCAGCTACCTTACACTAGATGTCAAAAGTTTTAATGAGATAGGACGTACTTATAAAGGCCGTCGCAGACGTAGCTATAATATATATTTTCATATTTCATAGCTGGACATATTTCGTATATTTTCTATACATATCCTCCAGTGTCCACACCTCCACACACGCAGCTATAATATATATTTTTTGTGACGTCATCAAAATATACCATAATATATATTAAGGCATATTCATATAAATTATGGTATAGCAAGACATATTTTGAATGTACAGCGTGTTTCGCCATTGTTCATCATTGTTAAGGTCTGATGATGGATCTGGAAGTGGGTCATAGGAACTCTGTAATGAAACGACGAAACCCCATCAAATCTGGGATCGTTTTAGTTGTCTTGGTGCTAGATGGAAGCCATGGTCTGATGATGAAGCTGGAAAATAACCATAGGAATCTTGTACCTAACTAAACGACATAACACCATCGAGATTGAGCTCGTTCCCCTTGACAAGTACTTGGGTGCTTGATGGTAATCAGAGCCTGATAATGAAACTGGAAGATGGCCATATGAACTTGGTAATTTAACGACATTACCGCATCAAGTTTACCCAACCCAAAAACAAAACAAAATCGGTTGGTGTGTACCTAACACAAAAAACAAAATTGGTTTATCCGTTTGGGAGCTACGATGCTACAAACACGTAGCATCGTAGTACGTAGTACGTACAGTTATGTCAAACTTATAACACCCCGTCGTTATTGCGTCGGGGTTAAAAATATCAAAAGACTCGTGACTTGCGCGCAGACAGTGTTAAAACATGCTGTTCACTCAAAATATGTCTTGCTATGTTAATATGCCATTATATGAATAGATTACGGTATATTTTGCTGACGTCACGAAAATATGAAAATATATATATAATATAGCTACGTCTGCGACGGCCTTAATGCGAGTCTCCTCACATGTGCATCTGACGAACGCTGATAGCATACTAACTTAGGCCCCGCCCCCCATGATGACGTCAGGACCTAGTTGAAAATCACAGTGCAGTTGCTTAGGGCAGCTCCTCTTTGTATTAGCTCCGTGTTCCAGGTACTAAAAACCACCATTTCATTGAATAAAAAGTAAACGCTATACAGATAATTTTAGTTCCAAATTTCAAGCCGTTCCGTTTCTGTTCTTACAACATGATTAAACAACAAATATTCAAATTTTCGCATTTATAATATTAGTAGGAAGTAGAATAATTACTTTAGTACATTACTTACTTGAAGCGCGATAACTCTCTCCCGAACAGCTTGTATAAAATCATCGTGTCCAGCAATAGCTGAAGTGACGACGCTAAACTGATGCCACTTGTACCGCTCTAGTATAGAGAGCATAGCAGCGGTCTGATGTTCTATGGACGGGGCCAGCTGAAGACGCAAGGACGCGTGTGAAGCTCGCTTCTCTAGGCCACTGTTGTCGGCGTTCCATGCTATCACCTGCAACCACGGCACGCTTTACATTGACCACGACGTTTCGCACTCACACACCGAAACATTCACCCACAAACAAGATATCACTAAACATGCATAGAGAAAGAAAAAGCGATTACCGGTATGCCGAGATACCCGGCGAGTTGTAGAAAGTACTGTGCAGAGGCAGTAGAACGCCCGTATTGTTCATGATTCATAAGATAAAGGATAGCAGACACGTTGACTGCTAGAAATTCTTTACATAGCGAGTCCAGGATAGCTGAAAGCGTATAAAAAAGTCAGTAGATTCTATAGCATCGGGAAGTATCAGACGGAAGGTTGCGCGGGACTTACACATCGGACTAGGCGTCAAGCTCAGCGTAGAAAGCGTAATGTTAAGGCGCACGAGGGAGAAGAGTTTGAGTTTCCTCGGGAGCTTGGCGAGGGCGGCTTTTTCGGCCTTGGTGTAGTCTCTGGTGCCGAAGGCCTTGTGCGGGACGACGAGGGCGGCGGTGATGACGGAAGGCGCGCGCGGCGGGGGCGCGGGCGACGTGCGCGGGCGCCGCGGCTCGCCGCCGAGGCGCAAGCCCCCGCCGCGGCCGCCGTCGCGCGCGCCGCCCGCCGCGCCGCCGCCCACCTTGAGCCCGCCGCCGCGCTCCGCGCGCGCCGAGCCCCACGCCCCCGCCAGCGCGGCCAGCGCCGCCACCGCCGCGGTTAGCCAGCGCGTCTGCATCTTCACCACGATGCTGCAATGCACACACAACACTTACATATATGAGCTTACACGTCTGAGACCTGCACCTGAGGGAAATTTTAAAGGCTATCTTTGTAAGTAGAGGAGAGTGGGGTAAACGCGAATGCGGGGTAAACCCAAACGCAACGGTTCGGATGTATTAGAAAGAGGTAGGCATATTTCACTTGTCGCCATCTTGGAGATCACGCCACCACTAGTGCCAGTCAACAACCCGAGAGATGCGGACGCACGTACTTAACAAGGTATGCATTTTGTTATATATTGCAAGATTTTGATATAATTTTTTCGTTAATTCAATTTGATATTACTTGATTTTTATTAACAATATTTATTTAACTTTTACTTACTGGAATACTTACATATTAAGCTGCCAAATAACAATGACACAATCGGCAAAAGTAATATAACCTAAAATATTTATTTCAATATTTATTTTTCGATTTGGTGGGATAAAGGCGAACACTCTATGTCGGATAATCTCGAGCGTTCGTTATTACCCCATCATTTTGTTGGTTAATCTAATTTTTATTATTGTTGCAGATGCCTCGTAATTACAAAAGGAAAACAGTGACGAAATACAATTTAGAAGATCTCAAAAAGACTATAGATGATGTTCAAACCAATATACTTATCATTGGCAAAGCTGCAGAAACTTATAATGTTCCAAAAATTATGCTGACTTTGCCACCACACACCACACATAAACTCCAACCTTTAGACTTGACATATTTTGGCGCTATCAAGACAGCATACAATCAAGAATGTTTGTGTGAATCACATGGCCGATCGATTTGAACAGCCCATCACATAACACGACATAGTAGAATTATTTACGAATGCATTTAATGGATGTAGTAACCTCCAAAAAGCAGCAAGTGGTTTCAGATCTGCAGGAATATATCTGTAGGAGCACGTACGTGTACGTGACTGATGTAGTACATAAGTGGATGACAGCGGAGAGCAAGCTAGTCTCTCGCCCCGCGTCACTTGTACAGTAAGAACAATATAACCAGCAGTTTATACAGTGACGTGGTTTCATTTCCATCTCCAGTACCAGCAACACCTACAGTGGTGTTCCCGACGTGATTCGAACTCGTGATCTCCTGTTCCCGACGTGATTCGAACTCGTGATCTCCTGTTCCTGACGTGATTCGAACTCGTGATCTCCTGTTCCCGACGTGATCTACAGAGGGTCTACAGTGGTGACCCCAGACAGAAATTGAACAGTGAAGATTAAGAACATTTTTTTTTTTTGGTGTTGCTGCGTAATTTTTGTATACTTCCGACAATGTTTCCGCAAACGAAGCCAGTAAGTGGGCAAGCGGGTCAGCAGAGCAAGAATGATGAGCGGACACATTCCGATGATTTGACCCTGGCCGCTATAGGTGTGTCAACGAGACTTCCGGATTTTTGGGTTGACATGCCGCGGTTATGGTTTGCCCAGTTTGAAGCAGTAATGACACCGCGGAAACGAGGAGATGAGACAAGATTTAACATCTCAAAAATGGGGAGAGACTCAATTCGACAGGTGAATGACCTGTTGACAGCGCCGCCGGAAAACAACAAGTATACGGCGCTGAAGGACCGGTTGCTGCAAGTTTACGAGGAGAGTGCTGAGCGACAGTTCCAGAAGCTCATGTCAGAGCTAGAACTGGGTTCGCAGAAGCCTACGCATCTGCTCCGGCGTATGAGAGAGTTGGGACGAACAGCGCAGGTTTCGGAGCAGACGATAAAAAGCTTGTGGCTATCCAGGATGCCAGCCTCCGTCAGAACAGTTATTGCGATATTTCAAGACCAGGCGCTGAACAGTTTGGCAAGTATGGTGGACATGATTGTAGAGAACACCTCCGCCTACGACATTGCTGCTGTATTCGGGAGCGTCGAGAATGAAGACCAGATGAAGAAACTCGCTTTAGAAGTGGCCTCATTACGCACCGAGGATCAAGGCCGAGAGCGCGGGAGAAGCAGGAGCCGGCAGAGATGGAACGAGAATAGGTCTGGTTCGCAGAAGAGAAGAGCTCCAGATGATCCAGATTGGCTGTGCAGGTTCCATTTCCGGTTCAAGGAAAATGCTACGCGTTGGGAGCAGCCATGTGCGTGAAATAAGAAGCAAGCGGAAAACTAGGAGCGGTTGCAGAAATATAAAATGGCAATGAATATAGGAAAATGTATTTTTAAAGAAAAGTTAAATAGATTTTTTAGGTCTCGGAAAATGGATTAAGTCCTTTGCCTGACAAAGTCAAGGTTATTCAGGACTATCCCAAAACCGGAGACGGTAGAGCGGTTACGCAGGTTTTTGGGTATGTGAAAGTTTTGTAGAGCGCCCATAGCAAACGCTGTACAAGGCAAGGAATCTTAGATAAGTATTTACACGGTGCAAAAAAGGATAAGAGTAGAATAGTATGGACTGAAGAGGCAATTAGAGCATTTGAAAGGAGTAAGGAAAACTTACAAAATGCTGCCATGTTATCGCACCCGAATCCAGGGGCAGAGTTAACTCTTATGACAGACGCGTCAGACCTTAGTATAGGCGCGGTATTGCAACCCACGGAATCCCAGAAAAGTACTGTACATACGACAAGGAACTTTTGGCGATTTATTCGGGTATAATTTATTTTAGAGATTTGATTGAAGGTAGAGATTTTGCGGTTTATACAGACCACAAACCACTCATATATATGTGTGTTAGAAAATAAAGTCGAATAAGGAAGTACCGAGACGTGCCCCACAGTTATTGTTTGTTAGTGAATTTGCAAGTGATATACCTACGTCACGTAATGGGAGCACATATGCTGATACATCGCTGATGCATTGGCACGCGTAGAATCGACCATATTTACATCCGCGTTCCAAGATACGGAAATGGCAGAATTCTAAAAATGCCAGTTCGCTTTAAACAATAGGTCAAGCTAGAACGCTGAGTGAGCGAAACGGTTCGAAGTCATTATGCCAAGGTTAGCAAGGAAACATAAATATGTTCAGGAGACAAGTTTATCGTAATTCGATATTGTAAACAAGTTGTGAGTTAATAATGTTTTTTTTGGATTGTTATATGTTTTTCTCCTTTTTTTAAGAAGGGGGTGTATGTAGGAGCACGTACGTGTACGTGACTGATGTAGTACATAAGTGGATGACAGCGGAGAGCAAGCTAGTCTCTCGCCCCGCGTCACTTGTACAGTAAGAACAATATAATCAGCAGTTTATACAGTGACGTGGTTTCATTTCCATCTCCAGTACCAGCAACACCTACAGTCTTTGCCCCAATTGAATTCGATCCAATTGAGCCAAACATATCCCAAAAACCATTGATACGAATACCCAACTCGTAAATACCCAAGAAACTGAAGTTCAAGAAGTGCCCACTGCTGATACGACTGCAGTACCCCAAGTTCACAGTGTCGAAGAGTTTAATGTCCAGGCATCCGATACAGGTCTTGCTAATTCACAAAGCGAAAACACAAGTACACATGAAGTTCATCTATCTGATATTGATGAATTGCCTGTGATTGCTCCAAAAGTATCAAAACGCAATATAAGAAAGAGAAAATCTACTATTCTGACGAGCTCACCTTTAAAAGAACAGTTAGAAGAAAAGGAAAACAGAAAAAGAGCAAAAACAGAAGAAAGCAAATAAAATAAAGGATTTGAAACAAAAAGATTAAAATGAAATTGAATAAAGAAATTAAACGAGTATTAAAGAATTTCATAAATATAAAAGAATTTAACGACCCTAGTCAAAATACCAAAGAAAAAGGAAAAAAGGAGAGAAATGAAGACTTCTTTTGTATTTTTTGTGAACAAAAATTTATAGAACCCCCGTTGAAGACTGGATAATGTGTTACGATTGTGGAAAATGGGCTCACGAGAATTGTACCGACGAATGTGATCACTGTCCTAATTAATGTTACGTACGTAATTACTTGGTGTTCGTGTTTACCCGACTAATGTCGGGGAAAGCCGAACACTAAGAGTTTTGTTTTTTATTCATATTTTCATACCTTATAAAAAAATATAAATGTTGTCGTTAAAAATTCGTTACATAGATTTCTAAATTTTATAATTAAACAATTAAAGAAGCTCTGTGATTAAATATCATTGTTTTATTTGAGTTTTCCCTTAGGTGTTTGAATTTCCCCAACTTTCCCCTACTCTTTCTTTCAGGACTTTGGTGCTTTATATTTACTAACAACAGCGTAGTATACAGTTAAACCTCCTTATTCGCGTTTCCTTTATTCACAGATGAAAAAATTGTAACCCAATTTCTATATTCGCGGATATAATCAGTACATACTTAATAATAAAAAGGATTCCAATAGATATCCCATCCAATATCCTTTGTAAACGTTGTCAAATGGACTACTATACATGTAAAATAGGCCTTATCACAAATTAGACGTTCCGTCCTTTTAAGAGCAGCGTTGAGTGTTTTATTGTGTGATTATTTCGTCTTTCCATTCGTTACCAAGCTTATGATCGAGTATCGCGTCTCTACCCCTGACAACAATTTCAACTATAATAAAAACGAGGCTCGAGCTCATTAGAAAAATCTGTGATACCGCTTAAAGTGAAAACAGAAATTAGAGAGAATGTAATATAGAAATTAAATGGCTGGTCGCTCACTCAATGTCAATGAATCAACTGTACGATCGATACAAAAAACCGAAGATAAAATAAGGTCGTCAGTAGCTTCAACTTCAATGTCAATGAAAATTGTTTGTGATCCAGCAATAGAAAAAAATAAAGTGCTGTTGTAGACCTGTGAACAAATTTATGGGTCAAATGAACCACCAGGAGACCTATGTAGGATGATAGAAGGGTATAAATATAAAGTACTTTATAAGATTCAGCATTATGCCGTCCCTTGTAAGCTGTCCAACTGATTGGGAAGGAGGGGGGGCGTTTGCAACCGTTGATCATTTCTCCTTATCGCATGATTTTTGTACGGCATTGCGAAATAATGGATTAGAAGAGGTATTGAAACTGTATGAAACCAATGCCATACATAATCAAATGACCAAAATTACTCTGTAAATCGTCGAAAATCATGAATTTTTCTGACAAACTAATATTTCAAATTTATAATTTTTATAGTTTCAATTATCATCAACACCCCACTAAATGTTCCCACTGCTGGGACTTGGGCCTTCTCTCACAAGGATAGAGTTAAGGCCATAATCCACCACCCTGGCCCAGTGCGGGTTGTTGGATGACACATGACTTCGAAAGATTCTAGGTACATGTACGGTGAAGGAAAAACATCGTGGGTTTTCTCACGATGTTTTTCCTTCACCGTTTTAAGCCAGCGGCATTACGCACATGACTTTGAAAAGACAGTGGTGCGTGTGGGGTTTGAATCCGGGGTCTCCGGAACGGAAGGCGCCGTTTTCCCAATAAGACCAGCCGTAACTTTTACAAGGAATTATTATTATTTTTTATTATTTATTATTTACAAAAAACCTGTATACACTCAACAAAAATAATCGTCGCGACACCACACTGTTCAATGCGAAATAGAAATGAAAATATCTGGCTTGCTTTCTATAAGAGAGAGAGAGACAGACAGAGAAACATGCGAATCCGCACAGCTTACAATAGCAAAAAGTGTCGTAACAACTTTTCGTAAGAATTTTTTCCGTCTAGCCCCCTTTCACAACGCGCGATAAGGAACTTCGTTCCAAAAAGTCGACAATGGTATATAATATATATAATATAGATAGTTTCAATACCTCTTCTAATCCATTATTCCGCAACGCCGTACAAAAATCATGTGACAAGGAGAAATTATCAAGGGTTAGAACCCCCCTCTTCAATTGCACTCAGTTGGACAGCTTACAAGTGACGGCGTAGTGCTGAATCTTATTACTTTATACCGTTCTATCATCCTACATAGGTCTCCTGGTGGTTAATTTTACCCATAAATTTAAAGGGTGCCTCTGAGTGGTCTAATGGTCCGGGACAATTACATTGATTATGTTAAGTATATTGTATTTGTTTATTTATTTTGTCACCTAGGAACGTAACCCCTATAATCCCATACAAATTGCCATTCCGGATTCACGGTTTCTGTAATCGCGGCATATTTGTGGATCATATACCCCGCGAATAAGGAGTTTTTACTGTATTAAAATAGTTTTATACAATTTCATCAATATTGTTTCAGTTGTTTAGGTGTGAAAGCGTAACAGAAATACAGTTTACTACAGAGACAGAGTATTTTCACCCTATCAGCCCTTTTTCTGAGATAGAAATAAATCTAAATAATAATGGGATCTAAATCGGTTCAGTAGTTCGGACTTTAAAGAGTAACAGACAGAGTTTATTCACATGTATAATATAGTATTCGTATGGATATCAAGTGTCTAGATACATACTTTCATAATTGTACCTTCAACAATGATAAACTTACGCAATATAAGTTTTGTTTTATTTAAAACGAACAAATGTAATAATTTAATTTTAAACAAATGAAATTAAAGCCATAATATAAAGTTTCATTTCCCATTTTAATTAGCCCCTGTTTCATCCCCGTACAGTTAGAAATTACAAAATTGCAAGAAAAAAGATTTACCTATGGGCTTTATGTCAAGAGTTTACATCGTGTCTGATACTTCCAAACTTTCATAATTTTATCTTCAGTGATGACGCACTTCCACTTCTTAGACTTTCATCTCGGCATTTCGACCCTGTACAGTTCTAAAGTACAAATTTGCAAGAATACGCATTTATTGGCATCTATATTAACTTTAACGTTAAACCCTAAATGGGGGCATTTCAATCCTATCATCCATCACCCGTGATCAAAGGGTACTTCATATAATACGATGCATACGATACTCGTAATGCAAAAATATTTGAAATTTTACTCGTATTATTTTGGTAGTTATGATTTTGGGATTTAAACAATTTTTTTACCATCTTATTGCATACTTAATACGTGAAATAATTATTTTTTAGTAATTTTTGTTTTATATTTAATTGAATTTTGTTTTTTTTCAATTGTTTAAAAAATTTGTTAATCCCACGGGTTAATCCACGTTTTATACGGTGCGTCTACGCCGTAGCAACCTCGCGGAGCTCTACTTTTAGCGTTTTTTTTATATACGAGTAAATAATAAAGATCTAGTTATTGAAGTTAAGACTTTGTATTGGAAATTTCCTCCTCTTTCAGGATCTTCTTTCGAAATTCCTTAAGTATTATTAGTTAAGAAATTATTAAGGAATAACTAAATACCTTCTTTTTGTTATCCTATTTTGTAAATAACTGTCGCATTTTTAGGGTTCCGTAGCCAAAGGCAAAATACGGGACCCTTATAGATTCGTCATGTCTGTCTGTTTGTCTGTCCGTCCGTATGTCACAGCCACTTTTCTCCGAAACTATAAAAGCTATACTATTGAAACTTAGTAAGTAGATAGATGTAATCTGTAAACCGCGTTAAGATTTTGTTACAAAAAATAGAAAATAACAAAAAAATTTAGGGGTGTCCCAAACACAGAACTAAAACTGAAAAAAAAAATTGTATCAATACCATACGTGTGGGGTATCTATGGATAGGTCATCAAAAATGATATTGAGGTTTTTAACAATTTTTTTTCTAAACTGAATAGTTTACGCGAGGGACTCTTCCAAAGTGGTTACCATAAACTATCAACGAAAATTGGTTTGAATGATATCTAGTAAGTAGTTTTATATTAATACGTCATAAATTGACTATTGTTAAAACACTGATTAAAGTAACAACGAAGAACAATTATTATTAATTAAAATACTTTTGAATTATGTTACTTGCTGCTACGGAAGCCGTCATGGGCGAGCCCGACTCGCAGTTGACCACTTTTATTTGTGTTAATAAACACTTAAAAACGTTTTTCTAGACGTCATTCGAATCGAATGAGCTATCGTACCTACATGTTTCTAGGAGCTTTACACGTTTTTGAACTTGTTGATAGACTATTGCCGTCATGCCCCTTTATATAAAAAAATATCTACTATCCAAAATCCCAGAACGTTTAATAATGTCTAACTACTGTCGCGACGCGTGGGTGGGGTGCGTCGAGGCGTGTAGTGTAAACGAAGGAGGTCAGCCGCGAAAGGAGAGGGTACATATAACCACACAATGATAAATCATATTTTGATTCCCTATTTATTCGGTTGATTTATCCCTTGTTTTTGTCATATTGTGGATATTTGGGCTGTTATCGGCTTTATGATAGATCGATACACCCTTTCCCGGAATTCTGAGAAGGAACGATAGGAAATACAAGGAACCTTATGCTACTACGGTTACTGTGCCCCGGCGTATAACCACTTTTTCCGATACCATATTATGTTAGTCCCGATAATGTACTCGCTACGTGCTTAGCATAAGCAGCCCACCAAATGTTCCCAATACTGGGACTCGAGACCTTTTCTTGCAAGGAGAGAGTCAAGGCCATAATCCACTACGCTAACCCAGTGCGCGTTAGTGAATGAAACATGACCTCGAAGGATTCTAGGTATATGTCGGTATTCTCACGATGTTTTCTTTCACCTTTTTAAGTTAGCGGCATTACACGCATGACTTCGAAAATACAGTGGTGCGGGTGGGATTTGAATCCGGGGGCTCAGGATCGGCAGTCGCCGTTCTCCCGACTAGACCAGCCTTAACTTCTACGTGCTAGGAGTTTAATATCATTTAAATCCGTTACGCAACTTCGATGAATCGAATACACGTAAACAACATTTTTTGGTATCCAAAGGCCAAAACCATTGACTTTAACGGGAAAAATAAAGCAGACTAAAAAAAGGGGACTATATGTTGTTAAATCCAGGTCACAATGTACTTACTACCTACTAAATTCCGTTCTGACGTTACAGAGGTAGGTATGTTGGAACAAAGATAACACTTACAAAACCGCGATTTTATCCTAATATCATTGTTGTGATTTGTGATGCACCATGTAGTTATGTAGGTAGGTACGTAGGTACTGTTTCTTTCTACATTAGGCTATTGAACAGACTACAAAAATGAAGTTCTCAAATTGACTAATATGTTGTTTCGTCCATGTTTTCGATTCCGGTGATTAGGTACAATTTGATGTTTTTAACCCTTGATAGATATGTTTTTTGTGTAAGTGAACTTTGAAATGAGTAGTACTAAGTCATAATTGATATATCAGAATAACCTCAGTATGGACTGAGTTTCATAAATATACAATCTTCTGAGAATCTTATTACAACATTGAAAACCATTTCTCGAACAAAATGCTTGTATGGAATCTTAAATTTTAGTTATTCTGATATACCATATAGGTACCATAAGATAAGATAAGAGATAAGAATACACTTTATTAAAAGCCACAATATAAAAACACAAAATAAATTTAAATTATTATAAAATAGATGACATTACTACCAATCATACCATACGTTTAATGGTAACCGTATGTATGGTTGATAAACAAATATACTTAACTACCTGCTACTGTTGTATATCTCAACTAACACAGATGCAGATCTAACACAGAGATTTTACGAAAACCTTAAACCTTACGATGCTTAGGTACCTACCACAGAAAGTCTAGGTTAGATAGAAATCAATAGTTATTAAATACGCGACTCAATCTGTACCGACTTTGCCTCATAACACAGGCTCACAAATGTTCACCAAGTTAGCTAAGAGTATTATTAAAAAAATCTATCTCATTTGGAGGCTGAAGAGGAGGAATTTAACGTTATGGTATCAAGGTCTTTTGATGTAACTTGAGAGAAGGGGTGGAGACATCCGCAGATATGTTCAGAGTAGTTTTCATTTATAGCAATAACCATTTCGAATACATCACTGGTTTCTCCAAGACAAGGGATACGTGTTTAGAAAGGAGAATTCGGTGAAGTCATGCCCATATGTGAGGAATGTGTGGAATACCTATAAGCGCGTTAATCGGCGGTAGCGGCAGCGGCGGCGGCACGGCCTCTCGCGTGCGGCTGGGAACATACACTCAGTCGGCGGCGCGGGCCAGCATGAGGTCGGTCCGGGACGGAGAGTGGCGCGGCCCCGCGCCGCCTGGAGCGCGAGCTGTGCGCCACGCGTGTTTACGTAAGCGCCACGCCCCGAGCCACGCTTTGGCCGTTTGGGGCGCGGCGCGAGGCTGAGCTCCGGACGCCGCCGAGCGTCGACTGACGGACTGAGGCCGCCGCGCCCTCGCCGCCCGCGAGCCCTACTCGCGCATGCGCCGTCCGCCCGAGCCCCGAGGCCGAGGGCTTCCACTCCACACCTCCCTGTTACATAATAGGAATAAACGGCGACAAAGCCTGCCGATTGTCGTTAGGGAGAAGCTCTACACTGACTATCGCACTCATTATGGATTCGCATTCATTAACGCCTATCGAAGATGCGGTCAAGAAAATTATAAGTTAGCAGACGTGGCTCATAGATACCGATCTCCTTACGGGTAAAGTAAAAATCTTACAATTTTGATGCTGTGAAAAAAATTAAAAAAGACCTAGACTGAGAAAATAGGTAAAGAAAGCTTAGTTAGGCATTATGATGAACTTGTTTTCCCGATGAGCTAACACTATTTACATTTATTCAAAACAATTTATAGAGGTAGGTACAAAATTTGCTCTACTGCTAAATACGAGTACGTAGGTACTATCACTCGTTCTAAACATGCTATCTCCTAATATTTTACTACTACTTAACAAAACCAGCTTAACAAAAGTTATTACAAATACAAATACAAAATACAAATACAAAAATCTTTATTGCTGTTTGCAGGTAAGATAAGATGATACAAAACATTTAAATAATTGACCCATACAAACTGGCCTCATCTTCTAGAGGCATGCAATATGTCTGGCAACGCAGTTTCCATTGGTCTGAATTTATACAATGATAATAATAGTCAGCTGATAGTCTTCTTCTTCTTTTTTCATTTTTAACTTTTAATCGGTTGTATCATATATTTGTTATTATTATCATATATTACAATTGTAAAAGCTCAAAACGAGTAAAAACATACGGTATTGAAGGTACTTCTGAAGTCTCATATTATGAGAGCAGGGTCAGATACTAGAGCTTCCTCAATGAAACACGATGCTTCAGTAGCTTTCCAAGTATATGGCATATAATATGGAATGTGAAAATTACCAGAAATTAAAATTTGATTGGTGTAAAATGAGAAATTGCTTATTTCGAAAGGTAGCTCTGTGGAAGTAAGTAGATCGATAGTGTTAAATGCACGTGAAACGTTGTTTGGAATACACCATATTACTCAAAACTAGGTTTTACCCGCGACTTCGTTCGTCTTTCCTGAGTCTAGTCTATCTATGCACCAAATTTCATCAAACTCGGTTCAGTGGTTTAGGCGTTAAAGCGTAACAGACATACAGCGTTACTTTCATATTTGTAATATTAGTAGATATGGACATCAAGTGTCTAGTTGCAAAATTTCATGGTTTTATCTTCAACAATGACGAACTTCCATACATATAAACTTTCATCCCTCATTTCATCCCCGTACATTTCAAAATTGCTAGAACAATCATATATTTGGTTCGTGTCAAGTGCCTAGATACGAAGTTTCATTGTTTTATCTTACACAATTGCGAACTTCCATTTAAACTTTCGTCCCCCATTTCAACCCCTACTTTATCCACATATATCATGTACAGTTTGAAATTGCTAGAAGAAACATTTATTTGCTTCGACTCAAGAGTCTAAATACGAAGTTTCGTTTTATCTGCATTAATGACGAACTTTCAAATAAAACTTTCAAATCCCATTTGAACCCCTTCAATCCTTTTTTCAGTAATAAATAGTGACCTTTTTTTAACCCCCGACCAAAAAAAGGGGTGTTATAAGTTTGACGTCGATGTCTGTCTGTCTGTCTGTCTGTCTGTCTGTGTGTGTGTCTGTCTGTGGCACCGTAGAGCTCAAACGGATGGGCCGATTTCAATGCGTTTTTTTTAATTTGAAGGTTGATTACCGTGCGAGTGTTCTTAGCTATGTTTGGTTAATATCGATTCAAAATGGCCGCCTCCACAAAATGGCGGATAAAATATTTCTTCACAACCTACCTCAATATGGGTATCAAATGAAAGGGCTTAACTAGTAGAGTACTATACGCTATAACAAATTTCAAATCCAAGATGGCCGCCACCACAAAATGGCGCTTTATATTTTTTTTTTCTCTACTACCTCAATATGGGTATCAAACGAAAGGGCTTGATTAGTAGAATACGAGGGTCAAACTGAAAGTTCTTAGAAAATCAAAAACTGATTACATTAGCCAGTTATTAGTTTTATTATATCTTTTCAAAATATTGTCCATTCACGTCAATACACCGCTGCATGCGATGGAACCACTGGGAAAAGCACTTTGCCCACTCGTCCTTAGGGGTCTCATCAATGGCATCGCGATACGCAGCCACCGCTTCTTCAGCATTCATAAACCGTTTTCCTTTAAGTTTTTCTTTAATTTTTGAAAATAAATAAAAATCACAAGGCGCGAGGTCGGGGCTATTCGGCGGGTGACCCAGTAATTCAACGTTTGATGTCGCCAAATAGTCGATCGTTCGCTTGGCGGTGTGCGATGAGGCGTTGTCGTGGTGAAGGAGGATCCTACTGCGAGGTCGTTTCTCTTGAACTTTTTCCAAGACAAGTGGCAAACAATTGGTAGTGTACCATTCTGCAGAAACTGTTTTTGATCCTCTAACACAATTGTTGCGAAATGACCTATCCTTCCAAAGAACGAGGGCCACCATTTTTTTTCCCCGCACTTCGATCTCTCTTCACTTTAGTTGGCAACTCCTCGAAAGGAAACACCCACTGAGCAGATTGTCTTTTGGTTTCAGGATCATAACAGTAAATCCAGCTTTCGTCACCTGTTAGTATGTCGAACACAGCATTTGAGTCACCTCCGTTAAATCTTTCAATCATTTTACGGCACCAATCCACACGATGGAGTTTTGAGCCTCAGTCAAATTATGAGGTATCCACCTGGCGCAAAGCTTCCTGACCGCTAAATGTTCGTGTAGGATTTTGTGCACTTGACTCATACCGATGCCTAAGCTTGTCCGAATCTGCTGATAGGTCACTCTTTTGTCAGTCTCTATCATACGCCGCACAACACAGATGTTATCTTCAGTCGTCGCCGTAGAAGGCCGTCCCTCACGTAAATCATCAGTGAGATTAGTGCGACCACGTTTAAACTCATTAAACCAGTTGTAAACAGTCGCACGAGATGGGGCTTCATCGTGAAAGGTCAATCGTAGTCTATCATAACTTTCTTGTTGACTTAAATGACATCGAAAGTCATAAAAAATCATTGCACGAAAATTTTCTCGTGATAAATTCATGTTGACGTGACACAGACAATTTTCAATTTGCCGCCAAATCGTAAAACAAATGACAAATGAATGAAGTATATACTCAGTAATATTAGCAAAGAGTTCTATTTTCCAATTATAGAATTATTTTTTTATTATATTGTTTATAAGTGGCCAGTTCTAAGAACTTTCAGTTTGACCCTCGTACTTCTACAGACATCGACGTCAAACTTATAACACGTCTTATAACTTATAACTATAAACGACGTCTTTTGGTCGGGGGTTAAAAATACGGGACCCTTATAGATTTGTCATGTCTGTCTGTCCGTCCGTATGTCACAGCCACTTTTCTACGAAACTATAAGAGCTAATACTATTGAAACTTGGTAAGTAGATGTAATCTGTAAACCGCATTAAGATTTTGATACAAAAAATATAAAAATAAAAATTTGGGGTGATTGGGCCATTGAGAACATCCTCCTTGTTTGAAGTCGATTATAACCGAATGATGTTTGTTTTTCCACAGAAAAATATATTTTTGACAATCATTTTGTTATCCAAGGCGACGCGATCACGTGGGCACTTTCTAGAATCTAGATATTCTGTGGATCGTCTGTGAGACACAGAATACTTAGAAGTTAGTATGTACCGAACGCGCCGCGCGTGTCGTTATGAGACGATCTTCTTAGCATTCCATGGATTCACCGTGCGGGTGCCGGGTCCATCGTGTGGCAGAGAGAGAAAACTCGAGTAGTTCCCGAGACTTGTGACTCGGGCGTAGGTTTAAGGGCCCCTTTCTGACGTACATCAACACTCACCTTCACCACTCGTTTTCTCTCCTGCCCAGCCAAATCTGATATGAGCCTACTAGTGCAGCTTTAGATACTCGTTCTAGTATAGAACTTACTGCACTTCTGGATAAGCCAAGGTCTTTCAGTAGGTTATAGAGAGATTTTGCTGGTATACCTCTCGCTCCCACTTCTACAGCGTATAAACTAACTACATAGCCGTTTTTTGTTAATTCGTTTAGGAGGTCGTAATACTTATTTTGTTTCATCGCGTGGTCTTTAGGTATATTAACAACATACCTGACCCTCCACCCTCCGTGATGTAAACATCTACTTGAGTTTATTAAAATAATTAAAATGGTTTGAATTATGTAAAAGCATTGTAAATAGTGAAATTACACATATAAGTGGTGTACTTACGCGAGTGCAGTGTGAATTACGAAAGAAATACACAGTTGCTGCCAAAAATAGTGAAGAAAATACAAAAGCCACAGGCAAGTTGGAATTCACCAGATTAAGGTAAATAACATATCACAGCACTTATCACCAGATCGAAACCACTTACTGTGACACAATTTAACAAGAAATCACATAAATAATAACATTAAATGAATCATTTTATCTTAATACAGTGAACAACCTAACGGTACTATAAACACGAATCATTGCAACTGACATTATAATAAATAACCAAAAATAGAGGGTGATTTTAGAAAATAAAATATTATTGTGACAATCAAGTAATTGAACACAATTTTCGACACTATGGTAGTAAGAACCTGTGGCTAAATGGTTAAGAACTCTGTTCATTGAATGAACTAACCCGGGATCGAATCTTGACTATTGCATGCATTTTTGCACATACATTTAATTGTGTCTGAATGAAATGAATACTGTTGACTGAAGGGAAGTAACCCCGAATCGAATCTCAACTCGTGTAAATGTTTTTTGCACACAATTTTTTGTTTCTATTGAAAAATACGATTAAAAAT
The DNA here is from genome assembly GCA_017562165.1 of Ectropis grisescens. Lineage (NCBI taxonomy): Eukaryota > Metazoa > Arthropoda > Insecta > Lepidoptera > Geometridae > Ectropis > Ectropis grisescens. The sequence continues at coordinate 12,808,811 of CM029777.1, read as the reverse complement.
AGACTATTTGCTGTTGTTCAACGGTGATTAACTTAATAAATCTAATATATATACATAATAAACATTTTATAATATTATAGTTGAATAATTGTACCACTTAAAACTAACCATGACGACTAAAACAAGAAATCAAACACTGAAAGAAGCTGAAAATAGAAGTAAAGAAATTACTTTCGAGCTAAAAAAATCACAGGATCTCAACATAAAGTTAATGAAGGAACATGATGAGTTTTCTGAGGATTATAAGAAACTCATGGCACAAAACTCAAACTTAAAAGAGCAGCTATCTGAAAAAGAAATAGAACTAAACAAAGCTGTGTTAGAGAAACAAGAGATAATCAATTTATTCGAAGAAAAATCTACAGATATCTGTGCATACGAAGAATCCCTCACGATAATACGCATGCACGAAACGAATGCTGCTTTATTTGCACAGTTGCAAACGAATGCACAGGAAGAACATGACAAAATAGTAATTCAATTAACAGAAGAATTAAATAATTTAAGAAAACAAATATTAACATTGCAGAATGAGATTAAACAACTAAAAAATGAAAGTGGTGGCCAAATGACCATAGAAACACAGGATTCTGCAAAATGTAAGGAAACGAAGAATCCTTGAGTGAACCTGTTGATTTAAATGAAAACACCGTACACTCTGATCTTACCTCAGCTAAAATGACAAAAAAACAAAAGAATTTACGTGGTAAAAGTGTATGCAATGAATTTAAAAGAAATATTGAACAAAACCCAACTAATGTAACGAACGCAAACATTTCAGAAAAAGAAACTAAAATAATGATATTTTGTGATAATTTTGGCAAGGGTTTGGCCGAATATATGCTACATAACACATCAAAAAACATATCAATAACATCGATTTGCAAACCAGGAGCTGAACTTGCGGCTATAATAAGTGATTTTGAATCAATGACTAGGAGCCTTTCAGATGGTGATACCATCATTGTAATTATATCCAACCCTATTAACTACAGTTTAGATATTATAAAAAAATTAAAAACAAAATGTAATACTAAGAATTTTAAATTACAATTGTCTACAATACCATACATTCAGGCTCCTACAGCGAATAGCAATACTTTTAATAAGACAGTATACTTTCTTAACAAAGATATTTATAAACTTGTAAGTCGGACGTCTTACATGTCACTTCTTGACATAAATATGTATAATCGCAAGTTTATGACACTTTCTAACAAATTAACTTATAATTTTATGAATTTTTTGCAAAATCAAATTGTTTTTAATTTAACATGCGACAATAATAGATATACGAATTTGGTTTTATTAACGCCTAATGATGAAGTTAAAATGTTAAAATGTCCAGCTGCAAATGCAGTCTCGTCAGAAACTAATAGAAAAAGTTTTTTAGAAACATCAGACCATTTAAAACTTCAAACCTAATGTCGGAGTGTATACAGCCTGAAATAACAGTAATACATCAAAATTGTAGAAGCCTCCAAAATAAAATGTTGTCAATCCATAGTTTCACTGCGATATATAAACCAGATGTACTAATACTATCGGAGACATGGCTAAACAAGAATAATGTAGATTGCATTGCCTTACAGGGATACAAACACTCTAATTATTATTTTAGGAAAGCTCGTATTCATGGTGGTGTCTCCATATTTACAATTAATACTCTTAAGACAAAACCTATCCTAGAAATAGATAACTTAACAGTAGAATACCACTGCGAATTAGCCGCAGTCGACATAAAAATAAACAAAAAAATTGAAAACCTTGTTATCATTGCAATGTATAGAACAGGTAAAGGAAATTTTGCAATTTTTGAAAGTGTAATAGATAAACTGTTTCAATTGTTAAATGAAAAAGCATATGCCAATGTTGTCATGGCAGGAGATTGGAATGTTGACTTTTTTGGTCAACTCTCATGACAAGCGTGCATTACTAGACATTTTAGAGACATTTGCGTTTAGGAACATTGTAGATTTTCCAACGCGAATTGAAAACTCTAGCAAAACTTCTGTTGATTGTATAATAACTAACATAGACAAGGATAGTATACACGTAAAGGGTATATCTGCCGCCATAGAACGTGTTGATCATGATGCACAATTAGTAGGAATAAAGCCTACAAAGATTGACACTCATAAGATAACTTATGTAGAGAGGCGTTTTTTTAAGTCAGACAAAATTGAAGACTTCTGCAATTCTATGCTGTCATATGATTGGGACACTATTTTTAATGATTATAATGACAATACGTTTGATATTTTTCTATCTAAATTAAAATTTAATTTTGACATATTTTTCCCGATTACTAAAATTAAACATAATCATCAAACTACTGTGCCATGGATAACTGAAAAAGTTAAGAAACTATACAATGACATCAATGACTTGTATGAATTTAAGAAGCAGTATCCTGAAATTGTTAATTTAAATATAATAAATAAAAAGCTGAAAGAAAGGGAAATATGTTTAGCAGAAGAAAAACGAAAATATGTAGAACAACGAATATCTAACGCTAAAAATGTTAAGAAAGAAGTTTGGAACATTATCAAAGAAGACACGAATAAAAATATCAATGAATGTGATTGGGATATTATAAATGCTGCAACGAACACTCAGGTACCATATGAAGAAATTCCTGATTTTGTCAATGGCTACTTCATTACTGTTGGCAATGAGCTATATAAAAAAACATCCACCTAATATAGAAGAAGCACTTACATTTTTAAACCAATCTGTGAAAGAATTACCGAATTATGAATTTTCATATATTGAACCAGATCAGTTACTAAAACTGGCCAAGGCTAAGATTAAGCTTTCGAACATTAAAGACATTTTGATATATCTGGCTGTTTTCTGTACCAAATTATGCAACCATTACTGGAACATCTCACATATTTGGTCAATAACATGTTACAATCAGGAAAATATCCAGAAGCATTAAAATTTGCCGCTTATGTCCTTTATTTAAGGAAAAGGAGACAAAACAGACGTACAGAACTACAGACCAATAGCAATTGTACCCACACTTTCAAAGCTAATAGAATCATTAATATCTAGAGAAATTATGTCACACTTAGATAAACATAATGCATTGTCAGATACTCAACATGCCTATAGAAAAGGTAAATCAACTACAACTGCTGCACATGTTTTTATAAATAAAGTTATTACATCCCTTGATGAAAGATTGAAAGTTGCAGCTATTTTCATAGATTTATCGAAAGCTTTCGACTCGGTTAATCACAAGCTTTTAATAGAGAAACTAAAAGTATACGGAATGAAAGGTAAATTCTTGAAATTGATTGAATCTTTTTGACCGATCGTCAGCAAATAGTAGAAATTAAGTTAAATGGAAAATCAGTTAAATCTGCTCCACAAAAAGTAAATATTGGCGTACCCCAAGGTTCCTCTTTTGGAAATACAATGTTTCTTTTATTTCTAAATGATTTGGCTTATTTAGAATTACATGGAGAATTAATTCAATATGCCGATGACACTACAGTAATTGTTACTAGTAAAAATACGGAAGAATTGATTGAAAAAATTGCATGGAATATAAAAATGTTGAGTAATTGGTTTAGTATGAATGGAGTTAACTTGAATTCGGAAAAACTAACATTATGGTATTTAATGCAGTATCTCCAAAACAACCAATACTAACTATTCCTCAAATAGATGCTGCAAAGTCGATGAAAACTACTACTTTAGTTAAGCTTCTTGGATTCGAGATGGATTCTGCTCTAACCTGGAAAACACATATAAGTACTACCAGTAATAAGATGTCTCGAGGGATTTACGCATTAATACAACTGCGACCAATGGCAACAGAATGCTACCTGAAGGAAGTTTATTATGCGTATATACATTCAGTTATGACGTACGGTATTATTTTATGGGGTAATTCTACTGATAATGAGCGCATCCTAAAATGCAAAAACGTGCCATTAGGGTTTTAGTACGAGCAAAATATAGAGAATCATGTCGAGAACTTTTTAAGAGTCTCGGTATTTTGACTTCAGTATCGGTATACATTTTTGAAGTTATAAAATATGTTCGATCAAATCTTCATCTTTATCAGAATCGGGGTGACTACACACATTTAAACTTTCGACATAAAAATAATTTGTTACATGTGAAGCATAGGTTGCACTTGTTTACAAAAAATCCTATTGTGGTAGGTCAGCAACTCTATAATAAACTACCAAATTGTATAAAAGATTGTGCATCAGACAACGCGTTCTATCAAAATGTAAGAAATCTGCTTTTGTCTAAAACCTTGTATAAAGTAGCAGAATATATGAAAAACAAGTATGATGACTATAAAATTGTTTGTTATAATAACGAAAAATGAGTATGTTTATAATTATTATTTTTGAAAACATGCATTGACGAAATGACGAAGATTACGCTGGTAATATTCTGTTATATAGGTATATTTTTCCACCGAAAGCCCTTATACAGCTTTTGCAACTTATTTGTGTCAATTGTCAATATTATTATTCCAAATGTATGGATTTTACATGATGATCAAAAATGAATGAATGTGTTTAAAAATGGTTAATGTAATTAATAAGTACTTATCTTGATATGAGTATTTCAAGAATACTCACAGTATAATTCAATAAAATTATTATTTTGTAAACTGACGAGGCTATAAATGTGACTTATATTATTATAATAATGTATGTATTCAATTTATGCCAATAAAAATATCTTATCTTATCTTATTAGTTTCCCATGGTACGGTAAGTTCTACAAGGACTATGCGTTTCGTAGCTCTAGAAAAAAGGAAAATGTCCGGTCTGGATGACGAAACACCCATATCCTCTGGGATTTTGTAGTGCTTTTCATACGTGTCCATTAAAATAGTCCAATCAGGTGCTGTACCCAGGATTGAGTAAGGCTTGTTCCTGGAGTTTGAAGTTGAGCCTGCTTTTACAAAGTTAATTTGTCTTTTGTTTGTCGTCAATCCCTTTAGGGCTCTAGCTACTGAAAGGCTCATGGCTTCACGTATGATTTCAAGTACTCTGTCATGACGCCGTGAGTAATGACCCCCATCAAGGAGCATCTTGCATCCCACCAATATGTGCCTTGCTGTACATATCGCCTCTCCACAAGTATAGCAACATTTTTCAGAGGCTTTTCCCCACCTTACCAAGTTACTCTGGTCAGGAGGGTCATTTGGAATGCATTTAGATAAAATTTTAATAAGGCAGGAGACCAGTCATAGATCAAGGTGCGCCACTTTAGAGCTAATGGGATACAGAACTCACCTATGGTTAACCACTCACTTTGCATTTCTAAATTCATAGCGTGCACTTTGTAACACTTTGTGCACTTTTAATGTTTGTGTAATTTCCGAACCAACAGACCGATATTGTTCAAATTTTGACGGGACAATACAAAAATGTGTTCTTTCTAACAAAAAAAGAATTAATGAAATGAAACAACGCAAACATGAGTTACAACCAAATACACATTCTGACTTTCACCCCCTCCCGCAAGAAAACCGATCAGAATTTGGGGATCAAAAGTAGCCTACAGCAATATCCTTAGTATAAACTAAAATCATGCCAAGTTTCAGCTGAATTGAATCAGTAGTTTCGGTGTGATGCGTGATCCCTATACAGAAAGACAGACAGACAGACATGAAAGAAAAAAATGCAGTTTCGCCATCAGTATCGACTATGGAGTGCCCCAAAAAAATTTTCTAAATATCTTCAATGTACAGAATTCGACCCGTTACAGTTTTATTATAAGTATAGATGTTACTTGCAGCTACGGAAGACTTCATGGGCGAGTCCGACTCGCACTTGACCACTTTTATTTATACGCGTTTTCACCCGCGTTATTCCCGATCCCGTTATTTTCCTGCGATGAATATAGTATAATTATAGAATAGTAGCCGACTTTCGCATTTGTAATACCTATTGGTGGGATTTACCTAGATTTATTTCATTTCTTTATGATATAAAAATCGACATACCTATTTTTTTAACATCTTGATAGGAATTGAGAGCTAAAAACTGTCGCATTCTGCTGTAGGTAGGTACATATTAAAATGTAGTTTCACCGCCGTTATCGGACAGTGTAATTCCGTACTAAGGGAGTTAAAGAACTATTATTTTGCCCGTTGTCATTTACGATTTGTATTCGTCACACTCGTAGTTTCATAACATACCTACCTCTAATATAAGTAGGTACATATAAATATGTATAGTCATAATTTTAAGTAGGTAATATGTATTTCCTTATACACCAACGAATAAGATAGATAATGGTACAGATATATATCTACAAATACTTACTCTAGTCAGGTTTGATCCGATTGTTGACTTTACCGACGCTACCTCTGTAGTGTAATGCCAGGGACAATAATGTGTTTGGACATCGTAACCCTTTCGCGTTCGCACCCGCATATTAGTTCATGATGGAGTAGGTACATAGTAGGTACACTGTCTCGCCCTGCTTGGATGTCTAAAAAAACAGATTTGAAGTGATAACCTGCGGGTCTACCGCCTAACTATATCAGCTTTGGCATGGCTATTGCTGTCTCTATAATTTCAAGCGAAAAGAAAAGAGAGAGAGAGCAATATCAAAGCTAAGATAGTTTTAGTTAGGCGTTAGACTCTCCGGAGCAACTGGACCAAAGAAGTTTTACCTTTACTACGAGACATGACGTACAATTTTTTTCCTTATATAATGCTCCACGCAATACTTACTTTCTAGATATTTGGATCACTATCACTGATACACACTGCTCCTTCGCAAAGGCAAATTTGTTTTAGGTTTATTCTTTCCTGAACGTCATTTCATCTAATGAAGCTAATTACAGGAATACTGTATACCTACTTTTATTAAAAAAGTCCACGTCAATAATTATGTTTATCGAGAAACCCCCACTGTTCCAAATGAAAACTACACAAGATAATTTCTAATCATCGGTGCACATCTACTCATGACCACCATGCGCTACGACGATGACTTGAAATACGTGATGAGTCGCTCAATTAGGCACCCTCTGCGGCGTGCAGCCCGGAGCACGGGCCCCGGCTTGCCCCCAGATCCGGGGCTGAATGTGGAATGGTCAAAGGAATTTATCTTGATCCTCCCAATTCGATTGTAGCTGCCGGAGTTACGCGAAAATATTTTAAATTAATGTATGTTTCTATAAATTCGCACGAAAAACATGCGGATGCGTGAAATGGAACGCAATATCAGGAAATATTGCTTAGGTTTGTAATTTAAATTTTATTTTCAGGTTAATACAGTTTTAACTAGTTCAGAGACAGTAGATCCACAAACGAATTGATTTGATTTGTCAATAACAAGAAAACAAATGAAAAAAAAATTTTACTCCCTTGAACTTTGGATTTTAAATTTGTACAGAATTCTGCAGTACTAGTGAAGCCCTTTCATTTAAAAGCAATATTGGAAAAGTAGTGAAAAAAATAATAATTTGTCATTTTGTGGAAGCGACCATCTTGAATCGATAATAACCAAACATAGCAAAGAAACTGGCTTTCAAAGTAAAAAAAAGCATCAAAACAGGTACCGGTTGAAAAAAAAATCCTTACCTGTAAAAGATTGATAAACTGTATCTAAATACCAATCACAAGGTGCAATTTTTACATTACGAAGTATGTACATACTACAGATATGCAAACCACACAAACAGAAATCTCTAGATCATCATGGAATACTGAAGTGAGAAGTGTTGTCTGAGAACACATTTAACCAATGATTTTGATGAAACTTGCAATGTTGCAGTTGAATACTTTGTCCTATAAAAAGAGATGCTATTACATGATTTAGAGAGACAATCTTCTTAGCATTCCATGGATTCACCGTGCAGGTGCCGGGTCCATCATGTGGCAGATAGAGAAAACTTGAGTAGATCCCGAGACTTGTGACTCAGGCGTAGGTTTAAGGGGCCCCTTTGTGACGTACATCAACACTCACCTTCACTTCACATAGGCTTCCAAACCCCGTAGAGAATGTTAGCGATTTAAGAGAATCTTAGCTATTATGGTCTCTCTTTACAGGGTAGACAAATATGACACAACCTCAGAGCCTTTATAACTAGTGTAAATAAGGCATCTGGTAGTCTACCAGCTAACTAAAATCTTTATAATTTTGATATTACTTATCAATTATAAAGAGAGCCATATCAAAGCTAAGACCATTTTAGTTAGGTGGTAGCCTCTGACATAAAAAAAAACATGCATACATACACCTACGAAATTTAACCAACATGAAACATTTATGATAGCCATTTTGGCTATATTATTATACAGGTGGCAGAAGACCTGTACTGTATCAAAAACATTAACATATTATAATACTTATTATTATGGACAACTTTTACTCTACAACCAAGCTTAAAATGGTGAAAAAGAACCAGTGGATCCATACCTTTGGACCCAGCTAAATGTATGTGACAGCTGATTTGTTTTCATAATTTTAGGCTTAACCCCATTGTAAATGTTGTTCATATGTTCATAATAAAGAGTAGAATCCCCCTTTGATGTTGTTCAATCAGGGTCTTAAATAATATAACTGAAGTATGTACTTTTGTACAATAAAAGTAATAAAGAAGATACTAATGTGTACTCATGTGATTTTAGTCACTATAGAAAGTTATGTTGCAAAACATTAAATGCAATATATAAATCTTTGGCAAAAAATCACCTTGCTACTTAACAGCAAATATTTTAAAATATCACAGTTGTACATACAACCCCACCGGATTGTACTTAAGTACTATTATAAAATACAACCAAACTGGAACTAGTTAATAGCGGAACTTCTTGTAGTCACTGTAAAAATAGCAATATCCACTATCTTTAAGTGTTTGTTACAAGTCTTTGTTCACCCACTCTTGTAAATACCCTGTAATAAAAACAGTTTGTCAAAACCCTGCATTAGCGCAGCACTGCATTAATAAAATCTAAGTCCATTTTCTATTATTATACCATACAATGTCCACATACAAGATATGGAAAAGTTCCAACATTGTTCATCACCACACTTAACTTTATTTTTAAAAAAGTTCAAAGTTCAGACACAAAATTTTATTTATAATTAATAACACATTACATCGGTGGTCACTAAAGTTAACGACGGTCGCGGTAGTGCGAGCGAGAGTCGCGCTCGCGACTGCGGGCTCGGGAGCGATCCGAAGTGCGCCATAAGAATTCATCCACTGAACGTTCATAAGACCTTTTATCATACACTAGCACTGATCTCGGGTAGTCGGGTACGTCATAGTAGCGGGGAGGCGGCGGCGGCGGCGGAGGCGGGATGCTGTCGTACGCCGCTAGTGACCCGCTGAACCCGGGCGGAGGTACATACGGCAGCGGCGGCAGCTGGTGGTGCATGGAACGCATGTACTCTGCCACATAAGCCTCTGCAGCCGAGGTGCTACTGCCATATGCATCTCTTGTACGGCTATACCAAGCCGGCAAACGGTCTCTCATAAATGGAGAAGGAGATCTACGTTTGTATGATCCAGATCCCAGTCTGCTGCGAGGAGATAAGAAGGGTTTCCGTCTGCTTCTAGGTACCCCTCCTAAGCGATTTCTGAAGTTTGAACCTCTAGATGCCATTGGTGCACGATATGTTCTGTAATTTCCACCACTCTTCTGGTATGATTTCTTCGAAGCCTCTTTTGACTTACGTAATATAGGAGTCATTTCGATGCCTTCATCTTCAGGAAACAGTCTGCATAACTCTTCTGCCACTTTCGGTTCTATTTCTTGACCATCTCTTCCAATTTTCACAGATTTCCCCTCATTCCATGGGTTGTATAAATGCAAAGTGCTGCTAAAAGGCAACTCTTTCCGACATATCCAATCTACTTTAAACACACCATCTAATACTTTAGCAGAAAGACCTGGAGGTAAGACCCATGATATGGGTGGAACGTCGCGCCGAGACTCGCTTCCAAGACGAGCGAATCCTGCAAACTTGCCACTTTCCTTGACTGAAAAATCAGTAAAACATTTCTCGATTCTCTATAAGCTTGATTCAAGTTTGCTTCGTTTTGAGGCAATGTAGACCACACACCTTTGGCCTTCGACAGAGTGATGTTTTCCGCGTTATTAGACTTAATGAGGAAAAAACGTGTGTCGCGGAATAAATAATTCAGCTTGGTCATGTAGTCATAAGTTTTGGCATTACTTCTAGAACTAGTAATACGTCTGCGTTTGTTTTGCACTGGTGAATGACTGCCAGACTTAGTGCGTTTACGATTCGAGCGTCTCTCTTTGGATTTCGTACTAACTGAGCTGATACTGGGAGACGTAGACTCGCTCGATGTTGAGCTCGAAACTTCGCTTCGCGTGTCAAAATCTTTTCCTTCTTCTAACTGTTTCAACTCTTCACCGATTTCTGCATCTACCTCACCGACGCCAAGATTGACGGCGTCGGTGTTGTTAGAGGTCTCCATTTCGATTATCTTGTCGGTTTTACATATACCTTTGTTGATTGTGAGTGCAAAATTTGTTAAAGAGTATCAAAAACAGGAGAGTGCTAAAGGAATTATTGTTATTGAAAACAACAAACTGTAAAACAATTAAGTATTTTCTAAATAAAATCTCAAAAATGCATGAAAGAAGCCAGTTGCCAGCAAAATCACAAAATGAAAAGAGAATGAACGAAATAAAATGACATTGACAGTTCTGTAACATAAATGTTGTTTATGGTATCCTGCTGTGTTTTTTGTCACAGATTAGAAAAAAAATATTTTCACAGACTCGACGGCATTTATTTCGTGAAAACTAAGAATCTACCTTTTAGTCAGCTGATTTTATATTTATCATGTTGGTACTTTTATTTCCATCGTAAAAACCGCGGCCTCGTCAAAAGACTTGGTCATCCGGTCTTTATTTTCATGGATTTCTTTAGTTTTTATTTGTTTTAATTTAGATTTAAATAGTTGTGTAGAATAACATCAGCTACCAAAATGCATTATGTGCAAAAATATCTGGACAAACTACCAAACCTCAAGCAAAACAATCAAGTAAACGGTGTTAAAAAAACAACTAATGTTTCCCTATATTGTAGTTACTACAGTTTTTATTCTCAAAAGGTATGTTTATTTTTGTGTTATCTAATGCTTGTATCTAACTAAAAAATGTGTGATAAGATGTACTTTATTCAAAGAGTTTCTTCGTTTTCTTCGTCTTTTATCGTGTAACTTTCAAAGGCCACAGACACACAGACACACTTTAATCAAGGCCACAGACGCTTAATAAAAAATCAACAGACCAATCGTATTGACAATTTTGCACAAATTTTGATAATTTTTAGGTGCGATATTATTACAATATCGCATTATCGCAGAAGAAACTTTAATTTAATTTTAATTATATATAGGTAATAAATTAATTATCAATTGTGATTTTAACATCGATATAATTATACATATTTGTGGGCTCCGTATAATTATATTCATTATGTATGTAGTTTCGAAATAATAATGTATATAAAATGCATAGTCACAAACAAAACAAGTTGTTGACTTAAATTTGATTTAGAGAATACAAAATATGAATTAATGAAAACACATGAATGTGACTATTTAAGACAATATAAATCGAGGACCAAAATTGTGACTAACATAAGTTTTCTTATGGTGCATCCGTGCATCAAGGTAATGAATGGCTTTTTTAACGTGATGCTTCCGCGCAACTGGATTAGGCGACGCGAACAAAGAAAAAAAGTACCTAGTTAGGTTATTAACATAGGTATTAAGAAAAAAAATGTTAATTAAAAACATTTTATTTGTTATTTAACGAACGGTGCTGAACCTAAATAAATCGCTGTGTTTTCAAACACTAATACTGTTTTGTTTTTCAGGTGTTGATGGCCCTTTATGAGAAAAATATCGAATTCGAACCATTAATTGTGGACATAACCAGAGGAGAACAATACTCCTCGTGGTTCTTGGAAATAAATCCGCGCGGCGAAATCCCCGTGCTGAAAGTATCGAATCAAATTATACCGGACTCGACGAGAATATTGGATTACCTAGAGTTCTACTTGGATCCAGGTAACTTAATAATGACGGCCAATTTCAAGACCCTTACAATGAGAATCCAACTGTTTTATTTTCTTTTTTAGAGACATTCAATTTACCTACCTACAAGAAATGAGATCTATAAAACTACCTAAACTTACCCCAACTAGGTACATTGGTACGAAGTAGGTGTGGTAAGAAGGTAGTTTTGCGCATGAGATTCGAAATTTCCAAAAACAAGAAGTGAGCGAACCAATTAAATTGTTAGTTACTACCGTTTTACATGGTTACAATCTACTATCGGGAAACCCCTAATCAGGCAACGCTTTCGACAGCCTAGAGTCTAGACGTTCTTATCACAAATAATATAGAATTCGTGAGTTCGAGACCTCATCATTCGAGTCTTTGTACCGTGAATCATGAAACGCTCAGTCTGTTCCTCGGCCTTACGTTTCCAACTGTCATCAGCCAGGCTAAGTTTACCGATTCGCGGTCTCCACTTCAAAATCCGTCTCTCTCAGCGGTTATCGGTATTGCGATAGATAAAGCCAGCCCACTACAATTCCAGCTTGTTAATGAGTTTTCTTAGTTAACAGACGGGCAACCTCGTTGCTAAAGGTATCCCTCAGAAAAATCGAACCCCTCAAAAAGTCGTCAACACCGCCGTTGCAAATGTTTAGTGACTATTGCACCAGGTAGGTGGGCAGATTGTTTAATGTTACTCTCTATTATGATTTCAAACTCAACGATCTATCGAAGGAACCGCATCCAGCGAAACGAACCTAGCTTTACATTAGCTCCTAAGAGCGTAAGACCTAAGACTGTTGAAATAGTAACCGTTGCGAAAAAGTATAGTATTTGTATATTGTATACTAGCTTTTACCCGCGACTTCGTCCGCGCCACATATTTATTAAAGTAATTGAGGCAGTACCTACTCGTATGTCTACTACCATACAAATTCACGTTTCCTAATCAAAATCGGTCTAAGTCAAAGTTTTATATTTATTAATAAATGTACAATTTACACGACAAATTACAAAGAAACTATGTTCTCAAAAAATTAATCAAAAACAGACTTTAATTTACAATGTACAATTTACACGACAAATTACAAAGAAACTATGTTCTCAAAAAATTAATCAAAAACAGACTTTAATTTAAAATCATATTGGGACGGTCCACCAAATTTTATTAGAGTCTATTAGTAGATATTAGTAGATATATCGACTGATTACATGAACGCAAATTTTAGTTTGTTGTTCATATTTCAAAACCGCCCCACTGATTTCGAAAAATTTATATGACCACCTCTGAACTATAATCTACCAACCAAAAAATAACCATCTAAATTGATTCACAATTGGAAATACAACTGGATTGATAACCTCCTCCTTTTTGAAGTCGGTTAAAATAGCATACAAAGAGTGCCAAGATCCTTCCATGCACACTTTTACTCCTCATTTCCACTCTTTTCAACTCTTTTCTGTGATAAAAGTCGCCGATATCCTTTCCTAAGTCTAGTCTATCTGTGCACCAAATTGTAACAAACTCTTTAAGTGGCTTAGGCGTTAGACGGTAACGGACAGAGAGTTACTTTCATATATACAATTTCATATGAGAATTGAAAACAGGTGTTCCTGATCATTTTATAGGAGGCAGTTGTGAAAGGTTACCGAAAAGTAATACGTTTACTCCTCCAAAAAACTCATTTTTACAGTTCTTAATTTGCCTTAATCGAGCGTCCATCATGCATAACATTTGATAAGACACCATGGAAATCTCGTCGACTATCAAAATTCTGTCTGATAGTCTGATACGCCATTTAGTGGCTGCGCCCAACTTAAGTATTGAGGTTGTATAGTGCACTGTATTCTTCTTGTCAAGCCCTTTTATTTGATACCCATGTTGATGGGGTTCATAAAACCTAAGTTATTCGCCATTGTGTAGAGGCCGCCATCTTGGATTTTAATTTTATATAATACATTGCATTCTACTGGTTGAGCACTTTCATTTGATACCCATATTGATGGGATTGATAAAACCTACGTTATCCGCCATTGTGTAGCGGCCGCCATCTTGGATTTCAATTTTTTATAGTATATTTTATTCTGCTTGTTGAGCCCTTTCATTTGATACCCATGTTGATGGAATTGATAAAACCTACGTTATCCGCCATTTTGTAGCGGCCGCCATCTTGGATTTCAATTTTTTTATAGTATATTGTATTCTGCTTGTTGAGTCCTTTCATTTGATACCCATATTGATGGGATTAATAAAACATAAATTATCCGCCATTTTGTAGCGGCAGCCATCTTGAATTTATAATGATAATGAATAAACATAATTGTATTGTCACCAAAATCCAAAGTGTATACAAAATTTCAGATTAATCGGTTGACAGGAAGAGGGTGAAATTTGAATGACTAAATTTGACCCAAGATTTAAATAATCATAAATAATAAAAAAAAAAACCAATTCCACCCCCGTAGGTACAATTCGAAACTACAAAACTGCTAAAACATACATTTTATGGTTTCGTGTTAAATATCTAGACGTAAAGTTTCATAGTTCTTCAACAATGACGAAGTTTTCCATATAAACTTTCATCCCTTATTTTAACCCTTTCAACCCTTTTTTCGGAATAAAAAGTAGCCTATGTCCTTTCTCGGGATCTATTTTATCTATGTATCAAATTTCATCAAAATCTGTTGGTTGGTTTAGGCGGTAAAGACGGACAGACAGACAGACAGACAGACAGACAAAGTTACTTTCGCATTTATAATATTAGTATGGATAGTACATAGTAATTGTTGCTTTACAGAACTGACTCCTCTGATAAACGTGTCAAGCGACATCAAAGTGGTGCAGAACATCAATAAGTTCCGGGATATCATCGAGGCCCTCCCCGCCGGCGTCATCACCGTGGGTTCGTTCTTCCATCCACATCTCTGCGGAACGCCCAAGCTACCCTTCATCTTGCCCGTCAGAGAAGTGCTCAAAAGTAAGTATACTAATGACTAGTACTAAAATTACCTTTCAACGATTTATTATTTGACGCTTTGATTAATTTAAACATTAAAAAAAGTGATTTTTTTGAAGTTAAGAGTTCAACTGTCATGTGTAGCAAACGAGTACCTACTAATCTTAGAAACCACGATACTAACTGTAAGGACAGGTTTCCACTTCAGCACCTATATTATTATTATTTAACTACGAAGAGTACCTATAACAGGCCACATAGCTGAAAAATCGTATGGTCAAGCGTCTAAAATTGGTAAACTTAAGGATTCAATCTAGCCAAGTTCAATGTAGAAAACTTGCAAAGGACTCTGTTCGATGTCCTCAATGATGCCACTTTCATTAAACGAACACTGAGAGTGGAATGCGTCGCCTGAGTGTATTTTTGACGATGGATGCTATCTTGGTGCCTTCGAGTCCAGAGTGAACCCCTGAATCGGTTTCTTCGGGGTATACCATCTCCATCCATAGTAGAATACCCACCATCGAATGACATCACAAGATATGGTTTATCGATGATTAAAAAAATTAACTAAAACTCGTTTCATAAGTTAGCCATAATCCATTGTGACAATTTAACTCAAAGCAAATAGAATTTAGGTAAATGAATCTTGATAAGGTTTTGTTTTATAACCTCTGATTTTAATCCCCTCAATGAGTATATTTTAAAGTTTTGTTAATTCATCCACAATCATGTTATTGTCGTCCATTAGATGATTTTAACAACTGGTTAGATAACTAACTACGTAGGTTCATTCGTATTCATGCTGTGCGTGCATTCGTGCGATTTAACATTCAGTTATTTAATTATTTTTCTCCAATAATGTGTCTAAAAACCACACAACCGACTTCAATTCAAAAATTAAACTTGCTCACTCAACTAATTCTAATACAATTTGTCAAATGTAAAATAAAATCTAATATATAAAATTCTCGTGTCACAGTTTTCGTTGCCATACTCCTCCGAAACGGCTTGACCGATTTTGATGACATTTTTTGTGCTTATCCGGTATCTATGAGAATCGGCCAACATCTATTTTTCATACCCTTGAATGTTAGGGGTAGTCCACCCCTAAATTTTTTTATTTATTTTTAGACAAAATTTTTAATTTCTATTTTTTTATGATACAACATACAAAAATACATACAATCCTCAATTTTCACCCTTCTACGATCAACCCTTATTTTATTACGAAATTATTTATATGGCAAAACAACGTTTGCCGGGTCAGCTAGTCTTCTAATATATAAAATTCTCGTGTCACAGTTTTCGTTGCCATACTCCTTCGAAACGGCTTGACCGATTTTGATGAAATTTTTTGTGCTTATCCGGTATATATGAGAATCGGCCAACATCTATTTTTCAACCCCTAAATGTTAGGGTAGTCCACCCAAAATTGTTAATTTTATTTTTTAGACAAAAATTTTAATTTCTATTTTTATGATGCAACACACAAAAATACATACAATCCTCAATTTTCACCCTTCTACGATCAACCCTTATTTTTTAATAGCCGTTTTAGTAATTTAATCATTTTTCCTCTCCGTTCGAAAACTGATCAATCGTCATTGTGACAGGTGTCACTTCTGACCCAGTAAACAGCACGATAATTTGGGGATCAAAGGTAGCCTATAGCATATATATAGTTTGAACACGCTAATCTCGGGAACTACTGGACCGATTTAAAAAAATCGTTTACCGTTATTTCATATGTTCGTAATCCTTGACCGCTGTAGGTTATATACATGTACCACGGGCGAAGCCGGGGCGGGCCGCTAGTACTATATAATATAGCCTGCCCATTAAACAACGCCTGGTGACCACTAAACTGGTATGCTGCGAGTTACGCCGTGGGGCGTAGATAGATATAAAAAATGATAATGATAGATAGGTAGTTAGATAATAAAATTAAAGATATGACTGCCTATTAATCCTAATATATCCTATTAATATTATAATTGCGGAAATTAGGGCATTTGTTGCTGAATCGAACGGCTGAAGGGAACGGGTTAAAATATGGAACACAGATATAGTCTGGATATATAGCATATATATAGATATATAGCACATAATCTACTTTCCTTTCCTTTTTACCACGAGAAACAATCTTGTAGCCGGATCTCGTACTGTAAGATATTTTTGTACATGTCGATTCTTGTGTCACAATTAAGTTCACAATAAAATTTTAAAGGAGTGGATCTAGGGTTGTTGCTCTTTCAAACTCAAACAACCACCTGTCGTCAACACACCTAGGTACATAACATATGTCATGCTTACATCAGCAAAACAACCTAAGCAGTCACTCTCTTAACAAATCTAAACAAACTTTGATAAGGATGTCACTTAGGCTTAAGGCTTATTCACTAGAATTAATAAAAAAGTAAGTAAAATAAACATTAGTACTTAAACCCGTAAAATAATTGCCCCTTTAGGATGCTGCACGAAACCGAAGGGCGCACCTAAGTAGCATAAAATAAGGTTA
Source organism: Ectropis grisescens (assembly GCA_017562165.1). Classification (NCBI taxonomy): domain Eukaryota; kingdom Metazoa; phylum Arthropoda; class Insecta; order Lepidoptera; family Geometridae; genus Ectropis; species Ectropis grisescens. Next base: position 12,791,284 of record CM029777.1, on the reverse strand, counting down.
CCTAAATGAGAACTGATGACATCAGAGTTGATTCTGTCCGTGTAAATAATACAACATCATTTGAGACGTTATCTAGAGTAAACAAAAGATCTAAGACATTTTTAACCGACTTCCAAAAAAAGGAGGAGGTTATCAATTCGACCCCTATGTTTTATTTTTTTTTTTTTTTTTTTTATGTATGTTACCTGATTTCTCGAGAACCGCTGAACCGATTTTAAAATTTCTTTTGTGTTCGGATGGGTATGCTTCCCGAATGGTCCCATATAAATTTTTTTGAAATCGGTCTAGTAGTTTTTGAAATATGAACCAAAAACTGAAAAATTGCGTATCTGGATGACGTTGTAGATTTCACAAAAGTTATGAATCTCGACCCTGTCAATACAAAATTACAAAATTGTGTAAATGCTTTAATAAAACTTGTTTTTAACCCCGACCAAAAAAGGGTGTTATAAGTGACGTCGATGTCTGTCTGTGTATCTATCTGCTGTGGCACCGTAGTAGAACTCAAACAGATGGGCCGATTTCGATGCGGTTTCTTTTATTTCAAGGTTAATACCATAGCAGATGTTCTTAGCTATGTCTGGTTAATGTCGATTCAAGATGGCCGCCTCCACAAAATGGCAGACAAAATATTTTCACAACCTACCTCAATTTGGGTATCAAATGAAAGGGCTTGACTAGTAGAGTACTATGTACTATAACAAATTTCAAATCCAAAATGGCCACCACGACAAAATGGCGAATTATATTATATTTTCATTACTACCTCAATTTGGGTATCAAACGAAAGAGCTTGACTAGTAGAATACTTTTCACTATGAAAAAAATTAAAATCCAAGATGGCCGCTTCCACAAAATGCCGAAATACATTTCTTTTTTCACAACCCCCTTTATATGGGTATCAAATGAAAGGGTTTGACTAGTAGAATGTTGTACAGATAACAAATCCAAGGTAGTCGGGGTTTAATCAAAATTTTTAATTTTGTTCTTGTACACTAAAAAGTAAAATAAACAATTTTCGTACAAAAAATTAAACCGACTTCAAAACCACAAATAGGCACTCAAAAGCGAAAAATAAACTAAAATCATTATTATAAGCGCTACTCACTCATCTATTTGAAGTCGGTGCCAGTCAGGTCAAAAAGTTAGTAGATTGATGCTATGTAGGCACAGGTAAGTAGTATCTATCATATACCTGTTAGATTTAGCTGGCACCGACTTCAAATAGATGAGTGAGTAGCGCTTATAATAATGATTTTAGTTTATTTTTCGCTTTTGAGTGCCTATTTGTGGTTTTGAAGTCGGTTTAATTTTTTGTACGAAAATTGTTTATAAAATTGTTATCTTATCCAAAATCTGGCGATGAATCATTTGGTTCCAGAGCCTGACGTGGATGCCTTGAATAAAGAGGAAGTGTCAATGTTACAAAATTATTGAATAAGTATGTGAATGTTATTAGACTCTACCGGTGTCGTAACTAGCCCATTTTGTGCTCTCACTGCTGGGAATCATGAGGAAAGAATCAAAGTCAAAATTCATAATCCACCACTAGTCTACGGCCGTTTGCGGATGACGGGATGACACATAATATGTAGATAACATTATAAAAGATGTCTTTTTTGGGCGATGCCAGTTTCCTCGCGATGTTTTCCTTCATATTTGAAACCAGTGGTGATGACAAATTCTCATATAGAAAACTACTTATAGGTGCAGGCAGGATTTGACCTATATCCTAAATCTTGTAAAATCGGACTTTATTTTCGCTAGACTACCGCGGCTCATTTTCCTCTGCTCTATCTACACTACGGTCTTATTACTAAACGCCTCATAGGAAAAATTTAACTGACTCAAAGAAAATGTTATTGAAAAGACAAAATTAATTAGGTTACCTACTCAAAATTTTAAACAAAACATCTCGATAACGTCATCTTCAAACGATACGAAACGATAGTAGGTAAAATAGCAACAAACTCTAACTACTTATACGTAAAAGTTATGGTGACACACAGGCGAACATTCTGTGTGAATTTTTTATCACTGAATGTAGAAAGAACTGGTAGGTTTTTTCATCAAGGATTAAAAAAATGCTTTGTATTGATATCTCTACCACAGATGTCTTGTTTCTGATATCTATGGTATCTACAGATCAATTTTCTTAGGTATGTCTTATAAGTAACATCGCGACTACTAAACAAATGTATGAATGTGCCCGTTTTGATGTAGTTTTTTTAACCGGTGTGGCTTAGAACCTTTTCCTAGATGGTTCTAAGCTATTACGAGATTTTGCTACCGGTAATACACTTGACCTCTATTTCGCATCATGTTAGGGGATCGCGGCCAATATAAAGAACATCTTCACTCTAGATTTGACCACATCTTAGACATTAGACACCCAAGTTATATTTATCGGAAAGACTCAAGAATCGATAAAATAGAGATAAAATCAACCCTCTTCGTTCGAGTTTATGTATCATCAACAATGAACCGATTTCGATTTTTCTGATATTGTATCCGCATAAAAACCAATACCTATGCAACTATCCGGAAATTTACAAAACTTTCAAATATTTTTTGAAAAATGGGGTCGTTGTCTCGGCAATTTTTTTTATCGGAGATTTTCATAATTTTATGTTTTTGACTTATACTCTTCCGAAACTTTTGTTGAAGGAAAATTTTAGTTCAAGTTAGGATTTAAATTAAATCTTCTTTAATAGGAGGGAAGGAAATGTTGTAATTTCATGGTTAATCACAATTTTTCTTTATTAATTTTGTGGTAAAACAAAGTGCTTTTGCATTGTAAAATGTTGTAGTTACATAAGTATTCTTCAGAGTACCTACCAACAGATGGATGATTAAAACAATTATTAGGTATTTGTTCAGAAAATAATTTAGTGGAACTTATTTCAACAGGTAGTGAAATAAATTTTAAACCAAACCAAATTTCGAACACAAAAGCACCTAAAAATAAAGTTTGCTTTGCATAAAATATCTACATTATGCGTCTCTTATCGGTTTACGTAATGTACATACCAGTTATCATCTTTTCTTATCGGAATATTGACTTAATCAGTCAGAGATTTGCAGATCGGATGCAACAAGATAAAAAATGGAGATCAAATTCTAAGCAACTTGTTGGTCACATACAAATCTTGATATAAAAAAATGGTCCGCGAGATCCCCGCGCACTGCTGCGCCTTCTATCGATTCCGCGCTGATCTTTGATTCCGCGAAAGATCATTCATATGAACGTTGATCCCATTAGTTTGACCATAATTTCTCCCTATAAAAAATCATTCGATATCTATAAAAAAAATTGGCAGTCATAGGAACCCTCGATAGAAGTGAAAACATTGAATTTGATAGCTTACTTTGGAAAAAACGCGGGCGAAACTGGAGGGCGTGGCCATGACCGTGGATATCTAGAAATGCTCACAAAATTCTAGATGGCCAATGGCCATGGTCACGAGTTTACCCGAAGATTTCTTATCGTTCCCGAGCGTGACGCTAGAATTCAATTCACAGCCCACGTAAAACTGTCTGTTGCGCGCCAAAATAAGTTATCACTTCAAAAAAAATTGGTAGGCATATAAATAAATAATTATTGGTGGACAATTCACACACAATATATGGTATGGTATATGGTAGGGATTGTATATAGAAGTGAAAAATTTTAACTTATAATTTTACTACTAAACACCACGAACGTTGCACGATACGTTACCTGTAAAGCTATAGATATAATTAGTGATAATACGCAAGTCGGTGAGGTGACCTCACTAGATTTCACCCCTTAGAAAACCCCACGTTTCGCTGCGCTGCTCCGCCCCAGCTCCGACGCTACGTCGCCGCATTAGCATGTAGCGTGTCGGTGACGCGAACCCATAAGACTTTCCCGTACCTAAAAAATAAATAATTTTAAAATTAACATATTATAACAAGAAGTATAACACAGTTGACACCTTTAATGACGGATTTTCTTTGTCTCCTGAAAAATACATTGTATGTGTACATTACGAAATTTAAAACATTCGCTTGTAGTAGAGACTGCTATTCAGACTTCTTTCAGTCTAGCTTAGCTATTTCTTTCAGTCCCTATACGGCTAAGGGAGACGTTTTTACTATCCCATGCGAGCTTTCCCTCCCAAAATAGACCGTCAAGAACATTTGAGATATCGAAGATGAATATTAAACTATTAAAGTATTTACCGATTTTACCGTACTTTTATGTTAAAACTAGCGGTCTGCGGGTACTTAATATATTTACCTACTATAACCTGTAGCACATGATCACGTACCTACATATCCAACGGTGAAAGAATTTCTGAAATGGTCTAGTAGTTCCTGACTTTAGAGCGTTCAAACAAGAAACCTCTTCAGTTATCTAATTTTAGAATAGATAGGTAATACTCCTGGAGAATAATTACATAAAAGGGTCATTGCTTTTGTATTTGTATGTTTACGTAGGTACGAACTTTAGCAATGTTCTGTCTTTATTGTTACAGTATCGGGAACGATGAAAAGTGCGAATATTTCTGCAAAGTTACATGTTACCTAAACATGCAACGTCGTCGTGACAATATGCTTAAACGTATTTTAGACCACGGTCACGCAGCTCACGAAAATCCCAAAATATACCTAGTTATCGCAGTATGTGCATTAACTTCGCGTATTTTCGAATTTTAGATGAAACATAGTTAACCTAGTCACAAACAACACATCGATTATACTCGTAGAATAAAAAAATGGCAGTCATAGGGCCCGCAATGCCGATTGATGTGAAAACTTATAACTAAATGTTTTAGTATTAAACAGAAAATCCTACTTAAATAGCTGCAGATGTATTGCTACTAAGTATGTATCGGTGAACTCACAAGATTTCACCCATCCAAAAGTGTCTGACGCGCACGTGCTGCAGATCTACCGCCTAGGTAATAAAATCTGCTTTGGCTTTGCTATTGCTGTCTCTATACTTTCAAGCGAAAAGAAAAGAGAGAGCAATATCAAAGCGATGACAGTTTTAGTTAGGCGGTAGCATCGATATAAATCTAAAGATGTGCCCTGAGCACTGATCACCATGAAATTGTTAACAAACTGCGTATCTGTGTGTAGCGTAAGTGGTTTACAACTACGAGTACCAATCTACTTAACCCCTAGAATCGCTAGCAGCGAGGTATGTTGCGGTTCTACTTGTTTTGGTTGTTGACAAACCGAATAGCGATAGGTATAAACGTTCCGCGTTCACCGCTATCGATTCTTCACCGCTTCCTACAATCGACTAAAACCGAAAGAGTGAGCTCGCTCTTCCCAACGATAACATAATTCCGTGCGCCTGAAATTTGGGAGGGCACATCCATTGATTTACATCGATGGGCGGTAGACTCTCCGCTCGCTGCTTCGTCGTAGGCACACCGCCGCGCCGCCGCCGCTCAACGCTAGCATGTCGGTGAAGAGAATTCATAAGATTTACCCCTCAGAAAATCACAAAGTGACTGAAAAAGTTTTACAAAAATTTTAAAATATCACTACGATTGCATACCTACTCGTCCATGTAGGTTTCTAGGTAAGTATACCTAAGTATTTATAACTTTATCTTACTCAGCAAATTTTCGTTAAAATTGCACAAAAAAGTACGAGAATATAACTCAAACATATAAACCTACAAAGAAGAACTATTACTATTGGACCGTTTCGGTAAACGAGCTTCATCTAGATAGCATCGTCGCTCGACACCGCACAAGATGGCGGTCAAGGCCAAGCCGTCAAATTTCCAATACCATCTTTGTTTGTTATTTTTTTAATTGTACTGTACTTCTACAACTTTTCCTATCCTGAAATCGTGAAAAGAAATTCATCCGTTCCATACTTTCATACAAAATCGCTCTATGGATTTAGAAAAAATGTAGACGGAAAAAAGCTTTGTTTCGATATTGCAGGTGAGCTCCATTGTAGAAGTTGTTCGTAATGATGAGTACCTATAACGCACACCTTTCATCTTAGTACAGGCCATTCTGCGTAACCTTGTATATTGAAATTGGCTATTTAACAAAAATAAATTTTAAATCGGTGCGGAGGTACCCGAGAAATCAGGTAAAATACATTTAAAAAATCATACGGGTCGAATTGATAACCTCCTCTTTTTGGAAGTCGGTTAATAGTTATTTGTTATACGAGAGTGCAAAGTTGATTTGTAACCGCGTGCTCAATTTTGATGACCGAGCAAGCGAAGGATTCTAAAATTGAATCACGAGCGCAGCGGGTGATTCAAAATTAGAATCCTGAGCGTAGCAAGGGAATCAAAAGAGCACAAGGTGAAAAATCTTTGCACTCGAGTGCAACACGTAAAACTTTTCATTCCACCTCAGCGAGGAAATGACTAAATGCAAATTTTTAAATGTTTTCGCGCTAAGCAAATTAAAAAAAAGTTAGTACACCAAGGAGGGTCCGAGTCTGAGTTTTTAACATATTAAAAAAAATTTATGATGCATTCGGCACCGAGGAGGTAGAAATAAATAGGTTGAATTATGTTTTGAATTCAAAACCTCAGTACACACGATGTTCTAAATTCAAATTTACTTTAACCTCTAGAGGGTAAAAACCATCGATATAAACCAATGGATGTGCCCTGAGTAACTTGAAATTGGTAATAAACTGCGTCTCTATGTAGGTCGTAAGTAGTTTACACATAACCAATGTACTTGACCCCTAGAATCGCTAGCGGCGCGATATACTGTGGTTCTATTTATTTTGGTTGTTGACAATGAATAGTGATAAGTAAAAACGTCCGGCGTTCACCGCTTCCTGCAACCGACTGGAACGGAATGAGTGAGCTCACTTTTCCCAACAATGACATGAATCCGTGCCCCCTGAAGTTTGGGAGGGCACATCTGAGTATTGAGATCTTTGGTAAAAACGACTTTTGCGCCCTGATATCGAGGAGCAAAAGTACTCTTTCCGAGCTGGTGGGATGAAAAAATACTTTACTTCCGCTGTTACAAACGGAAAACCGCTATAAATAATATATGGTTGTAATTGGCGCCCGATTAAATTATCAAGTAGATTTGGTATACATGCTCGTGCATAGGTACAAATGGAGCCGGATAAAATTACTTTTCTTTCTCATTTCCAATAATAATCGTTGTGTTTTTATTCGGAATGCGAAACCATAAAATAAATAACACTATGTAACAACACGCAAACATAATTAAGTTTGTTTTTTGCGTAGTACTAAGAAAGAGGAAGGTTTAGTACCTACCTACTTCCATCACTTCCTTGTCTGTGACTCTGTGTCCAATGATTACTTTTTTTTGAAGTGAAAACTTATTTTGGCGCACCACAGAGATTTGAGATTTTCCGTGGGCTGTGAATGGAACTCAAGCGTCACGTTCGTAAATGAAAGAAATCTTCGGGTAAACTCGGATGGTTTAGATGGTCATGGTCATGCCCACCGGTTATGACCCAAATCACCCGCGTAATATCCAAAGTGAGCTATCAAATTCTGAGTTATTAGTTGTCACATCTATTGGCAGTCCCTATGACTGCGAAAAATTGGCAGGCATCTCCTATTTTTTTGGCTCCTTGCGTATCGCATTTACCAGTAGGAACCTACAAGGTAGGTGTATTCAGCTTGAATTACTACTTTGGTTCGTAATCTCTTTTGTTTTGTGACTATGGTTTAGGTCGAACTGTACCTATCGGTTTATTCATTTCCGGGATATTTTTGCGCAAAATGTGTGCACAAAATCGTCAATCCCGACGCCCGTATAGAAATTGGAATGAATTACAAAAAATATTGTATTAGAAATCTTTGATAAGATAATTATGGTCAGGAACACGGTCGGTTTTTTTGAAAGTGCTTAGATTTAGTTACCAGCAGTGACGTCACGTCTAGGTATATACGATTTTTACAAAGACCACGTAACTTCCGGAGTAGGGCACTCCGGAAGTTATGGATAATCTATGTATATATCTTTGTCGATTTCGAATTATTTGATAAATCAAAAAATACATGTCCCTAAATTTTCCTTACTAGCTGATGGATTGATTAGAATAGTAGGTATATTTTTGACCCAGTCTTTACTAAATTCTACGGACCTGATTAAGTGGAGGGAATTGGGGGAGACCTTTGCCCAGCAGTGGGATAACGGAGCTTAACTAAAAAAAAGGACTCTGTATTATCCCTCTGGGGAAGTAGGTACCTTCCACATTTTTTGCCAGTTATGCCACCTTGTTTCGATTGTTATTCACCTTGTGTCACAATGTTTCGGTTCGAAAGGCATTGTTCCCTATATTTAAATAATTCCAAGGAACTAAAGAGCATCTTACATTCTTATAGCTCGGGGGACTTCGTGCTCTAGTAGCGGCGTGCTACTGTGCTGTTATGGGGAGGCGTGCGTTGCTTACCATCAGACGCCATTGTCTTGCTCATCCCGTCACTCGATATAATTAAAAAATATGTCCACATCTTTTTTTATCATCTAAGTTTGCACTTAATCGCCATCGTGCCTGATGTTGGTTGATTTTCTATTTTAATTTTGTCCGCAGATGGAGACTTGAGCAGTTCTAGTAATTTGAGAAAACTGGCTGAAGAGATCCGAAGGCTAAACGCGTTCTACTTTATAAAGCAGAGATACAGGACAGGAAACATGAGATTCTGTCGAACGAAGAAGAGTTCCTTAAGATCTTGAATGTCGTAGATCAGGTGCTAGCCCTTGTGGAGGAGCAACTGGGAACTCAGGCTGAAGGTGAGTGACAGATAGCGTTTCTTATAGAATAAATAAATAAATAATAAATAAATAAATATTGGTGGACAATTCACACACAACACCATCTGACCCCAAACTAAGCAAAGCTTGTGTGATGGCAGCCAGATAGCTGATATAATACTTATATAGTTTTAAATACATACTTATTATACATAGAAACACCCAGACACAGTGCAAACATTTGAATTCATCACACAAATATTTGCACTGGGTGGGGATCGAACCCACGACCCTCGGCTTCGCAGGCAGAGCTACTACCAACTAAGCCACTAGGGCAGTCAATGGCAGAATGTTGATACCTTATCGATATTCAAAACAACGCAATGCGCAATGACAAAACAAACTCATAACAATCCCGCATTATGGTCCTATAGCTGTGACTTTCGAGGGTTTCTCTCGTAATGAAAATCAGAGGCCATAATCATATAATAGATAGGTAATATAGACCATACATAACCCACAAATTCGTCAAGCGCGGGTCGGCGGAAGTCATAAATTAAAAAAGGTCTTTCTTAGGACATGACAGTTTCTCCTTAGGTTTTAGTTTCAACCGACTTATACTCCCTGGCAGTGTTGTCAGAAGACCATCTCAATTTCCCCCCGAAATAAATAAAAATATATAGGTATATTGGCAGACAATTCACACACAACACCATCTGACCCCAAACTAAGCAAATCTTGTACTAGGTACTTATGAAATTAATGTTCTCGAAATCCCGGGTTTTCCAAAAAAAACCCAATTAATTAATATCATTCATACATTCACTTACCCCAAAAACACAATTTTCGTAAGGACGTGAAATAGTGCTCCCAGGTTCCATTAATGATAAAAATAGAGATACAGATAGGTAAATAAAGATAAATATTCTACCTACTTATTTGTACCATTCATTCAACCAAAATATTTTACATAATAAAACGGTATCGTATATCCAGGCCCTTTTTGTCAATTCTTATTGTAAGTCGATAATTTATTGGAGAACCCAGTGTCCCACCGGTGTACCTTAGGGGGCACTGCATGCCCCCACAAAAAAAGCCCTGGGTATGCCTACCGATTTTTAAACCCCGACCAAAAAAAGGCGTGTTATAGGGGTGTGACGTCGATGACGGTGTCAGGGTGTCTGTGAGGGACTGAGGGTGTGTGTGTGTGACACTGTATCAGCTGCGGCACCGTAAAACTCACGGATGGATCGATTTCTATGCGGGGTTTTTATTATTTTAAGGTTAATTTCCGTGCAGTAGTTCTTAGCTATGTTTGGGTAATGTTGATTCACGATGGCCGCCTCCACAAAAAGGCGGACAAAATATTTTTTTACAACCTACCTTAAATATGGGTATCAAATGAAAAGGCTTGACTAGTAGAAATACTTATATACACTATGACAAATTTCAATTCCAAGATGGCAGCCACCACAAAATGATGAAATAGGTATTTTTTTTTTAAATAAAGGCTGACGAGACGATCAGGACATGTGCCTGATGGTAAGCAACATGCCTGACACATAACAGCACAGTGACACGCAGCTATTGGAACATGAAGAGTCCAAATCATTACCTAGCACTGCACTGCGCTCGTCGCCCAGAGATCTAAGATCTTATATCTCTAAGCCCTGTTATTTCTCTGGAAACATTGCCCTTCAAACCGGAACACAGTAATGTTTGCACATTACTGCTTGGAGGTAGAATAACTGGCAAAGGTGTGGTACTTCCCAAGGCGGACTCTGCCAAGAGTCCTACCACTACTTAAACCCCGACCAAATTCTTTCTTTCTAAGATTTCTTCAAAGATTTCCTTTTTCTCTACTCCCTCAATATGGGTATCAAATTAAAGAGAACTCTTAGAATGTTGTACAGATTACAAATCCGAGGTAGACGGGGGTAAATCAATTTTTAAAATTTTGTTCTTGTTAACTTTACATTGAAATAATATCCATGTAGTTACGGAAAACGCATTTAATTTTCAGAAAATTGGTTGTGCTGCGAAAACTTTAGCATAGCTGATATCAACCTAACAGTACTCTTGCAACGCCTGTGGGAGCTCGGTCTCGAAGGAAGGTACTGGACAGGCGGCAAGCGACCTTTGATTGAGAAATACTTTGACCGCGTGAGGCAACGAGACTCGTTCAAGCAGACCATCCCTCATCTCCCCGATCATGTGAAGATGATCATAACTTCGCAGCCGCCAGCCTACGTGGGGGCTGCGGGCGTCGCCTCACTTACTGCCGTCTTCGCTGTCCTTTACGTCTTCAAAAAAATCATATTTTAAAACATGTCTTTCAATAATCGAATATGTACAAGAATAGTGATATTAAATGATTCCACTAGTAATAAGCATAGGTTCTGTAATTTTCTTCACAAGTCATTCAATACTATTATAACATTCCTGGCAAACAATTGTCTAAACAATAAGGGTAGGATAAGGAAGTCAGTCAAATTTTTAAGTGAGTAAAATGAGACAGCGAATCAGAAAATCATTAGAGAAAATCAACAAAATTAACTGGCAAGTTTTTAACTGCAGCATCTGTCAGTTTCATTTTGTTAAAATACAATACTCTCTGTACAGAACTCTCATTTCCCTCAGTTTCTATTTATAAATTTGTTGTGCTTTTCAATATTTTCTATGTTCCTACATTAATTTCAAATGTAAATAAGCCATACAGTATCTATGACATGCAATATTATTGACCTTTGTTTAGACTTAATTGACTATCTGTTTTTCATATATCATTAGTGCTGTTATTATTGTAACTGATTATCATAGAATGATTACTCAATAAAATTAAACAACTTTTAATAGATTTATTATCAATTATCAAAAGAACATAATATTATATTATCATAAGTAGACTAAATGTGGTTAGTCTAGAGTGATGATTTTAAAAGTATTAACTCATTGATTGAGTGAGATGAATCAATTGAAAGTTGTGTTATTCTAGGGAACAATTCATTTATACATTTGAAAAAAACCCCACAATTATTATAAAAACTCAATCCATATTTCTTATAAGTAAATGCAAGCAAACAGTATTAAAAAGTATTATTGTATAAATATTATAAATTAGTCTCAATAAATACTTACTTATCATAATTAATATTGGTAATTTTTATTTTTGGGAGATTTTATTTGATTGATTTAAAATCAATCCAAAATAAAACAAAACAAGTTACAAAAACATTATATTACAAATATTCACACAGCACCACATTAAAACTTAATAAATAATTGAGTAAACCATTTTCCCCAAACACACTTTATTTAATTTTAAAGGCCCATATATGCCAACCACATTTCTGTTGCCAAAAATGGCAATAATTGAATGCAAAACAAAATAATAGTAATTGTCTATTTGCACCACAGATATTTGTAAAAGAAATCACTTTTGTAATTTGTACTTGTACAAATGACATGTGAACATGTTTAATTTTATGCATTGCCTCATGTATAAAGTAGTTTAGGTTCAAATTTATTATTCAATATTGAATTTTCTTTTAATTTAACAAATGGTATCTGTGATGCTTACATTAGCAGTAGTTTTGAATTCAAGTTTGAACAACACTCAGTTAACTCTAACCTCTGCCTGCAGGCATTGTGATTTAACTACAACAATAAACCCATTTTAAATAAAAATAACTTCTTATACTTATCTAGTTTCTTCTACAGGGCTTTCGTTAATATCTTGGGTTTTATTAATGGGCATACCCATGAAATGCTTACTTCCATTAGCTGTGCTTTTCCTTTTCTTATATGCAGGTGTACTTGAAGTAGCTCTCTCTTTGTTATATTTAAATATACCATCTCCTGGCAAGTTAGGTAAAACATTGGGTATTGTGTACCATACCCTATATGTTACAAACCAAGTCAATATAGCTATTACTCCACTTATAAACTTCTCTACCATGATGTGGTAATACAGAATAGTGGAAACGAGCATGACATCCCACAGCAGCTGCAGTAGAGCTATCACAATCAACAAGACTCTTACATAAGGAGTATAATTTTCATATGAGACCTTCAATACATTGAGCTCTTCAGTATCAATGTGTTTTAAAGGGTTAACACTAGCTGATTTATCATCTATACTTCTAGCATATTTCTCATCTCTTATGAAATCTTTTATGCGCTCCCAGCCATTTATAGCCCTTGCTTCTTCTATCATGACAAGACTCGAGTATATAAGAATAAAGCAATGACCCGATATGTCAAATCCATTCCAAAATGTCCATTTTCAGACATGATATTTTATCATTATATCCTTTAAGGTTACAACGACCATACTGAGTTTCAATATAGTTAAATAGGTTGGTCCATGTATACCAGAAAATAGTGGCAATTAGTAGTCTACTAAGATGAGCTGTGGCAATGATACGTCTTTGCCGCAGCATGTCGTGTATGATGTCAGTAATACATAAGGCACCGTTAAAAATAGTGTCCAAAACCAACCAATCTTCACAAAGTATTGATTGAAAATGTTGTCGCTTCTCGAGAAATAGGACTTCGGAAAAGTGATTACGTCGGCTATCAGTGAAAGCAGAAGAGAGCTCCTAAATATACGGCTATTTTTAAATTGGTGTCAAAGAACAGTATCTTCTTACAAATGTGCACAATCATAAGCGCGAAAATTTCCAATACAGATGGTGCTTCTCTGGTTGGTTTGGTTCCTTTGCTTTCAGTTTCATCTTTTGGAGTCTTGAAATTCATTCGACTGTTTTGAAAATTATTTCTGCTTGACATGGTTTCATGTGCAGCTAGCTTTACGTTTTTCGTTCGTTGTTTTCTTTCTTACAAAAAATATTTCACAAGATACGGATCGACATTCGGTCGTGTTTTGAGTTTTGATTTGACATAAACGTATATGGCGATTGGCGTTGACACAATCTAGTGAATGACAGTATTAATAAAATACACTTGAAATACACAGCACAGACTAAGTAATACACAGATCAATTCTGTTGATGATCTGTGGATCAGTCATATTATGTTGATCGTCGATTCGTCGATGAAACAAGGAGAAATAAACTACAGGCCCGTGAACAAAATTTATGGGTCAATTGAACCACCTGGCTAGCGATTCTGAACCCAGTCGGATTGATCCGAAACGGAATCTCATATCTCGGTCTTTATCTTATCTGTTTAGAATGACAGAGACAAGGATTGTCATCCTAATTTGACCCGTTCGGATTACGTTTAGAATCACTACCCTGGAGACCTATGTACATTGTACATCGATCGATCAACTCAATCTTCCGCGCAAGCACGGAAGGGAGTAAGCCTTAGCTAAAAATATTGTTCAAATCTTTCTGTAATTTCTTGCAGGAGGGGAAAGTTCCACACTAGCGCAAAGCCGTACTATTACATACAAAACATACCTGTACCGATCCATTGCCGATCATACTCACACAGCCAAATCACTAACACATAAAAAATAAAGCACCATTCACAAATCTAGCCCCGCCCTCACGCCACAGTATATTATCAAACTCCATGGTCCACGCGGACTTGTACTTTGACAGAGGGGAAACGCTGTGTAAGACTACCAAGGGGGCACAATAAGTGACGTCATAATTTGCGGAAACGCGATAGTCTAATTATCTTTTCCATGTGAAAAAAGAGAAAGAGATATCGCTTTTCCGTCCTTAATTAATTAATCCTTAATTTACAAGTAGGTACATAATGGACAGTTTTTTTACTGCCCATTTACTAATGATAAGTGCTATATTTTGCCTGCGGATTCGCATTCGTTAGTTATTGAAGTGATAACTTCATTTGGCGCACCATATAAGTACAGATTTACGTGGGCCGTAAATTGAGCTCAAACGTCACGCTTGGGAATGAAAGAAATATACGGACGAAGTCGGGACTATGGCCAGAAATGCGTAAACATTTTAGATGGCCATGGGGTGTTACCATGGTTACCATGACACATATTTAGTCTAGATAGCCATGCTTAGAAGACTTATTTATATGACAGTGATTTGAAAGATTTAAAAAATTGTGAAAAATTGTGATGACAAAATTGAGAAAATTGGTAGTGCCTATGACTGCCAAGTCTTTTTCCCGTTACCAATTACACACTCACACACTATCGCTATCCTTCTGATTCCTACTCACAGATCACGTCCCATTCCCATTCTAACGAGTTTAAATTGATGCCTTTAGTAAAAAGTATATCTGTTGTGTGAGTAGGTATGGAGTCAATAGTTTTAAAAATAAAATATTATTTATACAATTTTCCCCCCTCTAATTTAACCCTTTTGTTGGAACTTTTACAATAATAATTATGCAAATTGATTTTATCACTAGATTTCTGGTAATAATTTGGATTGTTGGTGTATGTAATAAGCGTCAGACTGGTTAGACTCTGAGTTCAGACAGCAAGATCGGGTTCGACGAGTGCATTGAGGACAAATAACTAAAGTATAGAGTGCTAACACCACACTAGACGCCCAGTGAGCGTCGTAGGCAGATGATGTATAGCTACATAGATTTGTACGTAGGGGATTACTAGGAATGGGCACGCGGGCAACGCAAAATCATTTTGTTGGCGATTGATGCAGGTTCAGCGCGGTACAAACATCTATAAATATAATTAATTCGTGCGATAACATCTAAAATATAAGTACCTAGGTATTTAAGTTTTATAGAGTTAGTGCCCGTGCAGGTTTAAGTTTTTCTACATGCAACTTACAATTGTACAATATTAATATGTAAATATTTCACATAAAATGTGTATGATTGGATACGTATGTCAATAAAAAGCTGGTATTCCTCAAATTAATTTATTTTTACTTTACATATAAGGAGCTTAGGATATGAACTGCCAAACCAATAATTGGATTATAATGCCTATATTTGGCAATTATTACCGAAAAATGACGTAAATAATTATTTCGTGCAATTAGTAGTTATTGGTATTACAATTTAATCCAATTACCTATTTATAAAGTAAACAATGAATTTTTGACGTGACAACGTCTTATAAATTGGTTTGCCGGGTGACACTTCAAGAAACTGCGTTATGCTCCGCTCACGTTATGCGCTCACAACGATAGCGAGTGAGAGGCACGCGTCCCTTCCACTCGGGCATGGTTAGCCCGCCTAAGAGCGAGAGAGACAGACATAAAAAGTGAAAGGCACGCACGCGTCCCTTCCGTAAAATTATTTTACCACTCAAAGTCGTTGTCACGTAAAACTTTCGCCCGTATACCGACTTTACAGGCAACCAATTTTTTTTTATTTATAAATCAAATAATAATATTATGTTATGTTAATTAAATATTACTTGTCATTTTTACTGACCGCTATATAGCGTAAGCTTGTTAAAAAGCTGTCTTTTAGTTTTTGTGACATTTGACTTTCGAACTAAATATTTAACGCGTATCTCAATGTATTTTTGAATCACCGCTCTAAGCAAATGCAGTAAGTAAATGATTGCTGCATGGTTCTTGTTAAAAAAAAGGAAAAATGTTTTGTGGTTTGAGTAGGTTTGCCCTTAAAATATTTTATACTAAATTTGTAGGACTCTGTATTTTCCTTATAAAAGTGTACCTCTCATTGTCATTTTCATAAATTGAATTTTACAATATTCGTTACCTACTAAAATCTTCAAACTCAATTTAACTGTTAAGACGTGATATCGTAACATTACATAATATTATGTACTTCCAGTTTACTCTATAATACTTTCGCATTAAAAAAATTGAAAGTATATCGTACAAAACACACTATAAAATTATTTATTAAAATATTATAACATTTTGAGCATTAAAGTTACAAAAATCTGTTATAATATGTAGTTTTTCTAGCCAACATTATATTGACTACAGAGTTGGTTACGTCCCATCTCTAAATCACGCGGCGGGAGCGCGGTGCGAGGGCGATCCTGCGCGTGCCCGCCTCCTGAACGTCTCCTTCACCCCGCGATTCCCGGATTAGTTTTCAATTGTTTTTATAAAAATAAGTAAAATAATCGGCTTACCGATGAAATGTGACACTGGATTTCAATTTTGTGCGTTTTACCATTTCACATGCACGCTGCACATTTCACCATTTTACAGGCGCTCGCGGCGGGAACGTCGTTTTGTTCTCACCCGTGCCTACTGTTCCCACTTCGTTGTGCTTGCTCTATAGTACTTATATGTACTCAATGGACGAGTGTTACTGGCTTACAGTCTGAATAACGAGTATTGTAATAATAGACCGCAGGCCCGTGAACAAAATTTATGGGTCATCTGATACAGCAGGAGACCTATGTAGGATGATAAAGGGTATAAAGTAATAAGATTGAGCACTATGCCGTCACTTGTAAGCTGTCCAACTGAGTGCTGTTGAAGAGGGGGGGTTCTAAACCTCGATCATTTCTCGTTATCGCATGATTTTTGTACGGCGTTGCGGAATAATAGATTAGAAGAGGTATTGAAACTATAAAAAATATAAATTTTAAAATTCTTATTGTTAGTTTGTGAAAAAAATTCATGATTTCCCGACGATTTACAGAGTAAGTTTGGTCATTTGATTATGTTCGGCTTTGGTTCCATACAGTTTCAATACCTCTTCTAATACATTATTTCGCAATGCCGTACAAAAATCATGCGACAAGGAGAAATGATCGAGGTTTAGAACCCCCCCTCCTTAACTGCACTCAGTTGGACAGCTTACAAGTGACGGCATAGTGCTCAATCTTATTACTTTGTACCCTTCTATCATCCTACATAGGTCTCCTGCTGTATCAGATGACCCATAAATTTTGTTCACGGGCCTGCAGTCTATAAGGCCATTGAGATCAGAAACAGTACGTCCATGTAATAAGGCAAATACAGTTAAACCGACAAATATATGACACTGACATTGACATATAGTCTTAAAATATCATTTCATTGGTTCGTGATTGGTTCATTGATATTCGCGGTAAGTTTTGTTTTTTGTTGTTTGGGTATTCGGAGTTCGAATGCCATAATTTTATTTTTGATCTCGCTTTTATTACACTTATCTTAAATACTTAAAATGCTTTTCATTGATTTAAATGAATAAATACCATAATAGCGTGCACTAAAGAAAAATAAGTACTTTTAAAAGTCCTAGAGTTGTATCGCGTAAGTGCGAGAGCACGCGTTTTTCAGACTGGTGTAATAACGAGCCGAAAAATTAGACTCTAAGACAGTCTGAATAACGAGTGCTCAATAACGCGTAGTCTAATAAGCACTTTAATCTTTGACCCACATGGATCTGTGTCGAGGAATGAAACCAAACGAATAAGTGACATTATACAACCAGTTGTGAATAGTCATATCTGACATTACTTGAATATGAAATATTAGCATATCAGAATATGTTGGATTACTAATATATGAATCCGTTGGATGCTACCAATATCTCAGATGAAACACCTCTATAAATTCGTTAAATTATTTCTCTAATAAATGAAACATTGGCGCCACCTTTGGGGAAATGGCGCGTTTTCAAGAGGCAAAAAATACCTGTCAAAGACAGTTCCCAATTTCGCCGTAGGTGGCGCCACTGTTTTATTTTGTTAGAGAAATTTCACAAAAACCAACAGTGGTGCCACACTTGGCAATATTTATTAGAACTTTGACAAGTCTTTTTGCGTCTGGAAAACGCCTCATTGAAAAATAGAACTGAGAGGCAAATGGAACGTTTTCAAGATGCACAAGAACAAAATTAATTTTGAGTAACCCCGACTACCTCGGATCTCGGATTATCTGTATAACGTTCTACTAGTCAACCCCTTTCATTTGATACCCATATTAAGGGAGTTGTGAAAAAAGAAATGTATTTCGCCATTTTGTGGTGGCGGCCATCTTGTATTTGAAATTTGTTATAGTATATAGTATTCTACTAGTCAAGCCCTTTCATTAGATACCCATATTGAGGAAGGTTGTGAAGAAATATTTTGTCCGTCATTTTGTCGAGGCGTCCATCTCGAATCGATATTAGCCAAATATAGCTAATAACATCCGCACGGACATTAACCTCCAAATAAAAAAACCGCATCGAAATCGCTCCATCCGTTTGAGTTCTACGGTGCCACAGACAGACACACACACAGACAGACAGGCATCGACGTCAAACTTATAACACTAACTTTGACTACTATCTTTGTCAAGTCAATTTGCATCTGGAAAACGCCTAATTAAATTGGTATTCTGAAATAACCTCAGAAATATCTTAAACTACGTTTGTGCGTTTTGGGTCCCCAAATAGTGAATTTAATAATAGAATATGGTTCACGCGCCTACGTGGATACTTGAATATTCGATTAAATAATGTTAACCGCCGCACCGCCGCGCGTCACAGAGGAAGTAATCACTACCTATGCCGCGCGTTGTCCTGGCGGTCGAATATGGTTTGTCACGATGTCACGAACCATTTTCGAACGTCGAGTGTCTATGGATGCTTTCCAGTGTTGCCGATTTAGTGACTTGGTCACCAGATCTAGTGCGTTTTTAATTTCTAGGCCACTTCTTCGCCACGTCTTCTCGCTGATACAGTGCGGTGACTAATCATAATATATTAATCGAATATAATATTATATATCATGGACATCGATTCTATCGTATTACAAGCTTTCGTTCCTCCTGTCCTGTTTATTCTACACAAATATGTATCCTACAATCAATTCACTACTATTTGACTGGCCTAGTGGCTTAGTTGGTAGTAGCTCTGCCTGCGAAGCCGAGGGTCGTGGGTTCGATCCCCACCCAGTGCAAATATTTGTGTGATGAATTCAAATGTATGCACTGTATCTGAGTGTTTCTATGTATTATAAGTATGTATTTAAAACTATATAAGTACCTATTATATCAGCTATCTGGCTGCCATCACACAAGCTTTGCTTAGTTTGGGGTCAGACGATGTTGTGTGTGAATTGTCCACCAATATTTATTATTATTATTATTTATTTACTACTCATCCGTACTTTAAAATTTCCCTTATTAACATTAAAGTGGGCTATAATGTAAAAGTTTGGTGTATAGCTATACAGGATACAGGGTATCTCTCTACTTAGTCTGTGGTTGTAATGTTCTCATTCTCATACAGAGTTTGCATTTCGGAATCCTAATACGTCATCTGAGTAGCCATTCTGAATTTCTGATATTCTGAACCAAGAACCAAGTCGAATTGATCCAACATGAAATCTGACCGCTCGGTCTTTGTATTATCGGCTAGAGTTTGTTTTTAATATCATTGGTTACAATGATGAGCCGTTTAGATTGCATTTAGATTCAGTAGTTAGTACACAGGTCCCAGGGTGCATGAACCCTATCTACGTATAGAGTGTTTCTTTTGGGGAAAAACTCCCAAATGGTAGCAATTCTCATTTCTTTTAGGGTATGTTGGATGTAGGATGTAGGACTTCAAATAGATGAGTGAGTAGCACTTATAATAATGATTTTAGTTTATTTTTCGCTTTTGAGTGCCTATTTGTGGTTTTGAAGTCGGTTTAATTTTTTGTACGAAAATAGTTTAAACAGTATTCTTTCGTACATACTACAACTGGTGCACTCAGTGTTTTTGGAAAACTTCTTTTGGTGCACCACATGCAGATGTTCCGTGGGGTGTGAATTGAGTGCAAGCGTCACGTTCGTAAATGAAAGAAATGTTTGGGTAACTCGGACCATGATCATGGTCATGCCATGCTTTTCGGTTTCACCCGCGTAGTTTCCAAAGTGAGCTATCAAATTCTGCGTTATATGACCAATTTTTCTTGACAATATTAGCACAGATAATTTTGTACTGTATCATGCAGTTTACACCCTTGCCGTTCTTAAATCAGCATCCATTTAATACTGAAAACAAGATTGCTTGTTTTTCAATTATTTTGTAAAACAAAAAAATATTGTGTGGTCTTATGAACCACTGTAAAAGTGAAACTTTTTGAACTGAAAACTTCTTTTGGCGGGCCATAGACAGATTTTTTGTGGGTTGTGAATTGAATTCTAGCGTTACGCTCGGAAATGATAAAAAATTTCGGGTAAAATCGGGACCACAGCCATTGGCCATCAAAAAATGCGTCAGCATATCCCATTGGCCATTTAGAAATGTGCCAGCATTAAATGCATTACAAATTTTGTAGATGGCCATGCTCATGGCCACGCCCAGCACGCCCTCCGTTCTCGTCCGCTAGTCATACTCGTAAGTTTTCACTTTGCAGCAGAGCCTATGACTGGCAATATTTTATGCATTGTAGACATTTACCAAAAAAAAAATGGAAAATTATTCGCGTAAGTATGTTTAGGTAACCTAATGACTAACGCCACTATATGGCATGGGATGCTCTGTCAAGCGTCTTCTACTCCCTACTTCCCAGCCGACTGTAACGCGACTTGCAATAGATGGACGAAAAAGTTTGAGGCGGTGTAATAAAAGTTTCACTTTAAAACATATTTATTTATACACTTGAAAATAATCTGTGTTTTGTTGTTAGTGCTTTATTGCTGAGGGAAATTGGGAACATTTTAAAGATTAATGCTGGCAGCACTGCCAGTGACGCGCACGGTGCATTGCTTGTGAAGCTTTTTCCTCCTTTGCGGTTCGTGTGTTGTTATCAGTGAGTTGCTCTAATATTCGGAAGTTCATAATGCGTAAAATATCTAGAAGCCGTGTAGACGACGACGTGGTGTCTTCTACTAATGGATCTTTGCTTAATGACGACCGAGCAGATAGCGTAAATAATGATACAAACGCAATAGACGCAGACTCCGATGGGGACGATGGAGCCAATGCAAAAGCTGAAGAGGTAAACGATAGTGATTCTGATGCAGACTATGGTTCTAAGGGATCTGCGAAGAAACCCAAGTCTAAGAGTAGAGCTAAGAAGCGAAAGTCAACAAAAGAAAAAGAAGATAATGAGGTAAGACCATACGAAAGAACGCATCGGAATAAATCTACCAACCATAGAGTGTTGCGTGGTAAAATCATATTTACGCGGCAAATTTGAATTTGATGCATGATATCTTTTCGTTTCAAGTTGTACTATACTACCTATATGTTAATTTTGTCTAATTGAGTATTTTGTTAGTACAATTATTATTATTATATAATTATTAATACAGTGAGATAGGTACATACATAACTGTTTCAGCATATACACATAAAATACCAGTTATATAAAGCATTTGTGTGCACCATTCCTATAAAATATATATTTATTATTGCAATAATGCTATTCTAAAATTTTGGTATAACTGAGTACTGGGATTAGTATTATAACTTCAGAATTGATCTACGTTTACAGGTAATATGATTTACATAATTATGTGCATAGTTTAGTTAGTGGTTGTAGGGTCTTCCCATTCTGCTAGCCTTTATTTGGTAGGTAGTATACCCACCTCAAGAACATATTATGATAATTCCTTTTATAAAAAATAAATTTGCTCTTGAAGTAAGGGGTTTAATAGAAACAGTTGCAATGTATTTTTTTGTTGTTAAAGGATGCAGATTCAGATGATGGGGCAAATGATGATTCGGATGCAGATGATGGGCTAAAGAAACGCCAAAGAAATCTAAGGCTAAGAATAAAGGAAAAAACGAAGTCAACAAAAGTAGATGATGAAGAAGAAGAAGAAGAAGAATATGAGGTATACTCATGGGGTCTATATGTGGTAGCATTACTATTTTTGTACTACAGTACGCGCCTAAAATTTATACCCTGTTCGGATGGGCGCAGTGTTAGTATTATAGTATGGAGACAGTTTTGAAAAAAAAAAAAATTATGCAAGCTATGTTTTAATCATTAAAAAAATAGTACAATACATATAATTATAGGATGATGCTATTATATTAAGTATATGTATATTTATACTTTTTGAAGAATTCTAATATAGTACATGGACGGTTAGTACTTAGTGACATTTAAAACGCTTTGTTAATTAATCTGTGATAAAACATTGTGTGAAACTTTAGCGACTGGTTCAGATGCTTCCTCAATTTCACTGTCATGCACAGTTGTGAGTTGCCTCACTATTTCCTCATCTCTTCATAAGGATTTCACCTATTAAAGGACCATTTTTTTTTCAGCTCTAATAACCATGTGAATAAAGCATCCTCAAGTTGAGGATTTTATGGAGTTTATAATGTTTTTCTTGAACCTGGACCCTTTTCTGTATTTGTTACAAATGATCTTATTTTTGCCTCCTTACTTTTGATGTCAGTAATAATCGATTTACCAACATTATACTTCTGCTCGAAAATTGTTAGTAAGATAGATACCTTCCTTAGTCTTGTCCAAAATCTCACACTTCTGTGTAATTGTAAGTGTCACGTGTTTTCTCTTTGTGGATGTTGAAGCCATGTCAAAATCTACAAAGATACCTTCCTTAATCTTGTCCAAAATCTCACACTTCTGTGTAATTGTGAGTGTCACGTGTTTTCTCTTCGTGGATGTTGAAGCCATGTCAAAATCCACTAAGATACCTTCCTTAATCTTGTCCAAAATCTCACACTTCTGTGTAATTGTAAGTGTCACGTGTTTTCTCTTCGTGGATGTTGAAGCAATGTCAAAACCCACAAAAAAGTTGATTGTGCACAACAAAATGGCGGAATGGCGCGCGAAGCGTTAGTGTCTAAGTTAAATTCGCCACTAAAACTAAAATACGAGTGTGGCATACTGGCATAGCGAGTTACTAACAAACGGCAGACGCGCGGGGGTGGGGTACGTCAGCCCTGAGTGTCTCTTCTCCATACTGGGCCTGCACTCTACTACGGAGGTCTGCTTGCTTGGACTGGCTTGCTTCGCTCGCCACCTCCCTCTTCCCTTCCCTACACTTGGGCTCGCATGGCGCAGTCCACTCAGGACCTTCATTGAGCTTCTGGTTCCCACATTTTTATATACACTCTAGGGGTAGTAGCGACAAGAATAGGTGGAGTTGGGGTGTTCCGAGTCAGATCTGGGTCCTAAAATACAGCACGTAATTTTATGATCACTTGTTATTTTCTGGACCTCATAAAAAATTACTGTGGTATCTGGACCCCATCTAAAACTACTTGGTGACCCCGTTTTCATGTCAAAATATGTATAGTCCCTTGAGTGTCATCATTTAGAGTTTACACTGTATAATTTTTTTAATTTAATTATGCCTTTTTTGGAGAAGTTAAAGTTTAATTTGCTTAATCATAGATAAGTTTTAAGTAATGTACAATAAATCTTTCTGATTACAGGTTGAGAAGGTTGTTGACTCAAAAAAAAATTAAAGGAAAATTGCATTATTTGATTCGTTGGAAGGGCTACAATGCTGATAGCGACACCTGGGAGCCTGAGAACACTTTGTCTTGCCCTGAGTTGATCAGTAAATATAATGATGAGGTAATATTTTTTTTCTTTTAAATTATTTATTCCTCATCTATATGTATATACAGCGTGTGGCGGAAAGGTCCAACAATATTTATGGTAGTTCATCTATACTAAGTATCGAATCACATATGTGAATATTAGACACGAAAGCTAAAAAAAAAATTTCCATACAAAGTTAAAAAATCGTTGTTTGTTATTTTATTTGACAACCCTAACCGGCGGTACGGCGCGTTCACTGACCGCCGCGCCGCCGGCCACCGCACGCCGCTCCGTCGGTGTCGTGCACGCCGCGCCGCCGCCGGCGCCGGCGCATTGATACCTACTTATCTGTCGTTTGAAAAATCTCCCTAAATAGCATAAAAATCGAACAGGAGAGAAAGATTAGGCGTGGAAGCTATTGAACTGCCATATTCGATTCAGCCAGATAGCATAAAAACAGATGCTTTTTATTAGCACTAACCTAAAGCCTTATTACCCTTGGCTAAATTTATTCGCTACTGGTTTCAGTAAAGTAATAGTGAAGTGTAATAATACCTAGCATTCAGTAATCTACGAGCCTACGAGTAGCATACTACATTCAGAAGCGAGGTTTGCTTCTTTCTAACTTGCTTCTGAATTCAGTCAACTAAATTTTGTCAAGTGTAAGTAATAAGCCTTCAAAAAATATTAGACAGGAAGGATGGAAGGAATGTCAAATGAAATAAAAATAAGTAGGTACGTGTTTGAATCGAAAGTCAAATAAACAGTGAGAATAATTACTTAATTTAATTATTTAAACTCTGTAATAAGAATGGAAGATACCTACACTAACTACTTATTTTTGACTAAATTAACTAACCTTTTAATAATCTCATTATTATTTAACCATAGTCGCACTGTAATGTAACACTAAAATTTCGGTGCACAACAACACAACACAAACATATTTATCCATTTCACACTGCAATCCAAGGTGCTTGCGGCGCGGCGCACCTTCCTCCTACGCGTAACGAGGGCGGACTCAGAAGTATCAGTCCAGGGTGGTGGACCAGCACCCAGCACTGCTGGTAGTACTAAAACAGGCCCTGACTCGGGCGTCTTTAGTGCTGTTCAGACGTTTGCGGGAAATTTCACGATCTTCATGACGACTAACTAGGTACCATGTCTAGGTACAGTGATGACATCGTAGATATCAATTTTGCGATAAAAAAATAACAACACACCACCAACGACGCTACAGAGCGACTGAACTTTCAACTCAAAATTTAAACCTCAAATACTTCTAAAAATCATATTGGACAGCGGGCTTCGCCTTTCGGCATGGCGAGCCGCGCCGTTCCGAAAGGCGAAAAACCGCAGCGGCACAGCGCGTCAATCGGTTTGACTCCGTTTGACAAATGCCGACTTGCCGACAGACCGCCGTGGACATTTCGCAAAGAATAAAATTAAGAAGTGAACATTAATTTGAATTGGTACGAAATGTATCACAGTATGTACCTAACTGATTTTGGCATACATACGCTTTCTTTCATGTTGTTGAATTTAAATATTCTACTATCACAATCAATTAAACAACATTAGCAATAGTGTTTTTAATTCATATAATTGTTCGGTATAGTGATGAGCGAAAAGAGACGTACACATAAAATTTAGCCGAACTAGCTTAGAATTTCTAAACCAGCGCTGTATACCGCAGTAGGTACCTACTCCTAGGCGTTTTTTCTCTATTTTATTTTTTTCGTGTGAGCTAGGTATCGTAGTTGTAAACCGCCCGAAAGGACTCTAACCGCCCAACAGTTCTAGCCATTACCTATTGTATTGAAGGATTAAATTCGCAGTTAATAATTTAACTTATGTTTATTTTATTCACAGCTTCGAAGTAGGCAAAATAAATACAATACATATTCTGCACAAAATTTAGCCTTTGACAGGCAAGGTCGTTTGTCAGCTGTACATGCATTAGGGTTGCAGCTGGTCAATTTTACATCAAACTTTGACTCGTATTATCTCGCGATCTAAAGTGCTGAGGGGAAAGAGACCTTCGGAGATGAAGTCTATATCAGTGTTGGAATGACCTGTTAAAATATTGTTGGACCTTTCCGCCACACGCTGTATATAGGTATCTACAATTCTTAATAAATATTGTAAGCCAATACATAAGAAATAATAAGCAACTAGCAAAGATTTTAGTATTAAAATTAACGTGGTTGTTACACATATTTAATTGGATAACGGGACACTCACGTATATACGGTCGGTCAATCCGACTCGAGTTTCGGCCGCGTCCGGCGGCCTTTTTCAAGGCGAGTGCACACGCGCGGCGGCTGCCCGTTTGGCACTGCGGGCTGCCACACGTCGCGCACGCAAGCTCAACGGCTGTTGCGGGGGTGCAGGTGAGGGGGTGCGAGAGGGTTGCGCAGGTATACACTCGAACTCTTCATCACTGGTAAGCTGCGAGTCGGGAACATTGCAGCACACTGAGCTCACTGTGTCTTTACTCATATCGCGAACACTATACCGAGCACTATGGAGGCACGGCTTCCAAGCGGGCGGCACATGCCTTTCTCCATCTCTATTAAAGGTCGGACGCTTACCGATTTCAATGGCCTCCCTGACCTTACGGGGTACAAAGAACTTCTCCCGTGCCAGGACCTCCGCCTTATCGAATCGAATAAAATGTTGGGCGTCCGACCTAAGAGCATGTTCCGCCAACAGCCGTTGAGCTTGCGTGCGCGACGTGCGGCAGCCCGCAGTGCCAAACGGGCAGCCGCCGCGCGTGTGCACTCGCTTTGAAAAAGGCCGCCGGACGCGGCCGAAACTCGAGTCGGATTGACCGACCGTATATACGTGAGTGTCCCGTTATCCAATTAGCAAAGATTTACTACCAAAACAGTATTAGATATATTCTATCATGATATATGTATATTTCGATTCCAAGACAGCGAAAAAAAATTGTTACTTTATCTTTTGTGAATATAAGCCTAACAGGTTCATTTGAACACCCTAAGACAGGTAAAACATCCATGCCCGTCACATAAATTAGAGTGTTAATCCTGATTGGTGAAACCGACTCGCAACTAATAGCTTAATACAACATCAGTACAGTACAGCATCGTACCAGCTTACCTGCGAGACTTGTCATCAGTTTTTGTACTTCAATTGTCTGGGTGTTTAATTCGTCACTTGAGACTCATTTTAAGACAAATTCTATTTATTCATTTATTAGCCTTAGTGTCAGTAGTACCCTTGAATTGTACCATTACACTAGGATAATTTTTTTTTTTTATCTTCATCATCATCATCAGCCGCTAGACGTCCACTGCTGAACATAGGCCTCCCCCTAGATTTCCACAACAAACGGTCCTGCGCAACCTGCAACCAGCGGTTTCCAGCGACCTTTATGAGGTCATCTGTCCATCTAGTGGGATGCCGTCCAACACTGCGTCTTCCGGTTCGTGGTCGCCACTCGACAACCTTTCTTCCCCATCGGTTGTCAGTTCTGCGAGCGATGTGGCCTGCCCATTGCCACTTCAGCTTGCTTACTCTTTGAGCTATGTCGGCCACTTACGTTCTTTTGCGAATATCCTCATTACGGATTCTGTCGCGCAAAGAGACTCCGAGCATAGCCCTCTCCAT
Organism: Ectropis grisescens; assembly: GCA_017562165.1. Classification (NCBI taxonomy): domain Eukaryota; kingdom Metazoa; phylum Arthropoda; class Insecta; order Lepidoptera; family Geometridae; genus Ectropis; species Ectropis grisescens. The sequence continues at coordinate 12,763,600 of CM029777.1, read as the reverse complement.
AGCTCGCTGTGTGACTTTGAGCTTCGTTATGAGGCCCACAGTTAAGGACCACGTCTCAGTTCCATAAGCCATCACTGGCAACACGCACTGGTTAAAGACTTTCGTCTTTAGGCATTTGGGTATTCTGGACTCAAAGATGTGTCGAAGTTTCCCGAACGCTGCCCATCCGAGTTGGATCCTTCGCTGGACCTCTTTGTTGAAGTTGGATCTACTTAATTGGATCTTTTGAACCAGGTAGACGTATTCGTCAACAACTTCGAGTGTGGTATTCCCAACAATAACCGGTACAGGTGAGTCATTTGACATGACTTTCGTCTTGTCCATATTCATCCTCAAACCTACCTGTTGGGATACTCTACTGTGGTCCCTGAGCATAGCACCGAGGTCCTCCAGCGACTCCGCCACAATGACTATGTCGTCGGCAAACCGAAGGTGAGTGATGCATTCGCCGTTGATATTGATGCCATATCCGTTCCAGTCCAGTAGCTTGAAAACATCTTCCAGCGCGGCAGTGAACAGTTTCGGAGATATAACATCTCCCTGTCTCACGCCTTTCTGTAGCTGGATATGTTTTGTGCACTGGTCCTGTTATCGGACAGACATTGTGACTTTACTGTAAATACAGTTCAACAGTTCGATATAGCGATAGTCAATGCGGCATCGCTGGAGAGACTGAAGCACTGCCCAGGTCTCGATGGAATCGAAGGCTTTCTCATAGTCCACATCGCTATACATAGTGGCCGATTATACTCCTCGGTTTTCTGTATAATCTGCCGAAGCGTATGGATGTGGTCTATGGTACTATAGCCTTTTCGAAAACCGGCTTGTTCGGGTGGCTGGAAGTCGTCAAACCTGCGTGCGAGACGATTCGTGATTACTCTCGAAAACAACTTATAAACGTGGCTCAGAAGTGAGATGGGTCTGTAGTTCTTCAACATGGTGTTGTCACCTTTTTTGAAGAAGAGCACCACCACACTTCTGCTCTACGCTTCTGGCGTATTACCGTTAAGTATGACAGAGTCGAACAGCTTTTGGAGGACTTTAAGTACCGGTTTTCCACCCGCTCTCAGAAGCTCAGTCGTAATTCCGTCGTCGCCAGGTGCCTTGTTGTTTTTAAGTTGTTTGAGGGCCATCCTAATCTCATACAGGCTGACTTCCGTGATATCTTCGGTAAAGTGTCGGGTCAGCTTGGCTCTGGGGTCTTTTGCCATGCTAACAACAGGTTGTGCTTGCGTAGAGGTGTATAACTGTTCATAGAACCTCTCAATCTCCTCCAAAATCTCGGGCTTCGACGAGACGATGTTACCACTACCGGTCTTCAGTTTGGTCAGCTGACTTTGCCCAAGAGACAGTTTTCTTGCGAACACTTTCGAGCCTTTGTTCTGCTTGATTGCTTCTTCAATACTCGAAGTATTGAAGCAGCGTACGTCGCGTCGCTCACAAGTAGAGATCTGTCTATTGAGCCGACTGTATACCGTCATGTCGACCGAAGACTGTAACCGCATATCTCGTCTGACCGCCATGAGATCTAGAGTTTGATCGAGAGAGTTTTGGGTTCTATTTTGGCGTCGGCTCTTATAAAATTTTCTGCCAACAACATGAACAGTTTCCACTAGCCTGTCGTTTATTTCGTCCGCCGTTACGCACTCATCTAAGGATTCGAAGCGATTTTGAAGTTCGAGTTGAAAGTTAAGGATCTTCGATCTGAGCATAATTTGGTCGGAGCGTGGACTTCATTAGACGTGATCTTTCGAACTTAATGTTTAGATTCAGCGTGCCTCTTACAATACGGTGATCGCTGCCGGTCTTAACCTTGCTGAACACAGAGACATCGCTGAATATTTGCCGTTTAGTCGTCATAATGAAGTCGATCTCATTTTTTGTGGAACCGTTTGGGCTAATCCAGGTCCACTTTCTTTGTGGCTGTTTCTTGAAAAAGGAGTTCATCATAAAGAGGTTCTCCCTTTCCAAGAAATCCGCTAGACGTTGCCCTCTTGGGTTCCGCTGCCCATATCCGAAATTCCCCACTCTCAACTCATCACCGCTACGTTTGCCCAGTTTCGCGTTGAAGTCTCCCATCACAACTGTAAAATGTGTTGGCGAGACATGTATGGCTTTGGAGATGTCCTCATACATGCTTTCAACCTCTTCGTCGGGATGTGTCGAGGTCGGTGCGTACACTTGTATGACCTTAAATGAATACCGGTCGCTAATTTTAAGTACAAGGTATACAACCCTATTCGACACACTCTCGATCATTATCAAGTTGTTGACGAGAGACTTGCGGACGATAAACCCGACACCCCCCTGGGAAGTTGATCTTCCCTCCCGGTAGTAGAACAAGTTGCCGGATTCAAGTATTATCCTGTCCTCGCCCTGTCTACGGACTTCTGATAACCCTATGATATCCCAGCGTTGCCAGTTGCCAGGTCGAGTCGTTGAGTTTGGTGGCGGGGCGTCTGCCGGGGATTCTTAGCACCCCATGCTCCGCCGGAACCAAGGCTGTCACCAGCGCCTGGAATAGGGGAACCATCATATTGGGTATTTACCATAGTCACCGCGCTTGGCAGGCGGGTTGGTGACCGCGGAACCAGCCCTTCGCATCGATGACGCCGCTGCCCGTCATCGGCCTGGTCAATTAAGGACTGGTTTTTTAATGGATATACCGCCATTGGTTCGGTCGTCAGAGCCTCGTTAGTTGGCAGCAGGGTGTACCATTTGTTATTAAGTGAGAGGTTGACATTTGGGGAAGCTAGATGTTAAGCGCTTCCCCCTTACATCCCCCTTTTTTTTATCTGCTACTGCAAAATAATTTGTTGATATACCTTTACTTATGATTTGTTTTGTCAAAACTAACCTCAACATTTTTGAGGGTAGATTCAAGTATTATTGTAATTTTTTTCACATGATGAGTCATAACCGGCGCCGAACCCATATTTCCCTGCCAATTGACAGGTTAATAATTATACATATTATCATAAAAATGTGTCAATACATATATTTTATCAGAAGTTTAATTCTACAGTTTTTGCTTAATTTGAGGTTATTTATTCTTTGTAGAAGGAAAATTCGAAATCCAAAACTAACCAAGACAAGAAACCGAAAGAGAAAAAAGGTACTAAAAGGAAAGGTAAGAAGGACTCGAACAAATCACCTTCAAAACGAGCCAAAACTGAGTGGGACGGTGAGGGAGCTGATGAGAATGCAGAATATGAGGTATGCAAAAAATTAGTTTCATAAGTATTGTTTTTTGGTTTTTCAAAATTCTGTATATCAAAAAATTTGTGTAAATCTTGTCCTTTGGACCCTCTTTAATTTTTTACTTTTTACATACTAGCATGAATATAACCTGCATAATACCCTGTTCCCATTATGATCCCAGAATATCAAATAGCCTATGCGGCTATCCCAGTCTATATTCTATTTGTGTTGCAAATTTCAACCTGATCTATTCAGCTGTTCTGACCTGATTGAGGATCATACATCCAAACTATCACATTTATAATATTAAGTAGGATTTTTTAAAGATATTGTATTATTTTACAAGCACACCCTCCATCTCCAATGCTATCTTTTGTTTTTTTATAGCATTACCACAACTTCTTCTAAATTTACATGTAGATTTGACTGTTGTAATATACAACCTTGATTATTTAATTTATTATGGATATAATTTTGCAAACAGGTGGAACGTATTTTGGAGGTACATCATAAGAAAAGCGGAAAGAGGGAGTTTCTTATTCACTGGAAGGGATGGTCCAGCAAATTCGACTCCTGGGAACCCGAGGACAACTTGAATTGTTCAGAACTGATCAAAAAGTTTATGGAGAAGGTTAATGCAAATTATATCACATTAATTTATATCCAAATTTGTATATCCAAGATCAATTTGCTATTACAAGGAACATTCCATAACTTCTGGACCGAATGTAACAGGACTTTCAGTACCAGATAGCTGATCTGTTGATTTTCTAAGGCTTCTAAGATCAGCAAGAGTAGCGTGTAGCCTATATTAAGCCTTGGATTCTAAGGCATAACATAGGCTCCTCATGCTTATGAAAAATAATTAGGGTTCCACATTTAAAAAACCCTTAAAACCTGGGTGAAACCGGACAGGCTGTGCTAGTAATTTTATATAATTGTAAGTTATTAGTTGAATTAGTACTTTAGCTATTGATATTTCCAGGTGGATGCTGCAAAGTCTACTGACTCTCGCAGTTTGCGTGTGGCTCCAGAAACTACCAATCGATACACGCTGCAAGCTCCAAGTACTGGTAGAAGGCTCAGCAAGAGGCGAGGCCAGCGCCAAAGGTAAGCTATTAAATGGGCTGTGAACATTTTTTTGGTATGATTATTTTTCCTTGGGATGTAGTAACAAAAGATTTTTATGGATTTCCCATAGTTATATTACAGGGATCTTTTGTTGAATAGTTTACATAGTCTCATTATATTAGGAGTATTTAGTCTTTGAAGAGCAGAGAATTTACTATCTCACCTCTAACTACATGGGCCCAACTGAAGAAGTGTATGCCATTAGAACATTCTTTAGGTAGGGACTGACTTTGTGAGCCTGCTCTTGGTCAAGGAGTGTACATGCGATTTTTTTTTATTAAGTTAGGGATTGTTAAAGCTAAGTACAAAAATAAAGGGTAACGTTATAGGTTCAGAAGGCCAATTACAAAATTCCACTTGCAGTAATAAAATAAAAGTAGTCAAGTGCGAGTCAGGCTCGCCCATGAAGGCTTCCGTAGCAGCAAGTAACATAATACAAAAGTTCTTGTTCTTCGTTGTTACTTTAAACAGTGTGAGACGATCTTCTTAGCATTCCATGGATTCACCGTGCGGGTGCCGGGTCCATCGTGTGGCAGAGAGAGAAAACTCAATAGTCAATTTATGACGTATTAAAATAAAACTACTTACTAGATATCATTCAAACCAATTTTCGTTGATAGTTTACATGGCAACATACATCATACACTTTTTTTTAATTTTGTCATTCTCTTATTTTATAAGTTACAGGGGGGGGGACATAGACTGCAGGCCCGTGAACAAAATTTATGGGTTATATGATATAGCAGGAGACCTATGTAGGATGATAGAAAGGTATAAAGTAATAAGATTGAGCACTATGCCGTCACTTGTAAGCTGTCCAACTGAGTGCAGTTGAAGAGGGGGGGTTCTAAGCCTCGATCATTTCTCCTTGTCGCATGATTTTTGTACGGCGTTGCGGAATAATAGATTAGAAGAGGTATTGAAACAATAAAAATTATAAATTTTAAAATTCTAATTGTTAGTTTGTGAAAAAAATTTATGATTTTCCGACGATTTACAGAGTAAGTTTGGTCATTTGATTGTGTTCGGCTTTGGTTCCATACAGTTTCAATACCTCTTCTAATACATTATTTCGCAATGCCGTACAAAAATCATGCGGTAAGGAGAAATGAATGAGGTTTAGAACCCCCCCTCTTCAACAGCACTCAGTTGGACAGCTTACAAGTGACGGCATAGTGCTCAATCTTATGACTTTATACCCTTCTATCATCCTACATAGGTCTCCTGCTGTATCCGATGACCCATAAATTTTGTTCACGGGCCTCTAACACGCAGTCTAACACGCTTTTTACCACTTTGGAAGAGTCCCTCGCGCAAACTATTCAGTTTAGAAAAAAATTTATTAGAAACCTCAATACCATTTTTGATGACCTATCCATAGATACCCCACACGTATCTTATTATACCTTTAAACAAGCAATTCTTGTAGGTATATAGGTATATATATATATATATATAGAATCTGATTCTCGGAAACGGCTCGAACGATTTTCATGAAATTATGTATACAGGGGGTTTCGGGACGATAAATCGATCTAGCTAGGTTTTATTTTTTTTAAAACATCATTAAATGCGCGTTTTAAACAATGAAAACTCCTACAATGTCATTAGAATACGATAACTTATTTCGCCACTGTTCATTAAGCCTAAATGGCTCAGACGGAATATGCTCGCAATCGGAGTCAACTGGCCCCGGTTCGAACCCTGATGGTTACACTCGGGACTTTTCTTTTGTTCTTGTTTTTTCTGAGAAAATCATATACTTAGAGCCTTTTATAAACGCATTTAATTCATATCTAAGTAGGTCTAAGTAAGTCATCACTACGTAATTCGTACCTGCCTAAATATCTTTTAAAAACCCAGTAAAGCTTGGTCAACCAGGTACTGGTATTGATAAAAAAAAAATTTTTGAGTTTCAGTTCTATGTATGGCACACCCCTAAAAATTTTAATTTTTTTCCTTTTTTGTATCAAAATCTTATTGCGGTTCACAGATTACATCTACTTACCAAGTTTCAATAGAGTGTAACTTTTATAGTTTCGGAGAAAAGTGGCTGTGACATGTGGACAGACAGACATGACGAATCTATAAGGGTCCCGTATTTGGCCATTTGGCTACGGAACCCTAAAAATAATTAAGTAAATTGTGTAGATTTATGATATAAAACAAACAAACAAAACTCTAGAATAAACCACACAAAATACCTACAATTTATCAAAAAAAAGTAAATTTTATTATTTTAGTGCATATTATTTTTTATGGTTTGATTTATTTTATTTGTATGCTTTACAGAGTTCGTTATGATGATGCTGAATGAATTCAGAAGTGGATGGTATATTCATATACCAAGTACTTTTAGGCTAGAAAGTATGTTTAGATAATAAATATTATTATATTGTTTTATCAGTTTGAGCACAATAGTGTGTTATAGTTTATTTTATAATATCAATAACAAACTATTTACCTGTTTTATGTTACATTTACTGTAAATGCTGAAAATTCAGGAAATAGGATAAATAGGTATCTCAATGTAAGGTTTATTGTTGCTGGTACAATACCTGCAACAAGTCTTAAATGTGCTTTTTGGACTATTATATGGTATTGTATCATTCAACCAATTCCAATAAAATATCAATTTATCCAGTCTTTTGCATAATATATATTTATTAAATGTTATACATATTTATCATCAAGAATGATGTACACTAACAGCCGATTTACACCTAGTATTGGAAAACAAATATGCTTAAAAAACATTTCATAAATATATTTATCCTTATCCCCAACTCCCCTATGCAATGTGTTCTTAAAATATTGATTGAGTTGGTTGAATTATTTTTACTGTGTGTAAATGATTTTTACTGTAAAGATATGTGTATTTGTGTAATATGGCACTTGAGTTTATTTTTACTCTAAGAATGGGTGGACTGCAGACATATAGCTTTTTAAACAATGCAGATTTATTTCCTTTACTTTTGAGTTTATAGATCAGTTATACAAATAGTATTACAACAAAATTTGGATGTTTGATACTCCATCACATAATTAAAGATGAATGGATTAGGAAGAAATTTAGTAACTAAGGAAAGCAGACTAGATTAAAACATATAGTAGAACTTATCGACTACATCTCGGAAAATTAAAGATTTAATTTGAAATAAACGGTGAAAGCGCAGATAGCTAATAATCAGTAAAATTACTTCAGTAATATTGAATATGAGTACAAGTACATGTATCATATTATATGTCTTTACTTCATTAGGCAGTAAAGGCCGACTGGCTGGCCATAGGTCCATCTAAAATACAAGTTAAACTATAACGTTTTCCCAAAACCTGTGTAAGTGGTGTCTGTTTAGGTTTGAAATGGAAGTATGGAGTGCTCTTACTGAGTGTTTTATGAGAAGCTTTTTAGAATTAATTTAAAATAATTATAAAAATAGTAAATATATGAAGCTTGTTAAGAAAAATTCGATTTTGTTGTATTGAAATATAGTTAATTAAATTTTATTTACTGAATTTATTAGATTTTGGATCTGCAATAAAAATTGTCTCACAGTAAATAGTGTCAATGTAATAATAATATCTTTACCTATGAAGAGTTTTGGAAATACCCACATTAGAATTCTACAGTCACTTAGCACAAATAAAAATGGCGACCTGGCAACAAATTGCCAATTACTTATATTTTTAACATCATAATTACATGTACGTATTAAATTTTGCAATCATGGATCGACCTCATATTTGTGGGTCATAAAACAGGCATGGGAAATATTTTTTGGGTATATTGAGTGAAGCATGTTCTATTTTAAAGTGCTAAGTGAATTTTACTGCTACATATAATTTCAAAGCTCAAAATAAGTAGCACTGATATTGACGAAATACAGATGAAATTTTTATCTACCTCTGCCTTTGTCGTTTTACGTCAGTGGTACATACCTATATAATGCTTTATCTGTAGTTTTGTCCAAATGGGCATCACATGTGAAGCCCTGTTTTCATTTTATTTTTAGGAAATAGAGTGACGAGACAAGTCGGGTGACTGATAAGCAACATGCAGATGGCCAGACGTCCATAAAACAGCACAGTGCCACGCAGTACCCGTCCTCACCTCTTTGGCCAGTAATATCGCTGCAAGCATTACCCTACAAACCAGAACACCGTAATGTTTGCTCTTTACCGTTCAGGGGAAGAATGACTGGCAAAGGTCGGTCGTTTCCCCAGAGAGGGACTGCTTTCCCTCGTATGCTGGCCTTTCTACTATCCCTTTTACTTGAAATAAATTAAGAAGAAAATTAATTAATAACTTGTACACTTTAGTTTCTGTAGTTCGCGCGTTGTGATTTTGCCAGGGTTAAGTTGGCCGCATTGAGTGCATATTATATGCCCAGTATGTGAGCCCACCCTGCTCCCGCCACAAACAAAAAATTGCAACGTGCGATAGAACTCGCAATAACTTCATGCCGACCAAGTAGCAACGCGCGTAAAGTGAAGTACAATACTAGCCTCCGTTAACGTCGCATTATCTATAAGCGCCTATGCCACTTTACATTCCCAGTACTGGGTCTTCTTTCACCACTAGAGAATTCAAGCCATAATCCAGTACACTGGCAAAATGCGACCTGGCGAATAAAACCTATCCTGGAATAAATATTGAAACATGCCGAGATCTTCTCGATGCTTTCCTTCATCGTTAGAACCAGTGGTGATGACAAATTTTTACATCTCTACTTGGAAAAATGATCAGAGTTGAAGCAACGCTAGCAAGCAAATGGTAAAACTACTCTAGATGTTTTTATGTTCCATACATTTCCTAGCGTTCACGTTAACGATTCAATTAATAAAGACGCTAGCTAGTATCGTACTTCTACTGTTAATATACATCGTCAAAATGTCGAGTAAATTGTTAAACCACGTTAGGTTGTATTTTGTGTTTTTGTATCAGTTTCGAATGACGCTAAGTGATACACAATATACATTATAACAATTATAAAATGATTAAAGTCTTTCGAATGTCATTGTTCATAATTAAGCCATTTAGATGGAATGTGTTGTGGTTGTCTACAGTAGTAAACAAAAACGCATTTTAACTAGTATATACATTTCTAAGGACTTTTTATCAATAACTATAATATTATGTTAGCACTGATCATAGTTATACCTATGGTTTGATTGCATTTCATGGTTTCTCTGCATTATAGTTTTTTATTGGTGTGTGTTAAATGTAACTTTCTTGATCTTGTAAGGTCACCAACAAGATAAGATTTAATAAATATAGTTCTAAATAACATTTGTGGTTTAATTTTAATATTCTACGTAGTTTATTGAACATAGGGGTTTAATATAATAGGTAGAATATTTTTAGTTGGCTATTGGTAGGGCTTCAAAGAAAACAAGGACTAATCTAATGTGCTGTACCGCAAGAACATTTAAGTATAGAGAGTGGATAGATAGGTACATACTCTTTATTGATGCACCAATTAGGTACGGTTGCCCAGAACAGATCGGTTTTAGTGATAAGGTCGCCAATTGCTACTATATTACAAAGTATAGTAGGAATTATTGAATGTATTTTAAGTCATTTTTTTTAATTAAGTACCTATACTGAACAGTTTATCTTTCTATTGTGTAAAGCTAAATGTGCACAGAAAGAATCAACAATAAATTGTAAAACTGGTGCGAAATTTGGCGGCCTTATCGATCTCTTCCAGACCGTTTACTCCCACCTGTTCTGTTGAGTAGTTCTGTTGACAAAACTACTGGGATTTTTTCTCCCATTAGTTCTGTGACTTAAAAGACTATGCTTTACACCTGACTTTTATCTCTACTATTCCCACTTGTTTTGCTGAGTAGTTCTGTGGACAGAACTACTGATAATAATTCATTCAACAACAAAATACATCTTCTTTTTAACTGAAAAAACCCACTGTACACTTTACCTTAGTTTCTCTAAAAACAAAGGTATGTCTATGTTACCGTTAATCAATTGCATTTGGTACACTCTGATCATAGCATCGTTTTCAATCTGTTTATTTGCCCTTCGTTTAACTGATTTCATTGGCAGGCTTTAACAGAAGAAAACGCTGCATCTTCTTCTATATTTTTAGGAACTGGAAAATAGTTGCTGGCCTGGTTTTGAATGTGCCGTTAATGGCACGATGCCAGCCTTCAACAACATTAGTTGTTCGATGGCGCCGACCAAAGGCAGTCCATGACTTGATGCGCTTGGGGTTCATCCAGAAACTCATATACTTTATAAATTTGTCCAAGTCGCACCTTTCGCTAAAATCCAGCACTTGGGATTTTACATACTCCCATCCTTCCGTAATATGTTCTTCGGGCAATAGTGGAAGAACGCTGCACAAACTTACGATTCTTTTCTTGCGTTTGTTTTAATGCCCAATTGCTTTGATTTTCTCCACAGTTTGTTTGAGAAATGATAGTAACAGCCCTGATGCTCGGCATTCGGGAAAACATCTGCAATGGCTTGTATAGCGGCTTCCTCGAAATCGGTAATGAAAATGGAAGGATTCCAATCAGGAATCTGTGATTTTATTAGACTGAATAGTGTGGTATAGGTTGTTTTTCTTTGTGACTAAGAAGTGCATAAATTAGGGGATTACATTTAAAGTATCTTCAGAGCTACCGAGATCCGCATGAATAGTATAAACCTCTGTGAATGGTACTGGGCAAATTTTGAAAGTGCCGTCTGAAAAGAAGATTTTCTTTTCGCGTAAAAGAGCTCTGGCTTCTTTACTGCAAAAATCAAAATACGGACGCCCTCGGCCTCGTCGTTGTAATCTGCCAACATGAATTTTGAAAATGGTGCAGGTATTTCTACTGCATTTACAGTCTCATTCAGGTAACTCATTTTCTTAACATTATTTAATTTATTTCTCCTCCTGTAAATCGACGACTTGATTTGATTGAAGCTAGGTAACTCTTTAATGAGATCTATACCCGTGTCTTTTAAAGCAGTCACTGTTTTCTTATACACTGCCGGTACGGTTTCATTACTTAGCATCATTTCACTAACACTATTATTAATTATAATGGACATGACTTCTTTATTTGTATCAGGAATGCAGGTAGAGTCATGGTCAACATGTTTAATGATTTCCTTTTCACCCTAAAATACAAAATAAAAATATAGTAGGTAATAATAAAAACCCGTTGTGTGAATTTAGGTTCATACCATGACTTGTTGAACAAAGTAATTAGGTACCTACCTCAGAAGTGGTAACAGTTCCACTGCATTTGGTTTTCTTGTACATGGCACATCTCCATAATGTTTGAAAATTTTTATATTTAGAGAGCTGGTAATATTCGAATCCATTTTCGAGTAACACGCGACCGCGACCGCGTCTTATTATTTTAAATTCACTCATTTAAATAACAACAACCCTCTTCAAGGCACTCTTGAAAAGCTTGAAATAAAAATTTGTAATCGTGACGTTGTCATCAGGAATCAGAAATATAAATTAAATTAACTGAAGTGCCAGTAGGTACTTGATAATTGATTGAAATAGTTTGAATCATAACAGAACTAAGAGACTCAACAGAACAAGTGAGAATTTGTATTCCCATTTGTTTTGTGGACAGAACTAATGGGGGAAAAAATCCCAGTAGTTTTGTCAACAGAACTACTCAACAGAACAGGTGGGAGTAAACGTTCCAGACTACCTTAGCGTGTCAAATAATGAGTTGACAAGTCAGAATATGGGGCGCGCAAACATGCAGAACAAAAACTGGCATTATCAGAGTGCGCACAGAAAAACAAAAACACAACAATATTATATGTATACCCAAGGGCGGATCCAGCTTTGGCTCCAGAGGGGGGGGTCACATGCGTCCAGAGAGGGAAGGGGCGGGAGTAACACCGTAGTCAAGTCATAAAACTGCGATAAGTAGGGTATCATCAGCATCATCAGCCGCAAGACGTCCACTGCTAAACATAGGCCTCCGCCCTAGATTTCCACGACCAGCGGTTTCCAGCAACCTTTGTGAGGTCATCTGTCCAGCAGTGGGAGGTCGTCGCCTTTCCCGAACGCTGCCCATTCGAATTGGATCCTTCGCTGGACCTCTTTGTCAAATCTTGTTGGATTCTACCTATATGGCCGGATATGTTTTGTGTACCGGTCATGTAATCAGATAGATATTGTGGCTTTGCTGTAAATACACTTCGATATAGTGATAGTCGATGCGGCATCACTGGAAAGACTAAAGCATTACCCAGGTCTTGATGGAATCGAAGGCTTTTTCATAGTCTACCGGTGGCCGATTATTATACTCTTCGGTTTTCTGTAAAATCTACCGAAGCCATCCATACGGATATGGTCTATAGTGCTGTCGCAATTTTGGAAACTGGTTTGTTCCGGAGGCTGAGAGTCGTCAAACCCGCGTGTGAGACGATTTATAAACGTGGCTGAGAAGTATGTAATGGGTATGTAATTCTTCAACAATGTGATGTCACCTTTGTGACGAAGAGCACCACCACACTTCTACCCAGGCTTCAGGCGTTCATCAAGTATGACGGAGTCGAATAGCTTCTGGATGACTTTAAGTACCGGTTGTCCACCTGCTCTCATAAACTCAGTCGTAATTCCGTCGTCGCCAGGTGCCTTGTTTTTTTTAACTTGTTTGAGAGCCATCCTAGTCTCGTACAGGCTGACTTTCGGGATATCTTCGGTAAAGTGACGAGTCAGGTCAGCACAGGTTATCCTTGAGTAGAGGTGTCTAACTGTTACTGTTCATAGAACCTTTCAATCTCGTCCAAAATATCGGGCTTCAACGTTACCACTATTAGTCTTCAGTCAGGCGCGGTCCCAGCCTCGAATTTTGAGGGGTCACCAGTACGTAGTCTCAGGTTTTGGGGTCACTAGTAGGAATACAATAAATCGAGTACTAAATACTTAATACTTGACTGGATATTTTAGATTTTTAGTTGAACGTATACGATTTTGGGGGGGTCATGTCCCTGTGACCCCCCCTCGGACCGCGCATGTCTTCAGTTTGGTCAGTTTTGCCCACGAGACAGATTGTTTGCGAACACTTTCGAGTCTTTGTTCCGCTTGATCGCTTTTTGTTTATTTATTTAATTTTGCCACTCCACAGACTCTGGGGTCGGTGACCTTTGTCATTACAATTATTATTTTTTTTCTTGGTTTATGAGAAGAAAAGGAAAATAGGGTGTTGTGAACATTTAATTCTAATACTAGTCAGTCCGATTTCGTCTGTTGAGCCGATCACTACCGGTTGGGATTCCGATAGTAATCGACTCGACATCGTCTTTTGCTTAAGCCGCCTCCTCTCGGCGCAGAGCCCCATTACGGCCGCGTTTCTGTCCTCCTGATCGCTTCTTCAATACATGTAGTATTGAAGCAGTGTATGTCGCGTTGCACACGAGTAGAGATATGTCTATTGAGCCGTCAGTAGATCGTCATGTCGACATAAGACTGCAACCACATATTTACCTCGCCTAGCCGCCATGAGAATTAGAGTATGATCGGAAAGCTTTTGGGTTCTATTTTAGCGTCGGCTCTTATTGTACCTATATATTTTCTACCAACTGCATGAACAGTTTCCACTAGCCTGCCGTTTATTTCGTTCGCTGTTACTCACTTATCTAGGGATTCGAAGCGATTTTGAAGTTCGAGGTGAAAGTTATCGAGCTTTTAGATTTGAGCATAATTTGGTCAGAGCGTGGACCTCATCAGACATGACCTTTCAAGATTCAGCGTGCCTCTTGCCATACGGTGATCGCTGCCGGTCTACGATAAGTATGATAGTGTTGGTACACGATAAGTAGGTACTGGACCTAGACCAGGGGGTCATGACCCCCCCTGGATCCGTGCCTGTGTATACCTACCTAGCTGTATTCTGAGTTTCTGAGATCTAATAGCAAATTTTGGTTAGGTATTTGAAGCAAGCTGAAAACTTATAACATGCCTCTTCTATTATACCCCAACGTGGAGATGCAGACCTGGATGGTAGAAAGTCCCACCAAAATGATCTGTCTTTTTGCGAATCCCTATTTTTAACCCCCGACAAAAAAAGGGGTGTTATTAGTTTGACATGTCTGTCTGTCGTCTGTGGTACCGTAGAGCTCAAACGGATGGCCGATTTCGATGTGATTTTTTTATTTTTAGGTTAATTAATATCCGCGCGGATGTTCTTATTTATTTATTTATTTCTCAACTACTTGCACACTTACAGACACGCCAAGACGTGTGTCAAGTTATAACATAGGTAAATTCTTAATAAACATACCTACATTAATAAAGAATAGGATAAGCACTTAAAAAGTAAAACGAGTATTAGTTACATTATTAGTACATAGAAAATTTGGATAAAACGTTAACAAGAAAACATAGGTAATATTGTTTTATATATTAAAAAAAAAAAAAAATTAAAATAATAATAACTTGCACATACTTGTACATCCTATTTGTGCACTGGTAACGAACTTAAACAAACATTAACAAACGCATACAATTTAATGACAAAAATGTCAACTTCTGGATGCTGAGAGAGCAGAGCGTTGAGTAGGGAGATGGCCTGCGCCGTGGGGGCATGCTGCGCGGTGCGCGTGCGCGCCGGCGCGGCCGCCAGCAGGCGCCGCATGTGCGGGCGCCGGGCGCGCGGCGGCGCCACGAGCGCGAGGCGGGACAGGGTGCTCGGGTTGTCGATCCGGTTGTGCAGCAACAGATAGTAGTGTACCATAATGGCACACTTACGCCTGAGCTCCAAGGTGTCAATCCCAACCATTCCCGACACGAATAGGGATGGATATAGATACGGATAGTATCCATAGAGCTTACTGTACAGGTACCGAGCGAAACGCCTCTGCACCTTCTCTACCATGAGTTTGTACTTGTCTTCATGGGGGTCCCAAATTATGGAGTTGTATTCCAGTTTACTCCGCACAAACGCATAGTAGAGGGCAACGATGGTACTCCTGTCCGTGAAACGGCTGGACTGCCTCATGACAAAACCCAAGGATTTATGAGCGCGACTACACACCTCGGTAATATGATGTCTTAGCTATGTTTGGTAAATATCGATTCAAGATGTCCGCCTCCACAAAATGGCGGACAAAATATTTACTCACAATCTACTTCGATATGGGTATCAAATGAAAGGGCTTGACTAGTAAAATACTATACACTGACAAATTTCAAATCCAGGATAGCCGCCACCACAAAATGGAGAATTATGTTATTTTTTTCACTACTACCACAATATGGGTATCGAACGAAAGGGCTTGACTGGTAGAATACGTTGCACTATTACAATTTTCCATACAAGATGGCCGCTACCACAAAATGGCGAAATAGTTTTCTTTTTTCACAACTCCTTTAATATGGGTACCTATCAAATGAAAGGGCTTGACTAGTAGAATAGTAGTTTTGTACAGATAACAAATCCGAGGCAGTCGAGGGTTAATCAAAATTTTTAATTTTGTTCTTGTTTAGTTACAATATACCTAATATCCAATTAAATTTTAAATTGTCTGAAATACATTTTTTGTTAACATTTTAGCCCGCGCCTGGCTATGTTAAAACGCCAACTAAATCGTCTAGCTTATTTTATTTTATACCTTTAAACGAGCAATTCTTGTAAGTATATCTAATATATAAAATTCTCGTGTCACAGTTTTCGTTGCCATACTCCTCCGAAACGGCTTGACCGATTTTGATGAAATTTTTTGTGCTTATCCGGTATCTATGAGAATCGGCCAACATCTATTTTTCATCCCCTAAATGTTAGGGGTAGTCCACCCCTAAATTTTTATTTTATTTTTAGACAAAATTTTAATTTCTATTTTTTATGATACAACATATAAAATACATACAATCCTCAATTTTCACCCTTCTACGATCAACCCTTATTTTTAATAGCCATTTTAGTAATTTAATCATTTTTCCTCTCCGGTCGAAAACTGATCAATCGTCATTTAATTAGTTATCCCCGCAAGATGTCTACAGGTGTCACTTCTGACCCAGTAAACAGCACGATAATTTGGGGATCAAAAGTAGCCTATAGCATATATATAGTTTGAACACGCTAATCTCGGAACTACTGGACCGATTTAAAAAATCGTTCACCGTTCTTTCATATGTTCGTAATCCTTAAACGCTGTAGGTTATATATATGTACCACGGGCGAAGCCGGGACGGGCCGCTAGTCTAATATATAAAAGTCTCGTGTCACAGTTTTCGTTGCCATACTCCTCCAAAACGGCTTGACCGATTTTGATGATTTTTTTTGTGCTTATCCGGTATCTATGAGAATCGGCCAACATCTATTTTTCATGTCCCTAAATGTTAGGGGTAGTCCACCCTAAATTTTTATTTTATTTTTAGACAAAATTTTTAATTTCTATTTTTTTATGATACACATACAAAATACATACAATCCTCAATTTTCACTCTTCTATGATGAACCCCTATATTTTTTAATAGCCATTTTAGTAATTTAATCATTTTTCATCCCCGGTCGATAACTGATCAATCGTCATTTAATTAGTTATCCCCGCCAGTTGTCTACAGGTGTCATTTCTGACCCAGTAAACAGCACGATAATTTGGGGATCAAAAGTAGCCTATAGCATATATATAGTTTGAACACGCTAATCCCGGGAACTACTGGATCGATTTAAAAAAATCGTTGACCGTTCTCTCATATGTACGTAATCCTTGAATGCTGTAGGTTATATATATGTACCACGGGCGAAGCCGGGGCGGGCCGCTAGTATATTTATAGAATCTGAATCTCGGAAACGGCTAGAACGATCCGTTTTATGCGCGTTTTTAGACAATGAAAAACTGTTACATAATGATTAGAATGCGACGGTAAATTGCGCGCCGTCGCGCGACAGTCTATTAGCTCAGTCGGGAAGACGGGCGGTCATAATAAAATATGGTAGGTCCGGGTTCGATTCCAACCGGTCGCCTTTCTTTTTTTAAGTTTTTTTTTTAAATCAGTATGTATCTAAGTAACCGAGCAAAGCTCGGTCACCCAGGTACTTTAAAAATTTAAAAATTGCATATTGCCTCACACATATCGGTTTCTTCTAGGTAAATAGGTGGGTAGTCTTGGGCATGCATGTGTATTCGAAACCCTGGTTCAGTACCATGATATTGAGTTCCACGTGATGGAACTACTGGTCTTTGTGAGCATTGTTCCAGCGAGGGACGTTTATTTATTCGGGTTTGTTTGAGCATGACTTGGTCATGGTCATCGATTGGAGGCCAAAAGGCTTTGCAGACCCCACCGGCTTTATCTAATGTAGTAGTATATTTTTCAGAGTCCAACAGATGAGTCACTGATGGAGGTATTTTATTTAACATCGCTTTCATTAAAGGATCACTAATTGCAATAGATCTGATGAAATTTTATGAAAACTCCCCTTAAGAAACAGTTCTTCAATCTTACCGCTAATATTCTCAAAATCTACCTCATTATTTTTGACCCAGCTAAGAAATTGGCTTATACCCTCCTCCAGAGACTCTTTCTGTTTTAATGTACAGAATGTAATGGCCGCATAGGACTTGTCCGCGTAAGGAAGATGACGTAAGGTGTCATACATTTTTACCTCTTCGTTTGTTTCCAAGTCTATGAACCCTGGAGTATGATTATATAGCTTTTGTGTTTCAGCATATCTAACTTCTGACCAGGAAGTGTTGCCCAATTGTTGAATGTTGTTCAACAACTTTAAAAAGTTTTCGGGAGTTTTAGGACCAGATGGCTCCTTGAACATTATATTAATATCAAAAATTAAGTTTGGACTATGAAATTCGCTACTAGAATCAATAGATTTTGTATCGTTGCAAATTACATCACGATTATTTGCATAAATGACAATGAGTTAGGGCACTCATCATCACGTGGGTTAGCGGCATTGAAAATATGTTTGCAAAGCTCACCCATTTCTTTTACTAATTTGTCCATAGCCCTATCACGATGCCTCGAGCGCTTGTGACGCCGCGAGCTGCGGCTCTGTTTGTTCAAACTGGATGAACTCAATGAGCCGCTCGAGCTGCTACTAGAGCTTCCCGCTCATATCTTTATCAAAGTATTCGTTCATTATTAAAAACAAACACAACATTAACAACACATAATATATAGACTTTACTTTCATAGACAAAAACAAAATTTAAGCGAACGGCAAAAACCGTTAAAAGAAATCAAAATATTCGATAAATGTGGGTAGGTAGGTACTCACGTTTAAGATGTCTTTACCACACTTTATTCACAGTAACTTTTGCGAATTTTACTTAAGTACTCTGTATTATTACAATATAAAATTGAATAATATATATTATTTGAAAATAATTTCACTATATATGCAATATTCAACTTTGGCAGAAAAGGTAGAGATGCGCACAAGTTGCCTCGACGAAAATTTTAACGCCAATGACTTAAGATGGCGAGGCACAAAGTTAGCAACTCGAAATCACCGGGTGGCGCCACTGGACCGGAAACAAATTACTAAAAGAGTCCTAATTTGGGTAGGAATTCGACGGAAACGGATATGCTATCTCAATATAAAGCTTCCAGTTACGGTCAAGTGATTTAATATTATGTAATGTTACGATATCACGTCTTAAAGGCTTGTTCGCATTAGGCTAGCAAATTAGTCTAGTAGAGAGTAATTTAGTAGCTAAAATACTCGCTACTATTCAAAAATCGTTCGCACCGTGCTTTAGTACAGTTCACAAGTGAGTAGCGTTTCGCAACATGAAGATCCTACAACGCATTTGTTTGAAGTTATTTTTCTCTCCAGACTAATTCGACAAGTTCGAACCTGTTTAATCGGTGAGCCAATGAGCGCACCGCTCGCAACGAACGCGTGGTGGGGGGTGCTACTCGCCCGTTGAAAATAGAACAAAATGGATTGACTCGACTAAATCACTTCCTAAATTACTCGACTAAATTTTCACTGTTCATACACGTTTAGTTGCTAAATTACTCGCCACTAGGCTAAATTACTAGCCTAGTGCGAACAAGCCTTTACAGTTAAACTGATTTTGAAGATTTTAGTAGGTATAGAATATTGTAAAATTCAATTTATGAAAATGACAATGAGAGGTACACTTTTGTAAGGAAAATACAGGGTCCTACAAATTTAGTATAAAATATTTTAAGGACAAACCTACTCAAACCACTGAACATTTTTCCTCTTTTTTTTAACAAGAACCATGCAACAATCATTTACTGCATTAGCTTAGAGCGGTGATTCAAAAATATTTATTAAAAAATTGAAATACGCGTTAAATATTTAGTTCGAAAGTCAAGTGTCACAAAACTAAAAGACAGCTTTTAACAAGCTTACGATTTTAGCGGTTAGTAAAATGACAAGTAATATTTAATTAACGTAACATAATATTATTATTTGATTTATAAATAAAAATTTCATTGTTTATCTTTATAAATAGGTAATTGGATTAATTGTAATACTAATTACTACTAATTGCACGAAATACCAGCTTTTTATTGACATACATATCCAATCATACACATTTTATGTGAAATATTTACATATTAATATTGTACAAATGTAAGTTGCATGTAGAAAAACTTAAACCTGCACGGGTACTAACTCTATAAAACTAAAATACCTAGGTACTTATAATATATTTTAGATGTTATCGCACGAAATAATTATATTTTCATCCCACCAGCTCGGAAAGAGTAGGTACTTTTGCTCCTCGATTTCAGGGCGCAAAAGTCGTTTTTACTCTCTAGACTCTAGAGGTTAAAGTAAATTTGAATTTAGAACATCGTGTGTACTGAGGTTTTGAATTCAAAACATAATTCAACCTATTTATTTCTACCTCCTTGGTGCCGAATGTATCATACATTTTTTTAATATGTTAATAACTCAGACTCAGAATCTCCTTGGTGTACTTACTTTTTTTTAATTTGCTTAGCGCGAAAACATTTCTAAAATTTGCATTTAGTCATTTCCTCGCTGAGGTGGAATGAAAAGTTACGTGTTGCACTCGAGTGCAAAGATTTTTCACCTTGTGCTCTTTTGATTCCCTTGCTACGCTCAGGATTCTAATTTTAAATCACTCGCTGCGCTCGTGATTCAATTTTAATATCCTTCGCTTGCTCGGTCATCAAAATTGAGCACGCGGTTAAAAATCAACTTTGCACTCTTGTATAACAAATAACTATTGTAGATGTTTGTACCGCGCTGAACCTGCATCAATCGCTAACAAAATGATTTTGCGTTGCCCGCGTGCCCATCCCTAGTAATCCCCAACGCACGTATCTATGTAGCTATACATCATCTGCCTACGACGCGCACTGGGCGTCTAGTGTGGTGTTAGCACTCTAAACTTTAGTTATTTGTCCTCAATGACACCGAGTCAATAACGGACTCCAAGCCTATACACATCGCCCCCATTTTTTTCTGGGTCTCAGCCCCGCTATAGGCCGTTATTGCCTACTTTGGGAAAGACTAATTTAGAATTCACAGTCTTATTACACACAAAGCTAAACCTCATTAACCAATAACAAATTATCGCATTTCAACGTGGCCCTATTGCGTGGGATTTACAACAGGAGCACGTATTCAAAAATAATATACAAACTTCTACAAATGGCTTATGACCACCAAAGATCTCTCATTTCAATGTTATACACACGAAATCTTTAACCCACTGTTATACCGCCTTATACTTTGCATACTAACGCCATCTAGTTTTATAGTATGTAAATAATCACAGAACTTTTAAATCGATACCACAGAACACAGAATAGATATTACCACAGAACCCTCACTTAGCGAAAATTGTTATATAAATAGCGACTCTTGCCGGGACGCAACAAAGTGCAATTCAGCTCGCATTAGCGCTCAATGCCTATCGCAATTTTTAAACTAAACATTTGCGCTCTCTTCTAACGCGTAACTCTGTCGCTGTCTGGCGCGGAATGATGCGCATCGAAAGGGTTGTCGACATACCTATTATCTAATTAAAAATTAAATTAACCTTTCGTTATGTAGGTAGTCAGCATTGTAGCTCAGATTATATATTTTAGTTATTTACTTCGTAACGCGCAAGACAGCTAGAAGAGGCCGTAACATAGGGTCGGACACATTGAAATTAAAACAATAAAAGTATACTTTGACTGTTTTTATTCTACTTGATCGTCTAAATGTTGTTTGATAAATATGTAACATATTTTAATGTACTTACCTACACTAATACATACAACCAGCTTCGATTACAAGCTATTTTATAATGTCCCGTACTTT
Organism: Ectropis grisescens; assembly: GCA_017562165.1. Classification (NCBI taxonomy): domain Eukaryota; kingdom Metazoa; phylum Arthropoda; class Insecta; order Lepidoptera; family Geometridae; genus Ectropis; species Ectropis grisescens. The sequence continues at coordinate 12,742,000 of CM029777.1, read as the reverse complement.
TTGTACGGTTAGCAGAAAAATATAAAATAATGGTATATTTTGTACAACTAGGAAATAATGATAATTCTTTGTTTTTTGACTCGTACATCCATAAATAGCATAATATATGGCGACGTAATTTTGCGCGGGAAACGTGCTGCGCGAGCGTTCAGACGTGCGTTCGACAACCGCCTGGCACTTGTTCCGTGCGAGGAACGGTCTAGCTGTAGGTTAAAACCGCGCGACCTTGAGCGAGTGAGGATGCACTGTCGATACTCTCTATCAAAGTTGGAAGATATCAGGTATCCTGATACAATGTTCTGGGCTATAAACATTGTCCGTCCCGGCTTTGCCTGTCGTACATGATATATGCCTATGGCACTATGGGATCACGTAACTATCCAACGGATAGATTCTGAGCATTGAGTACATATAAGTACTATAGAGCACGCACAACGAAGTGGGAACAGTAGGCACGGGTGAAAACAAAACGACGTTCCCGCCGCGAGCGCCTGTAGTCGTACTTACTCGATCACTAATAAAGTGCGTTTCTCGAGGGATTTTTTTCAAATATTGTTATTAAAACGGTGAAATGTGCAGTTCGATCTTGCAAAAACGATACTAGAAAACGCACAAAATTGAAATCCAGTATCACATTTCATCGGTAAGTCGATTATTTTACTTATTTTTATAAAAACTATTGAAAACTAATCCGGAAACGCGGGGTGAAGGAGACGTTCGGGAGGCGGGTACGCGCAGGACCGCCCTCGCACCGCGCTCCCGCCGCGTGATTTAGAGATGGGACGTGATATAATGTTGGCTAGAAATACTACATATTATAACAGATTTTTGTAACTTTAATGCTCAAAATGTTATAATATTTTAATAAATAATTGTATAGTATGTTTTGTACGATATACTTTCAATTTGTTTTAATGCGAAAGTATTACCTATAGAGTAAACTGGAAGTACATAATATTATGTAATGTTACGATATCACGTCTTAACAGTTAAATTGATTTTGAAGATTTTAGTAGGTAAAGAATATTGTAAAATTCAATTTAAAAAATGACAATGAGAGGTACACTTTTATAAGGAAAATACATATTTATACAAATATAGTATAAAATATTTTAAGGACAAACCTACGCAAAACACTGTTCAGTGTTTTGCGTAGGTTTGTGTATTTTTTCTTTTTTTGAACAAGAACCATGCAGAAATCATTTACTGCATTTGTTTAGAGCGGTGATTCAAAGATACATTGAAATACGCGTTAATTATTTAGTTCGAAAGTCAAATGTCACAAAAACTAAAAGACAGCTTTTTAACAAGCTTATGCTTTTTAGCGGTCAGTAAAAATGACAAGTAATATTTAATTAACATAACATAATATTATTATATGATTTATAAATAAAAAAATCATTATTTATTTTATAAATAGGTAATTGGATTAAATTGTAATACCAATAACTACTAATTGCACGAAATAATTATTTACGCCATTTTTCGGTAATAATTGCCAAATATAGGCATTATAATCCAATTAATGGTTTGGCAGTTCATATCCTAAGCTCCTTAAATGTTAAGTAAAAATAAAATAATTTGAGGAATACCAGCTTTTTATTGACATACGTATCCAATCACACACATTTTATGTGAAATATTTACATATTAATATTGTACAAATGTAAGTTGCATGTAGAAAAACTTAAACCTGCACGGGCACTAACTATATAAACAATTTTCGTACAAAAAATTAAACCGACTTCAAAACCACCAATAGGCACTCAAAAGTGAAAAATAAACTAAAATCATTATTATAAGCGCTACTCACTCATCTATTTGAAGTCGGTGCCAGCTAAATCTAACAGGTATAGGATAGATACTACTTACCTGTGCCTACATAGCATCAATCTACTAACTTTTGACCTGACTGGCACCGACTTCAAATAGATGAGTGAGTAGCGCTTATAATAATGATTTTAGTTTATTTTTCGCTTTTGAGTGCCTATTTGTGGTTTTGAAGTCGGTTTAATTTTTTGTACGAAAATTGTTTATTTTACTCTTTTTAGTGTACAAGAACAAAATTAAAAATTTTGATCAAACCCTGACTACCTTGGATTTGTTATCTGTACAACATTCTACTAGTCAAGCCCTTTCATTTGATACCCATATAAAGGAGTTGTGAAAAAGAAATGTATTTCGGCATTTTGTGGAAGCGGCCATTTTGGATTTGAATTTTTTCAAAGTGAAAAGTATTCTACTAGTCAAGCCTTTTCATTTGATACCCAAATTGAGGTAGGTTGTGAAAATATTTTGTCCGGCATTTTGTGGAGGCGGCCATCTTGAATCGACATTAACCAGACATAGCTAAGAACATCTGCTATGGTATTAACCTTGAAATAAAAGAAACCGCATCGAAATCGGCCCATCTGTTTGAGTTCTACTACGGTGCCACAGCAGATAGACAGACACACAGACAGACATCGACGTCACTTATAACACCCTTTTTTTGGTCGGGGGTTAAAAACAAGTTTTTATTAAAGCATTTACACAATTTTGTATTGACAGGGTCGAGATTCATAACTTTTGTGAAATCTACAACGTCATCCAGATACGCAATTTTTTTGTTTTTGGTTCATATTTCAAAAACTACTTGACCGATTTCAAAAAGATTTATTTGGGACCATTCGGGAAGCATACCCATCCGAACACAAAAAGAAATTTTAAAATCGGTTCAGAGGTTCTCGAGAAATCAGGTAACATACATAAAAAAAAAAAAAAAAAAAAAACATAGGGTCGAATTGATAACCTCCTCCTTTTTTTGGAAGTCGGTTAAAAACTAAAATACCTAGGTACTTATATTTTAGATGTGATAACGCACGAAAAAATGAGCCGTTTTCTGACGAGACAAAAATAGTTCCAAAGCACGCACTAGATGGCGGTGTGAAATTTCAAAAAGATTTGTCTGTACCATAGACTCTCAAAAGTGTAATTACTATGAAGCCCCTCCCAATGTTCAGGGAAAAAGTGTAAATCTAAATTATTTGCGATAACTAAAACTGTTGGAGGTTTCCCGACACTTATTTTAGATAAATTATAATTTTCTTCTCAGCTCAGCTGATGTGTTTGGTTCGTTTACCTTCTATAAACCCTAAATACTCGAAGAAAAAATTTCATTATAAATCAAATTTTCTTCTTTTTTAGTGTTAAAATATTGGGAATAAAAATAGTCAATTAAATTGATAATGGAATAAAAAAACTTGAGAGGTGTCAAGGGACACCCGGATGGAACGAAGTTGCTTTCGATTAATTAGTGAAGGAATTATTATTATTTGCAAAAAACCTGTATACACTCAACAAAAATAATCGTCGCGACACCACACTGTTCAATGCAAAATAGAAATGAAAATATCTAGCTTGCTTTCTATAAGAGAGAGAGAGACAGACAGAGAAACATGCGACGCCGCACAGCTTACAATAGCAAAAAGTGTCGTGACAACTTTTCGTAAGAATTTTTTCCGTCTAGCCCCCTTGCACAACGCGCGATAAGGAACTTCGTTCCAAAAATCGTTACTGACCACATTCGATTTTCAATAAAAATCTTTAAAACTCTCGATGCAGAGACACAAACTAAGCACAAGTAAAAGGAAGATTCAAAAATATAAATAGCAACACTGATACGAAAATATTTATCTGTGGCTGAACGAATAGTATCTATTCTCTCTACTTAGTCTGTGTTCTATCTATCTAGTCTAGTAGTCTAGTATCTATCTAGTGTTTTGTGGTATCTATGGCCAAGAATAAATAAAAAAATAATAGTGTTGGGACATTAGTTACCAAACCACGAGTAAACAGAACAGCTCCTTAAGTTTTAGTGAACTATGCGAATTAGCTCATCGACTATCTGGTTCCGTGACCGTTATTTTTCGGCGATCCACTATTGTTCAGTAATGCCGCATGGTCAACTGACTGATTTAGTTTGTTCTTACCCGAATTGTATGTTACGTATTCAACGATTTTAATATATTTCGAATTTTTGTAGTGAACTTTTCCGTAGCAGCGTTGTGATTTGAAATTCATTGAAACGAAAAAGCGACAGTAAAAAGAAAGTTAAGCATTTCTAAAGTATCTACCACGTTTTTTTTTCTAGATACAGATTTTCTAGACATTTTCAAGAGATTAAAACGAAGAAATGATAGATGGCGCGTATATTACGTCTAACATTACTTAACATTTCTATCCAAATCTAAGGTTTGGACAATATTCGTATATTGAGATAGATGAAATTTTTAAATCAGACAATTTATAGTTCTCTTGAATTTTAATGCATGTACAAAGCGTTTCCGAGTTTGCAGATGTTCATAAGCAATAGCAACCAACAACACAACAACAATAGCAAATAACAACAATCGTAGACATCTACAGTCAGGTAGCAAAAGCATAAGCAGCCCACTAATTGTTCCCACTGCTGGGACTCGGGCCTTCTTTTGCAAAGAGAGGGTCATACCCATAATCCACCACGCTGGCGCAGTGTACCAATCCACACTGATGACACAGTCATGACCTCGAAGAATTCTAGGTACATGTCGGTTTCCTCACGAAGTTTTCCGTTTTAAGTTAGCGGCATTACGTACATATTATTATCTTCGAAACGATAGGATACCAATCGGCAGTTGCCATTCTCCCGACGAGACCAGCCGGAACTTTTCTCAATTCATGTGAAATTTTGTATTTTACATTATATGAAATAGTTAAATATTGAGCGCAGTATGAATAAAACAATTGCAATATTGTCTTCTAAAATATTTAAAAAAGACCTAACGAACGAAAGATGGGAGCGAACTAGTTCGACACAGGTACGCGAGCTAAGTTCAGCGTTCCCAGTGGACCTCACTATGTGGCTCAGTGGCTTTTGACATTGATATCGCAATCTAAAACTTACAAGCGCCTTCTATCGTCCTTTTTTCGAACCATTTTTTTTATCTCGTCGGAAAACGGCTCATTATATTTATAGATGTTTGTACCGCGCTGAACCTGCATCAATCGCCAACAAAATGATTTTGCGTTGCCCGCGTGCCCATCCCTAGTAATCCCCTACGTACATATCTATGTAGCTGTTGTAGCTATACATCATCTGCCTACGACGCGCACTGGGTGTCTAGTGTGGTGTTAGCACTCTATACTTTAGTTATTTGTCCTCAATGTAAATAGGTAAACACGCTCCATCGTAGACAGCATCGTCGCTTAACATCAGGAGAGATGACGGTCAAGTGTAAGCCTTTAAAAGTTAAGAAAAAGATACGTAATCACTGAAAAAAAAAAAATTATTGAAAAAATAACTTTATGAGGCACTTGACTCGCTAGTTTACCCCTTTCCCCGCGAAATACCTATTGTCGCTTTTATAGCTGCAAAGACAGAGCACACGGTGAAGTAGGGAGTAGTTTCGTCACGCGCGCTGTTGGTAATTAATTTCCGATGCGGGCTGTCAGGCCTCACATCGCATCGGTACTTCTGTTCTGTTTTATTTGTAGCTATAGTAAACTGTTTTTTTGTAGATATTATGAATAATGAACATACCATCAGGTAGTAAAAGGAATAGTTCTGTAACGGATAGTAAAAAAATAAAATTAAAAAAGTGAGTTTATGGACTCATTTTGCCTAGCTCACCACCAATTCACGGTCTTCACTTCCGTGTTGGGTAACAGAACAGCTGTGACAAGTTTCCGCTTGCCTCAGATAGCTATCCAAAATTTGCTACCAGCTCTCGGATTTTTTATAATAGGTACCTATAGAGTTACAAGACGAGCAGGACCTGCAGGACATATGATGACCTAGAACTGGACTGCATTATTTCTATGCCCTGTAATTTCACTGGAAACATTACCCTTCAAACCGGAACTCAGTACCTAATGTTTGCGCATTACTGCTTGTTGGTAGAATAACTGACAAAAGTGACCACTTTTGTTAGTTATATTATTGTAGTGGTAGGACTCTTTGCAGAGTCCGATTCACTCTCGATGTCTGCCCGAGCTCCGAGTCGTTAACTCGTTCTCATTGGTTCTGCCGCAAACTTGGACCAACCAATCAAACTAGAATATAATAAAGATAAGGAAAGGAGAAAGTCAAGTCTGCGATTACGAAAGAACCACAGCCACTGCAGCTCAGAGGACAGGACGTCAGATGGGAAAAGACCGTTAAGTACCTCGGCGTCCACATCGACAGCGGCCTACGCATGTGCCCGCAGGTCTCGTATGCCGTCAACCAGGCGAAGGCCGCGAGAGCACTGTTAAGGCCGGTCTTTCAATCTGGGCTGCCTATAAGAACAAAGGTCAACATATACAAGATGTATATTAGAACGAGATTGACCTATGGAGCACCAGCGTGGTACGCACTTTGTTCGGCTACGCAGAAGAAACGCCTCCAGGTGGTGCAGAACACCACCATGAGAATCCTCACGGGAGCCGGCCGGTACGTACGGAACGACGTCATCGCCAGGGACGTGAGAGTCGAAACGGTGGGGGAGTTCGTGACTCGATTAGCGCGAACTATGTTCGACCGCGCGGACAATGGGCCACACCCCCACCTAAACAACATCGCACCACTCCACACGCGTCCCCCCGACGTACGTAACTGGCGTGCTCTCCCGAGAGATCTTCTGCAAGCCGGACCGGCAAGCGACGAAGACGATGATGAGGCCATACGACAACAAATATGAATAGAGTACCACCAAGCCAAGACGCGGCCACCGTGTTTGTGCTGAACCGGACCCAAATTATGGGCCTCAACACCCCCCCAAGTCCTTGAACTTGGGAGCCCTGCCCCGGTAGAGAGGTTCGCCTCGGAGCCGGCTCCCTACCTTCCCCCATGGGGATAAGGAAGAATACTTATGATGATGATTACGAATGAGACGCAGCTAGCAACCGGTCAAGAGATCGGCCAGCGTATCTAGACAGACCTCTTTGATTTTGGGAATCACATCAAACAAACGTAAACTAAACAATCATATTATTTTTACATATGAGTAAAAAGTAATACCATTTTTCTAATACTAAACTGGAAGTTTAGCCGTTGTTCCCACATCAATTAAAGAAGAAGATCACATTTTTATCGACTACCATTAGAAATAATATTTTTACACAAAAACAACAGATCGAATGTGCACAGGTTCTGAAAGTTCAGGAAGTTCTGGTCACGGTCACAATTTTAAAGTCTTCGTTTGCCCCTGCGCCGAGTGATATTGCTCGAAATTGGCTTTAATGTCTCAGAATTCAAGAGTAAAACATTACCTACAACTCTCGTGTCCACCAATATTTATTAACTTCAGGCGAGTGAAAACCTATAACAGTTAAAAAAACAGTAGGTTCTGGTAGACTGTCTCCTGAAATATTCCCCTTTCAATCCGTAAGTCATCCGGGTAAAACGAGATGATTACACTCCCGGGGTCCCGGGTTGACGAAGGACTGTGATCGTCTCAGGCCCGTTATACGTGGGACTCTCAGAAAGTTTTGAGAAACTAAAAAAAGTAACTTCTATGAAAAAAATGTTTTTAGTACATCTTTTCAACGAACTCTCCATCAGCCTCTATATAAAGTTTCATGCGTCTGAACCAATTCTCAAAATATTTTTTCTAGTTCTCCGCAGACACCTCCTCGTCCTTCTCAAACGCTGCTAGCGCGTCTTCCGGCGATGAAAACTGTATCCCTTTGAGCTGTTTTTTACATTTAGGGAATAAAAAGAAGCCACACGGAGCCAAATCAGGACTGATACACACTACTGACTCCACACTGAGACTCTGACCGGTGTGGAGTCCAGGAAGTCCCTCGTTTTGATCGCAGAGTGCGCGGGCGCGTTGTCGTGGTAAAGAAGGACCCCGCGGAGCCCGGTGTTCAGTCGCTTGTTGCTCATTGCAGAAAAAACTTCTGGCAGGCATTTTATGCTGTACCATTTGGCGTAGACGCTGCTTTGGTTTCTAAGTGTAATTGAAATTAGGTACCCCGTCAAAGTGAAGAAACTAGCGATCAAAATTTTCCCCGCGCTTCTCGATCGCTTCACTTTCGTAGGCGTTTTGAAACAGCCAAATTTTCGACTGACGCTTTGTTTCTGGATCGTATTGATAAATCCAGAATTCGTCACCTGTCGCAATGTCGTAAACGCCTGTGATGAGCCTGCATCAAATTTTTGTATCATATCACAGCACCAATCCACACAGGCCTGCTTCTGAGCTTCGGTGAGGTTGTGCGGCACCCAGCGCGGGTGCAACTATCCTCCTTACGCGAAGGTGCTCGTGCAAAATCTTATGAACACTTCCTGAACCAATCTGCAAAGTATGCGTCTGATGCTTTCTTGAATTAATTTTTTTACTGCAAGCACACTTTTGTCGGTGACACCCGTCGTAGGACGACCACTCCTTTGTACATCCCCCAAAGTAAAACGACCGCGTTTGAACTCGTTATACCAGTAGATGGTTCCTTTTGAAGGTCTTTCATCCATAAACGCAATTCGAAGTCGATCAAATGACTCATCAGGTTTTAAGCTACATTTGAAATCGTAAAAAATCATAGCACGAAAATTTTCCCGACGCATATCCCAAGCAGATCCATTTCCATTCATAGACTAAGTAGAGATGGATCCATTTTTTAATGAGACAAGAAAATTTTTATAGGCTTTCAAAAAAATGTGGAGGGAAATTTGAAAATCGAACAGAGGTATTTTTACTATTAAATAATCGAAGTTTTCAAAATTACAAGTAGCCAATCTATACTAATATTATAAAGCTGAAGAGTTTGTTTGTTTGAACGCTAGGATCTCGGGAAGTACTGATCCGAATTGAATGTTTTTTTTTCTATTGGATAGTCCATTTATCGAGGAAGGCTATTATAGGCTATAGAACATAAAGCTACTATCAATAGAAGCGGAGCATGAATCAAGAATGTAACAAAACGGGAAAAATATTCCTTTTTGAGAGTTTTCGTACCGTGCTTTGACATGATAGCATTAAGATGGCGTCATTGAATATAAGCCTTTGCTAATCAAATTTGTTTCTAAATCTGAATTGGTACGACCAATTTCCAACAAGTGGCGTAGCAGGCAGCTGAAGAGGTTTTTTCATTCTTTCATGTTGGATATGTACGGGATCCCGCTGAGTGCTATATATGTACCGCGGGCGAAGCCGGGGCGGGCATCTAGTGTCCTATATACATCAAAACATTTTTTGCATTGATTTTATGTACCTCATTCTTTACTAATCTTTTTCAGGCACAGCACGGCACTTTATTTTTATTAAAAATGAAAGAAATTATATTTGCAACATAGTTATATTTGATATACTTATATAGATAGGTATACATTCGTATTCACTTATTGACTACATAACATCTGAGATCTAAATCTACGGTCCATTTCATCGAGGCAGTCTTATAGCAACCCACAATAATATCATCAACGTCTTCGTGTGGCGCGCGGCGGCAAACAGATGGAGTTCTGCGCGCAAAAGGTTACGTCGAAGATGAGGAGATGATCATATTTTAATGTCACACTACCCCTTCGAGATCCGGCCTCGGCGGCGCCGCCAGCGATAGGGCGAAGTCGTCGATAGTGGCGGAAGGCTTGGGCGCGCGCGCGGGCAGCGGCACCACCGCTTCCGGCGTACGGCGGCCGCACACAGCGCAGCTCGGCTCGGGCTCGCAGTCCGCGTGCACCGCGTGCGCGCAGTGCACCGTGCGCGCCGCCGCGCGCTCCGCCAGCCGCCGGCCGCAGCGCGCGCAGCGGCCGCGCACCGGCACACCGCGCCGCGCCGCCGCCAGCGCGCGCGCCAGCGCCTCGTGCGCCTCGCGGCTCGCCACGCGCGCGCAGCACTCCCACTCGCGGCGCGCGCCCGCCGCGCACGCCAGCGTGGCCAGCGCCACCTCGCGCGACCGGCACGCGTGCTCCGGCGCCTCCGAGCGCGGCAGGTACGCCAGCGCCGCCAGCAGCAGCGCCGGCGGGGCGTCGTGCGCCGCGCGCAGCAGCCGCGACCACATGGCGGCGGCGGCGGCCGGCGGCGCGGCGGGCGCGGCGCGCGCGCACAGCTCGCCCGCCTCGCGCGTCCAGCGCGCGCCCTCCTCCGCGTCGGTCGCGTCGGCCGCCAGCCGCAGCAGCGCGTCCAGCGCGCCGGCCGCGTCGCCCATCGCCTCGAGGCACAACGGCTCCGCGTCGGCCGGGCCGGCGGCGCGCACCACTTCCAGCGCTTCCTCCGGCCGCACGGCGCCCGCCTCCTCCGCCAGAAAAGCGCGCACCGCCCGCGGCCGGCACCGGCACAGCAGGCGCAGGTAGGCTGCCGCAGGCTCGCCGCGGAGCGCGCCCGCTTCGCGCAGGCTCGCCGAACTCGAGCGCGCGGTCGTCGCCGACGGCGGCGAGCGCGGCCGCGGCCGCCGCGGGCCGGTCGGCGAGCAGCGCGGCGGCGGCGCGCGGCCGCAGCGCGACGAGCGCCGGCAGCGCGGCGGCGGGGTCCGGGCGCGCGGGCTCGCCGGCGGCGGCACGCGCCGTCAGGTACTCGAAGAGGTCGTCGACGTCGGCCGCGGAGGGTGCGGGGATCTCGAGGAACCGGCGCAGAGCCTCGTCGTGTTCGTCGAGCGCGGCGAGCAGGCGCCACAGCACGCGCGGGCGCGCGGCGGCGGCGGCGCGCTGCGCCTCCAGCCGCTCGCGGTCGGGCCGCGCGCGCGTCACGAGCGCGAGCCAGGCGCGGTCGGCGCGCTCGCCGGCGGCGGTCGCCGCGAGCGCAACTAACTCCTCGCCCACCTCCCGGTCGGGCGGCAGGGCGCCCGAGGTCAGCTGCCCGGTCAGGAACTCGAGGATTTCGATTCGATCCTCTGAATTCTGGCAACGACATTCGAATATTAAGCATTAAGAGCCTGATCTGAGTGATCAGAAGAGTAGCCCTCGCTGTGAGTACCGACCGGCAGGTCCTTGGCGAAGGCGAGCAGATGGCGCGCCACGCGCAGGCGGTTCTGCTTGGCGAGCGGGCCGGCGAAGGGCGCGTCGCGCGCGCACTGCTCCAGCAGGCGCGCGCCGGCCGCCGCGTCGTGCGCGCACACCACGCGCAGCGGGGACCAGCCCCCCAGCGACTCCTGCCGGCACCACGGACACTCACTCAACATCACACTCATTTACTAATGTGCTTCTCAGATCAAATACTTAATTTATGCCTTGTTCGGAGAGTATTCATTATAATGAAATTTTGTCAAACACACAGATGACCTAGTTTCAAATATTACGCTCACTCTGCATATATTAGGCCCTTAGGTAGGTACATAACATAAAATTGGTGGTTTGTAAGGAACGAACACAAAGGCGATTACATATACATATATGATACATTACATACCTACGATTTACATTAGATACGATACGAACATAAATATAATATACTAGCAGCCCGCCCCGGCTTCGCACGGGTATTATGGAAAATAAGTATAAAACAAAATTATTAGACTTATAAATTTTAACACACTCTTGGCAGACTTGCCATGGTTAGGACATACGACCAAAATAAAACAAACAATCCCGATCATCAGTTTATCATTTAAAACGCATATATTTTACCTACTTTACTTTATGAAAAAAATGCGGGAGCCAGAATCTCAAGGGAGGTCCTGAGAGGAGCGAGCCAAGCGAGGCCAAGCGTAGACGCCCGCCGGCGACCTCCGTAGCGGAGCGTATGTCGAGTATGGAGAAGTGACACGCAGGGCCATAGAGCTCCTGGCTCCGGGAGCCCACACTGAGTCGAATCTCAGTGATAAGAAGCCCTAATACTTCGATCAGGAATGTACGTTCGTGATCGAAGCCCTAATAGGACCAATTCTTCTTTGATCATTATGTTTTGGTATTGCTATGCTTCTCTCAATGTGTGCCTTTAAACATTATGCTAAGTTATGTTTATGCTATACATGGTATGCTATGGTCGCAAAAATTATGCGAAAACAGTTATGCGTTAGTTGTTATGGTATATTATCATTAGCCCTAAAAACGTTATGCCTACATGCACACGTTTTAGTTTTAGGCGTGTCTAGCGTCATTTTTATTCCACTTTTACTTGTACGCATCAAATGAAATCAGTAAATATTTAATTATTGTAATTTAGTGTTAAAACTCCGCTAATGCCACCTACGACGTAGTTTATGGTTGTACAATGTTTTGGTTACTTTTAATAAAAAATGGTGGTTTGTATTAGTTCTAAATACGTACTAAATAGTTAAATCCCACGTGCACCACTGTCTTTTCGGAGTCATGTGAGTAATGGTGCTAATTTAGGTGAAGGAAAACATGAGGAAAGCGCCATGTATTTTGAATCTTTTCAGGTCATGTGTCATCCACCAACCCGGACTGGGCCAGCGTGGTGGATTATGGACTTGACTCTCTCCTTGCGAGAGAGGGCCTCGAGTACCAGTAGTGGGAATATTTAGTGGGCTGCTTATTGAATCTATTGACACAGCTAGATTTCTGATCGTCACATCAACGTAGTCCTTAATGATCCGTTTTATTCTACTTTAGTAGGTAGGGTAAAGAGGACCTTTGGGGATGAGCTATATATCCCTCATAAGTTTCGGCTGGTCTAGTCGGCAGAACGGCGACTGCCGATCCAGAGCCCCCCAGCTCAAATTACACGCGCATCACTGTTTTTTCGAAGTCATGTGCGCTATGCCTCTAATTTAAAACGGTGAAAGAAAACATCGTGAGGAAACAGAAATGGAATAAATTTAATGTAATACTTTGTAGAAAGTGCGAGAAAACTTGAACAATAACAGTAAAGGTAGAATAAACTTATTTATAAGCAATTCGGAAAAAACCTTTTGATTGGAACATAAAAAAGTATTACGAAAAAATGTTTAATATTTGACATCATTTGCGTCCACTACATAGCGGGCTCGCTAACCGACCGCGCAAAGTAGACGCGCGCCTTCCAAATTCATAGCTGCAAACACTTCTCTGCCGTGCCTCGGTGTCCAACGCGCCGCGTTGCGCTGCGACGTGCCGTATTTTTTTGATAGGATTGATATTTTGGACTTCGTAATATCTTTTGAATGGAATGTCCAACTTCAATAATTCAAAATGTAATCAATAGGTATTAAAAGAGTCTTGAATAAGAAATCATTTATTTGGATAAGAATTCAAACAAATGTGTGGATAACATGGTCTGAATTTGATAGGCATTTTTATCTACTTTTAAAATGTAAAAAAGTAGTTGTAGCGACGTAATATTGTAGAACATTGTTTTGGTCTATCATTAGTACTTTCCGCAGCGTATGCGATGAAAGCTATTTTATGTCTGTTTTTATTCCACCTTGCCTTGGTTTTAGTTAAAATTTCCGATGATATCTCATTTTTTTCGTGATAAACATAGTCTATGTTACTCAGTGATAATGTAGCTTTCTATTGTCAAAAGAATTTTTGAAATCGATGCAGTAGTTTTTGAGTTTATTCGTAACATACAAAAATACAAATCTTTCCTCTTTATAATACTAGTATAGATTTATTTATTTACTCAAAGTATGTATGTACCTACCTTTCCCATGTACATATTTTCTTTAGTTTTTGTAGCACTGGTGCCACAAAGGAACTGGTATTCGTAAATAGTGCGATATTTCAAGTTTTCCATTTTGTGAAGTGATCGAGCGGCACGAGCGCGCGGCAGTAGTGTACCTGGCAGGCGAGCAGCGCGTGCAGCGCGTCGTGGCGCGCAGAGGGCCGGCGGTGCGCGGGCAGCGCGCGGCCGGCCGGCGCGCGGCCCGCCAGCGCGTCCGCCGCGGCCAGCACGAGCGCGCGCCCGGCGCACGCGCAGCTGCCGCGCCGCGCGCCGCACTCCGCCGACACGTGCGCCGCCAGCGCCGTCAGTGCCCCGCTCCATCCGCCTGCGTAACATACATATATACCTAGCGCTATCACCTTTCTCATTAATACTATTATTAAAAAAAAACTTGGAAAGCGCTATTAACTTTTTTTTACAACAAGCCAAATTCATAAAACATTTTTTATCTAAAGGGTTCTTATTTCAAATAGGGCGGGTCGATGTTGACAGTTTGTGGCGGTATGTTCTTTTGGCGGCATCTGTCATACGCGTTGTTATTTCTTCAGTTACTGATACCAAATCCCCATGGCAAGTTACACGATTGAGCAGCACATCCAAATGATAAAACTTTATTATCAAAAAAGTGTTCGTTAGTGCAAACGTTGCGTGCATTACCTACGTTCATTTTACGGCAGACCCGGTGGCCCTTCAAAGTCAACTCTCCAACGTTTGGTGACCAAATTCGAGACGACTGGTTCGGTAAACAATCAACCAACACCCTTACGTCAAAGGAACGAGTGAGAGTGTGCAGGAGACTCCGAGGCTGTCGATTTTTCGCCTTGCACAAGAACTCGGCCTTTCGCAGAATTCAACTTACCGAATTTTGGCGACGGGACTGGGGCCTACACCCGTACAAAATCCAACTGGGCCAGGAACTCAAAGTGAATGACTATAGACAACACCGTTTGTTCGCTGACTCGGTAACGGAACGTTTGGAAGACCCCGACCGGACCGAAAGGACCGAAAAATCATCATTAGCGACGAGGCTCATTTTTGGTTGAATGGTTTTGTTAATAAGCAAAATTGCCGTATATGGGACGACCATAACTCACATGAGGTTCACGAGGTAGTAATGTATCCACAAAAAGTTACTGTTTGATGCGGATTTTGGTCCGACGGCGTCATTGGTCTGTACTTCTTCGAAAATGATGATGGCGAGGCCATTACTGTCAACGGCGAGCGCTACAGATTAACGATTTCTTTTGGTCTGAATTGAACTATATGGACGTGGACAACATGTGGTTCCAACAAAACGGTGCTACGTGCCACACAGCGAGCGACACAATGGACATTCTGCATGAACGGTTCGAGGGTAGGGTTATCTCTCGCAGAGGTGACGTGAATTGGTCATCAAGATCGTGCCATTTGACCCCGCAAGACTTTTTCTGGTGGGGTTTTCTGAAGTCCCAAGTCCCAAGTCTATGCCAATAATCCGCAAACACCCGATGCCCTGAAAGCCAACATAACACAGGCCATCGCTTAGATTCAGCCGGACCTATGCAGTAAGAGTAATTGAAAATTGGACCTCTCGGATCCGTGGCACCGTTCGAAGCCACGGTGGGCATTAAAACGATGTCATTTTTAATTAATAATAGTATAAATGGGCCTTTCAAATTAAAAAATAATTTCTTTAATATTTTTTTTTTTTCTAAAAACTGCTCCAGAACATGCAATTACTTGCCTATAAAAGGAGATTACTTCCCTACTCCCCACAACAAGGGGTTATTTTCCACTTTCCTATAACATGGGGTTACTTGCCTACAACAGAGGGTTACTTGCCTATGGCTGAAGACTCACTTGTCTATTACAGGGGGTTAGTCGCCTATAACTGGGAAGCTACTTACCTATGACGATTTACTTGTCTATTACAGAGGCTACTTGTCTATATCAGGGGGTTACTTGCCTATAATAGACGGCTACTCTGCCGGGTGCCGGGGTTTGGCCGGGGAGTTACTTGGCTATAACAAGGGGTTAGGTACCTATAGCCGCGGCGATGGCTCCGAAGGCGCGCCAGAGACCGCGCTCGCGCGTGAAGACGGCGGCGCGGTGAGGGTCGAGGCTGGGCAGCGGCACCGACGCCACCACGCGCTCCACCAGGCTCGGCTCGCGGTCCGCCAGCCTTTCAATCAGAGCCTGCACGTGCGACACACAACTTGCAATTAGTTCACTGCAGCCATCTTAACATACTACTGAACCGATTTCAATAAAACTTGCACACCGTATGCAGTTTGATCCAACTTGAAAGATAGGATAGTTTTTATTCCGATTATTCGTCTATACATATGACAATATCCGAGCGAAGCCGGAACGGGCCGCTAATAGAATAATGAGCTACGGCTGGTCTAGTCAGGAGAACGGCGACTGCCGGAGACCCCGGGTTCAAAACCTTTTCGAAGTCATGTGCGTAATGCCGCTAACATAAAACGGTGAAGGAAAAACATCGTTAGGAAACCGACATGTAACTAGAATCTTTCGAAGTCATCTGTCATTCGCCAATCCGCACTGGGCCAGCGTGGTGGATTATGGCCTTGACTATCTCCTTGCGAGAGAAGGCCCCGTGTCCCATCTGCGGGAACATTTATTGGGCTGTTTATGTGAATCATACAATAATAACGCCTAGAAACCGGGTCGGAGCAAGAAAAGTGAAGCAAATTATAGTGAGCCATATTGGCTTAGTCTGTTCGAAACTACCATCATTTGTCAAGGTTCAGCGCTAGTATAGTAGCCGGCAAACAAGTTGACCCAATGAAGTTAGCTGCGCATGGCTGCGCAGGAACGTTTTTAAGGTCTCTGGTGGAAGTGCACATGCGCGAACTTCCCCTTCCACGTCACTTTTGGGTCAACTTGTTTGCCGGCCATTATACGTGCGTCTCCGACAATTAAAAACACTATAATGGTTTCTGTGATCCTTCACTGTACATACCCACGTTAAACACTCATACATTAAAGTTTTGTTTGACGAACTTCAGTACATACTGCTTACGATCGACATCAATCTCGCTTAAGATGAAGCGTTTGTTTGAAGATTATCGATCTAGGCGTTATTAATCTATGACTGCATCATAATGTAGTATAAAAGTTTTGTAGTAGTAGAACACTTTACAGAATATGCTTAGCTATTTTAGCCCTACATTTAACAATTTTGGAAATATTTTTATTTCATAATAGAAAGCTGTATTTACAATAGTGAATTTTCAAAGGAATAAGTAGGCGCGTAAACTGGACTGAAATTTAATTTCATGCAACTTTTCTGGCTTGTCGACGAGTGTGTCAAGGGGACAATGCTCAAAGGTTTAAAATAATGGTCTCACAATGTAATTTCTAATTATTAATTTATTGTTTATAATGTATATTTATAGTAAGTAACACGCCTGCTCATAATAGCACAGTGAGATGCAGATAGTTCTCATGAAGAGTCCAAATCACTGCCTCACACTGTAATCAATATCTTTGGTGGGTAAGTTCACTGGTAAGATTGCTTTTCAAAATTTAACATAGCATAGTTATGTTTTCACATTATTGTTTACTGTGGTTCTACCGCAGGGAGACTTTGCAAAGCCTAACACTACAAAAGGCACCTTAGGAGGTTAGTCTAGATTCTAGAACAATTCTTTTTCTAATAATTATTTTTAATCCTCGATGCAAAAACGTCACGTGTTATAAGTTTGACGTGTCTGTCTATATGGGGCATCGTAGCTCCCGACCGGATGAACCAATTTGGATTTTTATGGTTGAATTAGTCTGATTAGACGGGAGTGTCGTTAGCTGTCTGACGAAAATTATATTTTTACACAACTCCTTAAATATGGGTATCAAATGAATAGGCTGACTAGTACAATACTATAGGTACATTACGATACATTTAAAATCCTAGATGCCGCCACAACAATATGGTGAATTCCATTATTTGTTCACCACTCCCTCAATATGGGGTTTTAAAATTTACAAATCCAAGGTGACTATCAGCAACAAATATCAGATTTTTTAAAATTCAACCAGGTATTCGTGATGTTAGGCGAAGTCCCTAGTCAGAGCCATAATATAGTGTATAACGTGGTTTCTCGTTACCTGCGTGGAATCCGGCGAGGGCGGAATGGCGTCCGAGAGTTCCCCGCGCACGACCGCGTCTCCTATCGCTTCCACAAAAGCTCCCTCAGATGAACATTGATCCCATAAGGTTGACCACAATTCTTCTCTATAAGAAAAAATATAATTCTAGATAATGTTTATATAGTACAGGGCTTAATCACGAATAATTCATTATTTAAATACCTCGACGGTGGTCACGAGAAGACGAGGTATTTCAACAATGAATTATTCGTGATTGAGACTAATCTTACGATAACTTAATTATAAAATCCATCTAGCCGTTTGGAAGATACGTGGAAATAAAGAAATTAACAGACATACAAAATACGGGCGAAAAACATAGGTAACTCTTCTCTCAGTCGGGTAAGATAGTCGGGAAGTAAAAAATAAACAGGTTTTTTTTTTCAAATACAGGGAAAACTGTTTTGCCTTAGTGTTTCCACTAGTTTCGAAATGGCATCGTTTTATATTCAACTAGCAGCCCGCCCCGGCTTCGCACGGGTATTATGGAAAATAAGTATAAAACAAAATTATTAGACTTACAAATTTTAACACTCTTGGCAGACTGGCCATGCTTAGGACATACGACCAAGACAAAACAAACAATCCCAATCATCTGTTAATCATTTAAAACGCATGTTTTTTGCCTACTTTACTTTATAAAAAATTGCTGGAGCCAGAAGCTCAAGAGAGGTCCTGAAAGGAGCGAGGCAAGCGAGGCCAAGCGTAGACGCCGGCGATCTCCGTAGCGGAGCGTATGTCGAGTATGGAGAAGTGACACTCAGGGCCATAAAGCTTCTGGCTCCGGGAGCCCACCCGGAGTCGAACCTCAGTGATAGACCCTAATAGGACCAATTGTTATGTTAAGGTATTGTTATGCTTCTCTCAATGTGTGCCTTTAAACATTATGCTATATATGGTAGCAAAAATTATGCGAAAACAGTTATGCGTTAGCATAGAATAAATAATATAGATAGAACGGACACTCCCCACCCCCCGCCAATTTCAAGCTTCCTCACCCCTCAGGCCGTTTCGGATACGTTAGGAGCACTCAACGAAGGGCTGGTATCGAACATCTAATTCCTAACGAAATATCATCATGGTGGGTTGCTGTACTGTTTACGGCTGTCCGTCAAATAAACGGGACAAGAATAAAAGCTTTATTTAATATCCTAAGGATAAAATAACGTAAGATTAGAAACTTTTAAATAACGTTGCTTTATAATAACGTAGGTAGTAATTTTTAACTCAAAGTTCGTAACTTACACACATTGAGATAATATTATTTACGTAGTAATAATTTCTCAAAGCTTACACAGCCAGTTTTGGGCACGGATTGATAACGTCTGGAGGAATAATTATAGTGACAGAATAAAGTGTCCTTCTTGGGTAAGTGTAAAATAATATGCGAATGTGTACCTCCTAACAAAAATAGATATCTAGGTACCTATCGATCATCGGTTTCGTTTGATTTTACGCGGCAATACATACACACTTTTAATTAGAATAGTATAATTTGGCACCATTCTATTTATGTAACTCAACATTACAGCAAGTTTATAAACTACTTTACGTCCCCAGGTGAACTCAAGGGGCACAACTATTCAATAAAATAATTCAGTAGCCCTAGCGCTAACGCACACATTCACGCGTGTGTACGAACAACATCTGCGTAGTTGTCTGAAGAGTAGGTAGCTCCACAGCGGAGCTTGTATGGAGTTTTAGTGGAGTGTCCGGGGTGTGGCGTTATTTGTTATGGTATATTTTATTATCATTAGCCCTAAAAACGTTATGCCTACTTAAATTGCTACATGGGCACGTTTTAGTTTTAGGTATGTCTAGCGTCGCTGTTATTCCCCTTTTACTTTTACGCATCAAATCAAAAATTAAATCAGTAAATTTTTAATGGTTGTAATTTAGTGCTAAAAATCTGCTAATGCCACCTACGACGTAGTTTATGGTTGTGCAATGTTTTGGTTACTTTTAATTAAAAATGTAGGTACTAAAGTTTATTAGTTCTAAATACGTACTAAATAGTTACGACTGGTCTAGTCGGGAGAACGGCGGCTGCCGATCCGGAGCCCCCCCCGTGTTTAAATCCCACATGAACCAGGCGCCACTGTCTTTTCGGAGTAATGTGCGTAATGCCGCTAACTTAAAACGGTGAAGGAAAACATCGTGAATAAATCGCAATCGCATCGCATGTACTTAGAATCTTTTGAGGTCATGTGTCATCCACCAACCCGCACTGGGCCAGCGTGGTGGATTACGGACTTGACTTTCTCCATGCGAGAGAGGGCCCCTAGTCCTAGTAGTGGGAATATTTAGTGGGCTGCTTATTGAATCTATTGACACAGCTAGATTTCTGATCGTCTCATCATCGTAGCCCCGTTTTATTCTACTTTAGTAGGTAGGGTAAAGGGGACCTTTGGGGATGACTTATATCCTATCCTATCCCCCAGTTCAAATTACACGCGCATCACTGTTTTTCGAAGTCATGTGCGTAATGCATCTAATTTAAAACGGTGAAAGAAAACATCGCGAGGAAACAGAAATTGAATAAATTTAATGTAATACTATGTAGAAAGTGCGAGAAAACTTATTATGTAGGAGATTTATCATGTAGAATATCATGAATAAACTTATGTAAAAGTAATTCTGAAAAGAACTTTTTGATTGGAACATACAAAATGTTTAATTTTTAATATCATTTGCGTCCAGTACGTAGCGAGCCGACCGCGCAAATTAGTAGACGCGGGGCTACTCGTACTACCTATTTCATTGCTGCGAACACCTCTCCCCCGTGCCTCGGTGTCCCGTCGATCGGTGTTGCGCCGCGCGGCGCCGCATTTTGATACGATTGATATTTTTAATTTCGTTATATCTTTTGAATGGAATGTCCGACTTCAATAATTCAAAAAGTAATCAATAGATATTAAAAAGGTCTTGAATAAGAAATCATTTATTTGGATAAGAATTAATACAAATGTGTGGATAACATGGTCTGAATTTGATAGGCATTTTTATCTACTTTTAAAATGTAAAAAAGTAGTTGTAGCGTAACTATTAACTACTAACGTTTACTACGTAACTAACGTTTACTACGTAACTACTGTAGCTAGACATATGGTCTCGCGAGGTTTTTTGTAGATTTTAATACGCTCTATAATATTGTAGAACATTGTTTTGGTCTATCATTAGTACTTTCCGCAGCGTATACGATGAAAGCCATTTTATGTCTGTTTTTATTCCACCTTGCGTTGGTTTTAGTTAAAATTTCCGAGAATCTCTTTTTTTTGTGATAAACATAGCCTATGTTACTCAGTGACAATGTAGCTTTCTATTGGCAAAAATTTGAAATCGGTCCAGTAGTTTTCGAGTTTATTCGTAACATACAAAAATACAAATCTTTCCTCTTTATAATATTAGTATAGATCACGTCGCTACGGCTGAACGGAATGGGTTGAAATTTGTAACACGGTTAGATTATGGCCTGAGATAGGACATAGGCTATCTGTTATCCGAAGAAAATAACGAAAATGGGGAAGTACGCGGGTAAAACCGTTGGGCGCTGTTAATAGAATGTATAAAACTCACCCAAGCTCATGTTGGACGCATAGTCGGACCACTAGATCGGCGACGGCCTTGTCCGCGACGACGTGCGGCCTGTCGGCGATGTAGCGCACGGCCTGCGTCGCCACGACCCGGGCGTCGGAGTCGCGCGACGAGCACAGTAGGCGGAGCGCGTGCGCGTGCCGCCCTGCGCTCAGTAAGGCCTGAAATAGACAAACATTTTTCATACTTAGGTATTTAATCATGTTGATAAAGTTTCAATGCACTGTTTAGTGAAGGTAGAATATGATGATGTAAATACAGAATCTGCTCCAGTGTCGAAAATCGCATTTATGATGTCCCTTATCTAAGCTCTAAGCTAAGAAGTATTTTCCGAACAAGGGTGTCTACAACGCTTTACACCGAAATCACTGGTCTGATCGCTTTTGTGGAGTGTCATACTTTTGCCGCGGCACATCACCCTGTTCCCATAGCTTATAAAACGTTATCTGCTTACGATTGGAACAAAGAAACCGTGCGGAAAAACCTGATCTATTAACTTATTCTCTATCTAAGGTGTGTAGAATGTAGTGAGTAACCTGTGCCCTGGCCAGCGCGTCTCGTGGGCGCAGCCGCACGACGCCGCGGCGGCCGAGCAGCGACAGCGCGCCGCCGCCCACGCACGCGCCCGCCAGCGCGCTCGCGCCCGCCGCGCACATCGCGCGCGACACGCGCCCGTCGGTCCAGTGACCCTGGCCACAAACAAAACTAAATATAAATAAATATACTGTGTGTGGTGGTGGACATTTCACACACAACTACACTATTGTTATCGTACTAAAATATATTACTATTGTTGCTAGTCATTATAAACATTTTTTACCATAGAACAATCCTTCAAATCACGAACAAATCGACCATGAAAGTAAAAGCTATCCATACTGATATGAATTATATATAATG
Organism: Ectropis grisescens; assembly: GCA_017562165.1. Taxonomy (NCBI): domain Eukaryota; kingdom Metazoa; phylum Arthropoda; class Insecta; order Lepidoptera; family Geometridae; genus Ectropis; species Ectropis grisescens. Next base: position 12,719,810 of record CM029777.1, on the reverse strand, counting down.
TAATAATATATATATAATGTAATTTTTGAAGCTCAATTTAGACGCTCTGCGTAACCCTATTATTATTACCTTGTAAAGCGCCGATGCGTAAACAGGTTCAATGTGTGAGAGTTCCAAGGGTTTCTCGTAGTCTTCGCCAAGGAGGCGCAGATTCTCATCGACGTCAAAGATGGCCACGTTCCTCCGAGCCATCCGAGCCACAGCGGAGTTTTCTTCAGCTCCACCCTTTGATTGGTCTGAGGGATATGGATGTTCCAGTGATATGTAATGAGAGCCACTGCAATGTATTGGCTCTTGCGCAGACAAGGATACGATCGTCGGTCTCGCTCCATTCTAGTACAGGAAGGGTATCCGGAGGACCGCTCAGCCGCAGGCCGGCGGCGCGGCCGCCCGCTACTATGATCACTCGGGAGAGTGTCGCCAGAGCAAGCAGGCGTGCGTCGCGAGCTGACATGGCGACCACTTCTCCACGAGCTCCAGAGAACAAGCAAGAAGTTCGCGCTGAACGCACACCCAGGGGTCTCGAGAACTTGATCAGCCAAACCGATCCCCCAGTATCCAGAGCGAGACCTGAGGTCCCGGCCCATGTTACCCGCAAGATACCCCATATTTCACCACCTAGTGTGATACGTCTGAGTATCGTCCCTTGTACACTTTCGTACTGACATATCAATCCTCTTGCATATCCTGCAAGAATCCTTGTGCTGTCTTTGTTGTATGCTATGCAGGAGACTGCGCCACATCCATCTATATTAGCTGTGCAGACCCATCTCAAGGTTTGTTCATAGAATGTTAGGACCTGGCCATGAGCTGTGCCAACCGATATTCTTCCTTCGCTACCTACACCTAATGCTGTTGCTGCTCCTGCAGAAGATCTTTCCTGAAATCACTTTTATTTTTAGCACCTGAAGTAAAGGTAAATTACCTATTATAAGTTAGAAGACTGAAATTTGTATATTTGCCTGTGTCATTATAACTCTGAAATGATTGGCCTGATTATGAATCTGTCTTTTATGTTTGAAAACTAATGTTATAAAATGAAAGCTAAAAGCTTAGCTAAAATAATTTTCTTAGAAGAGATACTTTAAAATATAAACAAGAACAAAATATAAAAATTTTGATTAACCCCTGACTACCTCGGATTTGTTACCTATACAACATTCTACTAGTCAAGCCCTTTCATTTGATCCCCATATTAAGGGAGTTGTGGAAAAGGAAATGTATTTCGCCATTTTGTGGTAGCGGCCACCTTGGATTTGAAATTTGTCATAGTGAAAAGTATTCTACTAGTCAAGCCTTTGGGTTCGATACCCAAATTGAGGTAGAAGTAAAAAAAATAATATAATTCGTCATTTTGTGTTGGCGGCCATCTTGGATTTGAAATTTGAAAGTGTAAGTGTAATAGTAATCTAATTGTCAAGCCCTTTCATTTGATACCCATATTGAGGTCGGTTGTGAAGAAATATTTAGTCCGCCATTTTGTGGAGGCGGCCATCTTGAATCGATATTAACCAAACATAGCTAAGAACATTCGCACGGATATTCATACCTTTAAATAAAAAAAAACCGCATCGAAATCGGCCCATCCGTTTGAGCTCTATGGTGCCACAGACACACACACACACACACACACACACACACACACACATCGACATCAAACTTATAACACCCTTTTTGGTCAGGGGTTAAAAAATTATGTAACCTGTCTTGCACCCTTAAAATATAACAAGAAACACAATTACAATTAAAATGCAATGCTTTTTTGCCTTTAGGATGTTCTCCTGTAAAATCACAATTTTGTAAACTTACATGAGAGGCATTGATTAATTTCGATGTTAGGTTCAGTCTTAACTGTCCAATTACTGGGGATTGGCTTTTAGATAGAAGAAAAATGTTTTCACTAATTTTGGTTGGAATTTAATGGTTCACTAGAATTCATATCTCTGTATTAAGTAATTCATAAAAAATACAATGTACCTGTGCGTGTAGGATTTGTTGGGATACAGCTTGCAAAAATCTACTTGTAGGGCTGAACATGAGGCTGGTTCTTCTGGACATTTCTTCACCTCTGTCTCTGTTTTACCATCCTCATCTTCACTCAACAATACCTCCTCTAAGGTAGGTGCTTCACTCGAGGGTAAGGCATACTCAACTTCATCAAGCTATGGAAGCAATAAAAAAAATGGTTCAAGAGAAAGTTTGGATGTTTGCAAGTTCATTGCACAATCATGTTGAAATGGCTAAATGGATCAGGTTAAAACTTGGAGCACTGTTGTTTAGATTATTATCTAGAATAGCATTAAAAAATATCTGGAAACTGGAACTACTAACTGGCACTGCTAGTTTCTCATATCAATCATCATCACTATCATCAATACTATCTGAAGCAGTAATTTCTCATTCTGTGTATTATCAAGCACCGCACAGTGCTCTTCTAATCTAGTTCTAATTCAGGGTGGGGGTGATTGGCCTGCACTGACGTCCCGCTAGGAGTGTATTGTGCACTTCCTCCCTGCCAGCCTACCCAAACCACCTTAAAATAGCGGAGGACGGCCTTGGATCGCTGGCATAACAGTTCCAGTCCCATTTCGTCAGATGTAATGCATTCCCTTAATTGATTTGGAGTTTCTACAAGTAGTCCCGATCTTACCCTAATACTTCCTGTGGCTTCACAGTGCAAAAGCACATGCTCCACAGTTTCATTCTCCAACAAACAGCCCCTGCATAGGGGACTGTCGGTAGATCCTATTTTGTGGAGATGATAGTTCAGCTCACAGTGGCCTGTGATTAAACCTATCATCAGACGAAGATCAGATCTTGTCAAATTCAGCAGCTTATTTGTTACTTTTCTTTCTATGACTGGCAACACAGTTCTTGTGTGTTTGCATTTAGTAGATTTATCCCATAGTTTTTGCTGTTCTTTTTCTATGTGTAGACATAGCAGATTCCGTGTTTCTGAAGCAGTTGGCTTGCACAGCTCTGCTATGTCTGCCCTGATATTCTTCTTTGCACCTTCTTTGGCAAGTATGTCCGCTTTATTATTTCCACGGCAAACGCCGTGGCTTTTTGTCCACTCAACTGTGACAGTATGAGTTAGTGCGAGGCGCTGTAGGATAGAATGGCACTCTGCAATCCTCTTGACCTGGTTGTGGGTTTTCGTAATGCATAAATGGTGGCTGCACTGTCCGTTATAAACTTAAATTCCAGTGGGTTCCCCATTGCTGTGCTGTGCTATTTCTTTTTTAAGGACTGATTTAGCTGCTAACAGGAGGCCCACAGCTTCCGCTTGCAGTACTGTTGTAGTTTTTTTTAGAGCTAGCGATTCTACCAGGTCTAGCTCTGGTGAGTGGTATCCACACCCAACTCCCATACTATTTTTAGCACCATCTGTGAAAATGTTGCATGCATTATTACTTTTCTCAGCAGTGTCTGTTTGGGAATATTCCTCTGTAACTAACCCATAATTTTTCCCATCTAAATATGTGCTGGCTATACGGTCTGTGCCATGGCATACCTCTGGGATAATTATCTTCGCACAATCTAGGATCTACAGTGGATCTAGGATCTACAGTGGTTTGTGGTAATCCCTGAACCTTTCCATTGTTCTGTCGATTTAATTCTTAGCGCGGCCGTCATCGCTTCTGACTGTATGTAGAGATGGAGTGGTGACAGTCCAAGTATTATGTCCAGTGCTTCTGACCGTGTAGATTTTGCACAACTGCTGATTTGAACATGTTAAACGTTGCATCTTTTGCAATTTAGAGATTGTGGTTACTAGATTGGTTCTTGGCCACCACACTACGCAGCCGTAAGTGAGTGCTGGTCAAACTATTACTGTGTACATCCATCGACACAGTTTTGGTTTGAGTCCCAGTCTCTACCAATAGCTTTGGTGCACTGCCATAATATGTTTGTAGCCTTTGTGGTTACGTGGTCGAGTTGTCTTCCCCACAGTAGCTTACTGTCCAACCAAATACCAAGGTAATTTCCTTTCTTACTAAACGTTAATTGCGTTCCAAATAAGGTAGTTAGGGAGTTTTAATTTTGGTATTTTGGGTTTTGGTTTTGTTTGGTTTTGGTATTTTGTCGCGGAATAACACCATCTATCTCTGTTTTATTTGGATTGGCGGAGAGTTCTCGATTACCACAAAACTTTTCGAGTATTTTGAGTGCCTTTTGCAGTTTTTCGCATAAAGTCGATTTGCAGAGCCCTGAGACCATGATTGCTAAATCGTCAGCATATGCGACGGTAGTCATACCTTCTTTGTTTAGAACCCCAATCAACTCAACATCAACTCAGCTACAATTACCCATAGAAGAGGAGATACAAGTCCTCCCTGCGGGAATCCCCTCGTGAATACGCAGCGAGACTCTGTTGAAGATTCTATGTTGGCTGCTCTACTTGACAGCATTTTAGTGATCCATCCATTCACTCTGTCGTCGACATTATGTCGCCAGGGCTAATGGGCCTAAATGACTTTGGGTTTGTGTAGTCTGATTTGCCTGGTTTAGGCAAGAATACTACTTTCACTTCTCTCCATGATTTAGGAATATACTTCCACGCGAGACAACTTTTATATAAGGCTGCGAGGTGTGTTTTAGTTTTATTCATGCTCCATTGTAGAAGAGCCGGGAAGATATCATCAGGTCCCGCAGCCTTGAAAGGTTGGAATGTGCTAATCGCCCAGGCCAACGCCTCATCAGTGACTATAGATGATGCAAAGTCTCAGTCCTCCCTACTAGGTTTCTGGTGTGTTTGGCTTTCCCACCCTCCTTCCGACTCTAGTCGACAGTCTGGAAAGTGGGTTTGTAGAAGTATTTCAAATTGTTCCTGTTCGGATTTGGTGAAGGATCTGACAGGTTTCTTAAACGTTCCCAGTTTGGTTTGAGAGTTGTTTGATAGCAGTTTTCTTAGCCTAGCAGTCTCACTCACGATTGAATTGAGCTGCTGTATTTGCGCCACATGTTTTTCTTACTTTTGATTATTTCTATTTTCAACCTATGTCGTGATTTTTTATATTCCTGCCAGTCCTGGTCTTGGTTGGTGTTCATAGCTCTATTAAAATAGTGTCTTGCTTTCTTTCTCAGTTTACCGAGTTCTTTGTTCCACCATCTATCTTTTTTGCTCAAAGTATCGGTGTTTTCGTTCCTTAGAGAACATGAGGATGTGAAGCTTTTAATTAGAGTTTTGGTTAGAAAGTCTACCGTTTCTTCTATTTTGCTTGTTGTAAGCTCTTTTTCATTGGTTGCCTCGGTATTTTCTGGCATGATTTTTTCGAATGTTTCTGAGAAAAGACATTTGTCAGTTTTTTTCGTATTTCTGTAAGTCCGTGGCTTACGTTTACTTATCTTCAGGCTGAACCTTATCCTTTGATGGTCTGAGCCAGAATATTCATCCGTCGCTATACGCCAATTGCTTATCAGTTCGCCAATTATGCATGTTGCTGCCGTGATATCTATAATGGTTTTGGCCCATGAAGTGACAAATGTCGGCTCTGCTCCTCAGGCGCGGTCCCAGCCTCGAATTTTGGAGGGGGTCACCAGTACGCAGCCTCAGATTTTGGGAGTCACCAGTAGAGATACAATGAATCGAGCAAAAAATACTTTACTAGTAGCGCCCCACGATTTTACCCGCGTCCCGTTCCAGTTGTTTTCCCGCGTTAAAAAATAGTCTATCTACTATTAGATATTTTTAATTTTCCAACATTTTTATTTTAACGTTTACGATTTTGGGCGGAGGGGTCATGTCCCCTGTGACCCCCCCTTCGGACCGCGCATGATGCTCCTTTATTTAAGATGTTGAGATTGTGTCTGAGGGCAAAGTCTAACACGTATTTACCTCTCTCGTTTGTGTCAGGGCAGCCCCACACAGTACAGTGTGCGTTTGCATCACAGCCGATAACACATTCTATTTTGTTGGTGTCGCAGAACTGTATTATTAGTTCTTCTAGTTCAGATGGTGGTGCAGTTAGTTCTCCATCGAAGTATGCTGAGGCCTGGAAGATGGAGCTGAGCCTATTTTGTAGGCCCGTGTCTAGTCTTACTACTGTGAGGTCATCTGTACAGAAGTGTGTTACCAACGACGCTTTTAGATGTTTGGGTACATATATAAAGGTATGAGTTTTATTTTGAATTGGAGCCGCAAATACGCTGCCCTTAAAGGCTGTAAATCCTCTCACCTTGCCGTGGTAAAGGTATGGTTCCTGGACCAGTGCTATCGTGTTAGGTTGTACCTCCAGTGCTCTTTTTGTGTATGACATTCCCAACACTGGCTTGTTTTATGTAATTGTACCAAATAAATAAATAAATAATAAATATTGGTGGACAATTCACACACAACACCATCTGACCCCAAACTAAGCAAAGCTTGTACTATGGGGGCCAGATAGTTTGCACTGGGTGGGAATCAAACCCACGACCCTCGGCTTCGCAGGCAGAGTTACCACCCATTGAGCCACGAGGCCAGTCACAGATAACTTCAACTTTTTGTAATGGCTTCCATTCGGTAGTGTCACCGTAATTTCGCCAGTGTCTAGCGTTTCAACATTAGGATGGAGTTCTGGACTTTTATTCACTGAAGAGATAGGAGTCTTGATTCAGATGATCGGTCCACTTCAGATAGTCTTCAGTTTGATGGCAGACTTCTGGCATATGTTCAGTGATGAGGCAGGGTTGTTGGTTCAGATGATCGGTGGAGTGTATACTCAAGTACTTTGTTAGTGGTTACTTATATATATTTTTTAAATGTAACTGTAATGGACAAACACAAACATGACATCACAAAATAGACATAAAAGATATTATTTCTTATAAAATAGTTAAGACACATATTATGATATATACACAATTTAAACAAAACAAGTCATAGTTTGATGTTGTTTTATGGATATATTTACTTAGGACATACACAAAAGGGTAAAACAAGATGGAGAAGATTGGAGAAATTAGAGGACGAGGAAGGTCAGGAGGGATCAAATTGTAAAGGGAGGACTGAGATCTATCACACTCAAAGAACATATGATCGGTAGTGCCGCCTGCTAAACCACATTCACAAAGAGAGCTATCGCGTATTCTTATTTTAGAGAGGAACACCGGCGTGCAAACAAAACCCAACCGCAGGCGGCAAATTGTGGATGTAATCTGTTTGGGGATGGTCTTAAATTTAAAAAACCAGGCTTTAGGGGGGATAGATGGTTGTGTTTGTCCGTAAAATTTGCCTGTTATTGTCTTTGTTCTGGTCCAGACTGAGTTCCAGCTTTCAAGCAGCTTAGGTTGGCATGTTGTGGATATATCGTGGGAGTAAACATTGGTAATGATCCTTATTTCCGGAGATAGTAGCCTGTTTGGCATGGAAATCGGCAGACTCATTACCTGATATGCCAGCATGTCCAGGGATCCATGCTAACACTATTTGTAAGCCTAATTCATGGGACTTTAAGAGACTCTCTTTAATTTTAAGTATTATGGGATATTTATTTTTACATTTGAACTGATTAGCCAAGAGTGCCAAGAGTCACAGATAAACCTGCAAGTGATTTGTATTATACATATTGTTTCTATGTATAATAAATGTGTATTTAAAACTATATATATGTATTGTATCAGCTATATGGCCGCCATAGTACAAGCTTTGCTTAGTTTGGGGTCAGATGGTGTTGTGTGAGAATTGCCCACCTTGTCAACATACAACACAACACAAATTGTCAACTATATTTGATCACTCATTTTACACAAGGACATAATTTGTACATAGGACATTTAAACTAAATTATTTTTGGAAATAGACAATACATTATTTTTGGATAAATATAAACTACTACAGTTACACAGGTGAAAAGAGGCGTATCTACAGAAAGGAGCACTTAATAAAACACCTAACTTATAAGCGGCCTTAGACTTAGCGTTTTACCTCTTCTATGTCCAGGTACTGAAGACTTGACACAGACTCCAGATCAGAATCTAGCAACGATTGAACCGAAGGAGTTTTTAGTAAATCCATGATACAGCTATAATTGACTTTAGATGTTACAAATTTAATTATTATAAGTTGTAATTATTGATTGTATCAAGTAATCTCATTAAATCTTTATTATTATTTATGTACTGAAGGGTAAAATTACATTAATTTTGAACAGTTATTTATTTTGAATTCATGATAAAATATATTAATTTTAGGTATGTACATTTGTGCTTGTTATATTTTATTTATTTATTTAGTGGGTGTAATTTTGGGTTCTTTGGATTGCACTTATCACCTGTCAGTGATCAGTGTTTCCACACTGAATTATCATTTGTCCCTAAAATCTATAACAAGTTAGGCACTCCCTAACTTTTACCAATTTGTCCCTAAAATTCCCTTGGTGATCATAACATCTAATCAAAAAAATGTCTTCATAATTAGAGTCATAAAGTAGGTATACATATCCTATAATAGAGTAGGTAAAGGCCCACTTAGTAAAAATAGCTGTGCCCGTCGTTTCACCCGCGTTTTATAGGTTTTCCTTTTTTTACCGAACCCAACTTATTATTATATTCTTTAAGTAAGAATAACCTTTGTTATGTCTTAGTAGATCAGCTATCTAGTTTAGAAAGTTTTGTCATAATCGGTCCAGTTGTTTTGGAGAGTTTCGGAGGGAGACAGAAACAGAGAGAAAAAAAAAATGTGTGCGCTTAAGACCGCACGGCAGGAGTGAAAATTAAAATAAGAAACACCTACTTACATTAAAGACCACTAAATAATATTAATAATTAAAAATAAAAATTACGACTAATTTATTTTCTTGAATGGACCCATGATTTTGTTTAACAATATTGTTTAAAATTAGAAAAAAAACTTTAACACTTCAGTTATTATCATTATTAGAACTTTGGTAGAACACTGGTCATTGCAACACAGGGTATCCTACGCCAATGGCTAGTGTCCGATATAGAAATATGTCCAGAATGTACTCGATTGTATAAAAAAAAGCGTAGCAACAATATAATATTTTATAGGTATTTCACAATAAATGCATAAACATAACCGACTAGCCAACAAAATATTATACACGAATCCAGCACAGCCTTTTGACTCGTTCCCATTAATGGGAGTCAGCCAAAGCCATGGTCCACCGGGCTGGTGCAGCCTGGTGGATGACGCGTGACCTAGAAGGATTCTAGGTAAATGTCGCTGTAGGGTGTCATCACTTTGAAATCTTAATGAGGATTGATAAAACCCTAGATTTTTGGAAAAATGAGGGTAGATTTGAGTGAGAAACTCGCAGAAAAATAATTTATAAAATAAATCTAGGTCAGTGTGAATCATTGCCAACCGTACTGTCACTCGGCACCGGATGAAACGGTGGTCGAGCGAGGACTTATATGCGTTAAATGTGTCATAATATATCTTAAGTCGGATCAAAATAATTTTCTAGGGAGATATTAAAAATTCAAGAACTGCTAACATAGCTAAAACACTGATAAGTCTATTTTAAAAGAAGAAACAGCTTCTCACTTAAAATAGTATTCGTAAACATATGGGTGGTATGTACTCATATTACGTCGCCTAATTGCGGACAACACACTAAATTGGAACTTCATATTTATGTACATTACAAAAGTTTGCGAAAGCGATAATATTCTGAATTCTTCAACTACAATACAATACAATACAATACAAAAACACTTTATTGGCACCACAAACAAAGTTGACAATAAGTAAAATAAAATAACAAACACATAATGGGGCATAAAGGCGACCTTATCGCTAAAAGCGATCTCTTCCAGATAACCTTTGATTTACAAAGAAACAAGATTTGTAAGATTTTGGGCAGTGGTGCAACTAACAATATAAATAAACACGTGTATTAATTATATATAAATTAAATATAATAGAACAAAATACATATAATAGGTGTACAATAAATAAATAAGTTTAAATATATAAATACACATACAAATACATATATATATATAAGAAATAATGTATGTATACAATAAGAAACACAAAAATCCAAGAAAAATAAACATAAATCAGTGAACAACTTTTGTCAGAAAATGCTGCCGAATCAGAGTCCTGAACGAAGCGACGCTCTGCGCACGTCTAATGGCCGCAGGAAGAGCATTCCATAAGGCCACAGCCTGCACGCAGAACGACGAACCGTAAAAGGAGCTTGTATGAGCTGAGGTAGATAATAGGAGATTTGTAGACGACCTAAGATTTATTGAATGAGTGTCGCAAAGAAATGTGAAACGGGAGCTTAAATACGGAGGGGAAGAGGGGGTGAAAAGTGTGTTATATAAAAGTGATAGGATGTGAGTATCCCGACGTAAACTGATAGGGAGCCACTCGAGCTTAGATCGGAAAAGAGAAACATGGTCATATTTTCGGAGACCGAAAATAAGCCTAATACAAAAGTTTTGAAGACGCTCGAGCATATCGAATTGGTCCCGTCTAAGGTCCAGGTAGCAGACGTCAGCGTAGTCAAGGATGGGAAGAAGGAGGGATCGTACTAACGCAACTACAACTACAACTACCTGAAGTCTAAGAGAGTTACTTTATGTAGATTGGCTGATTTTCAATTCCTCCAAAAAGAGTATATGTTTGGAACGGTTCTTTAAATAATAAAATCTTTTTTAATTATTATAGACCGAAATATACATACCTAGGTATTATTGCTATAGCAGTATAAACATTTAATAGCTTTCGAGTCAAATCAAATAAATGTTATTTATAGCTGTTGCTTAACATCCTGTTATTGAAAAATTGGATATATCCAGTCCAGTGAGACAGTGCCATGAACGTACAACTAGGAGATGTAGACCAGGTATAGCAGTATCCTTTAGATGATCAAATACCCAATCGCTTGATGCGACATTATTAAGCAAATTATGCAAATATCTTAAACACATTAAGCATGTTAGGTTAATTTACTTCAAAATTAACATATATGGCTAATCATGTTCTTCAACGTATACATCACACACAAATTAACCTTGTTAATTTACCTAATTACAAAATGTTATTGAACACTATTTTAATAAGTATTCAAATGTTTCAGTCATCATAGCGTTGTTCTTTTTTGGAGATACACCAGCAGATAACAAACACGTCTTCAAATAATGCTGTATGTTTTCCTGAGGCACATCAATAAGTATGTTTTTAAAACTATATAAGTATTATATCAGCTATCTGGCTTCCAGAGTACAAGCTTTGCTTAATTTGGGGTCAGATGGTTTGTCTGATGGTTGTTTGTCAGAGGGGTTTGGATGGATGTTGTGTGTGAATTGTCTACCAAATAAACATTTAATTCTTTAATTTAATTAATTTTGACCATACATTACAACAATGTATCTGTAACAACACTCAAAAATATTAATTTTCTTTATTAGTAGTACTCGCTGGTTTTGTGCCTTTGCCGAAGTACTATTTTCTTATCTGTGAAAAAAGCGCTGATGCGCACGTATCGCTAATTTGTGAAAAAGTTTTCCACTTTCCGCCGTAGTGATTACTTCCTCTGTGCTTTCCGCACGCTTTTTCTTTTTGCTATATTGTTTTGATTTGAAAATGTCGTCCGAGTTTTGTTTATTTCTTAGCAAAGATGTTATTAAATTATTTTAATGGTATTTCATAAAATAAGTATCATATTTTGTTTTTACGTAATGTAAGTGCCGTGTTAAAACAGTAATATATTACAACCAAAACTGTTTTTGCAATGGCTGTGAAATGCAAGTTTTATATTTCGTGACAGGTTCAATTAATGTGGTAAGTACCTAGAAGTTAATTTCGAGATAAAAAAAATGTGTGCGCTTAAGACCACACGGCAGAAGTGAAAACTAACATAAGAAATTCTTATATTTAAAGACCATTAAATAATTTTAATAATTCAAAATACAAATTATTTAGAAATTGAAAATTAGTGTATACCTAAAAAGCACAGCAACACGAGAATAACATGTGACGAAATGATTAGTATCTATGGCCAAGAATAAATAAAAATAAATAAATAGGGAATAGAATAGAAACGGAAATAGGGTTTGACGTTTGACTAGCAAATTTTTTAGTGTTTGCTATTTATTTAATTTATAGGTATTTCGCTAAAAATGCATATATAAATATTTGTGTTTAAAATGGATGAGTGTAAGTGCTGTGATGAAAATAGGTATCATTTTGAGTGTTTACGTACAGAAATATTTTTTATTGGTTATTTTAAAGGTAAGTACCTAAAGTTAATGTCGGTATAGAAAGATATAAATATAATAAACACAGGTTCACAGGGACTATATTATCTTTCTCACTGTGACGCGCTTGTTCACTGTATTTTGTTTGTTGCTCTAGCATCCCGATTTCATCCGGAAATTATTATTATACCCGAGCGTAACGGATAAATTCATTTCACAGCCCCGAAAATTTTGTCTCAACGCGCCCAAAGAAGTTTTCACTTCAAAAACATGAATAGGTATACTAAACACATGGACAGAATAGCGAAAAGGATTTGACTTCATTATTTTTCTCCCTCTGGCGCAATTGTTCACTATATTTTCTTTCTCACTCTAGCATCCCGAGTTTACCCGAAACTTTATTATCATACCCAAGCGTGACGATTCAATTCAATTTACACCCCATGAAAAATCTGTCTAGACGCGTCGTCGTCACAGACGTAGCTATAATATATATTCTAATATTTCATAGCTGGACATAATATTTACGATTATTTTCAATAGTGTCCACACACGCAGCAATAATATATATTGATGTGCCTCAGGAAAACATACAGCATTATATGAAGAAGCAGTATGTATACTTATCTTATTTATCTGTGGTCGACGTCTATACCATAGACAATTAGCTTCATCTTGACGCCACCAGAGGGCGCCGCAAGCGCGCCACCAGCAAGGGCACCCGGCGCGGTGCGATCTTTGGGATTCATAGCGTTGTATACTTTCGCCACGAGTGGTCGAAATTATAGAAAAAAAATATTCAATTATCACTAATTAATAACTATCGAAAAATATTTTATATGTGTTTATATATTACACGAATTTTATTGAAATCTCAACGGATTGAGATTTTCGAAGTACCCGTGAGTGAAGCGGATAATTCATCCATCGAAGAAAATGGTAAATCCTCTGCGTGGTAAAGGTGAGATCGACCGATTCCAGAATCAAGGTCTTATACATGCAGGTCAGTCTTCATTCATTTATATGCATTTTATCAAAAGTGAGCAGCTGGCTCACTAGTGCGAGTTTTGCCTAATCTCTAATGTATGGTTTTGACCAATATATCGAAAACATTTCGATCATTTACGCCTGGTCGCGGAGACCTTGCGTTCGAAGGGTCGTGTCAGTCTTTACTGAACGACTTCCTTCTGGTGCAGTTCAAATTACGTTTCTAGGTTGCGGAAACCGTGTGATAGCTGGAACACACTTGTACCAACATAGTATGTGACCGATACTCTTTGGACATGCGGGTAGACACACGTAAAAAGGTTTTGAAGGCTATTATGTAAATTATTAGACCAGCTAACGTTAAATTGCTAAGTAAATCTACAGCATGTACCTACCCGCTTGGCAGCGTGTCCGCTAAAAGAAAAACTAAGGGTTTCAGGTGCATCTCCCAGTTTTTAACTGGCTTGTTTAAATTATTTATTGTTTGAACCTTGTCTCAACTACCTACTAATACTAATACACTTTGATAAGGTGTGTAACCAATAAGTTACTGCTTAGTAACATCTGGGAAGCTAAACTTATTAAGAGTATCTCAATATTACATATAATTATGGCAACATCTAATCCCACTTTTCAAAAAAGAAGGGAAAATGGCTATTCAGAATCGGAATCAACATTGAATAATACTCTATGAAATTAATTAAAACATCAAAACAGGTATAAACGAAATTAAATTTTATACCCTTCGGTGTCCACCGAACTAGTTCAGACGTATACAAATACATAGACGTGCCAATGGGGTTGAAATGAATATATCATAATTATACGCATTATTAACTAAGATTTGACGAAACTTAGTTCAGTTGCACTATTGTAATTACACCATCACTTAATTTAGTTGCACTATCGAATAAAGTAAGCTGCTACAACGTGGACAAATTTGCAAACATACATGCATAACCATTTATTTATGTAAGGATATTCTAAGTTTGGATCTTTTATACAATACGATCGTGAATGTATTGCATTTTAAAATTCTTACATACCTACAAAAGTATTTCATATGCAATGACGAGCTCTGGGTGCCAATATAACTATTTGGGAGAATAAAATTTCACATAAACCCATATCAATAGATTTAAAATTCAAAGCTACATCCAACTCATCACATCGATAACTATCGATTCAGGGGAGGAGTCCCTGTTATAAAACAAACCTTCTCTGCGGAAGAGAAGCAAGTCGCCAATTTCAGAGATATTTATAAGAAATATATCATTCAAGTAGATGTTCTATTGTATTATCAAATGTTTTATGGCATGTTTTATTTTAATACGTATACATATTTAAATTTTGATCTCTCCTTAGCACCACATTTTTCATAACATGCTTGGTCGCGGAAACCTTGTGTACGAAGAGTCGCACTTCACACTAATCTTACAAGACGACCTCCTTCTGGTGCAATAAAAAATTTAAATAAGCCTCTAGATTTCGGAAACCGCGAGACATCATTTGGAACAATTGATACCTCACATTTGACCAGGTCCCAGCACCATATCTTACCACTAACACACGCTTGGTCGCGGAGACCTTGCGTTCGAAGGGTCGTGTCAGTCTATACTGAACGACTTCCTTCTGGTGCAGTACCAAGTTAAGTTTCTTGGCTGCGGAAGCCATGAGACACTTGGAACATACTCATGTCCAATATATTTGACCAATACTTGTTTTGGACCTGGTCCCCGCACCATATCTTACTACTAACACACGTTTGGTCGCGGAGACCTTGCGTTCGAAGGGTCGTGTCAGTCTTTACTGAACGACTTCCTTCTGGTGCAGTGTTCAAGTTACGTCTCTAGGTTGCGGAAGCCGCGAGACACTGGAAATGCCTCAAAACTATGATCGAGAAAGCAGGTATCTATGTATATTCACATTATGTATCTGGAAGGTTGACAGAAAATAAGAGCAGGTCAACTATGGCGCACATATATCTACACATAACAGAACAGCGTTTATAGAAAAGTACATGAATCTACCTACATCTGACGCAAAAGTTAGATTTGATTTGCTTAAATTGGAATTGAAGGGTGGCTTAAATTTTACTGTTTCTGGTACCATACGGCAGACTTTAATATCCGCCATCTCAGATTTAACCAGTAACAGCTTCGTCAAGTATGACTTGTACTTACATGATTTAACAAAAGGATGTTTGTAGTACCTACTGCGATGGTGTGGTGGCGCCGAGCCACTTCTCATTATGTTTCAATACACAAAGCACCATGAGCAATACCAACTACGAATAATTACTTAACGACTAATACTCTATCACAACAACGAAGGAATCTATGACCACGAATCGTTTGCATTCTTCTGACATTCCCTGATGATGTTTATACTCCTAAACACATGATAATTTAAAACACGCGTCTTACGCAGTTGTGTTTTCAATTCAATGAGCGATAATGTTGATTAATATTTAGTTTGTGAAAGAGTGCCCAGCTTGCCGTATAGTCTCTATTCTGAAGAGAGAAACCGTATGCTCTTCGATTTTATAAAATCTGATAAGTAATAATAAGGTTAAATATTAATGGAAAAAGATTTAAGATCTTTATCATTTCGAGATAACACCAAAACCAAATTGAAAGTAGATACGGTGAACAGTAACATGAAATAATTGTAGCAGAACCGTTATGTAAACGGTATCTTAAGTTTAAGCTTGAGGATGAGATTTAAAACAGCGACTAAAAACCACCATATTTTATAAATAAACGGATTCAAAAGATCCATTTGCAACAAATAATTGCAAAATGTCGTCAACAAAGCCTATAAATGCTTTCGACAAGCTCTGATGAACCCAAATTCCAGTATTCTTTCCTGGTTATTATTAGCACATTCGAACTGTACAACAAGGACGTACAAGGTAGTGGCTCTCGACTAGCCAACAAACAAATTATATTTATACGAAACCAGCCCAGCCTTCTGACTCGTTCCCATCACTGGGAGTCGGCAAAGCCATGGTCCACCGGGCTGGTGCGGCCTGGTGGATAACGCGTGACCTAGAAAGATTCTAGGTAAATGTCGCTGTAGAGTGTATCATTACATGGAAATCTTCATGAGTATTGATAAAACCCTAGATTTTGGGAAAATGAGGGTAGATTTGAGTGAGAAACTCACAGAAAAAATAGTTTATAAAATAACGCTAGGTCAGTGTGAATCATTGCCAACCCTTACTGTCACTCGGCACCGGACGAAACGATGGTCGAGCGAGGACTTATATGCGTTAAATATGTTATAATATATCTTAAGTCTGATCAAAATAATTATAATTTGATTTTAAAATTCAAGAACTGCTGACAGCTAAAACACGGATAAGTCTAGTTTCAAATAACAGCTTATCACTTAAAACAGAATTAGTACACATGTACTTATATTATGTCGCCTATTTGCAGACAACACACTAAAATGGAACTTCATAATTATGTACATTTTAAAATTTTTGAAAGCGATAATCGTCTGAATTCTACAGCTACCTGAAGTCTTAGAGAGTTACTTTATGTAGATTGGTTGTTTTCCAACTCCTCCAAAAACAGTATGTAAAACTGTGTAAAACATATATGTTTGGAACGGTTCTTTAAATAATAACCCCTTTTTAAATATTATAGACCGAAATATACATAGGTATTATTGCTATATAGCAGTATGAACATGGAAAATGAGAATAATTTGTGTCTTATCACATATTTCTAGTTCCTATCTGAGAAAAACAGAATAGCTTTCGAGTCAAATCAAATAAATTTTATCTATAGCAGTTGCTTAACATCTTGTTATTAAAAAATTGGATATGTCCAGTCCAGTGAGACAGTGCCATGAACGTACAACTAGGAGATGTGGACCAGATATACCAGTAGCCTTTGGATGATCAAATACCCAATCGATTGATGACATTATTAAGCAAAATATGGAAATATCTTAACACATTAAGCATGTTAGGTTAATTTACTGCGAAATTAACATAAATGGTTAATCATGTTCTTCAAAGTTTACATCACACACAAATTAGCTTTGTTAATTTAGCTAATTACAAAATGTTATTGAACACTTTATTTTAATAAGTATTCAAATGTTTCAGTCATCATAGCGTTGTTAAATTTTGGACATACTTACACCAGCAGATAACAAACACGTCTTCATATAATGCTGTATGTTTCCTGAGGCACATCAATATGACGGTTTTACATAAAAATAAAACCGATATTATGTGCCGAGAACGGAAAACATAAAGCATTCTAGAAAGGGCTTTCTGGTGAAGACTATGAATCCCAAAGATCGCACCGCGCCGGGTGCCCTTGCTGGTGGCGCGCTTGCGGCGCCCTCTGGTGGCGTCAAGATGAAGCTAATTGTCTATGGTATAGACGTCGACCACAGATAAATAAGATAAGTATACATACTGCTTCTTCATATAATGCTGTATGTTTTCCGTTCTCGGCACATAATATCGGTTTTATTTTTATGTAAAACCGTCATATTTTTGTGACGTCACCCAACTATACCGTAATATAATTATATTAAGGTATATTAATATAAATTATGGTATAGCAAGACATATTTTGAATGTACAGCGTGTTTCAAAATTGTCCGACCACACATCACGAGTTGTTTTACATATTACTTTCACTTATCCCGATATTAACCAAGTTCTGATGATGGATCTAGAAGGTGGTCATAGGAAATCTGTAATGAAACAACGAATCCCGTCAAATCTGGGATCCTTTTAGTTGTGTTTATGAGTACCTTGTGCTAGATGGAAACCATGGTCTGATGATGAAGCTGGAAAATGGCCATAGGAATCTTGTAATTAAATGACATAACACCATCGAGTTTGGGCTCCTTTTATTCGCCTTGACGAGTACTTTGGTGCTACATGGCAACCAGAGTCTGATGATGAACCTGGGAGATGGCCATAGCAACTTGGTAATTCAACGATATAACCCCATCAAGTTTGGTCTCATTCTCTTCGTCTCGAAGATTACTTTGGTGCTCGATCGTAACGAAGGTCTGATGATGGGAGCTGGAAGATGACCATAGGAACTTGGTAATTAAATGTCATAACCCTTTCGAGTTTGAGCACATTTTTTTTGACGTGACAACGTCTTATAAATTGGTTTGCCGGGTGACACTTCAAGAAACTGCGTTACGCTCCGTTCACGTTATGCGCTCACAACGAGAGCGAGTGAGAGGCACGCGTCCCTTCCACTCGGGCATGGTTAGCCCGCCTAAGAGCGAGAGAGACAGACATAAAAAGTGAAAGGCACGCGTCCCTTCCGTAAAATTATTTTACCACTCAAAGTCGTTGTCACGTAAAACTTTCGCCCCGTATACCGACTTTACAGGCAACCAATTTTTTTTAAAATAAAGAGTGACGAGACGGTCAGGACATGTGCCTGATGGTAAGCAACATACGTGACACATAACAGCACAGTGACACGCAGCTATTAGAACATGAAAAAGTCCAAATCATTACCTAGCACTGCACTGTGCTCGTCACCCAGAGATCTAAGATCTTATATCTCTAAGCCCTGTAATTTCTCTGGAAACATTGCCCTTCAAACCGGAACACAATAATGTTTGCACATTACTGCTTGGCGGTAGAATAACTGGCAAAGGTGTGGTACTTCCCCAGGCGGACTCTGCCAAGATCCCTACCACTCTCAAATTACATTACATTTATCTCTTGACTAGCACTTCAGTGCGAGATGGTAACCAGGCTGTGAT
The DNA here is from genome assembly GCA_017562165.1 of Ectropis grisescens. Taxonomy (NCBI): domain Eukaryota; kingdom Metazoa; phylum Arthropoda; class Insecta; order Lepidoptera; family Geometridae; genus Ectropis; species Ectropis grisescens. The sequence goes on along the minus strand of CM029777.1, from coordinate 12,700,898 downwards.
AATGAAGCCGGAAGATGGTCATAAGAATTCAGTAATTAAATGATATAACCCTATCGACTTGGGACTCCTTTTATTTGTCTTGACGAGTAATTTGTTGTTAGATGGTAGCCAAGGTCTGATGATAAAGCTGGAAGATGACCATAAATTATTCATAATTATAAACATTACTCCATCGAATTAGGGTTAGTTTTATTCCGATAAACATCACATTACATATTATTATGATGTTCCAGATCTTGGTCAGATTGTATTTTAATAAAAACACAGTTAAAATTATGAAACTCTAATCGGCCATCTTGAATTTATATTTCGCCATAGCGTATAGTATTTTACTAGTCAAGCCCTTTCATTTGATATCCATATTGTGTAGGGTTGTGAAAAAATACGAGTACGTTAACCACCATTTGTAGCGGCAGCCATCTGGAACAGTTTTATATCAAACATAGCTTAGAACACTTACGACTAATTTACCCTTCAACCACAAAAAACGAAACCGGCTCATCCGTTTGGGAGCTACGATGCTACAAACACATACACAGTTATGTCAAACTTAAAACACCCCGTCATTAGGGGGCGTCGTTTGCGTCGGGGGCTAAAAAGATCAAAATACTCGTGACGTGCGGTCAGACAATGTTGAAACATGGTGTAAACTCACAATATGTCTTGCTATATTAATATTAGTGTCCGACCGAAACTGATTTTCCGGCCGAAACCGAAACCGAAACCGAATGTTCGGCAGTGGCTTCAGTTTCGGCCGAAACCGAAACCGAAACCGAAACTCACGTGGTCAAGTATATAATTTATTAAAATACTGAAATTTGGTGCATTTTACCTATTATTTTGCCTTATTGGGGCATGAAATGGAAACACAATATATATCATAATAGGATAGATAAGAAATCAGTAAGAAGTCTTGTTAGTCCTTACAAGTTCTGATTCTAGGCTCTAGTTTTCACTATTTTATAATAGCAATATTATAATCTCGTACTTATTTGTACGAGGTTAATCAGTAGTGTCCTCGTACCTCGTACGAAAGACTACAAATCTCGTATTTGTACGAGGAACCTCGTACGGTTGGCATCGCTGGATGCTACAGAACTATCCGAATGGCGCATGATAATTCCCGAAAAGGGCCGACAGCGTCATCAAAGCGTTGCCGCGGAAAACAAAGTTAGGCGATCGTGGACGTGCTTGAACTTGTTAAGTTTCGGTTTCGGCAAAAGTTTCGGCCGATTTTGGCCGAAACCGAAACTGTGGCCGAAACTTGATTTTTGGCCGAAACTCGGCCGAAACCGAAACCGAAACCGAACTTTCGGTCGGACACTAATTAATATGCCATAATATGAATATATTACGGTATATTTTGCTGACGTCACGAACAACGTCGCCCTTTTGTGGAACGAGAAGTCCGATAGAAGAAAGGGCAAGGTGGTATTAGATCATGCAGATCAGTTGCACACTCTCCGAAGTGTATCTGATAAAAAACCGTATGAAATCATAAAAAAACATATAAAATTGTATGTTTATCGTAATGTGTCTATTTAAAATAGTGCATACGACTTATGCTGTAAAAGATTATAAATCGTCATCTTACATTATACAAATATCTGCGATTTCATAAAATGCCACGAGCGGAAGAAAGGTAAGTTAAGACTAAGTTTTCTACATTATGTGGCTTTTTGGCCGACATTTTGATCTTCTTGTCAACAGCATGTTTTCGTTACAAAATTTTATATAGTTCCACCCGTCCTGACCCTGATGTTTGTCAGCAATTCATGCACATTAAATTTGATCTATTTCCCGGTTACCGATTGAGTTGAAACATTGTATACACGGAGAAATCAGGTGACCATGTACTATTATGATGACATACTGCTGATTTGATGACGAAGCTGGAAGGTGGGCATAGGAACTCAGTAATTAAATAACATAACCCTGTCGAATTTGGGCTCGTTTTATTCGTGTTAATGAGTACTTTGCCGTTAGATGGTGACCAAGGTCTGATGATGAAGCTGGAAGATGACAATAGGGAATTCAGCAATTAAACGACATAACACCATCATGTTTGGACTCGTCTTGTTCACCTTGATGAGTACTTCGTCGCTAGATGGCAACCAGGGTGTGATGATGAAGCTGGGAGATAGATAAAGGAACTCAGTTATTAAACGACATAGCCCCATTGTGCTTGGGGTCGTTTTATTCATCTTGATGAGTATTTTGTCACTTGACGGTGAACAGGGTTGGATGATGAATTTGGAAAATGATAATAGAAACTCAGTAATCAAACAACATAACACCATCATGTTGTTACCTACCCATGTCGCACCCTACATTACCGGCTTTCCTCCCAAGGTCAAAGGCGATGAACTACTGCTAGTATTTCTTTATACTGTGGTATTGGACACTGGTACCATAGTTCGATTTTTCCTAAACTTTCCTAAAAATCCTTGTTGTAATGTAATATCAACAGATCAAGGGCTCCCAGTAATAGATTTACTCAAAAAAGAAAGAACTTGAAAAAAAAGGGGAGCCGTCTGGATTTGAACCCAGCTCTACTATTTCACGACCGCCCAACATCCTGACTGAGCTATTATACTGTCGTGCAATGTTGCGAAATTACCGTCGCATTCTAATGTTAAATGTAAGAGTTTTTCAGTGTCTATAAACGCGCACAAAATGCGTTTTTTATGTAACCTAGTTAGATCGATTTATCGTATCCGAAACCCTTCCATTTATAATTTCATAAAAATCGTCCGAGCCGTTTCCGAGATTCAGATTCTATAAATAGCTATAAAAAGAATGAAACATAGATGAAGGAATTACTTTGTTATCTTAAAAACTTCCCGCGACATCATGATATTAAAATCATCGCAATTTGGACTTTCCTAAAAATGCTTCTTACAAAAACTCTACTAAAGCGTGACGTCACTGTCTCGTATTTTCTATGTATCGCGCCTAACGTTTGTATGTTAGCTATATTAAATGTTGCGTGTAGGAAACTGGCTTCATAACAAAAGTCACATTAAATTGAATGGGTTATCCAATGGCAAATACGTTTCCTAATAATTTCTTACTTTTAACATGAACTTGAACAACAACAACAATTTTTAATTGATCATGAAGTAAGTTAAACAAAGGGTAAACAAAGAGATGTAAAAATTTTAGTTGGTACATATTTAATTCTATTTAAATACTGTTATTATAGCACATAATTTAATATAATTCCAAGATCAGTCGTCATGTCTATTGCTAGAGTTTAAGATTATTTCCCCTAAAATAGGGGAAAATCCCAAAAAGTGGACACACTGTCGTATTGGCACGCAGTTTGTTCATTCAAAAACTAGCATAGACAACTAATTTATAGTTTATTCATTCGTTCAATGCTGCCATGCAAAGTCACAAGTAGAAATACAATAAATCGAGCAAAAAATACTTTACTACTAGTCCCCCAAGATTTTACTCGCGTAGTTTCCGTTCTAGTTGTTTTCCCGCGTTAAAAAATAGTCTATATTAGATATTTTTAATTTTCTTAGAATTTTTGTTCAACGTATACGATTTTGGGTGGGTCATGTCCCCTGTGAACTGTGAATCCCTGGACCGCGCATGCTAGTAAGTGGCCAATAACATTACCGAATGAAGGCCATATTTATTGTGTTAAAAAATCATGAATTGGCCCCATAACAATCAAACTGAGTTAACTTACAAAATAATAGAGACACAAATTAGTGCCAACCATGTGCCAACGTATCTCTCTACTTAGTCTGTGGTGCCAACATTACTCAGTGTACTACTTAGTCTGTGCATTACTCCAAAGGGACAAGTGTATCATTAGTCTGTGAAGTGTATCTCGAGGTGTGTAATCCACAGACTAAGTAGTGTAATCAATGTGTATCTCTCTACTTAGTCTGTGGGGACAATTTATACTGAACGCAGACCGCAGAGTAGCGAATAGTTCTGTTCTGTGATCAAAATATATAACCTGTGGAAAATTGATTTTGTAGACCAAACTCGTTTTTTACATTCTCTTTGGACTTGTTGACTTTTGATTAAGAGTTAGATTATATTTAGTGCAAAAATTTGTGGTTTTATACGAATTTTATAATATCTACCAATTCAATTATAGTTTACTGTTTTCGGAAAAGAAACCCTATTGTATAGATGGACTGAAGTCAATGGCGACCTAGGTCACGCCCGCCATCTTGTTATTTGAGCTCATCGTAAGTTATTCAACTGCGTGGTAAATATGTCTGAGAATAGTTCAAAGGAACCTCCTTTACAAACTATGAATGGTATGGCGCCGAATCTTCATCCATGGGCCTATGGATTTCACCATGGGTACAGCGGGTACGGTGTATATCCACCTCCATTCAATCCTTACTTTGATCAAATGGGTCACAATGGCGGATTTCCAAACGTTCCTCATCAGTTTCACCCCAACAACGAACAGAATTCCGATTTTGGACATCCATTTTCTAAACCTCCTCCTAATGGAAGGCCACTGCTGAGTTCGCCGCAGGATATCAATCGTCCGTTTTTTAACCAGTCTCCCATTAGATTTAATTTTAATAACATTCGCAAACCTGCACCTGTTTATGAGAATCCTTTGTTAAATAATAATGGTCCAAAAAAGAAACGTAAGAGGAACAATAACAAATCGGATGAAGAGAAAATACTCTTTGCCAATGGTGTGGCCCCGCCATTGCCGCAGCAACCACCGCCATTGCCACCATTGCCTCCTCCAGAGATTCCACCACCCCCTCCTCCACTCCCTCCTTTAGATGTCCCACTGCCACCACCTGTGGCTACCGAGGATATTCCTGAACCACCAGAAGAGCCCTCAGTTGAAATAAACAAAGGAAATAATAATGATGCTACAATTAAAATTTATCAAAGTAATCCTCAAAATATCTTAAAATCATCTGCAATATGCCCAACTTCTGCTGGGACTTGGCCAGAGAGCCTCGAAAGATACATTAAAAGATGTTACGAGAAATGTAAGTCAGATTTTGACCGTGATCAAATCGACATTTGCTTAAAAGGCAGGATAACAGCAGCTGCCAATAAAGACGAGATATGGACTAGGAATTGGGATGATGAGCCAATCCCTAGTGTCCATAGCGAACGTAATAACTTGTGTGTGAAGCCAGTCCGTGGCACACTAAGCTTGTACCAGAAGTGTGAAAATGTTGCAGAATCCACTAAAGGTCGACATAGCTTAGGTGCAAGGCTTGGTGGACACAAGCATTCTCCTCAGAGAAGACGTAGGCAACATTCTAGGAGTAGGTCTAAATCCAAGAGTCCTCCAAGGAAAAGGTTAAGGTATGTGACAATTTTTATACCACTTAGTATGGCTTGTTTAATTTGTACAACTGATTAATTGTTATTGTTCATTTTATAGCGCTTCATCCACATCAGGGGATGAAATTGAAGACAGAAGAAGTTCTAAAGGTAAAGGGAAGCTAAAAGTCAAAGATAGGTTGTCGCTAGACCAAAAGAAATCAGAAAAGTTTGGCAAAAATAGTAAAAAGAAACAGTACAATCAGTTTATTGTAGAGGATATACAGGGTAATGCAGAGCGACTCCAGAAAAGGGCAGAAAGATTTGCTGGGTCAACTAATGTACCAACTATAGCTAGCTCATTGCAAGCGGGTACCAAGAGAGTTGAGCCAACAATCAGAAAGCCCATTATCCATGACCATGATGGAGATTATGAAGTGGATGACATGCACATTGTGGGCACTTGTTTAGATATAGAGAAATCATTCCTTAGGTTAACCAAGGCTCCTGAAGCCTGCGAAGTGAGACCTGTAGCTGTATTAATCAATTCATTGAAAAATGTCAAGGAAAGGTGGATAGCAAAGCAAGACTATAGATATGCCTGTGACCAGCTTAAATCTATCCGGCAGGATCTAACTGTAAGTATTATTATACCTATATTTATAGAACACATCACTAGTCATTACAGGACACTATGTGGAGTTTCTTTTGATACCCAGTTGAAATAAGTGATCTTGAAAACATGAAATAGGGCAGGCAATTATGAAAATGTATCCAGAAATTTAGTCTACAAGATAATCAATAGGAAAGTACTGTAAAACCTTGATAACTCAAACCACGGTAATTTAAAAACCACTATAATTTCAAAAAATAAAATGTTTGCTTCCCATCAGAACCCAAAGCCTCTATAACTTAAATAAGTAATCTCTGTATTGGCCCTCATTAACTTAAAGAAATGTTTCCACAACCTCTATAACATATAATTGTTTGTCAATGAGTAATTTTGAAAGAGTGTGCAAAACAAAAGGTTTCCATATTTATTGCTTGCTTGTGTGTTCACTAGTTAATTGTTAATCTAAACAATACATTAAATAGTCTAAGATACATATAAAATACAACGACCTTCACCGAGCTGTTTATTGGATGTAAAGTGTTGTTATTTAATCATATTCTGGACCAAATTTTTAGGCAACCCATTTGCAATAAATTTGTTGACATATTAAATTACATATAAAACACTTTTCATCCAATAAACAGCTTGGTGAAGGTCGGTGTATAGCGGGATCTCCTAATAAAATATGTCACCTACTGTTTGCATCTTCGAAATTCTTGAAAGCTTTGCGGCGGTTAGCCTTAAGACAATGGCTTACATGGATCATAAGTTATTGATCATTTAGACTACAGGGCTGTGAACAAAATTTATGGGTCATATGAACCACCAGGTGACCTATATAGGATGATAGAAGGGTATAAAATAATAATATTCAGCACCATGCCGTCACTTGAAAGCTGTCGAACTGAGTGCAGATGATGATAGGGGGTTGCAACTCTCAATCTCCTTGTCACATGATTTTTGTATGTCATTGCAAAATAATGGATAGAAGAGGTGTTTACCTATCCCTAACATAGACCCTTGATAAATTAAAACCTCTATAACTTAAAATATTTTTTTGTTTCTCTTGGACTTTAACGTATCAAGGTTCTACTGTTGTTTGATCCCATTCCATAAAGGAATAATGTCTTCCACTTCCTAGTGAAAAATTGTATAGATCTTAAAATTGTAACCATGTAAGTATTTAATTTTATTGTTGCATTGCATTTGTCTGTAATTTATATTGTTTTCTAGGTACAGGGTGTGAGGGATGGTTTTACAGTGGAAGTGTATGAAACTCATGCAAGAATAGCTTTAGAAAAGGGTGATCATGAAGAATTTAATCAATGCCAAACACAATTGAAGATGTTGTACAGTGAGCTTCCAGAAAGCACAGCCAATGCTGCAGAATTTACAGCTTATAGGATTTTATATTATATCTTCACTAAAAACACACTAGGTAAGTTGGAAAATTTTAGGTTGCTGAATCATGACGCCTTAAATTGTATTTATACTCTATGATCTTATTGATGTCATGATATTGTACCTTTGTGTTAACCTAATGAAATGCTATTTTCAGATCTGACAACAATATTCCAATTCCTCTCAAAAGATGATAGAGAAAATGAATGTATAAAACATGCCCTTCAAACTAGGTGTGCATGGGCCACTGGAAATCTACACAAATTCTTCTTGTTATACAAGACAGCACCTCTCATGGCAGGCTACTTGATGGACTGGTTTGTGGAAAGGGAGAGAAAACTTTACCTCAAATACATCATAAAGTCGTACGTCATTTCTCTATTTACATTATTTTTCTTGAAATGGTGCAAATATTAGCATGCCTTTTTTCAGGTCACATCCCTTAGTAAATAATAACAAATTTAATAAAGTTATGACTGTGGTAAGACAATATTCTATTAATATTGCACTATGGATTTTGTTAAACATTAATGTTGTGGAGTAGATATGGGGACAGCAAAAACAATTCACTAAAAATAGTCAAACAATACTTTGGCCTCATAGAAACAGTTCTTTTAAATTTACATGGTCCTTATTGTCCTTTTTGTTTTTACTTTTTTTTGTACTTTTTATTAGGGAATGTAAGAGAATGATGATGATACATTTTATTGTGTAACACAAATATTTAATTTCGTAAACATTAAATTAAATCCAAAGTTTCAAAGTTCCAACTAATAATGGTTTGATTATTTAATTAATCCCAGTGCATATGACATTAATTAATTTGAATTGAAATATTTGCCATGGATTCGTTAAGATTGTTGCACTTACCCAATTCTTGAAAGCACCACTAGTATTTTCTTAAACCAGCTCTGCTGGTTCATGTTGATTAACATTTTTTTTATGTACAGCTACAGACAAGCTCTTCCTGTGGAGTTCATCGTTCGAGAGTTGGCGTTTGAATCCAGCACTAAGGCGTTTGAATTCTTAAATAAGTTTCCCCTGTCATATACTGGCAGTGATCAAACTCAAATAGATTGCAAGGCCAGTTTCCCAGCTTTAGCGAATATTTAACATTTTCTGTTAAGCAGACATCCTGTTACAATAGCTTGTACCTGTGTGGTGATGTAAATACCACATGGCGTGGGTGCATCACTTCGGCGGAGCAGTATCGTCGTCGCGTTTCATCAAATTCTCACCTTAATTTTAATCAGCTTTACTAGGATATATGGCAAACAAAACCACTGATTAAGTTATGCAGCAGAAGACAATAATAATTTGAAGAACATCTCGCCAATACAGAAGAGCTACGCCAAGGTATGCCAGAGAGCTGAAAACAGGAGCTGGGAATGCTATTATAGTAGTGCAGTGCAGTGCAGATATAAACTGTCATAAACTTTTGAATGTGTTGCAAAGAGGACTTTGTTGTTTTGTAGTTTTTAAAGATTTGTGTAAATATTGTAAAGTTATTTTATAATAATTAATTATTTCAGTTAATTAGAAAGTGATCATCGCATGCACACAACGTAGTTATTTAAATAAATTATGTGGATCATTTAAAAAATTTTTTTCCTATTTTTCTGTAGTGGTATGGACTCTTTGCAGAGTCAGCCTGGAGAGGTACCATGTACCACACCTTTGCCAGTTATTCCACCCCCCAAATAGTAATGTGTAAACATAACTGTGAAAGGGCCATTGGAATTACAGGACATAGAGATAAAACATCTTAAAACCTAGGTGACAAGAGATGTACAGTGCTAGTTTTAATGACTTGGACTCTTAAAACAGCATGTTATGGGCAAGCATATTGATTACAATCAGGCATAATTTTATGTCCTGTTTTTCTTGTCACTACTATAAAACAAGAAAAGTAAATTACATACATACCTACATTAGTGATGGAACTAAAACCCAGAAAGCGGTAGGTACCTGACTGGCAGGTAAGTAATACAAGATACTTAGGTAGATATTTCGTTTTACCGAAGTCGAATGAGTTGCATATGAACTAGGCAGGTACTTGGAATTAAGGAACTGCCTACAGCTAGTCCGTATAGTACCACCCTTATTCCATGTGATCCTTAATAGGCATGACGACTCATTTTTGATTTAATGTGCCATCAACAGGCTACTCAATAATGGAAACATAGGTGATAGAATTACTTTGTTATCTTAAAAACTTCCTGGGATATCATGATTTTAAAATCACAATTTTGGACTCTCCAAAAACGCTTTATACAAATCACTACAGAAACGTGACGTCACACTCGTATTTTCTGTGTCTTAACACAGTGCGCATCGTCAGGAGATTCCTCACTCTGCAGTCCTAACCACCGGTAGCTTGAGCCTTGCCCCCGCTGCTGGGGGCTAATATCTAGGTTTAGGTTTTTATACATTATATTGTAAAAACTTAAATCTAAGAAAAAACTGAATAAATACAGACATATTTTAATAACACATTTATTTTATACATTCACTCTACTTTTAAATAATTAAAACGACACAATCTTAAAAAAAAGAATACCAATTTCTTAATAAATATAACTAACATCAGATCAAAAAAATGTTTTTTCTGGATTTTTTTCCACAATTTTAATAACTGATGGAATGTTTATTAACAAATTTTACACTTAAACTAGGAAAAAAGAAAATTAAAAATGAGGCAAGCATACTTTGCCTGCAAATAATTCTGATATGACTGTAATCCATAGTGAGAGTACAAATAAAATATAAGAGATTCCAACTTGGTGGCTGTTTGGCAGCTGGTATGGTTGTCCTCCGATTTCATCCACATGGAAGCCCATGGGGAATATAACAGCTGCCAGGCAGAACATGACCACTGCAATAATAAATATCAATGAATAGCTTTGCATAGATAGTCACTATAATAGTAATTTTACTAACATAATAAATGTTAAAGTTTGGATGTTTTTTACTCTGTCATGGCTGAATGGGTCAGGTTGAAATTTGGAACACAGGTTATCATCTAGAATAGCACATTGGCTACTTTTTATAACCAACTACGCAGTTGGTGTAGTGTGCTAGGCCAGTGTAGTGGGTTATGGCCTTGACTCTCATTGTGAGAGAAGGCCCCGAGTTCCAGGAATTAATTAAATTTTTAGTTGCTATTTTATTTCATCCAGCAAAGGACCAGAAATGAGAAATCTTAAACTTAAACAAGTTTTTATATTTTTTGTTGGTACACAAATTATAAAACATTATGACCTTGATTACAATGACGACACTACTTCACACATAGCTGATTCAGCCCAGGATATAGGCATCCTTCCTCTCGCTGATCTTTTGTTTTGTGTTAGTTTTCACTATGACTTACTTGCAGCAAATCCAACCCATCTGGCATATGGGATAACATTGCGATCAAAATGACTGGTCGCCAGTAGGATTACAGTGGTTGTAATACAGATACATCCAATAAAAATGCTGACAAGAGCTAATAGCCATTCTGGTTGAAGATCTGGAGTGTAGCACATCTGAGGTCTATTGTACATTGTTATACATGACCACATTAAGCCCAGTCGAGTATCACCTGCAATAATGACATTCATTACATTTTTTTATTATGAAGGAATGTGTGGATTTTGTGGACACCATAGCTTGTTCTTACCTCCGACGTCAGTAATTATCCAATCAGGCATTGCAAGGCTTACGATTGCAAAAACATCAGCGGCCATGAAAAGGGTTCCAGATATCACGGTTAGTTTATCCATTTTCTTATATGTTTGATGTAGTTCCAGTAATATTTCACTTATTACCTACTCTAACATATCATAAAACATTGTTGGGCAGCAAGACAAAACTTGTACAAAATTTTTGCGTACTTTTATAATATTATGAGTTTTTAGCACAGCTATTCTTAGTTCGAAATAAAATTAGGTTTTCTGGAAATCTGGAATTTAACAATATTCAAGACAGTGCATAACTGCATAACATGTAGCTAGACCTGTTTCCACAATGAGGGAAACAACAGAGGGGAAATTAGGGAAGGGGAAAGAGCTGTAAGTGACATGCCTAATCAAAAACAAATTTAAAAACTTTGTCATATTGAGGGCGTATAATTAGTCTACAGACTCTTGAAAGCTTAAATATTATTGAGATTGTTTGCAATTAAAAATTTGAATCACTTTCTCTCAAAACTATACCAGAATATAATCTTCATTGAGGCGAGGGAAAGGAAATTATTAAGTGGAAACACACAGTATGACAGTGACAGTGAGCCATACAGACCTTAATAACTTACTCTCAACATACTCTAGGTACACAATAAAAGCCATAAACCAAACTTACTCTACGTATTAGGGTTATTTACACTACTTGGCTTTTATGTTACACTAGCAGTGCACTACAGTGTAGTTACCGTTCCCGTTATTTTCCCGATATAAAAGTAACCTACGTGTTCTTCCAGACTATAATCTGTGTTCCAAATTTCCAAGACTATAATCATTGTGTAACAAACATTCAAAATTTCTACTACTATTGACATTTATAATATTAATATTACAATCTGTATATACGTTACGACGTGATTGAGTAACAAACATTCAAACATCTAGTTTTCATTGACAGGCGCGAGGTTTACGGCGGGTGACCCAGTAATTCAATATTAATATTACTAGGATCCTACTGCGAGGTCGTTTCTCTCGAACTTTTCCAAGACAAGCAAACAATTGGTAGTGATAGTTTTTGATCCTCTAACACAATTGTTGCGTAGGATTCCAAAGAACGAGGTAGAATTGGGATTGTTTCAGGATTTTCCAACTAGGATACCTCCGTTAAATCTTTCAATCATTTTACGGCACCAATCCACACGATTTTGATGTTTAAAGATTTAACCGTTGAATTATCTGCTGATAGGTCACACTCTTTGTCAGTCTCTTTATCTTCAGTCGTTACCACGTTTATTTAATACTAAATCCATGAAAGTTTGAGAAATCGTAAAAACTCAGAATTAATGACTTTATTATATTGTTTATAAGTGGCCAGTTCTAAGAACTTTCAGTTTGACCTCGTATTTAAAATTAAAGTTAATGACTTAAAATTAAACGGAGTAGGTCTATATCTAACCACGACCGTTGATAGCCGCCGTCGAGAGGGTGGACCTCTCTCAGAATTTTGGGATAAATGGGCACAGGTTGAAACACACTTAAAATATTTTTGGGATTTTTTTACCAACTGTACTCTTTGATTATCAATCAAATATATGACTAATTAATTTATGCTTTATTATTTTGTGACATAATAACTTGACCATTAAATTATTTGGGTTTTCTAATATTTTAAGTCATTTACTATAATGTTATTTTGTACGGGGCTTAATCACGATCTAATTGATTGTTTAATTACCTCGACGTTTCGGTAGCGTTACAACCGCCGTGGTCTCGAGAAGATTCATCATTCACTCAAGAAGACTCATCGACATTTACTATGTTTAACTGAATTGCAAGAGTAATTAGCATTGTAGCCGTACTTATTATTAGACGATAAATAAATTGACACTAGATTTTTAAATGTACTTGTACCTACTTTCAGACCAACAGCCGCTTGTTGGAGACTGAATAAAACCTGATAAAGAAAACAATCTTTCTACAGGTCCTGATGAGCACAAAGTTGTGTTCAATTGTGTGAACACACTATTTTATATTTGGCTACCGCCCAACAATTCAATCAATCAATTTATTGCATAACACAAAGCTGATTCTATCATTTTGAAAGATGACCAACTCTACCAACAGTATTCAAAACAGGTGCAATGTTAAAAAATATTGGTGGTGGTGGATATTTCACACACAACGCCATCTGACCCCAAACTCTAACTCTGTTGCCAACTCTGACTGCTTTATCATCATTACACATGGGAAAGTATCAGACTTTTGGCAGTTATTCTACCGCCAAGCAGTAATGTGCAAACAGTACCTACTGTGTTCCGGTTTGCAGGGCAATGTTTCCAGAGAAATTACAGAGCTTAGATATATAATATCTTAGATCCCGGAGCTCTGGGTGATGAGCGCAGTGCAGTGCTAGGCATTCCCAGCAGCTGAGGCTCTTCGGAACCGCGGCTATTCTTCAAGCCACGATTGTGGGGACGGCTGTGGGGGTGACCTCTACTGCCGACCATCTTGGCTATAGTGAGAGGTCGAATAAGGCGGAGGCGCGAGAAGAGAAAAAGACTCGCTCATCCGCGGAGGCGGAAGTGGAAGAAGGGGTGGGATTGAATTTCGTATCCACTTGGAAGGCTCAGACGTCGGACGGTTAGGATCGTCCGGTTCCATACTTAAGGATAGGCTTTCCTAAGGAGGTGCCGAACTCTGATGGCACGTCACTAAGCTGTTGTCTAGCCTGTCTATTAAGTTCTAAAATACAACAAAGATTTTGGGAACTATGTTTAGTAACTATAGGTACATACGAACACCTGCGTAAACATTAGTTTAATAGTTAATACCTACTAGCAAATATTTGCAAATAAACACAACTCCTAAGCAGCCGTTTTCTCTTTACTTTTGCTAGGGACGCTAGGGTTTTCGCGACTTTAACGGCGACGCTAATATTCCTACTTCGTCAATACCTAGTAGTGGTACTAAATTGGAATCGCATTCTCTTAGTAGGATTTGTTGGTTAGTTGTTAAGGTAATTAACATTAATAAAACTTCACAATTTTTGCTTTGAGTGCATTTTATTAGTCATTTCGAAGTCCATTTTAAGCCATAGTCGTCGTTTATCGATTTATATTACATTCGTCTATTACTTATTTATTAAAAGTGCAGAGTGTGCAAGATAAATTCGGGTAGTGAATGTACAGTAAGTATAAAAAGATCAAAATAGATTCGAATCGATAAAACATCCAGCGAACAGGGAGTGCAATGCGTGTAAAATTAAATGTTATGCCATGCAAGAAAGGCTATTAGCCTTAGCCTATAGGCATTTTTACTATTGAGCAAACTACTGTTATTTTTTAATAAATAAAAAGTAAGGAAACTTAGATAGCTAACAAATAGTTCATGATTTATTTGGTTTAATTAATTGAGTAATAAAATTATCGTGGTTAGTAAGTTTAACCTCATTTTCTTTAGTACAGAACACAATAATTGTAGCTCTTGCCAAAAACGCACGATTTGTTTAGAATACGGTTATATAAAGTAGTCATGCGGGCAATTTCATTATATAGGTAGGTATATAATGTACATTCACTGCCTTTCTTTTTTTTTTTTTTTTTTCATTGCCTCCTATATATTATATGTCTCTGTACATAAAATTATCGTCGTACGCACTGTTAACAGCCTATCGTTGGATAGATATAAATAGAACCTCATACTTATCTGCTCCACCTCTCAATAATTGTTCTCGCTTTTGTAATTTTATAAGGCAATAGACCCTTCGGTAGATAAAATGACACTACCTAACGACGTTAACATGAAAAGTTAATGGCATACGATAGTGGTGCCACTTTTCGCGGATCAGATAAGTTTGTTGCTCTGTAAGTCAGGTGAATGGTTTCAAGCCGGTGCAGTAGGAGCAGTGTTGGTGGTCGCCGTTGATGCGGTATCGTCGGGCTCATCAATTTGCAGCCACGGCATTCGCTTCTGGAGCTCTTGTCTGAAAATTAAATACATTTTCCCTCTATTAGCTGCTAAACTGCGAAAAATGTTGCTCGAACACATATTGTATTGTAGTTTATTTATGTAGAGTCAATTAATCCATCCATAATTTTTAACTTTTACAGTTCCACATTTGTACATATTTATACAGATATAGACATAGATATACAGATAGATACAAATTGATTGAATAACCATATTGAAAATTCTATGTGAAATCAGGCATTTACTCGTAGCTAATAGTTTTATCAAACCAGCCTTATCCTTACCTATATTCCAACTTATGTCAATTGAATATTTTTCACGAAAATCTTGGCAAATTTTGGACCCACCTGTATTTTGGATGGCTGATGGCATAGACCCATGGGTCTATGCAAGCGACTGCTTTACACGCTACGGCGGGAATCATTGTCACCTGAAATTGTAACAATATAAAACATCAATCATAATTATATTTTATATTGTGATGATAATAGAACAATGCCCGTTTCATCCATGACACTGATATTGATAAGCACATTCGTGCCTGTTTTATTTTATTCGTCATTGATCTAAAAGTGAGGGTGTGTTAACCGTAGCTAACAAGGGGCAAACGTTACTGGTGTGAAGGGCACGGTTTCCAAAGTTTAATACAAAAATTACAGGCCAAATTGGTAAGGTGCTACCGTAAGGAATACTGATGTATAGATGTTGTATAACTTGACATTTTACATTCCATTAACTTCCACATTAAATTCCATTAGCCACATTAGTGTCCACTGTCTATATTTTATGAAACTTTAGATTTAACTAATGTTAGATCAGATAATATATTGTAACGGACAGGTTGAATCAGATTACTCTATAATATATTGTGAGAGTTCTTTGAGTAGGTATCCAAATATTAAATTTTATACATGTTAACATTCTTTTATTGACATTGTTTTATTTTATACAAATTGAATTATTATTATCATTATTTTTGATTATTATTTTTATTATTATTTTTTGATTTTTCTATACATAATGACATTCTTTAAAATTGCTCACACGGCTAAACTGCAAGAGCTACTACTGCAAGACTTTGGATTCTACATGAAACCACACACTTGTCAAAGTCCATAACATCATCCTGCTGAAGCACAAGACGTTGGCGTAATTGTACTCATCAAACATATCACACTAACATAACACACCGGGATAGAAGCCAGAAATTAATACATGATGAATCAGATGACATACATGATACAACCGATTAAAAGTTAAAAACGAAAAAAGAAGAAGAAGACTATCAGCTGACTATTATTATCATTGTATAAATTCAGACCAATGGAAACTGCGTTGCCAGACATATTGCATGCCTCTAGAAGAAGAGGCCAGTTTGTATGGGTCAATTATTTAAATGTTTTGTATCATCTTATCTTACCTGCAAACAGCAATAAAGATTTTTGTATTTGTATTTGTATTTGTAAGGTAACTTGGACTCCTCATATTAAATTAGCTGCGTGGTACAGACAGACATGAAATAAAAAAGTCACCATACCACTACGTCCACATTGGGGACGTAGTTTTTAATATTTGGATCTTATTTTGTAGTACATGTACAAGTATTATTTAATACAATAATATGAAAAAATGAATACCCCCGGCGTGAGCAGTGCCTGATCCCCGAAGGCCCCAATGAGCGCCATGACCCCGTAAGGTGTCCACGAGGCCACAAAGAGAAAGCAGACTGTAAGTGCTGCCTTCGCTATCCGGATTTCAGCCGATTCCGCGCCGGAGCTCTGGTTAGCACGAAGTGACTCCACATTCATTTTCTTCGCTTGCTCTCTGTAAGTTATAAGTTTTAATATTTTTTTTCCGTAATTTCAATTAATAATTTTTTAAATTAAACTAGCCCCCAAACTTTAATGCATATTGAATCAAAGCATTTAATGATTAAAAGTATTTTCATCTCAAGCATCGCTTGCGTCAACTTAGGTAGGTATGGTAATGATAGGTATACTCGTACTTGTAGAGTCCATCTCAGGAAATAACACACTTTCGCCAGTTATTCTACAGCCAATAGTAAACGTTCCTGTTCCGGTTTGAAGGGCGTTATTTCTGGAGAAATTACAGGGCAAAGACATCAACCATCTTATATCTCCGGTTAATGAGCGCAGTAGGTATATACTTATTAGATAAAAGTCACATTACTATTATGAGCAGTTATTATTATTATTTACCTATGACTATTGCTTACGATACGACATACGACGCATATCTGACACGTCCCTTAATTCTGAATTAAATAAATAAAGAGCAAACTGTGACTTTTAAGCAAATTAATGGGAACGCAAATTAGACAATAAAAAAAATTGGTAGTCATAGGGACTGCCGATAGAAGCGAAAACTAATAACTCAGAAATTTACAGCTCACTTTGGAAACTACGCGGGTGACACCGGAGGGCGTAGCCATGAGCATGGCCATCTAGATCATCCGAGTTTACTCGCAGATTTCTTTCATTTACGAACGTGACGTTTGAGTCAGGCGCGATTTGAAGGGGGAGGGGGGGCTTGAGTCACAGGGGACATTAGAATTGGAATAGGATATACAAGAGTGAGTGATAGTATATGCAAGAGTGATCCATAGAGTGATTCACAAGTTCTGTAAGTATGGATGTAGTCAGAACTTTTTTTGTAGTGGCACGCAGTTCCACCAAATGCACACCAATGATACACCGAGTTCTCCAATAAATTATGGACTTACGATTTTCGAGAGTTAGAGTGCCCCCACAAAAAAGAATTGCAAAAAATAAATTGGCAGTGTTTGACTCAGTCAGTGACGTCGTCAGCGACTGCCGCTATCGGCAGTAAGTGGAAACTTATAACTCTGTATTTGATATGCACTTCTATAAGTGGAAACTTATAACTCTGTATTTGATAACTCACTTTGGAAACTACGCGGGTGAAACCGGAGGGCGCAGGGCACTGCTAGTATGGAATAAATTGATCTTCAAAGCATTGTCGGCTAAATAAGTCTTCTAAGTATGGCCATCTAGACTAGATAATATGTGTAATGGTATCCATGGTAACACGCCATGGCAATCTGCTTGCGCATTTCTATATAGCCATGGTCCCTAGGACACCTGAAGATTTCTGTCGTTCCCGAGCGTGATGCTTGAACTCAATTCATACATTCACAGCCTACGAAAAATCTGTGTGTGGTGCGCCGAAAGAAGTTTTAATTTCATAAAGGCCTGGATATGGTAGGTATAGATATCGAGCGGTACTTGCCTGAGCGCCGCCTCGTGGGCGAACACCTGCTTCACGATCCCGCTGTAGAAGTAGATGATCATGGACATGGGGAACACATAGGAACACGTGAAGATACACGCCACGAACAACTTCGTGTCGAACGTGTTTGTCAGGTAGTCGAATGTGCATGATGTTAGGTAGCCCTCTGGAATTAAATTAGGTATTATAAGTTAAAACACCGTCAAAGTTATCAGCTTTTCTAGAATTTTAGATGTTAAACTTATTACTTAATAATAATTAATAAACGACTTTTTTGTATTCGTATGTGGTCAGCAAAATGCGACTTAAGTTATTACTTCATTTATCATCTTTTTAATTATTGTACTTTACTTTATACCTATAATGCCATTAAACCGGTTTCCTGTTAGGTTATGCGTTTGCAACTACGGACTTTCCCGTTAGATTACAGACAGTTGGAGAGTGCTTAGTCGTCGAGGAGACAAACAATATACATAAGTGGCAACAGTTTCAATATCTACAATTTTGGTCTTCTATTTTGTTTTCAACCTGATGGCTATCCTGCCAAAAATGATCCGCTTTAGAGAGGGCTATTACTTAGCTAGCCCGGTTTGCGATGAACACAGCTATTTACGAGTACTACGTGTAACATATAGTAATGCAGTCTTCCTGGAGGTAACGTATTTTATCTTGGATAATCAAAACCACTAGCAGAATAGCAGTCTAGTTAATGTTGGTGGAAAATGTATTGTGTGAAGAAGTTTTTACTCTCTCGATAAATAAACAAATTATTTCTGTGTAAATTTACACAAGCGAGTGTGATTGAGAACTAAGTTAGTTGTAAATAAGAGTTGAATACCTGTGAATATATATTTACCTGGTACGTATCTACCCCAAATTTTGAATAGCGGTAGGAGAGCCCATGGCGTCGCATATATCCATACGAAGGCCATCATCAATAGGACTTTCCCTCGAGATAACCTGCCGTCCAGAGGCCTTGTTATCGTTGAATGTCTGCAGAAAAAACACATTGATTGAAAAAACGTGTTTCGTTATTATTTATATTATTAACGATAGGTCGGCGTAGAAACGGCGTACTGTCTGCGTTCTGCGTAGCAGTGCAAAGATAATATTATATTTATGTCGATTCCGATGATTTCACTATCATGTTAAATGTGCTGTATTGTGTTTTTAGAAATACATTAATATTATTTATATCAATTTGTAGCTGTGTATCACTGTGAGCGTGAAGACAGAACTGCAGCGAAGCGACGACGTAGCATTGCCACTGTAGCGATTTTACACAGTTTGTGTTCAACGTAGCTGTGGAACGCTGGGAATGAACAGATTCATTGATGACGATAAGATCGTAACAATTAAGTACAGATTAGCAAAAAAGTCGACCTGAGCTAACTCTGCCTTAGTGTAGCAGTGTGCTATCTGACAATGTTGCTTCACTAACAGCTTTATAATACGTGAACTACATCATTATCCCTAATCCAACGAATATGTATTTTTTTTGATGTTGGTAAATCTTCAAAGCATTTACGATAGTACTGGTAGACTCGTTTAGACACTTTTTGTCATAATCATAACTAGCTCTTTATCGTTTTTGCTGGAGTAAGTCACTTCCAATTCAAGCACTAGTTTACGCAGGTCGTTGCTTCACTTCGCCATAGGGTGCAGCTCTGGGTTTGCTTAGACGTGGTTTCCTCTCTCCTAACCGTCTACGCCAAAGGTTTTAGTTCTACAAGTGCTACGAACTTGCTAATTCTATAGGTCACTCTATTCCTATCACAAAGCGTATTGCAAACGGTTCCTTTTAATGTGTTTTCAAAGAGCTCGTTGAGCTCTTTTCTACTAAAAATGAACCTGTCTCTTTCCGAGATAGGAGTTTGTTGTAGTTACCTGTCATACGCGATGCAGGCGTTAGTCATGCCCGCACCGATCCCACTGTAAGCTCCCATGAGTGCGAACACTTGACAGCCGGCGTTGCCCAATGCGAAACCTTTCATGGCGCTGTTGTAAATGAAAATAGGCGCCTTTGCCATCATTATGAAGTCAAGGACAGATAGTTGTAGAATCAGGAGGTTACTTGATGTTCTTAGACTTTTTGTTCTGTAAAAGAAATGTAGACAATGATATTTGCATTTTAAAAGTACATACATAATTAATTTACAGTACTGGTTAATTTTCATCTATGTTTTATTAATTAAATTTTTTTTCATTTCGTACATTTAAATGCTTTATTATCCAAAAAAATAAAGTTAAAATTATTATTTAATTTGATACTCAACTAAAACATCAAATTTCATATATTATGTAACACATTTATAAACTCTACTCGTACATATCAACGTATTAAGTCGTCAAAGTATTTTTGTTTATTTAGCGTAATTTTTCATCTATCTATCTATCTAAAATGGTAAATACCGTAAGTTTATAATTTAACGGCGTTGGATTGCAAACTAATCTAACCTACCTATTATAAAGCTACGGAGGTTATTTTTCTTAATTTATGGTGCGCGCTGTATAATCCGATGCGTTTTATTATACCGTGACATATAAAAGACAAAGTGCATCTAGTAATAAGTGGTAGTACTTACGTAGAAAATATAAAAATGACCAATCCGTTCCCGAGCAAGGCGGCTGCGGTGAAGAACGTGTAGAGTAGCGCCAGCGCGGTGTGCGCCGACGCGGGCGGCGCCGGGTACGAGAGCCAGTGCTCCGGCACCGCCGCCAGGTCCTCGCCGGTCAGACCTGCGCCTAGCAGCTCCAGCTCTCCCGACCTGCCATGAAAGTCGTCAAGGCAAGGGCAAACGTCAACGTGTTCCAGTTTGAAGGCCGATGTTATCAGAGAAATCACGGGACATAGAGAGAAATCATTTTATATTTCTGAGTAACGAGCGCAGTGCAGTGCTAGGTAATGATTTGGACCCTTCGGGGTTGTGGTCGTAATATCGTGACACTGTACTGTTATGGGCAGACGTAATGCTTACCATCAGGCACATGTCCTGCTTCATGTCAACAAAAAAAAACTTTAAACACTAGTGAACATGTTAAAAATAAACTGATTTTTACGCTCGCTGTTCTAACTTTTTACACCAATAAAAATAATAATTAGTAGATTCGTATCCCGCTTTTTCCTAATTCATTAATTATAACTCAAAATACACCGAGATGACTGGCCTCGTGGCTTAGTGGGTCGTAACTCTGCCTGCGAAGCCGAGGGTCGTGGGTTCGATTCCTACCCAGTGCAAATATTTGTGTGATGAATTCAAATATTTGCACTGTGTCTGGGTGTTTCTATATATAATAAGTATGTATTTACAACTATATAAGTATTAATATCAGCTATCTGGCCGCCATATTACAAGCTTTGCTTAGTTTGGGGTCAGATGGTGTTGTGTGTGAATTGTCCACCAATATTTATTTACTTATTTATTTTATTTATCTCACAACGTTTTGGCCATAGTTACCTATGAAATTAAATTCATCATCATCAGCCGCAAAACGTCCACTGATGAACATAGGCCTTCCCCTAGATTTCCACAACGAACGGTCATGCGCAACCTGCAACCAGCGGTTTCCAGCGACCTTTATGAGGTCATCTGTCCATCTAGTGGGAGGCCGTCCAACACTGCGTCTTCCGGTTCGTGGTCGCCACTCGAGAACCTTTCTTCCCCATCGGTTGTCAGTTCTGCGAGCGATGTGGCCTGCCTATTGCCACTTCAGCTTGCTTACTCTTTGAGCTATGTCGGCCACTTTCGTTCTTTTGCGAATGGATATCCTCATTACGGAATCTGTCGCGCAAAGAGACTCCGAGCATAGCCCTCTCCATAGCTCGTTGTGTGACTTTGAGATTCGTTATGAGGCCCACAGTTAAGGACCACGTCTTAGTTCCATAAGCCATCACTGGCAACACGCACTGGTTAAAGCCTTTCGTCTTTAGGCATTGGGGTATTATAAAATTCAATAATGAAATTAAAATGTAATTGTACGAAACCTCGTTTAGTTTAATACATATTTTTAAAATAAATTTAAGATTCCGAGAATTTTAACTTCGGAACATATAATTACGATTTACGGTAGTTTCAACAAAATGTAGGTAAGGGTTAAATAGAATCACTGATATAAACCATAAAAGTTAAACAGAGACAGCGTAGTTAAAAAAATTGTGGCGTTTCCACTCGTCAGACAACATATTTTTCAGTGTTTCAATGTATTTTAAAATTAATTGGCTACTTTCATAAACAAATGAGTTAAAAAATATTAACAAGAACAAAATTAAAAATTTTGATTAACCCCGACTACCTCGGATCTCGCATCATCTGTATAACGTTCTACTAGTCAAGCCCTTTCATTTGATACCCATATTAAGGGAGTTGTGAAAAAAGAAGTGTATTTCGCCATTTTGTGGTAGCGGCCATCTTGAATTTAAATTTGTCATAGTGCAAAGTGCTCTACTAATCAAGCTCTTTCATTTGATACCCATATTGAGGTAGTAGTGAAAAAAATACTACAATTCGGCATTTTGTGGTGGCGGCCATCTTGGATTTGAAATTTGTTATAATGTATAGTATTCTACAAGTCAAGCCCTTACATTTGACACCCAAATTAAGGTAGGTTGTGAAGAAATATTTTGTCCGTCATTTTGTGGAGGCGGCCATTTTGAATCGATATTAACCAAACATAGCTAAGAACATCCGCACGGATATTAACCTTCAAATAAAAAAACCGCATCGAAATCGGCCCATCCGTTTGACCTCTACGGTGCCACAGACAGACACACACACATACAGACAGACAGACAGACAGACAGACAGACAGACAGACAGACAGACAGACAGACAGACAGACAGATAGACAGACAGACAGACAGACAGACATCGACGTCAAACTTATAACACCCCTTTTTTTGGTCGGGGGTTAAAAAAGACAACGGAAGAAAAATATGGAACTAAAAGTCTTACTTGAGAGCCGCAAAATGAGCACCGGAAAAGTACTCTACTGTATCGTTTTCCATGATGGAGGTCTGCAGGTGCTGCTTCTTGGATGTGTGTGAGCAGTCCTCGGAAGTGCGTCCACTCCGTGACTGACTGCTGGCGCGTCCCCGCCGCTCTCGGATTTTATATCAGTTCTGCACTAACTGGATTCCCCAGATAATCCCCCTGACACCCTATAAAAGATTAGCCGAGATTTTGGCTCGCGCACTGACACAGATTTACGTTGAATTACATTTAAATCATACTACGTTTCGAAACAGGAGGCATTGATGAAGCCCTACAATCGGACACAGCTGATTTATTTTAGTTTTGTGTTTTTTTTTAAATAGTAGGTATATATTTTAAAGATTGTTGGAAAAGTTGGAATGGATTTCAATCTAAATGTTGAAAAATGTCTGATCTCCAAAACTTAAACGCAGTTTAGTTACTCACCGTCGTCAGTTTCAGAATTCAATTTGCCCTTCTCGCTAGAAAAGCGTACCGAAATTGGGGTCAAAAATCATCTAGTGCATTACATCGGAGTGCATACTAAAATTTTGCAAAGTTTCATCTGAATGAGGCATTTTCTGGATGCAAATATAAGGATATTTGGATATTTGTCAAAGAAAGTTTTCAATTTTGTCAAGGCGCCTCCCTATGTATCATTTCAATTTCAAGAGCAATTTGATAAGCGTATGTACCTATATATTAATAATTTGACACACATCTTGACTCATTATCACAAAAATCTTTAATTCTGAAGAATAAAAGCGCAGTTTTGGCATCGGTATAGTACGAATACGTCTACCTGGGTCAAAAAATCCTATTAGGTAGGTCCAACTTCGACAAAGAGGTCCAGCGAAGGATCAAACTCGGATGGGCAGCGTTCGGGAAACTTCGGCACATATTTGCGTCTAAAATACCCCAATGCCTAAAAACGAAAGTCTTTAACCAGTGCGTGTTGCCAGTGATGGCTTATAGAACAGAGACGTGGTCCTTAACTGTGGGCCCCATAACGAAGCTCAAATTCACACAGCGAGCTATGGAGAGAGCTACGCTCGGAGTCTGTTTGCGTCGACATCGGATCGGATCCGATAGTTAAAAAAAAAAAAAAAAAAACAGATTCCGTCATGAGGATATTCGCAAAAGAACGAAAGTGGCCGACATAGCTCAAACAAGCTGAAGTGGCAATAGGCAGGCCACATCGCTCGCAGAACTGACAACCGATGGGGAAAAAAGGTTCTCGAGTGGCGACCACGAGCCGGAAGATGCAGTGTTGGACGGCCTCTCACGAGATGGACAGATGTTCTCACAAAGGTCGCTGGAAACCGCTGGTTGTAGGTTGCGCAGGACCGTTCGTTGTGGAAATCTAGGGAGAAGACCTATGTGCAGGCAGTGGATGTCTTGCGGCTGATGATGATGATGACAGTACACCAGAGTTTTTTATTCGAATAGAAATAAAAAATTAAAATTCACTATCGACTGGATACACCAAGATTGTAATCATCTGGAAAACCTCGCTCAGGAAACTCAATTCACAGCCTAAACGTTCTTCCTCCGATGGCAATTGCCGCGGGGGCGAGTGGGAACATACCCACCCTTATACTGAAGGTGGAATCAAAAGTCAAAACAGTGCCCTCGAAATTTTCGAAGGATATGCATTCCATCCATTCCATACTATGATTTTAAAATAATGGTATTGTAAGGGACTAAAGCTACTGAGACTGAAATTTATATAAATATTTTCCATCCTGGTCACGGCTCATCAATTTTGTAACCGCCCCCCCCTTATTAAAATTTTTTTGGAAAAATATATCCTAGAGATCCGGTGAATATAAATAATGAACAAACAAACAAACATCCGAAGCCTAAAGGTACTATGAAGTATTGTGTAACGTATGAAGGTCTAGTGTGAAAATATCAAGTCGTAAGAAGTGTAGGTTTGAATTATTGTAGTAGTTAGTTGTATTATCGAAGATTTGAAGATTGAATTGAATTAAGAAATGTATTGGCCATGTGATCGTCTAACAGAATAGGACTCTACGTTGTGTTTGAAAGTAACCCAGACAAGTTTCTGTCAATCCTCAGTAAATCTAAATCCTAACTCTCTACGTCATTTTCCTAACAGAAGTAATTCCATAATGTTAGATAGATCTTAAATTCTACCCTGCTAAGTCTCCTAAAAGCTTTACAATAAACAACAGGCATTATTCTGAATGTCCTTAAAGTCACTTGTTGTTATAAAACCTTTCACCAGTTTATTTAGAGAAATATTAAGTTATTGTTAGTCTATATGCCAAATCAACCCCCTCTATTGATAAGTTTCCAAACCAAATTAAAGCATATAAGTTATGGATTTAACCATTAGTAAAATCAAGTTAGTTCAGAAGTAATAATATAGGTGGCGCTAAATTAAAATTTAATCCTTTTAGTTCTTTCTCTGTCTAAACATTAAATATCTAATATTGCCAGTGTAAGGAAATTATCACCCTAACTTTGAGAAAAGTAATTTCCTATATAAATTAATTTTGAAGTTTATAAAATATACTTGAGAAAGTAACTTGCATGAATTTTAGTTATAATTTATAAGTTCTTCAGTTCTATTAGGATCAGAATAATAGTTATATCTAACAGCTTATAAAATTATGAAATATAATTATCTACATTCAGTGTTGTTTCTGTTTAAAGGAGATTATGAGCTTAGTTCTGAATGTAATTGGCTGTTAAATAGAACTTTTGCCTATCTGTGTTTTTATGATAGTGAAGAAAAGAATATATGTGATTTAAAGTCATTTATTTTTTGACTATATTAGTTTAAAGAAGGACCTCGAGAGTGCTCACTTCTGATTTCAATGACTCTACACCCATTCACAAGCCCTAGACAGTCAGAAAGAACGGGCAAGAAAACTGACCGCCATCTTATACATAAATATACATAACTATAGGTACACAATTATACAAATCAAGAGTACAACTCAACTCCAATTCTTTAAACACTTAGAAGTATAAATTTTAATGATAATCTTTAGGGTTTAAGGTATAAATCAATAATGTTAAAATTTGTAATTGTACTGTAAGTTTCAGAAGAATACCTTTATGTCAGCATCATCCTCCATTTCAGCTAAGGACTTACTAACGGACACGGCTCTGCTTGGTCCGGCCTCCCCAAATCTTACAGAACAGAAATCTCTCTATCTTGGAGATAAAAGTCTGATAGTTATTATAAACCCAAAAGAGTTACCCAATGGAAAAATCTCAATTCTGTCTTTTTGTTAGTAAGAATTGGTATTAAGCTGGTTATGACATAACAATCTCCTTCAGCTTATAGTATACAATAGATACAAAAAATCTCGTGACCATAGTTAAACAACATTTGTATTAACTTACTATTCTTCAGATAGTCATTGGAATCATAAAATACATATTGATCAACA
This sequence comes from Ectropis grisescens, assembly GCA_017562165.1. NCBI lineage: Eukaryota > Metazoa > Arthropoda > Insecta > Lepidoptera > Geometridae > Ectropis > Ectropis grisescens. The sequence continues at coordinate 12,674,308 of CM029777.1, read as the reverse complement.
TATTCATCAATAGGAATCTAGAGTAAAATTACATGAGTATCAGGTAACACGCAATCAGGCAATATAGTAGGTATTATCATCGACGTTTAACATCATAATGTATCATGTAATATCTACACGATATAATTTCAAACAGTTCCTATCGTAATATAACTTCTCATCAGATATACAATTCAAAAGTATATTATATTATACTTTAGAGAATAAAATGTCAAGTTAAAAGCTGTAATGAAATCATGAAACACAGTGGACAATCTACACACATTTAAAATACACAGAGCTATATGAAAATGAAACATACTGTACATATTGGTAAAAGTTTCATACATGTGTTAGCGTTACGCTAGATAAATAATTCCACATCTCATCTTCCCATCAGTGAAGAATAACATATTAGACAGTAAACTTTGAAGTTATTCGCGTACCCTCATTAAATGATAAAACTCTATCAGTAGTTGGCGTTACGCTGTTATATCAGGTATATGTTGTTATGTTATATTAGGCTAAAACTCTATCAGTAGTTGGCGTTACGCTGTTATATCAGGCATATGCGGTTATGTTATATTAGGCTAAATCTCCATCAGTAGTTGGCGTTACGCCGCTATATCAGGCATATGCTGTTATGTTATTTTAGGCGCTCAACATCAGGTAAATGTGGAAATATAAGATACAAATTCAACAAAAGTTCTAACACCAGTTAGCGTTACGCTGTTATATTAGGTATGGCAGTTATGTTATATTAGGTAAGTATAGAAATTTTACATCAGGCATATGTTGAAACATAAGATACCAAACTCAACACCAATTTGCGCTACAAAGTAAAATTTAAGTTTCACCGTTTTACATCAGTCAAATGTGGAGGTATTAATTACAAATTTATCAAGATATTCCTAGTCAAACAAAGTAGACACAAAGTATTAATTATGCAACTCACCGAAGACTGCATCTCCAAATAGTTATGACATTACTTGGATTTTACATTTAATCACTTAAATTTACTATAATAGGCAATACATTTAAAGTTAAGTTTAATTTAATAAACTGCCCGTACTAAGTCACAAAATCAAAAAGCCAACCAGTCCGTTCTAGGTGAAATCGTCGAAAAAAACCATCTCTATCGTGCGTGATCCCTTAAATACCCCCAGAAAACGTATTCAGCGATCACCGCGTCCTCGCCGACTCCAAGGAGTTCAGAGTGTTCAAAGAATATCTCGATTTCAGCGATTCCAACGATCTTAGCGTATTCAGCGAATGTTCTGAACTGGTTATTCTCTTTCTCCCTCGCACTCATGCTCTCAGTATATCTCCGTCCCTTTCCAGCTAGCAAGCCGCCGTGACTCGTGACGTCATCTCATCATTTCTGACTATTTCTCGTACTGGAAAGATCTTTTACAAAAATCATATTGTACTAGAGTAAAGCTTATAATTCATTCATTAAGGTAATTAATTTTACTCCAAATTTCGCTAATTAACTCATTATATTCAAGATTTGTGTAGTATCATTCTATTCATTCTATTTAATTTTATTTCTTCTCCTTTTTTTTTTTTCAAGCTTGGCAATTTCATTCTGCCGTTATCTGTCATTCAAATTCGCGCTATTTTCATGTAAACAAATCAAAGTTGTTTCGTTTTCTTTCCCAGATATCAAATCGAATATGAGAAGTCTCCAAATTGTGAAAAATGAATTATTTCTTGCATTTCAGACATTCATATAGTGTGGTGATCAGTGTTTATCAACTCGCAAGGAAGATCTCATGTGACCAAATTCCTGATGTTTGTGAAATGTAAATACGCCGCCTAAGTTTCATAATCCAAGAAATATCGACGTCCCCAGCATACAAAGTAACCTCCAGCCCGAACCACCCTGGGCGAAGCCACACTCTGGACCTCTCAAGAGTCTCCGGATACTTAGCCAGCCACTGGCCCCAGACAAGTCTTCGTGCTAATGTAACATTTAATATTACTATCTCCTGAGGAAAAACATTATCATTAATTTCACATTATAATAAAATATTTATTTATTCTAAATTAAAGTAGTTATTTATTATCAGTATTCCTTAAAGGACAGTCCCTGTCTGATGTTATCCCGCTATTCCACTACTCCTGCTAACGAGGTCATGCCTGGCCCGTTACAGTATACACGTACATATTCATGAACCGGATCTTTTTAATTATTGTTCTGTTCACTTACTAAAAACGTTTAAGATGGACTAAATTTTATTATAAACTAGCGACCCACCCCGGCTTCGCACGGGTGCAATGCTGATACGTAAGATATATGATAAGTATACCAATAAAATGGTTATTGTGGGTTATAGCCAAGAGATAGACATACACTATTGTAGGCTTTTTCGTATAACTTTTGAAGAAGTAGTACAATACTGATGTACATTATTTTGATCTATCTCGTAGTATCAGCGTTTGTAATGTAAGCGCAAAAAATGTGTTTATTTATGACATTACATTAGAAACCTTTGAATTATCATTAAATTATTATTATTAAAATCAATTAAGAAAATTATCCGTGTTTCTCTATTATTTTATTTACTTGTATTACACATAATATATAAACCTTTCTTTTGAATCACTCTATCTATTAAAAAAACTCGCATCAATATCTGTTTGGTGGTATTAAAGATTTAAGCATAAACATATAGGGACGGACAGACGCGGGAAGTGACTTTGTATTATACTATGTAGTGATTTATCATTTTAAAATAAGTACACAGAGCTTGATAATGTTAAAAAACAAGAAAGTTTTTCATGATTACTAATACACTAAATCTACATGATTACTAATAACTTACTTAAGTAAACTAGTAGGTATGTTACGCAGTCTAGCATTAAGGACAGGTATTTCTGTCAAAGTAGGCATTTAACGCTGTCTTGTTCGCGCGACCCGCAGATTTCTAGAAATCTGTGGCGCGACCGTTCTGATGCGCCGTTCTGTACGGAATCGATGCCGCAGTGCAGAAATAACATTAAAATATTGGACTATGTAATTTAAGCTCATTTTTAGGGCTCCGTAACCAAATGGCAAAATACGGGACCCTTATAGATTCGTCATGTCTATCTGTCGGTCCGTCCGTATGTCACAGCTACTATTCTCCGAAACTATAAGAGCTATTATACTATTGAAACTTGGTAAGTAGATGTAATCTGTAAACCGCATTAAGATTTTGATACAAAAAATAGAAAAAACTAAACATTTTAGGCATCGATATATTTAAGGAAAGGATTTTAGGGGTGTCCCATACTTAGAAGTGAAACTCAAAAAATTTTTTTGATCAAAACCATACGTACCATCTATGGGTAGGTCATCAAAAATGATATTGAGGTTCCAAACATACTGAAGAGTTTGTGCGAGGGACTCTTCCAAATTGGTAAAAAGTGTGTCCTGTAACTTCTAAAATAAGAGAATGACAAAAATAAAAATAAGAAATAAGTATGTGATGTACGAAAAATTGGTTTGAATGAGATCTAGTAAGTAGTTTTATTTTAATACGTCATAAATTGACCATTGTTAAAACACTGACTAAAGTAACAATGAACTACAATAACTTTAATATTATGTTACTTGCTGCTACGGAAGTCTTCATGGGCGAGTTCGACTCGCACTTGACCATTTTTATTTGTTCAAGATTTGTTTATACTAGTGATTATTATATTATTTTGTAGGTATGGTTATTAATAGTGTTCATGTATTTATTGTAACGTATGTATTTTAGCTATTATATATGTGTAATATTGGTGTGTAGTATATGTATTGTGTATTTATTTGAAAGTAGCTTAAGTGACGACTTATTATTTTTAGCCATTTTTTTTTCTTCACACCCTATCTTTAATCTACTTTTTTGTTTGATTCTGCCACTAATGGTTGCCTGGAAGAAATCGCTATTAGCGATAAGGCCGCCATTTATGGCACTATAGTCTATTTCCACTAGAGAGCGAAAAACGTACGTTCACGCCACGGTACTACGAGAGCACCGAAAACACACGATGCGTATCGTTATCCATACATTTATGTATCGTTTCCCTGTCGCTTATGCATTTACCGTGTTTCGTGGTACCGGGCGAGGCAAGCGACAAGGTCAATCAGATATTGCAAACCTGTTTTGACTTGTTTCGGTAAGGTATTACGTAGTCCTGACTGGGCCCATATTCCGCTCTGTGCCCTTACCATGAGTTTACGTAGATCCTATTCGCTAGCGACTGCGTAAAAGATTATTATGGCGAAATTAACCGCGCCCCTAGCGGTCACTGGCAGAACTAAAGTCGGCAGTATGAGTCAGTGAGTAGAAAACCTATCGAGTTAAGACTCGCTATCGAATAAAGTTTTTTAGCAATCGTCATAGAAAACGGTACCATGAGTTACAAATTTGACAGTCGCCTTCGAATAAAACTGTTTCGATAGCAGTAAAGTTACTCACTAGCTTATTGAAGCGTGAAAGTGTTGGTTAAAGTGCGTCTAGACAACAAATACATAATTTTTAACTAGATTGTGTATTGAGATAATGTCGGGGAGAAATAATTTAGCTTGGCATATGTTAATGACGGCTGCTCATGAAGACGAACGACGCAATCAAGGAAATTTTCAAGCAAGCATGCGAACGAAACTTGCAGAAATTAATTTCTAAAAAAATAATTAAAAAATGGTGAAAATAATTTCAGTAAAGAATATAGGCTTCAGTCAGGAAGTTTTCGAAGATTTATGTGGATTACTAAAGGATCCACTTGAAATCCACACAAAGAGTATCACTTCTATCATGGAGATGCATAATTATGTACCAACTTCTGCCAGAGTGCTAATTGAAAATACTTTTGGGCAATTGAAGAACCGTTGGCATTGTGTACACAGGGATAGAACATTGCATTATCAGCCAAAACATGCCAATAAAAGCATGTTAAAAAAATATATGTAGGACATAAATTATATTAGCATGTTGCGTGTTGCACAATATTGCTATAAACTACAATGTTCGAGACCCTGAAGATGAAAATGAAGAACTACAAGGTATTTTACTAAAATAATTTACTCTGTACCTACAAATCAAAATTAAGAGTAATAATAATTAATTAATTAACTAACTGTATTTATTTCTTGCAGAATCATTTGAACAACATGAAGTGGTGTTGAATGAAACAACGAGTGATTTATTACTAAGGGGCCGAGCATTACGGGATCAAGTAGCTCAGAGACTCTCTCGAATACCATAATTGTTGACCAACACAACATGTGGCATAGTTTGAAGTTTTAAGTGTCCACATTAATTATAAAATAAAACAAGTTATGTACATTGAAATATTTAATTTAATATAACCAGCAAGTGTTACAATGTAGGAAGCTTAATTTATATGGTTAAATAGATGAAAATATTTTATATTTTATTACCATACTCTAATTGATTTACATAAAAGACAAATAAAAAAGTCAAAATATTTTATTGTGTACAACAGAAATTTAAAATATACAAATAATAGATTTAAAGCTAATGCCATAAGTGGCGGCCTTATTACTAAATTCGATCTCTTCCAGGCAACCATTTAAATTGATGGTTTTATGTAATCATTGTAGCTGACCATAATAAAATTATCTGTACAATTGTTTACTTGAAACAGATCTAAGTGAACTGTAGGAAATTTCGAAAATGTTTTAATCGTAACAACAAAAAACCACCTTTTAAGATTTTGTTAAAAGTGAATTGAATGTCTTAAATGTCTTACAGAATTATGTAAGTTTATAGGAACTATGTATTTTAATTACTACAGGAACAACCCAAAAGAGCTTGTAACACTTGTACAACAAAATTTGAATTTGAATTGATGTAGTTAAAAATATATATATATGGGTATCTTGTAGCCTAACTATTATTTACCCTTCTAATTTAGTTACTATTTATAAGTTTTAATTCTTATTTACTAGCTGCGCCTAACATTAATTATCTTATAAAATATAATATCCTACCAATTTTGTCTTACTTATTTCCTAAATTCTCAGCTATTTTATTAAAAACAGCTAAAAATGCTTGGTATAACTCCAGCCACCTTTCTTGCATCCTTAACTCTTCTTCCCTTAACCTAATCGTCTCCCGTTCAGTTTCCTGCTGAAATGCACGCCATTCACAGTCAGATCTGACAAAAGCTTGCCTTGCCAGATCCGATTGTGTCTGTGTCCGGGTCCTTCTGCGGATAGGAGAGGTCAAGTCCTGCAGGCGACCTCTCCGCCGCCAATGAGACGTGGCAGGCAAGGCCGTGGGTCTCTGCGGCGCACGAAGCTCTGCACTGGCATGAGGCAATGTAGATGGTAATGTTGCCGTGTCACTATCATGAGATCCGTTTCGCTCCTATTCATGTATGGGGCTGAAATAATACATAAATATCACTAATAGAAAAAAGTAATAGTAACAGTATGTAATAGTACTAGTACATAATTTATCAATCAATTTCAAATATCAATTATATAATAGTACATATCCTATTACTACCATGTAAAGGCGGGAACACTGGTGGTCGAGTGGATGGTCCAGCTTCATCCCAGGCTTATTTTCTAGTTCGGCCCAGAGTCGTAAGTTTGTCACCCTTCCTTGGGGTCCGTCGGTGGATTTGCTAAGGTCACCATGTCTAAAAATAAACATTCAATTCAGAAAAGTCCACTCAAAGCCACATTCCTGCAGAACACTTGACACTACTACTATTGTAAAAAAACAGTATGCTTACTTTTCCATGTACTCCACCACTGTTGGACTGGTTCGCGTTTTATCAACTTTCTTATAAGTAGTTATAATTAAATTTATTTCTATCTGAAACCGAGAATATTTTGTTGCACTCACTGCACTGCTCCAAAAGCCAAATACATAATATCAAAGAGAATGTAATACACTACGAAACATATATTAAGAACGCCGCAAGGGCGCAACAAAATTGACATTGAAACATCGACTGTTTAGACAAATTTAGAAACACATATAAGCCTTAGATTATCCACTACTTTAAGACGCTTTCAACTGGTAGGATTATTGGAGTTACCTGCCTTCTCTTTCTTTTTAGTGTAGCTAGAAAGAGGCAGCTTCATTATGTGTGAAGTTAGAAACATTACTGTTTTTGTACCAACATAACGACCCACAAACCAGATAAACAATCGAGTTGTCGCTATCGAGTCCGTTTAGCTCATGGTACGTGATTATTAGAAGTCTATTCGATGTTCGGTTTGCTCGCTATCGACTACGGTAAAATAGTAAAATGTTTCGATAGCAACTCATGGTAGAGGTACTGGAATGCGCTTGGATTCGGTTTGTGTTAGTGTGCTATTTGACTGTTTGGTTGTTAATGTCAGATGATTAATTTACTAATTTGTAGGTAGATAGTTACATGTAAAACTTGTTCTACAGTTTTGAGTTAAATAGTGATAATAGTAATATAATGATAATTGTTAGGTAAAAACTGAAAACCTTTAATTTTGATAGTGACAAAATAGTTGTTAAGTGTTAAAATAATTTATTGATGCAACGAAAGTTGGTCTTCCCTGCGCAACACTAAAAGGTCAATATCCGTTTTTCGCTCTCTAGTTGAAATATACTATAAGTATCTCTTGTTTTGTATGTTTGGATTTGTTACTGGTGTGCATAATAAAGCGTTTCTGTCTGTCTGTCTGTCTGTGATTAGAGTTTTGTTGCTATATAAACCAAGAAATATTTATCTATACTCGTAGGTATACAAAAATGAACCTTTTCTTTTGGTCACACTATGAGTTGAGAACGGCTTTACCAATTTCATGCATCTTTTTTAAATGATTCCTAATACTACAAAGGTTCGTCAAAAATAAAAATAAAAATGCGCCGAAACGTAAAGAAAGGCCAGTTTTTGTAAAACTTACCGTTTACGATTTATAGCCCATTTAATGACACGGTTGCGATGATGGTGGATGAAAATGATGCTGTCTACGATGGAACTGGCTTCTTTAATGGAAACAAGTTTACTCTCGACTTGTTAACCCCAAGGTTCGAATCATCGACAAAAAACCCACTCTAAATAAATTCTAAAACTAAATTTTAAACTCTAAAAATATTACATACTATCTAAGGAGACTTTGGCAAATGAGACTAGTCTAACAATATCTTAGTTACCAAAATCCATCCAGCCGTTTGGAAGATACGTGGAAATAAAAGTTTTACAAACACAGAAGATATGCGCGAAAAACATAACCCTTCTTCCATTCGGGTAAAAAGGGAAATGTTTATGCCACTGGGAACAGAATTTACATCTTTTTTTTTTACATTGTTACCATTAAATTGGACATAGGTCAATCGTAATCGGTAAGGTCGATAAAAAAGTTTACTGGCCACAAAAGATGTGAAATTTTATTTTCTACAACAATAATAGGCTGTATGACTTTTTCGGAACATCGCATCGGCCAAAAACGTTTCTTCGAGCTGGCGCTTGAAGTTCCACCTGGATCTTTCATTTTGTGATTTTATGCCCAGGGAATGATTCCAAACCTTATATAAAAATACGGATAGGAACTTTAGTGCAGAGTTACATTCTACTTTATTAAAATTACTCAATTTTACTGCCTAAGAAGCTTCTTATCAAATTTGGTCGAGTGTCTAAATTTCATTTTTTATAAGTTTTAAATGAACGAAGTTGGGGTTTTAGGGTTTCGTAGCCAAATTGCAAAATATGGGACCCTATATACGTCATGTCTGTCTATCTGTCCATCCGTATGTCACAGCCACTTTTCTCCGAAACTATAAGAACTATACTATTAAAACTTGGTAAGTACATGTATTCTATGAAACGCATTAACATTTTCATACAAAAAGGAAAAAGAAAAAACAATAAATTTTGGGGGTGTCACGTCACATACTTGGAACTGAAACTAAAAAAAATCTATCAAAACCATACGTGTGGGTTTTTTATGGATAGGTGTTCAAAAATTGTATTGAAGTTTCTAACATATTTTTTTTTCTCTACTGAATAGTTTGCGCGAGAGACTCTTCCAAAGTGGTAAAATGTGTGTGTGTGAGGACTTTTCTTGTAAGTACTAAGTACACTCCGCGAGGCATAAGCTGAGCTTTGCATTTGTGTGAGTATACATGGATAGTGTAGATGTGACAACCGGCCTTAGGCGCGGCGCCATTCTGTCTCGCCGCGCTCCTGCCTGATTGGTGATCACTCACACTAATGCAAAGCTCAGCCTATACCTCGCGGACAAAATTTCAAGCTCCTGCCTGATTGAATTGATCAACGGTGAAAGAATGACTGAAATCGGTTCAGTAATTCCTGAGAATATCGCTTTCAAACAAAACACCTCTTCAGCTACCTGCTACGCCATCTGTCGGAAATTGGTTGTACCAACTCAGATTTAGGAGAAAAAAAAAGATTAGCAAAGGTATTCAAGAGGTATGTAATCTGTGATATTTAATGATGCAATCTTAGACACATGCTGTCATGTGTCATGTCAAAGCACGAAACGTACGAAGACTCAAAAAGGAATATTTTTTCCCGATTTTGTTACATTCTTGATTCATGCTCCGCTTCTATTAATAGTAGCGTTATTTTCTATAGCCTAAAGCCTTCCTCGATAAATGGACTATCCAATAGATAAATAATCTTTCAATTCGAGCCAGTACTTCCCGAGATCCTAGCGTTCAAACAAACAAACAAACTCTTCAGCTTTATAATATTAGTATAGATTTATCGGTTGCCAAAATTGCAAAATCAAGCACAGGTCCGTCGTCCGCTAGCGCCGAAACGCGACCACAGAACATATACTCACGGAGAAGAATGCCAACTCCATACTTCATGAAAAAGTAGCGCCATCTATCGTTTGCCCCCTTAAAACTTTTTCCAGGCTCAAGGCGGGAAATTTTAAAATCAAAAATTTGCGTAGGCGGGAAATTTCGAAATGTATTGTTTGCGTAGGCGGAAAAATTTCAAATTTCGTTGGAATATAATAGGTAGTTTACGTACCACAAGAAACTACAGCCCAAATATAAACGAAACTTGTCTTGTTTATATTTATGGCCCGTAGCTCCATGTGGACCTGAACAAAAACATGCGTTAAGTTTTAGTAAATTTATTTCAGTTCATTTATTTTTACAATTTATAAAGGTATTTGGACAATATGGCCATTAGCAAAATATAAATAATTTTAAAAAGTTCCCTCAAAGAATCTCTAGTTTTTAAGTATGTAAACGGCATGACTTTCTTTATATAAAATAAAATCTTTTGTATCACATTCATATACAAAAAAAAAAATGATATGATAATGTAAAGAACAATCAAAAATGTTCCATAAGCCCATAAAATAGTTGCACATCTTACTGGGCAAAAAAGAGCAAAAAAAATTGAGCTCTGACATTAAAATGTGATGTTTACACCTTAATGAGACTTATCAGCCTGAGTCGCAGTCGCTTTTATATTATTTTCTTCAAACTCTGCCTTCTTCGATGGTCCTCTTTCTTGTTTGAAAAGGCTCAGCAACTGAAAGTTAATTAACATCAGCATTATAGATTTCATCATCACTTAGTTGAAAGTAATACATTTAATTGTTATTATTGCAATGCAAGGCTTTAAGGGTCAATATATCCAGATAAATATTACATGGCAGAGATATGTATCGCTCCTGTTATGGACAAGCATATTGCTCACTATATCACTATCCGGCACAAGCCCCGCTCATTCCATCACTCTAAACTATTATAATTAAAAAACCATGGATAGCATGTAATGAGATATTTATAGTGTTATTGAATAAGCACAATAGTTAAATGTTGAGATAATGAAACCTACACTAAATTCTAACACAATTACATTGTTATTTTTCCTGATTAGTGTTTTATTTTTAAATTGCTTCAGTATACCAACCTCATATTTTTTTGATACATTCTAGTAGTCACTTGCTTTATATCAGCGGTCGCATTGTCATTTGTTTTGCGGATGGACCTGCATCATTTTCAGTTGTAGTAACCACTGCCAGTATTCAAAATGATGCGTTTTCTACTAGCAGCGGCTGTCTGCTTTGTAGATGGCCTTGCTTCAGGTTCAGTGCTGTTTAGCATCTAAAATGAAACAAATTATAAACTATTTTACCAAGCATAATAAGGACTTTATACATATATTTTATCATGTTATCCTTTGAATATGATTAATATATTTATTTTATCTTATGATTAACATATTTACCTTATCACAGTTTTCATCTAGTCCAGCAGATCTTATGAGTTGTTTTCTATCATAAACAACATCAAGATGCTTTTTGTACAGCTGTTCTTGAAATGGGTTTGAAAACCATTCTTCTTAAGATAGCAATACATCGCCCCTCAACTCGCAACTGAAAACATAATTAAAAATGAACCCATATGTTTTAGTTTACACCAGGCGCTCTTACTATGTGATTATGAAAAAAATCGCAATTTGGCACTACATAGAACTTTTATTAACTAGGTACTTAGGTACCACATGCTTACCGTAGAGAATTCCTATTTCCAAGTCTAGGAGGCGATCTGCCACATTTTCTTTTCTCTTTCATAATGAAAAACATCAGGAATACTTCGTTTAGAACAAAACAAAGAAAGATGCAAACTTTTACAACACAAAACCAAGAAGCCATTTTTTGGTTTTTGTGACGATTTTAGAGATGAGTATTTAAGTAATGATAAAATAATCGATAGTTATTACACATTTTTTCAGTTGGATCCAAATGATCTAATAATTAGGAACGGACAAAGTAATAAGTTGTAGATCAGCCAGAAACTACCTGTGTAGCAAACTGTTATTAAAAATACACCTACGTGTTCAAACAGGATACAAGCTGCTACTTTACTGAATCTGATTTACAAGTTTAGTTTAAATTCAGGACCGAGATTCACAACGCAATCTGATTGATCTCGACACGGCATCAAACCTCTCTGTCTTTGGCCTATCCGTTTGGAATCACAGAGACAAGGATTGTCATCCCGTGCCCGAATCGTTTGGGTTGCGTTGCGAATACACCGCCCAGGGCATAAAAAGAGCTACTAAATTAATCATTGACTCAAAATCGATACTATTAGTTACTAAAAATCGTATATCGTAATAAATAAAATCTTTATTTTTCACAGGTTACTTATCTCTAAAATGGAGCGTTAGAAAGAGACGCAAATATATGTTGCCACTCTTCGTTTGGGACCCCCACGTGTATGTACTTTTATCCCACCTGGCCCTAGAAGAGTCGACCACCCCTGAACGCGACTGATCGGGCCTGCCGAACGGCAGTCAAGCAGTCAAAGTCAAACTCTGCGAATGCATCTATAACTTTTTAAAGGCTTTCGTTGAGTATAACAATTTAGTTAAAAAGTTCATTATAGTCCTGGCTGTATATTAGTATTTTAATAGGTAACATTTGACAATTCATCAAAATTCGACAACGGAACCTTGTAACGGCGGGCATAAAATAATATATTTTTTCGTTTTGTTAGAACTGCATTTTGTTTATTTTTTTTCTATTACGACTACATATTTGTTATATTAATGACTGATCCTAGCAATTTTACGATTTGTTTTCACTTATAAACCATTCTAAATATAATAAACAATATCTGATCTAAAGAACTGCACGTCACTACAATGTTGCGTCAGTTAAACTTTTTTGTTTTTAACCACTAAGGATGTTACCTACTGTAAATTCGAAAGCTGATAAGTTGTATCGAATGCAAGGATTACTTGTGAAGAAATATCACCATAAATTAATGTCCACGTTGTGACTATAATAAAACATAAATTTATTTATTATTATTTTATTAACTACTAGCTTTTACCCGCGACTTCTTCCGCGTAAAATAAGTAAGTATTAAGGTAACTGAGGGAGTACATATTTACTTGAACAGTAGTACACCCATACAAATTTACTTTTACTAATATTAAAACATTTTTGTACCTACAATTTCATAAAAATCAGTTCAGTGGTTTAGGCGTCAAAACTTAATTGACAGGTAGAGTTACTTTCACATGTATACTATAAAATAGTATGCATTTTAAGTGTCTAATTTAAATTTTTTTACGGTTTTCAACATTGACGAAAATCCATATAAATTTCATCCCCCATTTCAACTTCTATTTCATCCCCGTACGGTTTGAAATTACAAAATTGCTAGAACAACCCTTTATTTTCTCCACTTCAAGTGTTAGATATAAAGTTCCATGGTTTTATTTTCAACAACGACGAATTTCCACACAAAACTTTCATCTCTGTTCAGTTAATGAATAATTAAGAAATCGAAATTACAAAATTGCTAAGCGAAGCTTATTATATAGCGAAGCGATTGCTTCGCGTCAAGCGTTTAGATACGAAGTCATGGTTTTATCTTCAACAGTAAAGAACTTTCATATAAACCTTCCATCCCCCATTTAAGCCCCCATTTCAACCCCGTACAATTCTAAATTACGAAATTGCTAAAACAAACACATATTTGCTTCGCGTTAAATGTCTAGATACGAAGTTTCATGGTTTTGTGTTCAAAAATTACGAATTTCCATATAATTTTATCCCTCATTTCAACCCTTTTCCGTAATAAAAAGTAACCTATGTCCTTTTTTTGAAATGAAGTCTATCTGTGTACCGACTTTCATTAAAATCGGTTATGTGTGGTTCTCATGCTTATAACTTGAAAATTACGATTCATACAACCGTCCATCCCTTGTTTCACCTTCTTAGGGGTTGTATTTCACAAAACCCCATCTTAACGAGCACCTGCGTGCTAAAATACACTTCCATGCAAAATTTCTGAGTTTTCGTGAAGAGTGATCTATCGCTTTTATATACCAATATAGATAATAATGGTAAAAATAACCGTGAGAATAGACAATATTATTGAACATAATAATTAATTTCTTTGAGTGCTCACACCAATGATGAAGATGACAATACTAACTGTTTTTCAGATACTGCTTAATAAATGCATTTTTTTTGTTAAATTATGCACTTGTCATATATTGCTCCTTAAATTTACGAAAAAAAATATTATTATGTGGCAAGGGTTTGCCGGATGATTTTTAAAATTCACATATTGGTGTTTCAAGTCCGTTTCGATTCATTTCACTTTAATCGAGGTTTTAACCAGGTCACCTCACTATGACGACATAACTGAAAAACGTCAAATGTTACCTTTTAAAATGACCCGACTATAGTTTAGTCATAATCTTGAAAAAACTTTTGAAAAGGGGTAACTTTGGGATTTTTTTCTATCAAGTAAAATTCATTAAATCGTGTTATTGACTGCAAGTTGCACTAGTTTAGATTTTTAACTAATACATATATTTTATTCAGAGTTTAATACACTATTTTATACGTCTCAAAATTGTTTTAAAAATTCAAAATTACGGCCACCCGCCCTTAACATGGATTTTACTGATCGACCTAAAAAAAAAAACTTTGAAATAGGACCAGAAGTGTCGGCACTTCGGCCGATTACACCTGTATTCATTATGTAATACAAAGTAATATATAGCATTTTTCATTAGCTTATTTAAGATATCAAAAAAGGTTTTACTTTGCAACTCCTGGACTTGCTCAACTTAACTGGTAGGATGTAAAATAATAGGATCAATCAGGTGTTTAATCATCAACAAATTTAATAGACATCACAACAACCATTTGGATTGAGTACACATTCTATGCTAAAACAAGAAGTGGTTTCGAATTACAGAAGGTAAAGTTAATTATTATTCAGTTTACAATTCAGTTCCAATCTTACACTATCAATCAATGTCACCAATTTATTTTCTTTAAAATGTCTTCGATAAGTATGTTCATACAATTAATTGACATAGAATATATTATGATTATTTTCACCAAACGTAATAAATTTCCTACTGATTTAACATAATCATTGACACGATTGCCCATAGGACGGAACGTCGGAGTTCTAACCTCCGTCTTCCAAAACATTACCGAGAATAATATTAAGTTACTCTTTCAGTAACGTCATAGATAATAATAGTATTAAATAATAATGTATCTTAAAAAAAATGTGGTTTTCGAATCGTGTAAGCCTTGAGTAGGTAAACATACTACGATGCTGTAGAATGGTAAGTTATACCGAAGTTCGTGAAACTCATAAGTATTTTTCCAGTGTAAACACATTGTTGGCATTTCGTTTATGTTCATCATGAATACGGAAGCGAGACGCTCGCGGGCAATCGTGTTGTAACTTTAAACAAATAATTAGTAGCAAGTAGAAATTAAAATAGTTTTTATCGTTCATAGACTACTTTGTAAAGAAAACTATGATTGGGTTGTTAAGAAATTGGATAAATGGCCTCAAACATGACACATATAAAACAACAACGTTAGGCCGTCTTTGATGATGTTCCCTTGATTGACATTTCATGTAACATTTCCAAAACACTCGCTCAGTTCTTA
Source organism: Ectropis grisescens (assembly GCA_017562165.1). Classification (NCBI taxonomy): domain Eukaryota; kingdom Metazoa; phylum Arthropoda; class Insecta; order Lepidoptera; family Geometridae; genus Ectropis; species Ectropis grisescens. Next base: position 12,658,908 of record CM029777.1, on the reverse strand, counting down.
TCACGACTTGTATAAGTACACTCAAAAGTAAGAGAATATTGCAGTATTCCTTAACAATACTTAAAGTAGGTACCCAATAAATTGGACGAATCTCGTGTAACACATTTACACAGGTAAGTATAATGTTACTATTATATTATATTCAGTAGGCAGAAGATGTAATTATAAACTTTACTGGTATCATTGCTGTGTGTTGTCTATGACATTTTTGTTATGTCTCGATTGCATCTCAGATTCCACCGTCAGCTGAAATTTAGCCGACCTGAAAAAGAGTTACTTTGCTTAATAAAACATGAGGAACTGTTCAGGTTTGAAGTACACCGCACACCCTTGACTCTTTTGCATTCTATTTATTCTACCTTTTTTATTTCTCTTTATTGATGAAGCATTCAATATTTTCGATATAAATGTGAACATCTGGAAATAAAGTTTCGTTTTATTTAGGTGTATAAATAGATTTTGCACACAAAATAAACCAGAAGCCTCATACATAGGTAGACTGTGGGGCGCTATAACAGTAATTCCAATATATTATCTTTTGCCCACTGAATATACTACAGAAGTGAATGCAGTGTCCCAAGTATTTATTACAGTAGGTATATAATTGATTTATAAGTAAGATAAAATGACATTCTTTCAACAGATTTTCACGATTTTTAGTAAGCATATTTTAATGCACGTATTATTTTTAGTAATCAGTTAAATCATTTTAATTTTAGTTTACCGGTTTTTTAATGATATAAAGTATTTATCTACATTGGAACCACAATATTACATTCATCGTTTTACAGTATAAACTTAACTAACCTGACCTGTAACCTGAATACCTAACCTGACAACTCAGACTAACCTGAGTTGCGAGCCAAACAAATGCTTTGTAACATATATTTTTAAAATTTAAAATGCCATTCTGAAATCTATTATCCATAATGAAAAGAAAGCTATACGAGTACCTTTAAAAAACTCCCTCATTATCAGAGAATAAGTAGTTTTAAAACACTTTTCTGATGGCACAATTTGAAAACATATAAACTCATTTAAAATATCAATTTTAAATAGACTGTAATAACTGTTTAGCTATTCCTTCAGAATAGAGTGTTATATTTAATTTGGGTATTATCTTCGCTCTTTTTTCTCTTTTGTTGGAAATAGTTTTGTACGTGTAGTGCGGTCCAAATGTAGATAATCAATCATAAATTAAACAAAAAACGCTACTCAACGATTTTTATCTGTTTATTGTTACTAATTATTGTTTTAAATTGCAATTCATATTTGCATATTTATAAAATTCGCTTTAATCAGTCTTCATTTTATGAATCATTGAATGAAAAAAATACTGACTCAATTCATTAGTGCTTTTCTAATGAAGTAGGAATAATGACATTGTGTCAAAGATGAAAAAAATATTCAGCTGTATGTATAAAAGGGATAATTTAGCATTAGGATTTTTAGAATAGAGTGGTGAGGCGAACACACAGAAAAAATCGTGCAGGTTGCACTATCATCGAGTCTACCATACAACTAAAGTGCTACGGCCTTGCTATCGCATTGATTGAAGAATATCGCAACTTATCGAGGTGGCCTGTATAGGCGTTAGAGGATAAGGTCTGGTACAGGTTGTTTCTATTCAGTTATGAAATGTTCTTATGCTTCCCACAGTGTGGAGAAAAAGTACATATACATACATAAGTGTATTATAATGTTGTCAGTTTTTTTATCGACTAATCTACGAAATTCGTAGTGTTATAATGGTTCTACGGAATCGTAGCACTGTCGTTATAAAATACGAGTATACACGAGTATGCTACGATGTGCTACGGAACTGGTATTTCCTGTACAAATCCGTGACACACAAGACAACACATTCTTCTTGAAGTAATGTAAAGTGTATTTTAGTAGATATACGTAAAGGCCAAAATTTTTATATATTTTGATTTCTAGAAGGATGTATGTGGGTGTGAATTGTAGCATTGGATAAGCTATGTTTGTTTTTAAAGTTTTCGTAGAACATGGTATGGTTATTTAAGCATTATTATTATGTTTTGGTACGACAAACTCACATGAGAGATGAAGGCGAGTAACAAATTTTAAATTTACGTATGTTGAATTCTTACGTAGTAAAAATGAAGGCCGATAATAACCCGATCCTAACTCATCCCAACACACAAATATTTATACTAAATTATGATACGTATTACGGGGTGACGCAAAGTTATTAACTAACTTACACACTAAGTCTAACGCTATACACACATTATCTCTTAAATATCATACAACAGTGGGTCTAAAAAAATAGATAACTGTCGTCGTTACTTGCGAAGACACATCGAAAAGTCCACAAGTGAATTTTCATACAATTTAGTATAATATAAACGGGTTAACAAAAGTTGTAAAATTCGTACAAAATGCTATTAACAAGAGTAATGTACGGCCTCCGTGACGTCAGTACTGCGGTCGTCGCCGTCCCGGGGGAGATCTCAAATATCTGGCGGAGGGGGCTCACTTTCTTCGGCGACATCCTTTTCTTCACTCTGACAAGATACAAACAATCTAAATGAGAAAACATTTTTATACATATTTTTTTTTGTTGTGTTATATGTTTTTAGGGTTCCGTAAAAAGTAAAAACGGAACCTATATAGATTCGTCATATCTGTCTGTCTGTCTGTCCGTCCGTATGTCACAGACACTTTTTTGCCGCAACTATGAGAACTATACTGTTGAAACTTGGGAAGTAGGTGGTGAACCGCAAAATATTTTTACAAAAAAAAAACATTAATTTTGGGGGTGCCCCAATGTTGAGGTTTCTAATATCATTTTTTTCTACACTGAATAATTTGCGCGAGAGACACTTCCAAAGTGGTAAAATGTGCCTCCCCCCTGTAACTTCTAAAATAAGAGATTGATAAAACTAAAAAATATATATGGTATTGTACATACATGACCATGGAAACTTCCAACAAAAATTGGTTTGAACTCGATCTATTGAGTAGTTTATTTTAGTACCTACGTCATAAAGATACTATTATAAAAACATCGATCAAAGTTACACCGAACCACAAAAACTTATGTAATATGTTGCTTGCTGCTACGGAGCTCTTCATGGGCGAGTCAAACTCGCACGTGGCTGTTTTTTTTGTAAATATGGTGATATTAATTCGAAAGTATTTTAGAGCTATTGCGATCAAATCACTCTTTATGGAATTGTATGTTTTATAATAATTACCTTCAGCATATTCACATTTCTTTCAAGTGAATTTATGACACAACATCAATCAATATAGGGAATCAGAACATCTAATTTACCTATAAGGGAATATTTACCATGGGGAAAATATTATATAATTTTTATTTTTTTAAATAAAAAGTGACGAGATGAGCAGGACATGCAGGTACTTGATGGTAAGCAACATGCCTGCCACATAACAGCACAGTGACACGCAGCTATTGGAACATGAAGAGTCCCAATTATTACCTAGCACTGCACTGAGCTCGTCACCCAGAGATCTAAGATGTTATTGCCCTTCAAACCGGAACACAGTAATGTTTGCGCATTTCTGCTTGGCGGTAGAATAACTGGCAAAGGTGTGGTATTTCCCCAGGCGGACTCTGATAGGAGTCCTACCACTACTAAACTAATTCAGTGACATACATAGTCCCGCAATGCCTAGAAGCTGAGGATTTCTTGATTGTTTATAATTACCGGTGAATCCTTGACCTCATCTATAATGATGCATGTTTCGGCGAGCGATTCTTCTGGTGATATTATATCCGTCGTGAGTTCGATAGTGACGACGGGCTCGTCTATTGTTAGTTGGGGAACATCTGGTGTGGCAAGAGGCGTGACATCTGTTGTAGCAAAGGATGTCACGCAGGACGCGGCGCTGGGAGTGGCCGCTAGCGTGGAGCTCGAGTCGGAGGCTGGTGTGACAGCGGGGGTGGCGCACGGCGTGAGTAACACGCGGGGCGAAGGGGGCGGGGAGGCGTGCAGCGGCGGTGACGCTAACGAAGGCGAGGAGAGCAGCGGCGCGGGCGGCGCGCTGTGCGCTCGCGATTCGCTCTCTACACGGAGTTGTACCTCTATTTCTATTCTTATTTCTGTTACACCTTCTTCGCTCAATTCCTTTTCATGCGTTCTGCAAAACAAATCAAGGAATCAAGGATGAGTCTTCTCGTGATCACGGCGGTCGCAACGCTGCTGAAAAATAATAAAATAATAATCTAAATTATAATTAATAATTAAGTCCTGTGTAATGTTTAGGAAATTAAATTTAGGATAGGTATAGTCAATTTTTTGTTATTTACTAGACGTAAAAACATTGATCAAATTACACAAATTCCGACAGAGCCAAATTTCCGTAGAGACCTTGGGATTATTTACCATTGCAAATAAAATGCCAAAAGCCCTATCGATCGCATGTGTGCTTTTTCACTTATTCGGGGACAAAGGTAAAATTTTTGGGATTTTCTTAATTTCTCTTGTAAATGATAAATTTTATCGAAAAAGAACCTCAACTTTGTAAACCTATCTCTAAATTCTCTATAAAAACGTATCTTAAGACCCACAATATCTCAGATACTGTACTCATCCTTGTAAGAATCACGTTCTGCAAAATATGCACACACATGACACGTATTTACATATTCAGGTAAAATGCCTACTTGTGTCTCTTATGTCGCAGGCTTTAATTACTTTACTCACTAGACCTCTACAGGATGAAAACGACTTATTTTTAGGGATGGGCCGAAATTCGTTTTACATTCGGTTTAACCGAACTTCGGCAGCTTGAACCGAACTTCGTCATTCGGCCGAATGTCGGTTAAAATGCCGAACATTCTGCACTAAATATACTTGCACTATCATAATAGAAATTAATGAAAAAACATAATATCTGTAGTAACAGTGAAATAAAATAAGTCTGATATACCTACTAATAATCATTTATTTGAATTAAAAAAAATAAATTGGTCTTTTAACTACCAACGTTTTTAAAACCAACAAAAATCACGAAAATAAATTAATTTAATTTGCATAATGTAAACAATAGTACGTGACAAGCTGGTGACGTCTTTACAAATGACTAGCTGTCTAACGGCCCCGTGGGGAAGCGCGGAGTACGGGCGGGGGACATCTAGCAATATTTGCAGCAAGTGCGTAAACAAGTCAACACGAAAAAGCGCGGCGAAATTAAACCGAAGTTCGGCCGAAATTCGGCCGAATTTTTCATTTTTACCGAATGTTCGGCCGAAGTTCGTATTCGGTTCAAACCACGTTCGGCCCATCCCTACTTATTTTTTATCTCAATACCTCGAAAAGAGTACTTTTGCTCTTCGATATCTGAGTGCAAAAGTCGTTGTTATCCTCTAGTAAAGTAAATTTGAATTAAGAACATCGTGTGCACTAAGTTTGTGAATTCAAAACATCAGAGAAATTACAAGCCTTAGAGATTTAACATCTTAGATGACAAGCGCAGTGCAGTGCTAGGTAATGATTTAGACTCTTCGTGTTCCAATAGCTGCGTGTCACTGTGCTGTTATGTGACATGCATGTTGCTTACCATCAGGCACATGTCCTGCTCGTCTCGTCACTTTTAATTAAAAAAAAAAACAATACAGAAGTAGTTTGTTCAAATTTCGTTTCACGTATGGAGGATTTTTTCATGTATTGTAATCATCGGGGAAAACCCACTCAGGCAACGTATTCCACAGCCTAGACGTTCTTATCACAAATTTAGAGTCAAAAAATCTCTTCGTTCGTGTCTTTGGAACATCAACCATGAAACGATGTCGCTTTTTCGAGCTACGAGCATTCCGATAAAAAAGGGCAAGGTGGTATCAGATCATGCAAATTATTCGCACACTCTCCGAAGTGTATCCGATAAAAAACCGATAGGCTAAGGATATCTCAGATGGTAGAAAATTTTAAAAAGTGTCCAGCTATATACTATAAATGACAGTTCAAACACCTTTCACAATGGCGCTGGTGTTGACAAAGTCAAATGAAAGTACTTAGCAATTTTGCAAACAAATTGCAGCATACCGAGTTAAAAAAAGATATACTGTCGACTAAAATAGTCCCTTAGAGAAAAATTTAAACTACTTCGTAGTACTTACAAGATAATGTAGTATATACAACTTTAAATAATTACTATTAGGAGAAAACGTGCAGTTAGAGTGATTTTATTTAAAATTTTAACCTGATGCTAATGCATTTGGACGGACACGTTTTCATGGACACAGATGGTACACTTCTTATCTCAACTCTCCATATTTTCACGGCATGTTGTTATTTTGTTATTGTTATGTAACCTTAAGTTAAAAACAGAAAACTTGAAAACAAGTGAATAAGCTAAAATGAGTGATTCTAGCGACGAAGAACGATGTATAAGTGACGCCACCAGAATTGACTGAAATAGTTAATAATGCGCAAAGCATTTAGTCATTTGCTCGCTGAGGTGGGTTGAAAAGATAGGAGTTGCACTGGAGTGCAAAGAATTTTCACCTTGTGCTCTTTTGATTCCTTCGCTAACGTTCAGGGTTCTGACTTTGAAATCACTCGCTGCGCTTGTGATTCAATTTAAGAATCCTTCGATTGCTCGGTCATCAAAATTGAGCACGCGGTTGGTTAGAAAGCAACTATGCCCTCTTGTATCACGAGTAACTACCGTTTTGTTTTTACTACGCGATTTCAACTTATAATTTTCTTGTGATCACAGGCATTTCAATGTGACCATAACGTAAAGATGTACAGTGAAGTATTTTTTTTAATTCTTGGACTATGAAACCAACATGACCCAAATGCTATTAGTAGGTATCTAGGTACTCGTTCGTATACCTAGATACCTACTAATAGCATTTGTACACCATACATAATTGGCAGTGATTATTATTATCTATTTTGACTGTTAATTCCCAGTCTCAAGGTTCATAATCGTTTCAACTTTGTGCTCATCATCACGTTGAATAATTTGCTCTAGTTTATGTTTACCGATAGGTATCGAGTGTCTACATGTCGAAGTAAACCTGTTATTTTAAGTGACTAAGAGGATCTATCTTCTAACAATATGCAATTCGTGGCAGAAAGTGAAACAATTTAGAACCACAAGAAAATACTCACGCAGCCGTTTCCGGTTCCTCGTTGTTTAAATTACAACTGCTTCCCACAGGAGTAGCTAAAAAAATAAAAACAGTGTGAACTTCGTAACAGAAAAAGAGATGTACTTAAACGAGTATTATACGGTTGATTTGAGAAATCTTTCCTTCCTTCTTTTTTTGCAGTAGGTTAAAATATTCAAAACATTCTCAATATCAATGATACAAGGTAGACTACATAAACTATCAGAAACTCCCAGAATATGCTGAGGTGTCGTGAGAATTTTCCAAACACATTTTCACCCAGTTTTCTCACAGAATTAATACATTTTCTTGCCCCTCTCCCCCCTTGAACACCTCACGTATTAAAATACGTATATATTTCACCGAAATAGTTTAAATTAAATTATTATGATAGACTAAGTTTTAAATGAAAACTAAAAAGGGTTTTAAACATTTTTAAAATAATTGACGGCCATTAAATACCAAGCGGCTCACGGGGACGATATACCAAGTGGCGCCCGGGCGCCGCGCTCTTCTGTTTGGTTTTAGACCTTATTTTCAGCTGTTTTCAAACTACTTTAGTATGAACGCCAACCAATGAGTCACACGGAACACGCATTCACACGAACAAACCTGGGTGCCGCTTGGTACGATCCAGGAGCGGCCTACGTGGGGCACCCGTTGCTTTACGGGGAAAGATATAGAGGTACATTGGTAGGGGGCCATCCATAAATTACGTCACACGAATTTCATTTTTCAATCACATTTTACCCCCTCCTCCATCCTCTACTTAGTGTGACGCCGCTTATTTAGCAATTTCGTTTAAATTGTTTAGTGTTGTAATTAATACATAGATTAAAAATCTTTTATTTTGAAAAATGCGACGTCACAAAATGTGAGATCCCTCCCGCCCCTTGTCACAGTCTACTCACGGTGCGTGGTGTCGTCTCGCAGCCGCTGCTGGCGCGCCAGCGGGCGGCGCCGCGTGTTGTCGCGCACGCGCAGCGTCACGCCGGCGCACGCGCCGCTCGCATGCAAGTCCATGGCCAGCGACGACTGCGAGCCGCACTCCGACTCCGCGACGCTCGCACTTTACCCACATATCACACTTACTTAATAAATAGTCCTACTAATATTACAAATGCCAAACAAACCGTAGTGGAGGCTCTGCGCCGGGAGGAGGCGGCTTAAGCAAAAGACGATGTCGAGTCGATTACTATCGGAATCCCAACCGGTAGTGATCGGCTCAACAGACGAAATCGGACTGACTAGTACTAGAATTAAATGTTCACAACACCCCCCTATTTTCCTTTTCTTCTCCTAATCCAAGAAATTTGTAAAAAAAAGATAATTGTAATGACAAAGGTCACGGACCCCAGAGTCTGTGGAGCGGCAAAATAATAACAAAAAAAAGTGTGGCACTCGAAGACTGCCGCGGTAAAGCTATAGCATGTTGCATGCATTTTTATCAACATAAGCAATAGGAAGTTAACAATTTTTCGGAATTGCTTTTATTTTGAAGAGTAACATTTGTTTACCATAAAAATATCACGGGAAATCCGTTAAGTTGGCAACACTGCTAAGAGCATTTACTCTGTAAAGCTAATACAAATAAGATTCAAAGTCGAATGACCGAGTGGGGAGGACGGCGTTACGGTCCTCCATCCCTCTTTCTTGTAAACATAAGAAAGAGATGCACGATCACTAAAATTCGGTCCCCAGGCCCGCGATAAAAGCTATGCAATAGCAAAAAATAATGCCAAACTTGACAATACTTCTCGCGCAGCACCATAAATCTAGATGGCTACGCATAGAAGCGTCAGTAAATGTGCGCACTGGTGTGAATTAGTACGTGTCAGCTTTTATGAGACAGCGCACTTACCGACTCTATAGACACAATTGTTTTAGCAAGACTATGCCCGATTTTTTATACGTCCATGGCTATATATATTACGTCCGTATCTAATTAAGGGCGTGTGGGCCGTAATTTTGAATTTTTAAAACAACTTTAAGACCTTTAAAATAGTGTATTAAACTCTGAAAAAAATATATGTAATAGTTAAGGATCTAATCTAGTGTAATTCGCAGTCAATAACACGATTTAATGAATTTTACTTGACAGAAAAAAATCCCAAAGTTACCCCTTTTCAAAAAGGTTTTACAAGTTTATGAGTAAACTAATGAATTTTTTTACTAAATTTTTGTACTCAACGAAAGCCACTAAAAAGTTATAGATGCATTCGCAGAGTTTGACTTGATAAAAAATATCAGTTATTCACTATGTTTTAATATCTACCATATATATAGCGCGCCGTTCGGCAAGCCTGATCAGTCGCGTTTCGGCGCTCACGGACGACGGGCCTGTGCTTGATTTTGCAATTTTGACAACCGATAAATTTTAAATATTACGATCATAGTGCCACAGTATAACAATATCAGTAGGTATTACTAGTGAAGCACGCTATGATCTTGATTTTTGATACCGTTTTCATTGGAATTGCAAATAGACGCTGATACTAATTAGTAAGCTGTTTACTTTATGTTGTAGACCAAAAGGAGAGTCTCAAAAAACTGACGTCGATACCACATCAGTAAAAAATTCAATGCGGATGCAATGGAAAATAGATAAGTATCGGTAAAATATTCGTCCGTTAAATCAGAGATCGAGATAAGGAAATAATGAGAGGAGAAACCCTGCGTAAATCTAATATAAATGCAAGTATATGCCATTTAGGTAAATTCTTTGGTAGTAAGGTACTTAGTACTTGGTAGAAAAGTCCTCACATACAGATTTTACCACTTTGGAAGAGACTTTCGCGCAAACTATTCAGTTTAGAAAAAAAATGTTAGGAACTTCAATACAATTTTGAACACCTTTTCATAGATACACGTATGGTTTTGTTAGAATTTTTGACGTGACAACGTCTTAAATTAGGTTGCGGCTGGGAGTCACTTATGAAAAAGTGTAACGCTCGGTAACGTTACGATGAGAGTTTAAGTTTACATGTACAATGTTTTAGTAAACAAAATATATTTCTATAGTTAAAATTTGTGCAATTCTTATTTTCATTCAATTCCTTGTTCCTATTGTGCAATTTAATTATATTCATATCAATAAATATTCTACCGAGAAAAAGACGTTGTCACGTAAAATCTTCGCCCGTAAAACCGACTTTACAGGCAACCAGATTTTTTTATTTTTATATTTCTTTTCCAAGTTTGTGACACCACCAAAACTTATTGATTTTTCTTTTTTTTTTGTATGAAAATGTTAATATTGTTCATAGAAATTTAGACACTCGACCAAATTAGTTAAGAAGCCTTTTAGGCAGTAAAATTACTCGTAGAATTTAACTCTGCACTAAATTTCCGATTCGTATTTTTTATATAAGGTTTAGAATCATTTCCTGAGCATAAAATAACAAAATAATAACAAATCCAGGTGGAGCTTCAAGCACCAGCTCGAAAAAACGTTTTTGGCTGATATGAAAAAGTATTATTATTGTAGAAAATAAAATTTCCCATCTTTTGTTGCCAGTAAACTTTTTTTTCGAACTTACCGATTACGATTTATTATGTCAAATTTGATGATAACAATGTAAAAATAATAAGATGTGAATTCTGTTCCCAGTAGCATAAACATGTCCCTTTTTACCGGAATGGAAGAAGGGTTATGTTTTTCGCGCGTAATATTTTATGTTTGTAAATCTTTTATTTCCACATATCTTCCAAACGGCTGGATGGATTTTGGTAACAAAGATATTCTAAGACTAGTCTGACTCGCCAAAGTGTCCTTAGATAGTTAGATTAGTAGTCGGGGTTTTTAAATTAAAGTTATTCTATCATATTGCTCGTTGCTCTAATAAACAGCAGTGTTCATCATCATGATTGAAGAGTTGAACGAAGAGTTTGGTCTCCACTTTTGTAATAAGAACAAATAAGCTGTGAAACGCATTGTCGAAGGTTCGAACCTTGGGGTTACGAGGTACACTGTGCTTGTTTCTATTAGAGAAACAAGTTCCATCGTAGACCACATCATTTACATCCACTATTATCAGCATCATCGCAATCGTATCATTAAATGGGTTATAAATCGTAAACGGTAAGTTTTACAAAAAAAGTTTACTAGCAACAGAAGATGCAAAATTTTATTTTCTACAATTATTGTCAAAATGTATAGTTTCCAAAATATCGGCTAAAACAGTTTTTTTCAATTAGCGTTTGAAGCTCTACCTGGATCTATGAGCATTTTATAATTTTATGCTCAGTAAGTGATGTTTACCTCATAGAAAGAAAAATTGGATTAGAAATTTAGTGCAAAGTTGACCAAAAAACCTTCTATGTTTACTGGCCTTTCATTACGTTTCAGCACATTTTTTTAAATTTTTAACGAACTTGTGAATTATTTGGAAACATTTTAAAAAGATGCATGAAATTGGAAAAGCCGTTCTCAACTTATAGTGTGACCAAAAAGGAAAGGTTGGGTTTTGTATATCTACGAGTATAGATAAATTTAATATTTCTTCGTTTCCCTTCACAATTCACAAAATTGTTATCACTAGTATAAACAGTATAAACAAATCTTGAACAAAAAATGAGTTTAAATTACATAGTCCAATATTTTAATGTTATTTCTGCACTGTGGCACCGATTCCGCGGTCGGTGACGGTCGCGAGAACAAGACAGCGTTAAATGCCTAATTTGACAGAACTACCTGGCCTTAAATGGAAGTCGGTTATGTCGAGAAAAATTATAGTTTTATACATGTTTTTAGTATCGAATTAAATGTATGTCACAAAATTTTAACCGCTCTGCTTGTTACCATAGCTCAAGTTTATAGTTCGTGAACTTCAACCCGAATTCCACGGTTATTACTAAAAATTACTTACCTACTGTTAGCAAATAGGTGTTTCCTGATTACACAGTTCGTAAATCTGGGTTAATATTTACGCAAGGGTCATTATGAAATTGGCAACTGAAATCAGTAAAGGGCAAACCAAAAGTCTAGTAGACATTTAGATGTGTATTTTTGTCTTGCGTGCTTGGGCACATCACGCTTGTCTTAATGTATCTATGACTTGTGATCATCGTACAACGAATACAGTCACATGGTAAATTAAGAGCTCGTTTGAGGTAGTATAGGTAACGGTTATTCTACCTCCAAGCAGCAATGTGCAAACATTACTATGATAAGGGTTGAAGGGAAATTATTCTGAACTAATTATAAGTAAAGAGATTAATTATTATATGTCTCTGGGTCTGGGTGCAAGTGAATTCAAGTCAAGTCAAAACAGTGTTATTTCAAATTGATTTAACTGCCGTATTGCAAATATTTATCAAGTACAAAACAGTCAATTTCAAATTGATTTAACTGCCGTATTGCAAATATTTATCAAGCGTTTATGTGAACCAAAACCACGTTTCAGTTTTGAGCAAAGACTAACTAATATATGTAAAACTGTTGGATGTTTGTGACGTCAAATCATAGAGCAAAATAAATCTCTATGCGTCAAACGAAGAGACAAAAAATTTAAAGCTCAGCAAAGTGTTTTAAAATTCATGAGTATTTTCCAAGTTTTTACCTTCTAAAGTTTTGAGGGTCTGTAATAATGCAGTCGTTTTCCCAATCCTACTAATGCTATTAATATTATAAATGTCAATATGTGGATGTTTGTTGCTCAATCACGTCGTAACGTCTGAACGGATCTAGCTAAAATTTGAAAGTTCTGGAAGAATCACAGTTGGCTATGTGATGCTACTTTTTATTCCGGGAAAATAACGAGAACGGGAATTACGCAGGTAAAACCGCGGGATGCTGATAGTATTGTAAATGTCAATATTTGGATGTTGGTCGAACACGTCATAACTCATGAATAGATCGAGCTGAAATTCCGAACACAGATTACTTATAGTCTGGAAATAATCCGAGTGGTTTGAGCTGAGTTGGTGAGCTGCTAATGTAATGTAGCCTAAAGTATACCATAAATCACTCATAGGCCAATGAAAAAATTACCCCTTTACGTTCAAGTCCCTCCAACATGCTGACTGCGAAGTATAAACATAGTAGATTATAATACCTGTATCTTCTATACTAAATTTCAAACTGAAGCCTTTTGACTGAACCCGCGTCGCGTTAGTTAAAATAAGTATACATTTCACTTTATTATATCCGCGGCGCCCTATTCACAAGCATTTAGTGACAAGAAATTAGTATTCGGTACCGTAGCATTTAGTATCAAGAAATTAGTATTAGATAACTTAGCCAAGCACAATAATTTACGCATTTGATCTGCGTTCGAAATGCCGTCAATCTGCAAAGGCATAATAAATAACCGGTTCAGTCCATTTCGGGTGTTTTAATTTCAAGCAAATTTGTCGTTTATAGAAGCTTCTAATATTTTAATGATACTTTTTTTGAAGTAAATCTGGAGCCAGGATTGTAAGTGTGCCCTTTTATGCTGTGGCGTGGTAGTAAGGAGTTGTGAAACGGTTTTTGCTGCAAGTGCTAACTTCTTGAGTGATCTAATGCTTACATGCCTAAATGCTTGCCAACACTTACTCAGGACAGGTATACGTGTAATAAACAGAAATGTTGTAATTTAGAAGAAATGTCATACTTGTTCATACGTAGCCACTTATTTTTGCTCACAGCTGTTTCTTTACGATGCAAGTTAATACACATTGGAAAATATAATAATTTTTGTGATATCGTACAAATACTAAGTTGATAAGTTTTTTCAGCTCTGTGCGTTTCTTATTCTAAAATAAACTATCTGGTATTAGTGACTTTTGTTCTAGAGGCCCATGTAGTTAACTTTTCTACAATAAATATATACTTATAATGGGTATTCTATACAGAAGTTATATATTTTTTAACATTACTTTGCTTTGTATTTACTATCTTAAGATCAGTACGTAAATGTACATATATTACTTGCTAACACAACCAGTTTCATTTAAATGTGGTTGATTCCTATACAGCATTCTTGCTCGTTATGGCATTATCAAGTTGATATAGTTATATGGTACTTTGTAAACAGTATTCCTCAAATTAAAACTTGAAAAAAGAACTTTACACTCGTTGATATAATGGTTAGTTTTGAAAGCTTTTAAGGGCGTGTGGGCCGTAATTTTGAATTTTTAAAACAACTTTATGACCTTTAAAATAGTGTATTAAACTCTGAAAAAAATATATGTAATAGTTAAGGATCTAATCTAGTGCAATTCGCAGTCAGTAACACGATTTAATGAATTTTACTTGATAGAAAAAAATCCCAAAGTTACCCCTTTTCAAAAAGGTTTTTCAAGTTTAAGACTAAACTAATCAATATTTTTACTAAATTTTTATACTCAACGAAAGCTACTAAAAAGTTATAGATGCATTCGCAGAGCTTGCCTTGATAAAAAGTATCAGTTATTCACTATGTTTTAATATCTATCATATATATAGCGCGCCGTTCGGCAATCCTGATCAGTCGCGTTTCGGCGCTCACGGACGACGGGCCTGTGCTTGATTTTGCAATTTTGACAACCGATAAATTTTACATATTACGATCATAGTGCCACAGTATAACAATATCAGTAGGTATTACTAGTGAAGCACGCTATGATCTTGATTTTTGATACCGTTTTCATTGGAATTGCAAATAGACGCTGATACTAATCACTACACTGTTTACTTTATGTTGTAGACCAAAAGAGGAGTCTCAAAAAACTGACGTCGATACCATATCAGTAAAAAATACAATGCGGATGCAATGGAAAATAGATAAGTATCGGTAAAATATTCGTCCGTTAAATCAGAGATCGGGATAAGGAAATAATGAGAGGGGAGAAATCCCCTGCGTAAATCCCTTAATATAAATGCCATTTAGGTAAATTCTTTGGTAGTAAGGTACTTAGTACTTGGAAGAAAAGTCCTCGCATACAGATTTTACCACTTTGGAAGAGACTTTCGCGCAAACTATTCAGTTTAGAAAAAAAATGTTAGGAACTTCAATACAATTTTGAACACTTTCCATAGATACACGGTTTTGTTAGAATTTTAATTTTTTTATTTCTTTTCCAAGTTTGTGACACCACCAAAATTTATTGTTTTTTGTATGAAAATGTTAATATTGTTCATAGAAATTTAGACACTCGACCAAATTTGATAAGAAGCCTTTTAGGCAGTAAAATTACTCGTAGAATTTAACTCTGCACAAAATTTCCGATTCGTATTTTTTATATAAGGTTTAGAACCATTTCCTGAGCATAAAATCGCAAAATAATAACAAATCCAGGTAGAGCTTCAAGCGCCAGCTCGAAAAAACGTTTTTGGCTGATATTCTGAAAAAGTTAGAAAGCCTATTATTATTGTAGAAAATAAAATTTCCATTTTTGTTGCCAGTAAACTTTTTTTTTTGAACTTACCGATTACGATTTATTATGTCAAATTTGATGATAACAATGTAAAAATAATAAGATGTGAATTCTGTTCCCAGTAGCATAAACATGTCCCTTTTTACCGGAATGGAAGAAGGGTTATGTTTTTCGCGCGTATCTTTTATGTTTGTAAATCTTTTATTTCCACATATCTTCCAAACGGCTGGATGGATTTTGGTAACAAAGATATTCTAAGACTACTCTGACTCACCAAAGTGTCCTTAGATAGTAGGTAATATTTTTTTACGTGTAGATTTTTTTGTAGTCGGGGTTTTTAAATTAAAGTTATTCTATCATATTGCTCGTTGCTCGAATAAACAGCACCGTTAAAATCATGATTGAAGAGTTGAACGAAGAGTTTGGTCTCCACTTTTGTAATAAGAACAACTAAGCTGTGAAACGCATTGCCAGAGTGGGTTTTTGTCGAAGGTTCGAACCTTGGGGTTACGAGGTACACTGTGCTTGTTTCAATTAGAGAATACCACATCATTTACATCCACTATTATCGGCATCATCGCAATCGTATTATTAAATGGGTTATAAATCGTAAACGGTAAGTTTTACAAAAAAGTTTACTAGCAACAAAAGATGCAAAATTTTATTTTCTACAATTATTTTCAAAATATATAGTTTCCAAAATATCAGCTAAAACAGTTTTTTTCAATTGGCGTTTGAAGCTTTACCTGGATCTGTGAGCATTTTGTAATTTTATGCTCAGTAAGTGATCTTTACCTCCTAGAAAAAGATTGGTTTAGAAATTTAGTGCAAAGTTGACCAAAAAACCTTATATTTTTACTGGCCTTTCATTACGTTTCAGCACATTTTTTAAAATTTTTGACGAACTTGTGAATTATTAGGAAACATTTTAAAAAGATGCATGAAATTGGAAAAGCCGTTCTCAACTTATAGTGTGACCAAAAAGAAAAGGTTGAGTTTTGTATATCTACGAGTATAGATAAATTTAGTATTTCTTCGTTTCACTTCACAATTCACAAAATTGTTATCACTAGTATAAACAGTATAAACAAATCTTGAACAAAAAATGAGTTTAAATTACATAGTCCAATATTTTAATGTTATTTCTGCACTGTGGCACCGATTCCGCGGTCGGTGACGGTCGCGAGAACAAGACAGCATTAAATGCCTAATTTGACAGAACTACCTGGCCTTAAGGCATTGCAAGGTTATGTGGTTCTGAAATTAGCTTGAGTGATGTTTATGTATGTTTGTGTGTGTTTATGAGATGTTGGATTGTATGTACTAACAAAGATTGATTGTTTTATGATTAAATTATAAATATTTATGTAATGCTCATATTACTGGACCACCGAGATGACACTGTCGTGCTATAAATACTGAAAATTAGTGATATCTATCTATCACTTCGAAACCAATTTTCGAAATATGCTAACTAATACAATATAATGATTGGTGGAATACAAAACACCAAAACTAAAAATTATATATATATGTATAGTAACTTGTATTATCTCCTCTGAAAGCGTAGAAAAAATTTGCTCGGTAATTCCATACACGACAAAAGGTAAGGCACAGCTGATTGCGTTTAGTTTGAGTTGCAGTTATTCAAAAAATGAGTAGACCAAGCCTTTTCACATGAGTGTCAGTACTCAATTTAATTTTTCACTGTGGTACTACGTGTACGTGTAGTATATGCAGGCAGCCAGCTAATGGTACAATTCTACGAACAATCAAACGTAAACTAATCAAATTGACAAAATTGATTATAGTAAGTTCTTCGTTATGATGAACTATGGTCAGAGTGATAGGTACTTTCTAGATCAGTGTGCGTCATCTTCAAATACGAAGTCGCTTACCATCAGGCGAGTTTCTGGTCAAACGTGGGCCTATGCACTATGCGCTACAATAAAAACATGTTATAAAGAGCTTACGCAATAGACAGTTAGGTATTAGTAGTATGGTTTCATCATTATTTAGTTTTATATAATCTAAGCTGTGAGTGGTGAGACGAGAGATATTCCGAGAGAGATGTAGCTAATTTAAAAACGGTGAAGGAAACCATCGTGAAGAAACCGACATGTACATAGAATCTTTCACCAACCTGCACAGGGCCACCAGCGTGAGGGATTATGGCCTTGACTCTCTCCTTCCGAGAGAAGGTGAAGGTGTTCTCCTTCCCGAGTCCCAGCAGTGGGAACATTTATTGAGCTGCTTATGTTGTGAGATGAGAGACGAGGACGCTGGTTACCTGAGTGCGGCCGTGTGGTGCGGCTCGTCAACTGAGAGCGCGTACCGCCGCAGGGGGCGGCGCAGCGCGGAGGCGGGCAGCGCGGCGCGTGCGCCGGCGCCGCGCAGGTCAGGCGCCGACCCGAACCGCGCCGGGCCCGCGCGCGCCCGCTCGAACCCGCTCGCGCCGCCGATCGCACTCGCGCCCGCACAAGCCCCGCTTCTGTGACACAGCCATGAAGTAACTCAATGATCATCGATATCAAAGCTTAATAGGAAAATATAGATAGATCGGTATTTCGTACACCTTTAGTACCGTTTATCTGCCAAAGCCAGGATGACCCAAACTTCAGAATGGGGTATCATTCTTACGTTGGGAGCATGCACTGACAAACTTTCAGCTTTGTTACAATAACGAAGGTCTGGGGTTCACGGACTCTTGCTCAGTGCGTGCGGCAAGCCGTGTCGTAATTGTAGGCGTGCAGCGGCGGGAGAGCGTGCGGCAGAGCTTGCAGCGTACAGACAGTACATACTTGTGTCAGTTGTGGCGGTGCTTGTAGGCGCGTAGCGGTGGGAGAGCGTGCGGCAGAGCGTGCAGCGTACAGACAGTACATACTCGTGTTGGTTGTGGCGGTGCTTGTAGGCGCGTAGCGGTGGGAGAGCGTGCGGCAGAGCGTGCAGCGTACAGACAGTACATACTTGTGTTGGTTGTGGCGGTGCTTGTAAGCGTACAGCGGCGGGAGAGCGTGCGTCAGAGCGCGTAGCGCACAAACAGTACATACTTGTGTTGGTTGTGGTGGTGCTTATAGGCGTGTAGCGGCGGGAGAGCGTGCAGCGTACAGACAGTACATACTTATGTTGGTTGTGGCGGTGCTTGTAGGCGCGTAGCGGCGGGAGAGCGTGCAGCAGAGCGCGTATCGTACAGACAGTACATACTTGTGTTGGTTGTGGTGGTGCTTATAGGCGTGTAGCGGCGGGAGAGCGTGCAGCGTACAGACAGTACATACTTGTGTTGGTTGTAGCGGTGCTTGTAGGCGCGTAGCGGCGGGAGAGCGTGCAGCAGAGCACGTATCGTACAGACAGTACATACTTGTGTTGGTTGTGGTGGTGCTTATAGGCGTGCAGCGGCGGGAGAGCGTGCAGCGTACAGACAGTACATACTTGTGTTGGTTGTGGCGGTGCTTGTAGGCGCGTAGCGGCGGGAGAGCGTGCAGCGTACAGACAGTACATACTTGTGTTGGTTGTGGCGGTGCTTATAGGCGTGTAGCGGCAGGAGAGCGTGCGGCAGAGCGTGCAGCGTACAGACAGTACATACTTGTGTGGGTTGTGGCGGTGCTTGTTGACGTTTAGCGGCGGGAGAACGTACAGCGTACAGACAGTACATACTTGTATTGGTTGTGGCGGTGCTTGTAGGCGCGTAGCGGTGGGAGAGCGTGCGGAAGAGCGTGCAGCATACAGACAGTACATACTTGTGTTGGTTGTGGCGGTGCTTGTAGGCGCGTAGCGGTGGGATAGCTCGCGGCAGAGTGTGGCAGCGTACAGACAGTACATAATTGTGTCGGTTGTGGCGGTGCTTGTAGGCGCGTAGCGGTGGGAGAGCGTGCGGCAGAGCGTGCAGCGTACAGACAGTACATACTTGTGTTGGTTGTGGCGGTGCTTGTAGGCGCGTAGCGGTGGGATAGCGTACGGCAGAGTGTGGCAGCGTACAGACAGTACATAATTGTGTCGGTTGTGGCGGTGTTTGTAGGCGCGTAGCGGTGGGAGAGCGTGCGGCAGAGCGTGCAGCGTACAGACAGTACATACTTGTGTTAGTTGTGGCGGTGCTTGTAGGCGCGTAGCGGTGGGATAGCGTGCGGCAGAGTGTGGCAGCGTACAGACAGTACATAATTGTGTCGGTTGTGGCGGTGTTTGTAGGCGCGTAGCGGTGGGAGAGCGTGCGGCAGAGCGTGCAGCGTACAGACAGTACATACTTGTGTTGGTTGTGGCGGTGCTTGTAGGCGCGTAGCGGTGGGAGAGCGTGCGGCAGAGCGTGCAGCGTACAGACAGTACATACTTGTGTTGGTTGTGGCGGTGCTTGTAGGCGTACAGCGTCGGGAGAGCGTACGGTAGAGCGTGTAGCGTACATACAGGACATGCTTGTGTTGGTTGTGGCGGTGCTTGTAGGCGCGTAGCGGTGGGAGAACGTGCGGCAGAGCGTGCAGCGTACAGACAGTACATACTTGTGTTGGTTGTGGCGGTGCTTGTAGGCGTGCAGCGGCGGGAGAGCGTGCGGCAGAGCGTGTGGCAGCGGCAGCACGTGCGGCAGGCGATACACGCCGAGCTGGTCAAGCCGCGCGGGTGCCGCGCACGCCGGCCCGCGTCGCGGGAGCGGCCGGGGCAGCGTCTGCGGCCGCGCCGGGGTCACCTTCGCTGCGCTGTCGCGCGCTTCGAATGTCATCACGCATGCCGCTACTACTATGAAGCCTAGATTCGGAATAAATATAATTATGTAAAACATGTAATTTAATGGGGCAGTTGGTGAGCCAATGCGAAGGATTTAATCCGAAAGATTAGGCCTCGCTTTTGTACCCAACTCGCTCTGACTCGTTCCTGAGTCAGAGGGTAGCCATCGATATTCAGCGAGGCAATGTAGTCAGCGTTTTGGGCACATTTGCACCAGGAACGATTCAGGGTGGTATGACTTCGTGGACGTGTATTTTAAAAATATTTTGATTTGACACGAATAAAAATTTGTAGTGGATTAACTCTAAAGCTTATTACAAAAGCTTTCATTATTTTAATAATATAATAAATATTATTATTTTAATAATGTAATAAATATCCAGAAGGCAGTCATCCTTGACACAGCGCGCATCGTCAGGAGGTTCCTCTCTCTGCAGCCCTAACCACCGGTAGCTTGGGTCCTGCCCCGCTGCTGGAGGCACCCTACTTTTTAAGTTTTTTATAATGTTTATATTTTTATACTTATTGTAAAAAACTTAGAAATTAAAAAGAATTGAATAAATAACATAATAAATATTATTAAAATAATATTTATTAATATTATGTTAAAAATTTAGTAAGCGTATTGTAAAGTTTTCTAAAGTATCAAGTGACGGGATGAGGAGGACATGTGCCTGATGGTAAGTAATACGCCTGCCCATAACAGGACAGTGTCACATAGCTATTGGAACATGAATAATTCAAATGATTATATCGACGTATTATATCGTTCATCAACCTAAAAAAAAGGATAAAGTACCTCCAAAACCCATGACAATAGGGCCGGCGTAGGACAGGTTATTGAGATGGAAACCTCGCGCCTCATCCTTTACGGACACTGTGGAGTTACCGCGTACCTCTTGATCTACCGACAGCGTATCTGCGTAGTAACCTGGAATATTACAAAACAGTATTAAAACGAATAGAGCCTTATTTATAATTAATAAAACTAAATATAAAATAATAAATAAATAAATATTGGTGGACAAGCTTGTACTACGGTGGCCAGATAGCTGATATAATACATATATAGTTTGAAATACATACTTATTATAAATAGAAACACCCAGACACAGTGCAAACATTTGAATTCATCACACAAATATTTATGCTGGGTGGGAATCGAACCCTCGACCCTCGGCGACGCACTAAGCTCTAACCCACTAAGCCACGAGGCCAGTCAATTTAAAACTAACAATGACTACCTAAGCAAAAAATAGCACACTTAATGTTCCCAATGCCTTCTCTCACAAAGAGAAAGTCAAGATTCACCATGCTGGTGAAGAGCGGATAGTCCATATCATTACCTAGCACTGCACTGCTCTCGTCACCAAGAGATATAAGATGTTATTTTTTATCTCTATGCCCTGTAATTTTACTGGAAACATTGCCCTTCAAACCGGAACTCTACTCTACACTTCACTAAGAAAATTAAAAATATCTAATAGTACATAGACTATTTTTTAGCCCGGGAAAACAACTGGAACGGGTACTAGGCGGGTAAAACCGTGGGGCACTACTAGAAAAGTAATTTTTTATTCGATTTATTGTATATATACTTGTGACCCCCCAAAATCTTAGGCTGCGTACTGGTGACCCCCTCCAAAATTCGAAGCTGGGACCGCGTCTGGTTGTACCATTACACAAACTGACAGATTAAACGAGTGTTAAAGGTATAACACTCTTCTCATAAATTACGTCGAAGGTAAAACGTTTATCCTTCCTCCGTCGCTTTCATAGAACGTCCAACGGAACAAAAAACAAACGCATGCATCGAGATGAAATGGTCGCCGGAGGCTGAAACCGGATGTGTGACAACCGGAACCATCGCTCAAAGCCGGAAATGCAGCCCTCTGGCATGTGTCTACGTACGACTCACGTGTCGATATCACATCAACATGATTGAACTTACTGGGTTGTATATGTTTGATTGACTCCTAGCAAATCTAAGATTATAGATACACTTTATTAACACGAAATGAAAAGGTTATACAAAAAGAAATTAACGAAAAACTTTGAAACTAGACCCATAAAACCTTATCGTTTAAAGCGATAAAAAGGCCACTGATAGCTTAATTTTCTTTCCAGGCGATCTTATAATGGTAAATAATTTGTGGACAACTGAGAAAACAGGCTACGCAAACAAGGTGTAGAAAACGCATAAAGATAATGAGAAGGGCTACGAATTTTACGCCCCCCTACGTCCAAATCATTACCTCCATCGTTTTAATGTTACTCTACAATTTATTTCGTTAATGCCCAATTTCAACAAAACCTAAACCTGGCTTAAACAAGAACAAAATTAAAAATGTTGACTAACCCCCGACTACCTCAGATTTGTTATCTGTACAACATTCTACTAGTCAAGCCCTTTCGTTTGATACCCATATTGAGGTAGTAGTGAAAAAAATAATATAATTCGCCATTTTGTGGTGGCAGCCATCTTGGATTTGTTTTTTTTTATAGTGTATAGCATTCTACTAGTCAAGCCCTTACATTTGACACCCATATTGAGGTAGGTTGGGAAGAAATATTTTGTCTACCATTTTGTGGCGGCGGCCATCTTGAATCGATATTAACCAAACATAGCTAAGAACATCCGCACGGATATTAACTTTCAAATAAAAAAACTGCATCGCAATCGGCCCACCCGTTTGAGCTCTACGGTGCCACGGACAGACACACACACAGACAGACAGACACACATCGACGTCAAACTTATAACACCCCTTTTTTTGGTCGGGGGTTAAAAATCAATACTAGGAAAAGTTTCATTGTTATGAAGAATTAAACTTTTATAAACAGCTGTAACGAACTAGCTACGAGAGTTGTAGCATATCACGTAGCACGCCTTGAGCGTATCGTAGAAATACGTGTTAGCGTAAATAAATAAGTTGAATAAGTACGCGAGAAAAAAATCTTTAGAACTCCTTACATACTATACATTGTGTACACGCGTATGGTAGCTACATAATTAGAAAAATTAATAATAAAGAAACTATTTGTTCCAAACTAGAACCACCTAGCACCTCTCGGTATTACGTAGATCCTGTTCCCGTAATTTTCACGCGATTGAACAACAGACATCGAAACTTTGTCTTTTATAATATTTGTAGGTACCCAAGTCCTAATTTTGAAAATGATGCTGAAATTTGGAATCCAGACAGATTTCTGTTTGGAATAACTTACGTTATTCCAAACTTACTTACTAACTAACTAACTTACTAACTACTTACTAACAAAAATACTTTTATAAAAAATGCACATATTTTTAGCGCACCGATTTTTTGTGAATTCAACATGAGCGAACGTATTACCTATGACGGCCATGGCGGCTCCGAGTAGCATCAAGAGTAGTCCCGCGGAGAGAGCCCGGCAGGCGTGCCACAGGCACTGTGAGCTCATCTTACCCCGCACCACCTGCAACCCACAAGACAATAGACTACAGTTCTAGCACAAGATCAATGAAAATAACATATACACTTTATATTTACTTTACTAAATATAACCAAAAAAGGCACGATAACTAATGTCCAAAAATAATTAATCTATAATTAATTATTGTCCAAAATTAAATAACTAGCCTCATTCACTACCCGGTCCCTCGCAAAAAAATGAATCTATCTGAATTTGCTGAAAGGAAAAAATTCTGATAACCGAATATAAAATCCAATTTTATCTCGTGACAGATATGGAAAATGTTCACTGCGCATTTGCTAAATTTATTTAGGATCACGAAAAATGTCTGAAATAAATAAATTAGTGAAAGTTTAGCATTGATATCAGTCATTCTCTTAGAGCAGAATAATTTGTCTGAGGTCGTAAAGATTACTCTAAACAATAATAAAGAAACGAAAATATAAAAAAAAAATCTGTAGGTCTATAAATTATTATAGTGTTAAAGTATATTTCATATTCTTACATAACAAACAGAATTTCTAAGGTTATTTTTTTGTGTGGATATGGATGTATGCTAGACATTTGGACGCGTAGCAAATCAAGCTATTGTTCCAAGAAAGTTATTATTACGATTCAGCAGTTATCATACACAAATACATTACTTTTAATGTATTCATGGATTGTAGTGATGCAACAAGTCTTTATCCAACTGTTGAGTGCCAGCTTCCACTGGTCATTTCAACGAACTAGCCACTCGAGACAACGCTCATCGCTTTACGAGTTTTGAGCTTTGTTATATCTTCTTCTTTTTGCACGATATGGTAAAGTTTATAAGCAACAACACAGCCCACTTGACAACAATGAGAAATGAAGAAATCAATGCGTTTCAATTTCAATTAACAGATGTGTTGAACACGAGATGTGAGTACCGACGCCCCAACGTGCATCCATTGTTTTGGTAACACAGACTGTTGTCACGTTTTTTAGGGTGAGGTTTAAGGAGGGGGGTTGAGGGGGTTCGGAGTACCTGGACGTTCCAGGTGGCACCCGAGGCGGGGTGGGCGCGCCGCAGCGGCCCCGTGACGCTCCTGGCACGCTGCATGCCGACTGCGCGCCGGCCGCCTGTCGCCTGCCTCTCTCGCACTACTTAGATTAACCCTTAACTGCTCCTCGGGGTTTTATGCCGTTCAACAATAATTTTTTAAAGCTTTTTAATAACGTTTGGGGTGTAACCCGATACCCGATATTTACTTTTACATGTTACTTCGAAAGAGAATCAGCTGAGAAATCTTTTAGGTACGTTTCATAATAAAATTTTATAATTAATTGGCTACGCCTCGCAATGAAACCCTCGGCTTTACAACCACTAACTTTAACAGGATATAAACCTATTATGCTGATCCAGATAATGTACCGAATTTTATTAAAACCGTAATATTATATTAGTATGATATATTGTAATATTACAACACACAAGGACATACTTAGCTACAAATCTGGTTATGCATTAACCGCCGTATTCCTAACATTTGCTCAAAGCATACGCAAGATAAAACAGCTGTCAAGATTTTGAGTTTGGTATAATTAATATATGTGGGTGTGATAATATATGTTGATAGATGTGGATATTATAATAACCATACTATATAACTGAATGATGTAATTAATATAATTTACGAAATATTATTTCATAAGTATGACATGTACAGAAAGTATGAATAAATTAGTATGAGTATGAGTATGAGTATCAATCGTGACATGCAGGAAATATTAAAAATTAAAATTAAAAAAACTGGGCTTGAGTCAACTTTTGTAATACGGCGCTAATAAACCTGTCATAAAAACGTACAGCATCTTTGTACATGTTTGCCTGGTTTAGGTTATGTATTCTGTATGCTACCAAATAAACTGTGGTTACTTTGACCTCACGCAACCGTTCGCGTAAATTTATCCGTGTAAGTTCCCGAGGGTTAACAGCCCACAGTAACCGCTGCGCGCGCATGCAGCCTCCTTGCTCCAGCGAGCGGGCACCTGCGTCCTAATTCTGTTAACAGATATCACGATACTTGATCGTAGCTCAATTCTTCTCGACGAAATTAATGTTTCTTCCGACTTCGTTGTATTTCTTCGCGTGAAAGCGATAGGAATACAAAAAACCTGATAAGAAACTTTAGGTAGCAATAAGAGGTAGGTTAGGATTGATTGCACAATAAAATAGAGTACTTAGGTACATTTCGGGACTCGAATAGTTATGTAGTTAGCGATGTATTGGTTGGTGGTCGTGAGTTGAATACAGATGTGAAGAATGAGCACGGTTTTAGAGTTCTATTTCAATCTGATCTAACCTTGTTCCAGTTTCATAGAATCTGCAATATCACATCAAATTAGTTTAGTAGGTGCAGTAATTAGCAAGGAACATAGTCATAGTAATAAAGACCACCACGCCACATTTGGTATGTGCAATTATGCAACCATAAATCGTATCGACGAAACAATTAAAAAAACTGACAAGGTTTTTTCTTTTACAATTTTGTATATCAAAATAACTTTTGTTAGCTCTGACAATATTTTGATTGACGAAAAAATTAAATATTTTTAAAATTTTCTGTATAGTTGTCACTTTTCTGCATGGCGGTGGTTTCTGCGTGGCACGATTACGCGCGGAAACAACAATCACAAGCATCAAGCGGTCAACCGCAGCTCTACAGCCGAACCTGGATAGGCTACAGGCCCGTGAACAAAATTTATGGGTCAAATGAACCACCAGAAGACCTATGTGTGTAGGATGATAGAAGGGTGTAAAGTAATAAGATTTAGCACTGCGCAGTTGAAGAGAGGGGGTTGCAACACTCGATCATTTCTCCTTGTCGCATTATTTTTGTACGGCATTGCGAAATAATGGATTAGAAGAGATATTGAAACTGTATAGTACCAATGCAGTACATAATCAAATGACCAAATTTACTCTGTAAATCGTGATAAAATCGTAATTCCGATAAACTAATAATTAAAATAAAATATAATTTTTTATAGTTTCAATACCTCTTGTAATCTATTGTTCATTATCGCACTACAAAAATCACGCGACAAGAAGAAATGACAGCTTACAAGTGACGGCATATTGCTGAATCTTATTACTTTATACCCTTCTATCATCCTACATAGGTCTCCTAGTGGTTCATTTGACCCATAAGTTTTGTTCACGGGCCTGTAGTCTACTACTCTGGTTCTAGTTCGTTTCGTCCGATCGAACATTGTTTAACTAGAGTATTTCATTCAAACATTTTTAGCAGAACATTTAAACGGACGAAACGACAGATCGAAGTAGATCCCGAATAGGAAAGTCGTAAGTTAATTTCGAAATTACGTTATTCGTAGAAAGAGAGTAGCCATCCAGAGTTCTCCGTAACTTCCGAATGCCAACAATGTAGATGTCAATTTATGTCACCGTAATACAAACACCGGCAGATTGCAATCCAACGCATGAGATTGTGAGGCCACGGTAGGTTATATTAAGTTAGTTTATAATCTGACATCGCCTCGTTAGATTATAATCTGTCAATCTCTGGTATTTATAATTTACCATTTTTAGGAACTAAATAAATATTGTTCGTTATCCATCCTGGTATCGTTAGCTGACACCATGTACAATGTCTGGTAAGAGTTATTTCGTAAAATTAAATTTCTGATACTTTTAGAGGCGAAATGAGTTAAAATTGCAAATTTAAATACTATTATGACTTAGAAGATACCTGTGGGATAACTTTTGGCTCACAAAAGAAAACATTCAATTATTGTATCAATAGGTACCTCAATAGGGATGTCTGAACAATGAATTTCCAGACTGTTTCATGACATCTAATTTAAAAGGTTGTTGTCCTAACGGCTAAGCTAAAACATACATACATTCATTGAAAGATATAGAGTGTATTATAAGCTGTAGATGAGAAATCATGATAAAAAAATTGGTAGTCATAAGAACTACCGATAGAAGTGATGAACAAACGTATAACTTAAAATTTTTGTATTAAAAACCACTGAGGTTGAACAATACGTCACCTGTATAGCTACATGTATACTGCTATTTCATGCAAGTTGGTGACGCGAAGCCATAAAATCTATCAAAAAGTGCTCAACGCCGTTAAATAAGTTTTCACTTAAAAAATATCCTAGGTTGTTACGACAAGCGAATCGGTAAATCCATTTATTTCGATTTTTTTTTGCTAGGTACATCCATATTTTGTGTCTCTATATTTACAGCTCGGTACCTACGCCTTTTTTGTCGATAACAGGATTGCACTTGACCGCCATCTCGCCTGGTGTTACGTCAGACATAAAATTTTGTGTAGAAGCTTAGTATATAATCTCGACCTACAGGACAAAAAGGTCTTAAACAAAAACGATATAGATATAATCTTGGAAATCGATACAGAACTTTTGTGTGAACACTACAAAAGATCCATTCAGACCATTCAGACTGTTCCACTGTTCCTAATATGAAATACAAACAAAAATAAGTTTATTCCGTAAAAAATGTTAATGTTTTAGTAAGGTAAGTACGGTTTAAAGTTTCTAGACTGTTATTAATGGCAGAATGAATGGAGTAGGTCCTCGCTATTCGGACGGCTAGTCATTATAATAATGGCCGTGGGTAATTCATTTTACATTGCAAGCTCACAAAGTACATTCGGTGCTCTCGTTGTTTGAAAACTAGAGAAACCACAGCAGAGCACTCGCATTTAACTTTCAAACCGTCTCGTTGTAAAGCTATCGTTATTTACATTTTCGCTGACGTTGGGTTAAAGCATCGTGAAATTTATATTTGCCCTGCACTTGTGCGGATCACTGTTTGATTTATAGCAGATGTGTAGATAAGGAAGATATTTGAAATACATATCTATACTAATATTGTAAAGCTGAAGAGCTTGTTTGTTTGAACGCTAGGATCTCGGGAAGTACTGGTCCGAATTGAAAGATTATTTTTCTATTAGATAGTTCATTTATCGAGGAAGGCTATAGAACATAACGCTACTATCAATAGAAGCGGAGTATGAATCAAGAATGTAACAAAAACGGGGAAAAATATTCCTTTTTGAGAGTTTTCGTACCGTCCTTGGACATGACAGCATGTGTCTAAGATTGCGTCATTGAACCTTTGCTTATCAAATTTGTTTCTAAATCTGAGTTGGTACGAGTAATTTTCGACAGGTGGCGTAGCAGGTAGCTGAAGAGGTTTTTTTGTTTGAAACCGATATTCTCAGGAATGACTAAAACAATTTCAGTAATTCTTTCACCGTTGGATATGTACGGGATCCCGATGAGTGCTGTATGTGTACCACGGGCGAAACCGGGGCGGACATCTAATACGTAATACATAGCATAGTCATGATCCAGTTACTAGTAGAGTTAACAGTTACCAGTAGCCAAAAAACAAATAGCCAAGTGTCTTTAGGTGAAGGCTATAAAAAGAAGTTGGACTAAGAATGAATAAAATAGATGTTCTATGAGCTACTTTGAATAATTGATTAGTAACTTAAGTACTGTAATAACGGCTAAGTACTAGTTATAGCTGGTCTAGTAGATGAACGGCGACTGCCGATCCGGGGCGTTCAAATCCCACGCGCGTCTTTTCGAAGTCATGTGCGTAATCCCGCTAACTTAAAACGGTGAAGGAAAACATCGCGAAGAAAACGAAATGTATCTAGAATCTTTCGAGGTCATGTGTCATTCATCAACCCAGACTGGGACAGCATGGTGGATTATGGTCTTGACTCTCTCCTTGCGAGAGAAGGCCCCGAGTCCCAACTGTGAGAACATTTAGTAGGCTGCGTATACGTATTAATACGTTTTAATTGAGATCAAGTTCACGTTCGTCGCAGATCCACTGGGAGGAATAATTACTCTTGATGTTATCTAATTTCTGTTTGTAAATTAAGGGACGTTTTGGTACGCCATATCCTGTCCTTGTTGCACGGATGCCTGGTTGAGATTGCTCTGAGCGATAAGGCCGCTGATGAAAATATTAGTTTTTCTTTTTGTTAATTATGCATAGTAAATATTCTTTTTAAAATGAGATATCTTTTATACATAAAATGTTATGTTGGTTTGTTTACGCTTCAAAAACTCAAAAAGTTCTGCACCGATCGAGTTCAAATTTTAGAATGATCCCGAATCCGCATCAAGGATTGTTTTTATCTATTTTTTGCATCAGTCACATATGTGCCACAGCGAAGCGTGGCAGGGTACAGCTAGTATAATGTGTAAATATTCTGTGTTTTGTGGCTTTTTAAATTAGCGTTGTTGTATTGTATTGTGGTAGGTACTCTAGATTTGATAAGACCCCAGTATGTCTATCAAGGACAAGTAGGTACGCGGTAAAAAGGTATGGAACTACCTTTTTCTTTTACAATTTGATTTTCTCGAAATGGTCTGCAAAACGTTATGTCTGTAAATGTAATATTGGTTCCATAAGTATATCTATTTAAACATAGGTGCGATAACAGAACTCCAAGACGTTAGCATATATGTACACCTGTATGAAACGGGAAATTAATTCCTTAATCTGCGATCAAATATCCGGTCAACGTATGAAGGTGTGTACCTACATCCAGTAGACAGTTGTAGGTTGACGATTGTGCATCTGAGAGACGTGTCCGGCTGGCGGCGGTGCGGGCGCGCGGGGGGGGGCGCGAGCTCGGGGCGCCGGCGCGGCCGGGTCCGCGGCCGGGGCTCGCGGCCCGGGCGCGCGGCATTCCCCAGCCGGCAGGCGGGCACCTCGCTATGCGCGGCGCCGAGCGACACTCCGCGGCCGCGGCCCGCTGCCCGGACGAGAGGCTCCGCGCGCGCCGCACGCCCACCGGCCCGCGCTAGCACACGACGTTTATGGTGGAGGGCACCGGGATCAGGGCGGGGAGAGCGGTGCCGCCGCGCAGGTGCGGCCCGCGCCCGGCCCGGGGCCGCATACGGAGGCGCGGGCACGCCGCGGCGCGCGCGCGCCCTCGCCGCGCTCATGGAGTCACCCTGGGACCTGGAGCTGGAGCTGCGGCGGCACATAGAGACCTGCGCCTGCACCTGCGACCACATGGGCTACGGGAACTACATGGACTACCAGGTGGCGCCGGCGGCGCACGCCTGCATGTGCCGCGCCATCACCTCGCCGCACGCCCACGTACGTGCCGTCCCCTGCCATCCCCCCGCTCTGCACACCTTCCACACACGCTGACTTGTTGGTAGCTCCCATGCATTCACTACTCATCACCCTTTCGGCTTAACAATATCGTAGTTTTTAATGTTTACGTCACAAAAAACTAATTTGCTACGATGTTTACACGCCTAAGGTTATGTGTTCACGAAACATAACCAAATCACTCGCAGAATTTACATAGACATGCTGACTGACTCCTTGCTTATGTTTTGAATTTATTTTGTTTTTTCTTTTACTTGTTATTGTTCCAAATCATAATAATATTTAATTACAAAATGGCATTATTTATCAATACGTTTTTCAGTTTCGTTTCTACAATGACGAGATAATTCAGTCCCCAGTAAGATATTTGACCTTGAAGTACTCAGTGATACTCTGAATTGGATATTAACTAGTTAGAAGTTTGTGGGATACTCTAATTTAATCTTGTTTGATACCTACAGATATATGAACACCAGCTAATTTCAAATAGTTGGATGAAAAGATTTTCTTCATTTTTGTATTCCAGAGTTTTTTTTAATCAAATTTTGACATAAACTTGTTATTCTAGTGTCTCCCTTTATGATAAGTCAGAGTATAATTATATATATTCAAAAATTCTACTAAATAAAGGTAGTCTAGAAATACTTTTCATTTAAATCGAGTGAAGGTATTAACTTATTATTGTTTGGATTTTAGTATATTAGGGTAATTATTCAAATCAAGCGAATATTATTTTTAACATACATACCTATTTTACTGCGGCCAACGGAATTCTACTCTTGTCTCTCGTTCAAGATTTGACTGGGATTAAGTACGTGTTACTTAATAATACATGATTATTCTTATATTGTGATCGCCAAGAAAATTTAACATTAAATACTTAGTAACTCGTAAATTCAATAACTGTTCAAGGAATCATTGCAATATATTTGACACTTTTAGAGTTAGGTAGGTATAAACAAGACAAATTAAATTATTCAATTTATAAAGGGTTTATTAACAAAACTAAATTACAATGAAAAAACGCTTACATGCTTAATTAACTACTCACACTAAGCTCATTTGAATTGTCCATTGACCGATAAACGTCTAAGTAAATAAAGAGATTCAATACGATTTTATGTATTCCATATCCTACTACCTAATATTATAAATATATATTTTTGGATGTTTGGATATTTTGATGTATGTTGGTGGATCACGTGGTAACTTATGAACAGATCGGGTTGAAACGACGCGACTAAAACCGCGAGTCGCGAATACTATTTCATTAGGTAGGTAAATGTAGCATGAACTAACACAACGAGTTTCAATCTGACACAACAGCACTGAAAGAATTTATCGAGATAGAGTTCAGAAAAAGCATAGTAAACATTGCATTTCAACTATCTCTTTGCAAAGAAAACTCAAGTGTTTAGTGGTTTTTGAAATTAAAATACTCCCTCCCACGCAGTCTACCTACGACATCAAGAGTAGGTGTGTAAACCGCCGGGACTTTGCCCCCCTGCGGACGAAGTTGGGTCCATCCTTCTCAATTTATAAAAGGTACTTTGGGGGACGCGCATACTGTTCGACGTAGGAATCTACTAATCTCACTTATAGTCAGCTATAAAAATGGATATCTGTAGTTAAAATTGATGCTAATATTGTCTGCATTTCTGTTAGCCTGACACAAAACATACTCAAAACAGACGAAAATTTAATTAATGTTCATTAGTGAAAACAATCTGAGTTTCATTTACCCTTGAGTTTTAGGGTTCCTAAGACATAGGTACTTGTATTTTTTTAATTCATGTAAATCAACCTTATATTAATTATCAAAATATAAAATATTAACCTAAGCATATATAAGAACATGTATGTAGATTTTAAAATGATAAACTCTTATTAAATAATTCCATTAAAAGACGCCTTAAGCGACTTTCTTACATTATTATCATAATAAGTCATTTCGATACGTACATAGACGTAAATTGTAAAACTCACGATCTTTGTTCATAGATACAAAACACTAAAAAGTCACATTGACAATACATTTGAAAATCCTAATGTTGCTTATACCTATCTAGATTTCGAAAAAACTTTAAATAATTACCGTACTAAAATTCTGTAACTGATTAAAAAAAAGCAATTGACTATTTTCATCCAAAATGTGATCCGAAATGTGGACAGTTTAAAAGTTTCAAAAATGTTTAGAATAATATGGTTTTTGTTAATTTTTAGACAAATAATTTATAATTGATGTTTACATTTTCGCGTGACCCTTCAAGGATGTTAGTAGTGTAGCGCCATTCTAACGTAAACGCAACGGCTGCTGTCATGGAATTTGAACTCTATAGTGCACGTTTATCGTACAAGCGGCGACTACAAAGTACGAGGACGTACAAAAGCAGCGGAGGTTCAATTCGCTGTCGGCGTAAATAGCGCACAGCACCGATTGAATCCGTATAATAAGGAGATTGAATCTGCGTTTTCTATCATTTTGTCCTCGTTACCCATCAATTAAAAAACAAGTTCAACACGGCAGATGTCAAACTTCCCAAACATTTTTGAAGCTCGGAACTTATTGTTTAGACATTTGATTAGATAAATATTAATAAATATGACATTCAAAGTAATTAATTAAAATAAACAACAAATTCAAAGGTTGTAAAAATTGTATCCAGGA
Source organism: Ectropis grisescens (assembly GCA_017562165.1). Taxonomy (NCBI): domain Eukaryota; kingdom Metazoa; phylum Arthropoda; class Insecta; order Lepidoptera; family Geometridae; genus Ectropis; species Ectropis grisescens. The sequence continues at coordinate 12,625,452 of CM029777.1, read as the reverse complement.
ATCGAATTGGGCTAAAATCAATTATCATGAAAAACTGATAAGCCGCGGGTTACACCGCGGGGCGCATTTAGTAGGTACCTAGTGTTTATACCACTAGGTACATATATGATATATGTATTATCTCTTAGGACCATGTCGTGACTGTTCTGGTTTCGATATGATAGTTTGTTTTAAACGTTTATGAATTAAATTTTGCTAAGACAAACTTAGATTAGTTAATTTATAAAAAAAATACTATTGCAGAAAATTACATGAACAGCATTAACATGAAAAACTTAAACAAATAAAGTTAAATAAATAACAAGATAATAAAAAAAAAATTATACATATATATTAAAAATATTTATGTATGATTAAATAATCCCGCGATCGTCAACTCCGCGACCAAATGTCCCCATCAGGCTTGCCGCATTTCCACGCTGTATAGCCAGAGAAACGTTTTGGCACAAGTATTGCCCAGATCGAGGGTCTCGGCCACTCTCCCGCAGGCGTCGGCTCAACTCTGTGACAAAGATGGCCTCCGTACCCCACGGACCTGCTGTCTCAACCGCAAAAGGGACGAAATTATACGTTGACTCCAGAGAGGCGTACTTTTTTTTTTTTTTTTTTAATTTATTTTAAAACTATAATCATTACATATACATATAAATTCGCCCTTAAAACCTCAACAAGGTTTGTCTAGGACAAACAGTTCTCAACACGTATCTTAAAAAAGTGAACATTATATCTATAAAACACCAAAAACTAAAGAAAATACAAATTAAATAAAACACATATCTGCGCGCGCGCACCCAAGACAGCCGTATGCGTTTTCGTTTAGTAGGAAACCGGTTTGTTATCTAATTTGGCCATACTTGAGATGCTTTCTCCTCGCTGCAACTTCCGCACCCGCACCTGCTGCCCGCTGCGTGGCAAGTAGTAGTATATGACAAGTAGCGAAAGTATGAACACTATTATTATTTATAAAAAATGTTTGTTAAATAAACACAGATACGTCGAATACATGATCAACACATGACTATATCGTAGTATTGCGCCGTCGCGTCGTCGTAGTGCACACTAGACGTGCTAGGTGTAGCAAAATCAAGGAATTGTTGCAAAACCGATATTAATTCAAAAAATGTTTTGAGAAAACATTTTTGTAATAAATTTGTTAAATTTTAGCTATAATACATTGTAATAACATTTTATAATTGCAATAAAAAGCCAGCATCCATGTGTGGGCCGAGCGAATTTCAGTATAATCGCGATTGTGACAGATCCGCTTAACATAAGATGAGGTGATGGAAAACAAAATTGAATCGCCTACAGTACAAAAATAAATAGATAGCATTTTAAATGAGATAGCTACTAAACAAATCAAAACCTTCCCACACACGCAAAACAGGCGCATCGAGACGTCGAGTTGCGGAAAACAGCCCCGACTACGAATACATGTCAAAAACTAAATTTAAAAAAATGTTTAATTTTCGAAAATTGCTATTTCTGGGATATGGTAGTTGGTCTCAAATGGCAACTACTGGTTACCGATGGTTACATGTAGTAACTTGTAGTAGCTTGTAGTGGTAGGACTCTTGGCAGAGTCCGCCTGGGGAAGTACCACACCTTTGCCAGTTATTCTACCGCCAAGCAGTAATGTGCAAACATTACTGTGTTCCGGTTTGAAGGGCAATGTTTCCAGATAAATTACAGGGCTTAGAGATATAAGATCTCAGATCTCTGGGTGACGAGCGCAGTGCAGTGCTAGGTAATGATTTGGACTCTTCATGTTCCAATAGCTGCGTGTCACTGTGCTGTTATGTGTCAGGCATGTTGCTTACCATCAGGCACATGTCCTGATCGTCTCGTCACTCTTTATTTAAAAAAAAAATATACAAGTCGACTTTAAACTACATTTTTATTAAGTTCGTCAAGTTTTTCTAGATTTCAGTTTACACCCCTTGAGGAGAAATAGTACAGCGTGTAACATCTTTTCTGTTCAGTACCGCCTACGTAATAATATAATCTATATACATTGTACGTATCCGTATTTCGTGTCCCTAATGTGTGATCTAAAAAAAGTGTTTTTTAGATAACTTCAAACTAATACGCAGATCAAATTGAAATGGGGACCACGAGACAAGCACCAGTTTTCAAATACCTACCAAAAAAGATAAAAAGATATGAGGTAACACGTAACTAAGAATCGAATAAAGATCCTCCCTGACTATACTTATGTAAGGTCGGTTATAATAATGAGACTCCAAACGAAGAAGTGCAGCTCCCGAACAATACTGTGTAATGAAGTATAAAAAAGTTCGTCGACGATGGATCCCCTGATATTTGCACTTCCAATTTACTGCATGATAAAAGTTTGCAACTAAGCGTCGAAAATGTATAAAATGGTCTAAATTGTTCTTTGCAAACAATAAAAATACATAATAATATTTTGCGCCCCATCGAGGGACGATGAAAAGTTTCGTAGGTGGTTGCAAAATGTAGGTACCTATGTGCTCGTAGAAATACTTACATAATTTACATTTTCTTTATAGACGGAGGTATTAGTAATTACTAGGAATGTAGGTATTAGTTGCTAACTGCATTTTTTTATCCACCTGAGGAAGGACCACATCTTTGCCAGTTATTGTACCGCCAAGCAGTAATGTGCAAACATTACTGTGTTCCGGTTTGAAGGGCAATGTTTCCAGAGAAATTACAGGGCTTATAGATATAAGATCTTAGATATCTGGGTGACGAGCGCAGTGCAGTGCTAGGTATTGATTTGGACTCTTCATGTTCCAATAGCTGCGTGTCACTGTGGTGTTATGTGTCAGGCATGTTGCTTACCGTCAGGAACATGTCCTGAACGACTCGTCACTCTTTATTTAAAAAAAAAACTATATTTCTTCGAAATAATGCAGGAAATATCACAAACTGTTCACATAAAGACTACCTAATCGTATGCACATTATAAGATTAATTCTGCAGCCAATATAAAACTTGATATATAAGAAAATATTGTACCTACTTGTCGGAATGATTAAAATTAAAAGAAACACCGAAATAAAACAATTTTAAGTTGATTGTAGAAGGTAGCTCCAGTAGCGAAACATCCAACCATCAGGAAAAAAAACATCATCAACATTACGTACGTACGAGGATACGAAGCGATTTGAGTAGTACCATCCTAATTTTATACAACGAAAGAGGGAAATACACTGCCAGCTTCAAAATATTTCATGAGAGATATAATCTGGATCTTTTCTACGTAACTTCTAGACCGCACCGTCGCTTACCATTACGTACCGTACGTAAAAAAGTATAGATGTGAAACCGCGGCTCTCAGCGGGTGCTTACAGTCGAGGGTCGAGTCCGGCCCTGGTACAGCGCAGACGATTATGAATGATGCTAATGGAATCATTCGATTATGGAAACATCCCGAGTTATCTCGGACTCGGCTCCATTACCACCGCTGTTCCGCTAAATTCTAACATAAACAATGGTCAATTTACACCAAATTCTCAAGTAAGAACAAAAGGTTTAATCAATGCTTAGCTCTGTATGTTTATACTATAGGAACGTACATTAAATTTTAGAGAACTTACTTCTTACTAACTACAACTACTTATATAGGTACTTGTCAAGTAGACGCGCTAGAACTAGCTAGCGTTGAGACCTAAAGTTCCGCTAACCGCTAGAAAGTCAGCAGGTTCGATTTCCGTTCGGACAGATTTTAAGTTTTTCGCCGTTAGCAACAGTTATTACTTACTACAGCAAACTCTAGTGTATTTATAGAAAAATATAAACTAAGGTGCCTAAAATCCTTGGCTATATTTTTTCATAGTAATTTTAATTCACAAATGGATCCTAAATGAAATAAGACAAAACTAATACTTATAATTAACTTTAACAGAATTGCAATAAAAATACTTAATCACGTAAGTATGTAAATTGACCAACAACTGTTCTTAATGAGGCGGTTGAAAACAATAATAATAATAAATAAATATTGGCGGGCATTTCTCATACTCATCTGGCCCCAATACTAAGCAAAGCTTGTACTATGCGAGCTAGATAGCTGACATAATACTTTTAAAATAGTAGATACTCATTGACACTCAGACACAGAAAAAATATTTGCATTCGTCACACAAAAAATATTTATAATGGGTGGTAATTGAATACACCAATTGGCAATTACTACCAACTAAGCTACTAAGCCAGTCTAGATCTAACGATCTTTAAAATAACCCACATAGTTCCCTAAAGAAGGACATTTCCACATAAACGGGCTGAGAAAATGGATGTTATAAACATAGAGGGGTCCGCAGTGGTCAGGCATGGTTCATGGCCCACCGGTCACAGCTACCTTCCTGTCGACACAATGTTCCGTAAAATGCGCGCTTCTATTGTTGCCTTACCTACGTTACCCACGGGCGTGGAAAAATAAAGCTATAAAACAGTTACGGAGCTTTCACATTTCCTATCGCTACTTGCGCAAGGCTTTCGGGAAGAAGCAAAACAATTTTTGTTGCCTCTTCTCCAAAATAATCTTATAAATGTTTGTGACGACGGGTACGAGTAGCCATCTATCTTTCGCTATTCTTTTTCATGTAACTAATTGGGATGAAATTTAATCAGAATAACGCTTAATAGTGAACTACATTCATTAGCTACTGTTATACCTACTCATAAATAACCTAAAATTGGTTCTTATCATGGTTTTTATTTCACCACTATATTTTAACTACTATTATAACTACTTACTTATTTACTAGCGGCCCGTTCCGGCTTCGCTCGGATATTGTCACATAAAGCCCATTAATCGAAATAAAAACTATCATATCTCTCAAGTTGGATCGAACTGCACATGGTGTGCGAATTTTATTATAGTCGGTTAAGTGGTTTAGGAGTCCATTGAGGACAAACATTGTGACACGAGATTTATATATATTAAGATATTTTATACCAGAAGCGTCCTGCAGTTTCACACACGTAGTTTCCTAATCCCGTTATTTTCCTGGGATAAAAGTATCCTGTGTGTTCCAGACTATTTTCTATCTATGTACCAGACTTCATCCAGATAGCTTCGGTAGTTTTTGCTTTATAGAATATCTAACATACATACATAACTACAAACTTTCACATTTGTAATATTAGTAAGAGTAGGATTGAAAATGTCGGTTCAATATTGTCAAAGTTTAAGGAATCTGAGTGAAGAATTTTCATGTAAATATGTGCAGATAGTGTTTAAAAAAAGGGGTTTAATTTTGCTTATTATTCCAAACCACTGACGTTAAACAAACGGTTCCTGTTCGCTCTATAAATATATTTGTCCTATGAATTTGTTTACGAAGTTTGCTCTATGAATTTATCTAAAAATGTCATCTTCCATATTGGCACATCATCATTTTGCACATTACATGTTTGCCAACAGATTCACACTCTAGCAAAGGTGTAGCGTACTGTGAAAATGAGTCTTTTGTGTATTTATGTACTGAGGACGCGGTATGGCAAGCGCGGCAGGTAGGCAGCCACCCGGACGGACGGGCTCGCCGTGGCCGCTGCCCCATGGACCGAACCATAATCCGACACATACCTACTCCTCATTCATGAACTCATGTAAATTCCGAAACATAAATCCGAGAGCGTTTAATTTTACGGTCGCATTCATTACTCTATTTACAAGTTTGACACGAAAACATGGAACGCTTAACAGCAATCTACTTCAGTAATTTGATACTGAGAAAATTACTTTATTCAAGTGGTTAACCATAGGTGAGTTCTGTATCCCATTAGCTCTAAAATGGCGCACCTTGATCTATGACTGGTCCCCTGCCTTATTAAAATTTTATCTAAATGCATTCCAAATGACCCTCCTGACCAGAGTAACTTGGTAAGGTGGGAAAAGCCTCTGAAAAATGTTGCTATACTTGTGGAGAGGCGATATGTACAGCAAGGCACATATTGGTGGGATGCAAGGTGCTCTTAATGGGGTCATTACTCACGGCGTCATGACAGAGTACTTGAAATCATACGTGAAGCCATGAGCCTTTCGGTAGCTAGAGCCCAAAAGGATTGACGACAAACAAAAGACAAATTAACTTTGTAAAGAAGGCTCAACTTCAAACTCCAGGAACAAGCCTTACTCAATCCTGGGTACAGCACCTGATTGGACTATTTTAATGGACACGTATGAAAAGCACTACAAAATCCCAGAGGATGTGGGTGTTTCGTCATCCAGACCGGACATTTTCCTTTTTCTAGAGCTACGAAACGCATAGTCCTTGTAGAACTTACCGTACCGTGGGAAACTAATATACCTAAAGACCACGCGATGAAACAAAATAAGTATTACGACCTCCTAAACGAATTAACAAAAACGGCTATGTAGTTAGTTTATACGCTGTAGAAGTGGGAGCGAGAGGTATACCAGCAAAATCTCTATAACCTACTGAAAGACCTTGGCTTATCCAGAAGTGCAGTAAGTTCTATACTAGAACGTGTATCTAAAGCTGCACTAGTAGGCTCATATCAGATTTGGCTGGGCAGGAGAGAAAGCGAGTGGTGAAGGTGAGTGTTGATGTACGTCAGAAAGGGCCCCTTAAACCTACGCCCGAGTCACAAGTCTCGGGAACTACTCGAGTTTTTTCTCTCTCTGCCACACGATGGACCCGGCACCCGCACGGTGAATCCATGGAATGCTAAGAAGATCGTCTCAAAGCAATAATGTTATTAAAAAAATGTAATGTCTCATGTGTTAAAGTGTGGCTAGGGTAAATAAAAATAAATAATACGATAAAGAATACTTTGAAACCTTTAAATTCGGATATACCCAATGTATAGCGATATTATAAAAAAAATAAGGTCACGTCAGAGGCTAAACGCGTTAAAAAAAACAAAATAAAACCAAAAACGCGGTAAAGGAATTTACTAAAACTCTTAACAAGTTTACTATAAATAAAATAGGTTAGCACCGATTGTAGATAAATTACTAAGTAATGTATAGTAGAAATACAAACATTTAATAATATTTATTTTATATCTATTTTTTTGTGCTTCTTTAGTGTTTTACAATCGGTTAATTGTTTTTCGTAAAACAATTATTTATATACCATTTCTAGTGATACTGACACTCGTCTATTACCAACCGACCAACCACGCTAATATTTAAACACGTTAGTATATTTTATTCTTAACCTGGTTTGTGGGTTGATAAATTTTATTCCTAACCAACAATCTGGTTTGTCGCTCAATATATTTTTGTTAACACTAGAGATTTGTGTATTACCTACTCGTATGTGAAACATACTGAGCATAGCATAGGAGCCGTTAAAAAGATCGTTTGTGTAAAAAAAGTAGAAATGTAATATTACCTACTACGAAATATTATTCACGAACTACTCGTATTATAAACTAGTTGTCCAAATACGGTTTTTTGGTTAATTTTTTATTTTTATTTTATATGTCCTTTTTATTTTTGTAATTTTTGTAGTTTGGGTGAAGAAATGCGTGATTGTCTGTTTTGTGGCTCTTCGTGATTCTTTGCAGATTCCGCCTGAGGAAGTACCACACCTTTGCCAGTTATTCTTCCGCCAAGGAGTAATGTCTGCAAACATGACTGTGTTCCGATTTGAAGGGCAATGTTTAAAGAGAAATTACTGGGCTAAGAGATAAAACACCGTATATCTTCGGTTGACGAGCTTAGTGCGGTGCTAGGTAATGATTTGAACTCTTCGTGTCCCAATAGCTTGTGTGCTTATCGGAAGGGTTGTTGCTAACCATCAGACACATGTTCGGTTCGTCTTGTCACACTATGGCATAAAAAAAACAACTTATGGCCGCACGCAAGAAGTTATACTTTAAATTGTTTAATTTTCGAGTATGTAGTATACCTAACTAACGCTAAGACGCAACTAACCTTCTGAACTAGCCTAAAGTTGGTTAGGCGGTAGAGTAACTACACTTGAAGATAAAACTGCCATAGCTATATTAGAAAAAAGGCGCAACTAATTTTTTGTGTTGAATTTGAGTGTCGGTGTGTGCGCACAACGTAAATTCACTCTGAAGAGACGAGTTGTCAGCCAACTTTATAATTTCATTTTACGGTTGTTGGTGTGGGCGGGCATCGTTAAACATTCCCTTTCATATTTTTTCAAAATAAGTGACTTAAAAACCACCTCAAATTCTTGAAGTAGGTATGTGTACACTAAGCTTGAAGACACCCAGGTGATACTCAATATTATATATCCACCAGGAAATACTCAATATTAATAACGCGTATTCCAAAGTTTACATGATCCTGTTACGAAAATTTTGTCAAATATCTTCGTTTGTTTCTTTGGTCCATGAAAAAATTTCGATTTCAAGAGCAGTTCTATCGATGTGAAAAAAATAAAAGTGGCAAAATATGGCAAAGTGATATTAGATCAGCAGATCACCTGCTCACTCTTCCAAATGTTTTAGAGAAAAAAATACTGATTTTGCAACTTAGTGACAATGTTCAAGACTTTTACGAACAAGGGAATCCTTGCAATGTTGGTTATGATTAATGTTTATGGGCATCTCATTTACATCTCTCGTTTTAGTCCAAAGCCTCTAGCTGGTAGGTACTCAGCCGACCTATACCGCATATGAGAATAAAACTTCATGCAAGATTTCCATATTAGGTTGTGGCGTCAGTCTAAAACTGCTTTATTCTTTAAAATTAGATGATTTTACTAGTGCTCCTATTTCGAAGCGAATTTAGATACGATCGATAATGTGGCTCAGGTCGAGGTCTGACAAAAGGGTTTCACGTTTCTCTAACAAAATCGATAGCGCTGATAAATAATAATCGTATATTATTAGCTGCATTTGTTTGATACACCACTAAGCAATTTAATTTTTCAAAGGATTTATTGTGATGTTCACTTGTATGTTGACGAATTCGGAATTGGACCAATAGTAAAATTGGGTAATGATGAGAAGAACTTGTCTTCCGGTTAGTACACCCCCTTAAGGCTTCATAAGCAGTCCACTTTGTGTTCCCACAGCTAGGACTCAGGCTTTCTCTCACAAGGAGCAAGTCGGAACCATAACCCACCTCGCTTGTAATCCTTCCGTCCTCCGTTATAATCCGTCAATCTGGTCCACGTGGAGAACATGAAACTTTTGTTCGACTTTAAAATTTTCACACTTTGCCGGCAAATAAGCAAACATCTGAAATTCCCTTCACAGTTCAATCAACAGACTTGCATTCGGAAAAATGCTTACCATGGACGACAATCGGGTCTATTTCTCCCGTTTACATTTCCTCCATTGTTATGCTACTTACTATATTACCTATGCTATGTTTATTAATTGAGCCTAATCAGTTTGAGCTATTATTTTGTTATTCTGGAATTTAAAGCTCTTGAAAATGTTGCCAGAAAATATAAAATTACGGTAAGCGGCACCGCTTACAGCTCCTGAACGATTAAGGAAGAGATATCTGATATTTTCCTTCCCTTTATGCCGTGCAACACCTGTGCCCTCAGAATTACTTACATAAGCTCTTATGGGTGTATGGTGCAACGTTTTGAAATACCCAATGAAAAATCGGAAGAGAAAATATATATTTTACTTAAATTCTACAATGTATCTTATTTTATTTGATTTGTTGGCGGTAACACGCGTCGTACCTGAAATGAAAATAATAAGGAGTGGTCCTTTACAAATCAAACACTAACTACTACCTACTATACTAATACTAACAATTATCTAGAAAATTTGGTTTTCATCGATAAAGTTTGTGGCATTTATTCGCAAATATTTTCCGTTTTGTAATTACAGCATTTCTAAGTATTTGTATTTGCTTCTTAGTAAATTACATCTGTTCTGATAAATATCTCGATCTCGTTTGGAGCCTCGTTGACGCTCTTTGGGTACATAATATGAGAATCCAAATATAAAAGCAAAATATATTTTAAAAGCTTCGAATAACCGCGTTTTGGAGCGATGAGCAAACGACCTCTACGCATCATACCACCGCGCAAAGGCTTATAAATTACGCTATAAATACGTATGTAAAATAGAGACTTCAAAAGAATTGCGACGGTTAATCTTTTTATAGCTATAAAATTGAGTGCCTCCTGAATTTAGATAATAATATAAATAAAGGGAAGCAGCGTCCTATGGTAGGGTGTAATGAGCAAGCACGCGTAAAATTTTACGCGTTCACGACTACCGAAATAAAAGTAAAATGTCCACTTTTAGACCCGGGTAGGTACATGGCCATGCCCTTTTAATCAGGTTTTTATGACTTGAGAGAGTATTTTTTATCTCTCACCTAAAATATATAAAATTCAAAGGTTCACAGACATATATAGGTTTTATTTGAAGGAACAGAAATAAATAGTAAAATAGCAAGCCTCAAATTGTGGTTTCACGACCCACTTTGGCACTCGTAGCTTCCTGCTAACTACAATGCTGGGGATTGAGTGGAATTCATAGAATGGGAGGCCTAGACTTGCGTTTGAAATTCCATATTTTGAGATTACACAAAAGACACCGAAGTTCCTAAAATAAGCTTCTTTCGCTGAATAAAAAGTATCCCAAAGGTTGACTATTTACAAAGATATCAGTGTACCTGTGGACTGTCAAGGGTGGACACTTTGCACACATAACCCTTAATATAACTGTTACATATACGAGTATATTAGCATGAAAACACGGAATTTTAAATCGTTACATATAATTTTCTAGTTGCTGTCGTAGTTCGGGAACTGCAGTCTAACTTCGCACCGAAATCTTATAGTTTCTAGTTGAATTGTCATGCATAACATAATAGGAACTACAGGCTACATTAGTTCGAATTCTGTTCAGACCAAACTCGGATCTGGTTTAGTAGGTCGGATGCATCGAAACCAGACGACTCATTTACATCCGATTTCATTCATTAACTATTGTTGGATGCTTCTATTACCTGTCTGTTAATTCATTCATTTTAGAACGCCTTTCTCAACGAATATGCCTCGAGCTATTAGCATTGATTTGTTTATTTTATAATCGTTGATGGTGGTTTAAATACTCGGTCCTAAAAACAGGATTACCAGCATAAATAAAAATTAGCTTACATTAAAATGTTGATATCTATTATGCCCGAGCTACACGAGGCTAGTTTTAATAAGCTAGCAAGCTAGTATTTATAGTTTCGTGTAGACAACTCAACGCAACGCCAGTTTTTTTCTACACGAAACTAGAAGTACTAGCTTACTAACACTAGCTTGCTATCCTAGCTTGAAAACTTGCATCGTGTAGCACAGGAATTAACGATATCTGCTAAATTAATTTCTGAAATTTTCATCGGAATCTTTTTTATCGTTTATTTGTGTTACTACTTTTACATATCCATAACTTAAGGCTTACTACAAAAAGGTACACACAGATTAATATCAACAGATAACCAAGACAACCTTTCACTATTAGAGTGATGATTGTTTTGGTTTTGAGAGTGTCGCAGTTTATAGAACGAGTTTAAACGGCGTAGATATTTCAGCGCCCATTCGCTTTATTAACTCCATTCGCGCACAATAACAATAACATTTGCACTAAGTAGATTCGAACAAATGAGTGCGAAATATGAGCAGCGTAATTTGAATGAAGGTTTTTAGCCGAGACTGAAATCCCGGCGACGGCAGGCCTTCGCGCCAGTTCCCTGTAAATGGGTCAGAGCAGAGGCTATTCAGGACCTCCCCGTGAGGGGTGGGCTGTCTCCCCCACTCCCCTCCGTCCCGAGCCCTAACTGTGTGTGCCCCTTGCATAATTGAACACGGGGCAAATTATTGTCACGCTTGAATCGCCTATTACAAATATTTGCAACCCTTGAATTCTATCAGGTCGTTTGCTCCCTCGTTATGCAATACGTTTCGCTACGTCTGAGTCTTTGCATATGAGGCAGTACCGCGGAGAGATGGGATTTGTTGTATTTACGATTGCTTGTGTGCCTTATTATCTTACTTACTTGTATATTTTTACACATGTTTGCTTACATTCCATTCGATATAAAGATATCCTACAAATATTTATAAAATGTCAAAGTTTGGATGTTTGTTGCTCAATCACGTCGGAACGGTTGAACGGATCGGATCAAAATTTTAAACACAGATTAGAGCTTGGAATATCACAAAGGCTACTTTTTATCTTAGGAAAATAACGAGAATGGAAATTACGCGAGTAAAACCGCGGGGTACTACTATTATGACATAAATACTATGAAACTCGTCTCTATTTTATTTTGGCATGCGTAAACAGGCAACGGGATTGGCAGATCTCTACTGTCATAGAAGTCGTAGAAGATAAATTTGTTGTTAAAGTTGAAGTCCCGAACAAAATAAGTTGGGTGATAATTTGCATTCAATGCATAATTCGATTACCGTTTGATTTTTCTTATTACTGATCAATTAGAATAAAATATGAATATGTAGAAGTTTCGTTTCTTAAGACGATAATGTATAGGTAGATCAACTACTTTCTCCCGTGATTCAACACGCTGATGTCATAGACTTTTCGTGGATAAAAATCTCAGTAGGTAGGTACATGTAAGTACAGGAGTAATCTAGCTTGTGCGATAATAGTTGATGCGGATGGTCCACATCATGCATATAGTACATATGTCAGTTTTTACTTATACTTATTATACTTTATCTAAGTTTTGAGTGGCAGTCAGATAGTTTCTAAATCTAAAAACATAAAATACAAAACATCCGCGATCAATAGGCACTTTTATTCCATAACCAGTTAAAATAATGAAAAAAATAAAATAATACAAACGATACATCGCATATTTCCAGTAGCCAAATATAAACGTGATTTATATAACAGTTAGCATGATGAAGACACTTATGTAGAATTATTTATGTTTAAAGCTCTCCCGTGAGCGTTCGCTTCGCTACACAGATGTGATGTAACTTCGGCAGCGAGTCATTTAAATCCATTGTTTGGCGCGCGCCGCGCCGTGCGCGTAAGATTAGGATTAATCAGGATATATGGATACTGGCGGGAGAATGTGCCTACCTATGCCTGGGTTATGGAAATATGTAACCCGTACTTTAATATCTTACCCGCTTTGTCATTTATGAACCCTGAATAGCGCCCAGATCACAGTAATGTAATGCAGGTAAACATGAATGTATGTTAGTAGGTTGGTATAATTTGACCTGACCTATAAAATGCACTCCGATAGGCAGTGTCTGACAGCCTACGGTGGCTTGATTATAATGAGATAGTCGTAGGTAGGAGTTCCATACATAAGCCAAAGTATCTACTCCATTCTATGTGTTTCTATGTATAATAAGTATGTATTTAAAACTATATAAGTATTATATCAGCTATCTGGCTGCCATCACACAAGCTTTGCTTAGTTTGGGGTCAGATAGTGTTGTGTGTGAATTGTCCACCAATATTTATTTATTTATTTATTTTATTATTCGGGACACAAATAATGTTCGTAAATATAATGAATGTCATTAACAATGCCATTCAGATTTTAACTGACTTTAAAGAAGGGGGAGGTTCTCTATTCGGTTTTTCTTGTATGTATGTTACGCGTTAGCTCCGCTAATTGTGAATCGACTTGAATAAAGAAAATACTTCAGACCTGAAAGAAAATCCATATATTTTTTTTTGAAATTGTTGCAGCAATTTTTGAAATACATTTTAACAATTTAAAAGTGGTCAAGTGCGAGTCGGACTCGCCCATGAAGGCTTCCGTAGCAGCAACTAACATAATATATGTTCTTGTTGTTCATTGTTACTGTAATCAGTGTTTTAACAATAGTGATTTATGACGTATTAAAACAAACTACTATACTTACTAGATCTCATTCAAACCAATTTTCGTTGACAGTTTACATGGTAATGTAATTCATACATTTTTGTTAGTTTTGTCTTTCCTTATTTTAGAAGTTACAGGGGGGGGGGGGATACATTTTACCACTTTGGCAGTGTCTCTCGCGCAAACTATTCAGTTTAGAAAAAAAATCTTATTAGAAACTTCAATATCATTTTAAAGACCTATCCATAAATACGCCACACGTATGGTTTTGATGAAAAAAATATTTTAAGTTTCAGTTCTAAGTATGGGACACCCCTAAAATTTATTATTTTTTCTATTTTTTGTATGAAAATCTTAATGCAGTTCACAGAATACATCTAATTACCAAGTTTAGTTCTTATACCAACAGTATTTATAGTTCTTATAGTTTCGGAGAAAAGGGGCTGTGACATACGGACGGACAGACAGACAGACATGACGAATTTATAAGAGTCCCGTATTTTGCCATTTGGCTACGGAACCCCAAAAAACTAAAGTTTGCATTAATGTAGGTATCTGAACGACGAAGTCATTCATAGCTTCTTGTGCAATCTAGTCGAGCGTCTGATCTTAACTCTAAATTGAAACCGGTGTTGTTTTTTTATCGGCAAAATATAATAATTTTCTTTTTGTGATGTTTTGACTTATATGACTACATTTAAAACACATGTTAAACAGCCTAATTGATTCGTAAAACCTTTTTATAAATATAGGTAACTATCCTACTACCTATCGCTATGGTACCCATGAATTTTATACTATAAACCACAGTCTATTAAATCATACAGTCGTTCGACGAAGCCGTCTAGACGGGGCAACCGTGCGGGGCGCGCGGGGTGAGACGCGGGAAGCACGCTCCTGCATTGCCTAAATTACAATGTTAGTATTGCAGGAGGCTCAGGGTTGATGTCTTCCGTATGTTTTAATTAATAGACATTTTGTTCAATTAGCATTTTTGTTTGCGACAACCCTACCCGTGTCTAGACAAACCGGTAGAATAAAACGCGCTTCAAAATTTGTAAAGGTGTGGTACTTCCCCAGGCGGACTCTACCAATAATCCTACTACGACAACATGGGTTAGACAACATTGACTACTATAGAAGACTAGCAGTGCCCCGAGGGTTTACTCGCGTAGTTCCTATACCCGTTATTTTCTCGCGATAACAAGTGGCCTATTCCAGACTATAATAAAAAAAAATGTCACACCCCGGTTTCTACATTTCAACCCAATCCGTTCAACCGTCCCAGCATGATTGAGCAACAAACATTCGAATGTCCAAACTTCGACATCTATAATATCTGTCATTAGCATAGTAATGGTCTGAAGAACGCGTGTGAAACCGCGAGGGTCATTAGGAACTTATACATTTTTCCGACATAATAAGCAGCTGATTTGCTATTCCAGATTATAAACTGTTATTTCAATGACCAAATCTGTTTAGCTGTTTTGACGATATAATTAATATTTGTTCCCTAAGGAACTATGAACTATTCTAGGATTATAAGTAGCCTCTGTGCTATTCCAGACTACACGCCATTATTAATGTCATACATTTTAACTCCATCAGTTCTCGCATTCCTACGTGATTGAGCAACAAATATCCAAAGAAACTCATAAACTTAAACTTTCCGATTTATAACATTAGTAGGAAGTAGGACAATATCAATCTTTGGACAATATAGGTAGATGTGTCAGCTCTGGGGTCAGCGTTCTGGATTGAGACTGGCAGTTACGAGTATATTTATTATCTGGTGTTATATCAGTAGTCAGAAGATACAGCGACTCCATAGTGGGGATTCTGAAAACACCTTTTAAAACAAAGACCTACAACAGTAATTGTAATACTAGATTAAGTTTTTGTCTCATTAAATATTTTGTAATTTAGTAATTTGTGTTTGTTGTGCAGGCGGCCGTGCCGGAGGGCATGACGTTCCCCGGGCCGCTGCCGGACGTGGCCGAGCGCTGCGGGCGCTGGGCCGCCGACTCGCTGTCCGCGTCCGCGTCCGGCAGCTCGGACGAGAAGCCGCGGCCGCGCCGGCCGCGCTGGCGCATCGCGCTGGCCGCGCTGCTCGTGCTGCTCGCGCTCGGCGCCGCGCTGGCGCTGCCGCTCGCGCTAGGCGGCGGAGGCCGCGCCACGCCCGCGCAGCGCCTCTCCACCGTGCGCCGCCTGCTGCGCGACTCCCCGCTCGTCGACGGACACAACGACCTCGCCTGGAACGTCAGGAAATTCCTCCATAACAAGATCGGCGACTTCAACCTGAGCGCCGGCCTCGACGGTCTCGAGCCGTGGGCGCGCTCCCGCTGGTCGCACACCGACATCCCGCGCCTGCGCCTCGGCCAGGTCGGCGCGCAGTTCTGGTCCGCGTACGTGCCGTGCGGCGCGCGCGACCGCGACGCCGTGCAGCTGGCCCTCGAGCAGATCGACGTCATCAAGCGCATCGTGGACATGAACGCGGCACACCTCGCGCTCGTGACCGACGCCGCCGAGCTCGTCGAGGCGCACCGCGACGGCCGCATTGCCTCCATGATCGGCGTGGAGGGCGGGCACGCGCTCGGCGACTCGCTGGCAGTGCTGCGCGCTTTCTACCAGCTCGGCGCGCGCTACCTCACCGTGACGCACACGTGCGACAACCGCTGGGCGCGCGCGGCCGGCGCCGCCGGCGGCCTCACCGAGTTCGGCAAGGCGGTCGTGCGCGAGATGAACCGGCTCGGCATGATCGTGGACCTGTCGCACGCGGGCGAGGAGACGGCGCGGGACGCGCTGCTGACGACGCAGGCGCCGGTCGTGTTCTCGCACTCGGGCGCGGCCGCGCTCTGCAACTCGAGCCGGAACGTGCCGGACGAGCTGCTGCGCCTGGTGGCGGCCAACGGGGGTGTGATCATGATCAACTTCTACGCGAAGCTGGTGGCTTGCAGCGAACGCGCCACGCTCGAGGACGTGGTGGCGCACATCCAGCACGTGCGGCGCGTGGCGGGCGTGGAGCACGTGGGGCTGGGCGCGGGCTACGACGGCATCGACCTGCCGCCGGAGGGGCTGGAGGACGTGTCGCGGTACCCGCACCTGCTGGCCGAGCTGCTGCGCGACCCCGCCTGGAGCGAGGACGACGTGCGCAAGCTGGCGGGCGGGAACGTGCTGCGCGTGCTGCGCGCCGTGGAGCGCGTGCGCGACCAGTGGCGCCGCGCCGCCGTGCGCCCGGGCGAGGAGTCGCCGGGCGCGCGCCGCGGCGCCTGCGCGTACGGCGCGCCCGCCGGCGCCGGCGCCGGCGCCGCGTGACGCAGGCTCTCCGCCGCCGCGAGCGGCCGCCCCGCCACTGCTCAATATTGACACTCGTTGAAAGTAGTTATACATGTATATTAGTGTCCAAATGTGATTTAGCGAATAAAAAATATCTTTACCATTCCCGATGCACAAATTGTTTAGCTAAGGAGGCTCGCGTGCTGGGCGTTCGTCGCGCCGTCGCGTCGGCCGCGGCCTGCCGCGCTGAATTCTTCTCCATCCATGCACATGACTTCGTTGACGAAAGCCCAATACGTTTCAGAAATCTGAGGCATGAGCCACGAAAATTAAAAAAAAACAAATGTGTTTATAGAAAAATAAATATTCTTTATTTATATATTATGAAGTTTCATTCGCATGACGCACCTCTCCTTTAATTTTTAAGACAATATTTCAGAGTTGATCCTATAAAAGTTGCTCGTAGTTTTTTTTCTTTACATAGACGAAACGGATCACTCTCGATTTGAAAACACCAAGATTGTAACCATCACGAAAAACTGAAAATAATAAAACAAGCACTTAGATTTCTGATGGTCTAGAATTCTATAATATGTTATGGAATTAATGCTATTGCAGAAAATAAAATATATTCTAGTAGAAGCACATATCAACTGAACAGTCGGGATCCATTATTATTCTACAGCCAATCTAATTGTTCAATGGATATTATTCTGTCTGTTTAGTGGTCTGTATAGTGCATACATACATACGTACATAAACAGACGGATAAACACATTACCACTCCTTTGCGTCGCACAGTCGGGTAAACAGGGCAAGTTGGTATTAGAACATACAGATCTTTTGCACACTCTCCAAAATGTTTCCGACAAAAAGCGAAAACTAGGAATTTTGCAGCGGTATGCAAGATTTTGAAGTCTTTTTCTAGAGTGTCGTTGTCTATGACTCTTTTGGCAAGTTTTTCGGTCGATTCTAGAGCCTCTACGCCTCTAGCTGGTACTTAGCCGACCCATCCCAAAGATGTAAACAGTACTCCATACAAGAGGAATCTGTGCTTGGTATATAACTTGGTGTAAGTACTTATAACACGAACAAGTATTCAGACCTGAAGTAAGGTAACTTCGCACCCTTTCGGCTTAGCACAGGCTTTCAGCGTAGCCTTAAATGATCGAATGCACAATTCTTTAGATTCATGTGATACTAGAAATATCCCACGATTTCACTCGCGTAGTTTCTGAATCCATTAGTTACTATCACGGGTTACAAATAGCCTAGATGTGTTATTTCAGACTAGTTATCGATGTAGCAATCTCTACAGCTCTTGCTGGAAATAGTAGTAATAGTTATAGTTACAGACATACAAAATTTCGCCATTGCTATAAAAGTAGGCTTGATTAGTCTGTAAACGCACAGAATCATTGTCTCTCGATTGTGTTGATTTTTTAAACTATGTATTAACTATAAAGGTAAACTTACACTTTAACGCCGTCTCGATGCGGTCTACGATAGGGTGTGCTTACGAGTTATACTCGTACCTTGGAATAAACCGATTCACACTCAATTTAACTCACCAAAATTGTAACCGTAGCGAACACCCCACTTAGGCAACGCATTCCACCCTCAGCTCAAAGATTCCACATCCCAAACGTTCCTATCACAGAAGTAGAGTCAAATCTCTTCGTTCGAATCTTTGGAACGTGAACCATGATAAATATGATATAGCTTTTTCGAGTTACGAGCAGTGCGATAGCAAAATTGATAACCATCTTATACAGGTAGGTATATAAATGCCTCATTTACATGACCATGGATTTAGTATTTAAACTCTTTGGTTCAAAATACCTATGTCCATGTATGCGAGAGCCAGTGGACAGCATACTAAGGTACTGAGAGAGAGTATGATCGATCGTTTGAACATGGCCCTTGAGAAAGTCTCTGAATGGGGCGAAACCAATCTGGCCAAGTTTAACGAGAGTAAGACGCAGGCGTGTCTGTTCTCCGCAAAAAGGAGTCAATTTCAACTGACTCCTACTTTTCGAGGTGTATCCGTGCCGGTTACTGATCATCTTGAGCGTTACCTTGACTTCTACGCTCAACTTTGGCTCGTACATCGAGTCCAAGGCTAAATTAGCTGCCAAAAAACTAGGTATCCTCTCAAAGGTGCGAAAGTACTTCAAATCTGAACAATTACTTTTGTTATACAAAGCACAGATTCGCTCTTGTATGGAGTACTGTTCGCACCTTTGGGATGGATCGGCTAAGTATCAGCTTGAGGCTCTGGAATCGATTGAGAGGCGTGCCAAAAGGCTCATAGGCAAAGGCACTCTAGCGCGAAAAAGACTTGATAGTCTTGAACATCGCCGCAAGATATCTAGCTTATCGGTTTTTTATCGGATACACTTCGGAGAGTGTGCAACTGATATGCATGATCTAATACCTCCTTGCCCTTTTTTCGATCGGACTTCTCGTAACCCAAAGAAGCGGCACCGTTTCATGGTGGATATTCCAAAGACACGGACGAAGAGGTTTGACTATACGTTTGTGATAAGAACATCTAGGCTGTGGAATGAGTTGCCTGAGTGGGTTTTCCCCGATAGTTATAATCTTGGTGTCTTCAAATCGAGAGTGAATCGGTTTTTTCTAGGTAAACACGCTCCATTGTAGACCGCATCGTCGTTTAACATCAGGCGAGATGGCGGTCAAGTGTAAACCTATAAAAGTTAAAAAAAATGTCCATATCAGGTGTCAGGTAGACGCATTTTTTGTTTTCTTTGAATACGACTCATTTATCTAAAAAAATGAAACATCAACGCCGCCTGTGGCGTACATAAGCAAACACGCCAAAATAAAATAAAAAACACTGGTTTGAAGGACAATGTCCCAGATAAATAACAATAAGATAACAAACACACTAAAAATAAAAGAAATAGAACCTTGTAGTTTATTAGGGGTAACTTTAGACACACACCTCAATTGGAAAAATCATATCGAACACATCCGCCTAAAAATATCTCAATTTATTTACGGTCTTAGTATACTAAAAACAAACACCAAAAAAGAATGCGCTCTGTCTGCATACTACGGTTACGCTTACGCATGGCTACGGTACGGAATTGTGATGTGGGGACACAGCACCGATGCTCATGCTTTATTTATAGCCCAAAAGAAATGCCTTAGAATCATAGCAAATATTAAACAAAGAAATAGCTGTAGACCTCATTTTATCAGAAAAAGTTATGACTCTACCCTCGCTCTATATACTTGAAGTTATCATGTTTGTTAGGAAAATATAAAGCTTTTCAATTTTGATAAAACAAACGCCGCCAAACAAAGTTAGCTCTACCTGTTCCCAACCTAGAATTATTCAAATCCAGTCCTGACTACCGTTGCGTCAGAATTTACAATAAATTACCAGAAAATTTTAAGAATATAAATAAAATCAGTATATTTAAAAATAAAATTAAGGCCATACTTATAGAAAAGGCTTACTATAATGTACAAGAATTTATGGAAGATAGATGGTAACATTTACAAAGATAGATATTATATTATTTTAGCACCTACTTCTTATTCTAGAACATTCTGATTCAATCTGTAACATTTAGTAGCTCTTTACATATATATAGGTATCCCCATAAATGTGAATACAATTTTGTACATTGTACCTCTCAGGATGAAACTGTATCGTCTCCTGTTTTTTGCGACACCCTAACAGGGTCTTTGTACATAGTTTAAGATTTTAGTCATAAGGTCTAATAATTTATGTACACTGTGCAAATAATAAATAAATAAATAAATAAATCACATATTATATTCCTTACCATTAGACACATGTCCTGCAGTCCTGATCGTCTCGTCTCTCTTTACTATATAAAAACAGTTTACGTATATTTGCTATTTTTGCTATAAGCATAATATATTGGATATTGAAAATGTGGAACTAAAACCTAAAACACCATCGCCATCTAGTACGTTTTTTGGATCATAATCATCATAATGAAGTCGAGTTCTCAATCTCAAATGAGTCAAATGTTAGAATGTCACTGTCAATTGTCAAAAACTAAATACAGTCAGTCAATTGTCATTGGCAGATTGGAGTGTTAGAGTTTTGTGTTTTTCTCCTTGATTTTATGGAATTATTATAATTTATGAAATCGTATTTTTTTAAATATTAGTCGGATAAATTTTGTGTACATATCATTCTCAGTTGGACTAACACTAACGTCTATTAGCATCATTTTTTGCATTCCTCTGATGGAAGAATTATAAACGTAGAATTTATCAGGTGAGTTAAAAACATAGGTATTTAAACATCATGCTAGATGCTGCTGTTATTGACCAGATATATTCAATGCGTCTTGCACGGTCAGTCATGTTGTCCTTTGAAACATTGCATGCAGCGTTACCTTGCGTCGGAGATGGATCCTACACAAGGTTGGTTCCTCTCAGGATGTATGTAGTGATTTTAGGAGTATGTATCTCTATAATCCTGTGTGATCTCATTATACCGTTACTGTATCAATTCATAATTACAATAAGTGCTTACATTTTTTTTGTCATGATTGTGTCCAATTAGAACAGCTGTAGCTAAAGCTGGCTGTGTATATTAAAGCACATAGTGTAGTACATGCACACTGTTAGTTATGTCCTGATCACGACACTAGCCCTCATCTGTGTATTTCTTTAGATTCATTTACAGATTCGGTGTCCTCAATCTTAGAGAGGAAGGTGCGTGGTTGGTTGGTAGGGGTGATAGACGACATGCGGCGCAGCAGCCCTGTACAACAATGGCTCGACTCCCTTCCAAGTGGTTCCACAGCCGAGTCTACCAACACTGAAGAACAGGCAGAAGAAAGCACCAAAGTTGAACTACCTAAATCTGATGACAGTAAAGCAGACGAAACACTGACTGAAAATACTGTAATAGAACCATGCAAAGAAAAACAAGATGAGAAACTAGAAGTTCCTAATAAAGAAACATGGAAGAGGAAGTCTTTAGATAGTGGGGTACTGACCAGCACTCCTCAACAAAAAGGAAATGTGAAACGGCTGCAGAGGGATCACTCCATTCAGTCAGAAGGGTATTCACCAAGATTTAAAAATCCTCTGTTCAGGGATGCATCTTTGCAGGTAAAATATTTGACGCAAAGAAAGAAAACTAATAATATAAACAATGTTATTTATTAAATTTATTTGATTAATGTTTGTGTGTTTTCGTATGAAAACTAATTTTATTACACATTTTAAATAAATACATGGGTAACTCACATTTGATATAGTTGGTCCAGTCTGACAAATTTTTTCACATGCATGTTCACACATCATTTAGCACTGGGCTGACTATATCAAACATGAGTAACCCGTGTGTTTATTTAAAAAGATTGTGTGTTTGTTTGTTCTCTTCATTAATTGTATTGACAGTTTTATAAACTTGGATAATGATTGTAATGCAATCATTTGATAAAAATGAAACGTAAATAATATTGATAAATTTGATGATAAAAAATAAATATAAAACATAAAAATCCTAATATTTTAATTTGTTTGTGATACAATACAGAGTTTCTATTTCTATATCTAATATCCAACATAAACTTTCTCTTGCAGTCGGATGCAAGTGGGTCTAGTGGAAGTTCAGTCCTGAATGTGTTGGGTGCCAGAAAGGTTGATGCAGAATCTGTACTCCTAGCATTGGGCTTTGGGCCAAGTGAGAAACAGCAAAAGCTGCAAAGAATACCTGACAGGTTCCTAGTTCCTTCCAAGGTAAGCAAAAATCAAGTAGGATAAATTTTTTGCTGAAAATGTTAGAACAGAGTACTTACTGTTAATTCAGTATTAATTATTATTATGTATTACATTTGTTTCATATGTCAACTTATAAAAGCATAATGTATGCAATTATACTAAAGTTTAAAAAAAATGACATTGTGACCAAATCAAATTTCTGCTGAAATATTCAAACATTTTGAACGGGGTTTTGATTGTAATATGTGTTTTTGGTTTTAAGGGTAAATTTGTGGTAATTACGAGTACATACTTCGTACCTTACAAAACTCCTACTAACAAGTTTATTTTATCAAAATATATTCAAAGTCAAGTATTTTAGAGTTTTTTTTATATTGTTAAATAAAATTGCATTGATTTAGGATATTGTCCTATAAATATTTCTGTAAAATATGGTGAACTTAATTCTTAATCTTATGTTCTTATTCTCTTCAGCTCAAAGGCATTAGCACCGAAAAGTTCATAAAAGATGAACAGCATTCAATGAGGATGCACGACTGTGGTGTATTTGGTTATAGAGGATTGACAGGTGAGTCCAGGCTGTATTTTTATGCTTCAAGTGGGGCCAACATGCTGAACCATCTATTTATCCATTATAACCCTGTGACCCAGTATAATAATAGGTTGCCGGTATAGCTAATAATAACATGTTAAAAATAACCCATGTAACAACAACATTTCTAATAACACTCATAAGTACTAATGTCCTGAAACAGGCACACTAACAATGGTATTCAGGTCAGCATAAATAAGAATAACCTTACTAATATAATAAATTCAAAAGTTTGAATGTTTGAATGTTTGTTGCTGAATCATGTTGCAACAGCTGAATGGATCGAGTTGAAATTTAGAACACAGAACTTAGGCTGGAATAGCACATAGGCTACTTTTTACTGCGGGATAGTAATTATTTTTTAAGGGGGAATTATGCGGGTTAAACATCAGGAGGGCTGCTGATAATGTCATAAATGTTATTCAGGTACAATGAACATTCCAGTTTTCTTATAATCTATATTATATTAATTCTTATATAACACCTCTCAGTGTAGTGAATGTAACATGTCTTTTAACAGTCAAGTATTCCCTTCACTATTAAAGTAAAGTAAAATTTTATTTGCCATAAAATAATTATTATAATTAAAGATAATTCAAAAGACAAGTTTACAAAAAAAGTGATCCTACGCTATATCGCTTTTACAATGGACCCCAAACTAGGCAAAGCCTGTATTTAATAATATTATATTAGAGACGATCTTCTTAGCATTCCATGGATTCACCGTGCGGGTGCCGGGTCCATCGTGTGGCAGAGAGAGAAAAAACTCGAGTAGTTCCCGAGACTTGTGACTCGGGCGTAGGTTTAAGGGGCCCCTTTCTGACGTACATCAACACTCACCTTCACCACTCGTTTTTCTCTCCCTGCCCAGCCAAATCTGATATGAGCCTACTAGTGCAGCTTTAGATACTCGTTCTAGTATAGAACTTACTGCACTTCTGGATAAGCCAAGGTCTTTCAGTAGGTTATAGAGAGATTTTGCTGGTATACCTCTCGCTCCCACTTCTACAGCGTATAAACTAACTACATAGCCGTTTTTTGTTAATTCGTTTAGGAGGTCGTAATACTTATTTTGTTTCATCGCGTGGTCTTTAGGTATATTAGTTTCCCACGGCACGGTAAGTTCTACAAGGACTATGCGTTTCGTAGCTCTAGAAAAAAGGAAAATGTCCGGTCTGGATGACGAAACACCCACATCCTCTGGGATTTTGTAGTGCTTTTCATACGTGTCCATTAAAATAGTCCAATCAGGTGCTGTACCCAGGATTGAGTAAGGCTTGTTCCTGGAGTTTGAGTTTAAAAATAGTAGGTAGATCACGTATTCTGTTTGAAAACTATAAGCTCTGTATGTTTCCTCATTTGTTATTGCGATGGGAATCTGCTATAAATAGCTGGGTGTTGTTATCTGTTGGCTTTAAAGGTCATGCAAAACTGACATTTGTATAGTCAAGTGTTTCTGTATAGTATGTATTTTATTTATGTTCTTAAACTTCCTTGTACACACTTAATTTATTATGTTCTTGATTCTTCCCAATATTATATTATTAAATTTTGTCTTGAATTATACACAATATGTATATTGAAAAATAATTTTGGAACAATACATGATTAATATCAATTATTTATTTTCATCCAATAATTACTTGTTCACTACTACTGGTATTATTTTGTGTCATGTCCATTTGTCCATTTATTTACTTTGTGTGAACATGGTGCATGAAACTAATGAAATATTTTGTCATAATCCACCACACTGGCCAGTGATGGGTGGTTGTATGACGCATAACATAGAAAGATTCAAGAAATATGTCGGTTTCCTCACGATATTGTCCTTCACCGTTTTTAAGATAGCCGCATTACGCACAGTTCGAAAAGACAGTGGTGCGCGTGAGATACAAACCAGGGTTTCCAAATCGGTCCTCTCGACTAGACCAACCGTAATTTACCATACGTATTTGAGAATCATGGTAGTTAGACTGTTTGTAATTAATATAATACCAGTGTAGTTTTAACATTGAAACAATTAACTAAGGCTAGGAACTCAGTGGTTTCAAAAAACGGGCGCGAACCGCGACGGGCGACGGTTTTATTTCAAAACTCACGAGACCGCTGATTTTCGCGGTTTCGCAGCCGCCGCGGGTGAGATTTTCGCCCGCGAACGTGGCGGGTGATGGGCGGGCGGCGACCGCGCGGTAGCCGCGTGGCAGCCCCGCACGCCTCGGGCGTAAACCGCCTCGTGAGTTTTGATTTCAGTTTTTACATATAAATCTGCATTATACAGAAGCTTCGGGCTCGCGCCCGCGCGCGGGGTTAGTTGGAAACCGCTCCATAAGTTCTTAGTCTCAGACTCTGGTTAGCTTAAAAACGTTAAGTGCATTGTTAATGCTAAAGTAACGTGGATTGTATTAAAATTAAAGTGTTACTGTTTCTCCGACACTGAAATTATTGAATTAAATTAGAAAACCATAAAAAAAACATAAATGAAATGAAACAAAAAAACATTCGATCAAAATCGATTCCACAAGATACAATATGTATAGCGCAGTATGAAGTTACTCCACTATATACATACACTACACTATTATGTACACTAATCATTCTAAACGTAACAAAAACTTGGATTTGTCTTATTTATAAAAGTACCTATAAGCCGAAAAAGTCTTAAGATTTGTCGTACAACTATTTTTATGCCATTTCTTCCTTTAACTTATAATAAAACCTTAAGGTGTAGCTAATAATTTACATCCTACTTATGAGCTGTAAGATGCTTCCCAGTAAATAATTAACTAGCGGTTGCCGCTGTACCGTCGTGTAGTTGCGTTGTTTTTGGAAGAACGTACATTCATACATAGCCGTGCGCACGTTTCCATAGATCTAGTCTATTTTACGAACTAAATATAATAAAAAAATATAAATGTGGAAATTAAAAATAATTATGTACGAAGCTCTCTAGAGTATTCTTCCTCAACAGCCCAACTCCACGGAAGGTTTGCTTTATAATAACGCTACTAACATTATACTAAACTAACAGAACACTGCACGCCAGTGTGCCGCTTTATGAAGCCAGTCTCGCCGGGTTGCCATAGGTCCTATCAAGTGCCTGAAATTGCTGTGCAGTAAGTATTAATTATTTGTTTAATGTTACTTTTATTAACTTTTCATAATATTCAACCCAATTTTATTACTAAAATAAAGGTTAAAGGTTTGGCGTCTTTTTAGCTTATAAAACATGTGATCACTATCCGAAAGCATATGGTAAGTATGCAAAATTATAACACAAATAAAGTCAAATAATAATTAATAGCTCCTTATTTTAGCATTAAAACAAAAGTATTGTTTAATTAATGGTTAATTGGTATTATTTTACTGTGAAAACTAACATGGTTGCTATATATATCTTAATTCATTCATGGGTAAAATGGTTAGTCCATGCAGATTTAAGTTTTAGCCGCATCATCATAGTATAGCCGCCATAAATAAATATTGGTGGACATTTCACACACAACACCATCTTTTCTCTATTCATATTCTCATATCATCTCACTGTGAACATTAATATTTTAAATTGAATGAAGTTGAAACAAATCGAATTTCATGATCAAATATTTCGAAAGTCCGTACAATTTCCAAATTTTACCAACTTGATTTGTAATCATCTGACTATTTACGTTAACTGTTTCCAGGGAATCCCCATGTACCACCATCGACAATTGTAGCTAAGATAATGGAATGTATACTACAAGACGACGTGGTTCGCGAGGAAGCTCTCATGAAAGTGCGTCACTCCATCGCCGACATGAGGAGCCAGTCCAACGCCTACGCTGCCATATTAGCCTCTAAACTGCGTAACATGTGAGCCCCGGCCAGCCGTAGGGCTAATAAACTGGGATAACACGTATTTTTAACAAACTCTTTGACATAACTTCTTAAGACTTCAAGTAGCCTCGAAGTAGTTATTCCAAATATTTTTTTCATAATACTAAGTTTTTAAGGATAGATAATCATTGTGCAATATATGAATGCGTACATATCTAAATCGAAGCATGAAAGCCTGTGTTTCGGCAATGCAAAACATGTTATTGTTTTGCCATTAGTTAATTATAAGTCTTCTGGGATATAAATTAACAAACAACTTCAAGGCTTCTTTGGTTATGATAAGGGAACTATGGTAAAACTAATCTCATAATAATAAGCTGACTTCAATGTATTCGTTATAATGAACATATTACATACCTAGGTATTTATCTGGTTTTGCTTGAGTGACTACTACAAATCAAGAGATCAAAAATATAAATATCTATCTACGATCGAGTTGAGAAACCTCTTTTTTTAAGCCGGTTAAAAACTTACACTTTACTAAAGATAATTGGGGAATCATTCATAAAAATAGAATTATTAATATAGAATGAAAATTAGAATCTTCATCATCATCTTAATCGGGCCAGTCTCGTCTACTACTGGACATAGTTTCTCTATCTCTACTTTTTTCTACCCCAACGGTTATACCTATCGGTTCTGTTACGAATATATGACCGTGCCGTTGCCACTTCAGTTTGCTAATGCGTTTGTTTATGTTTCCTCATCGCGTCCAATCACCTTTAAAGCGCTAATTTTTAACCCCCTGCTTTATGAGTTTTAATATTCGATTCGTAGATATGATTTTTACGTGATATCACGACAGGACTTGGGACTTAGTACATTTAATGATGTTCAGAATAATGAATATGTTGATTATATATTAATTGACTAAAAGTATTTACAAAAATTCATGAAAATTGTACTAATTGAAGGCCCGCCCAAAGCCTTCGTACACCTATTATTCGAATATATTGTGCGCCATGCAATAGTATCTTTAAAACAAAACATTGACGAATACGTCAAATAAATAAAGAAATATTTGCATTTATGCAACTATGTCGTTTTAGATTCGTCGTTATCGTTAGGTATGAAAACTGAGAGTAGCTCCTCTAAAGTCAACGCAAGACGACTTGGACTAGATAGTTTACCTATATTTTGCATATCTGACACTTTTTCTTGTGTTTCCAGATCACGTATTAGTTTTCTACCACTTACACATGTTAGTAGTCCCATATCGCATCGCCTCGTACAAGAAAAAAACTACTAATAATAACTAAACACAACATATTTTATCCATTTTCACATTAATTATTATCATTGATTAGTATCTGTTCGCTATTTCCTTCGCGTAGTTTAGACAATGACTGTTCTAAGTACCTATAAGGAGATAGGAATTTTGCTTTTTTTTTTTCACAAAAAGTATCCCATGTTCTCTCTATACCATGTATCGCTCCAAATTTCAGCCTGTTCCGTTTAGTTCTTCTGTCGTGATTTACGGCAAATATTACATTTATAATATCAGTGGGAATGAGTCCAAGTAGGTACGAAAAGTATTCGTACAAAGCGGTCACATTAACGAGATGCTTGACCATGTGACGTTATTTTGGCGCTCAATGTTGTGCAAAAAAAACCGGCCAAGTGTGATTCGGACTCCCGCATGAAAGGTTCCAAACCATCATCTTTAAAAAATAAGTTTCTACCTGTTTATTAAGATCGAGTAAAAATTGCTTCAAAACCGCTAGAATGCGGGGCCGCATTCCAGCGATGCGTCGAGTTAATGTGACCGCGTTTTAGCGAAACAACCTTTAATCGTATAACATTAGATATGGAATCAAGTTGTGCTACAAATCTGATAAAAGCGCAGTAGATGAAGTAATTTTTCACACTTTTGCTAGCGTAAGTATACGAAATGTTATAACTTTAATAATAATAATCGTACTTTCCTCATTGTTCTATTAAATATTATGTTAACAAACGTACTTAGCCCATTGTTCTAATTTTTCTTTTACTTTATTACGACGTGTTTGTACTGAATCAATCACACCAAGTTTTTATTTGTCTAATATCACGTGCAATTACGTCAGCACTCACGTGGCGTGCATCAATAAGCACTGATATGATTATTTTTATTACGGCTAACTGTGACTTCTCTCACAATGAAAAGTCAAGGTCACAATCCACCACGGTGGCCATATGCGGGCTGGTGGATGACACGCAGGTTCCTTCACGATGTTCTCCTTCACCGTCAAAACCAGTGGTGATGAAGGAACCTCGTACGTCGTAATCAGAGGTGCGAGCGGGATTCGAAATTATGACCTCACTATTAATTCTATTTAAAAAAAAACATTTTGCAATATTAAGTCGGCGACTATAATATTTAGGTACTTACAACATTTCGAAGCTCTTTTCATATGACCAAAAATGTTTACGTGAGAATCCCAGTTTATGTGATAATTGTTTAGCATAATATGATTTAATATAATTTTAATATTGTTTTTGTTATGACGTAGTTAAAGTTTCTTTATTGTGAGTGGCTAAGAGTTCCATTGCATTTACTTTTTATGTTTATGATGTATTTATACTTTCTATACAGAATATTTTTTTGTTGTTCAAGTTTATTGTTAAAAACCATCTATTTCTGTTACATTGTAAATGCTATCATATATCAGCTACTCGCCCTTTTTTCTAGCTTTAGAATAAATATCTTCCTTCGTATTGAAAACATTACACGGCATTTAATCTTGATCTTATTATTTGACTACCGGTCCACGCCGGCTTCGCCTGTGGTACATAATATATAGCCTATAGCACTCAAGGATCGCATACAAATCTAACGGTGAAATAATTTTTGAAATCGGTCCAGTAGTTCCTGAGATTAGCGCGTTCAAACAAAACAACCTCTTCAGCCTTATAATATTAGCATAGATTATTTCCCGACGTTTCGGAAACCTTACAATAACGTGAAGACTCGTATTCTCGTAACCCGGCTGAAATGTCGGGAGAATAGGGTATCGGACTGGGTCAAAAATAAATCATTTTAATTAGTCCCTCAGCTAGATCATGGAAAAATATGAGACACATTTTTTTTGTTATATCAGATTATTAAAAACCGGCAAAGATATCATCAATCTTATAGAGTGGGGAGTTGTGACGTCACTAGTGGGTAAAAATCGTACCTACAAGTGACGTCATGCAAAACTTTTAAGCACTATCTTCGTCATTTATCGTTTGTGAAACAAAAGAAATATACGTGTACAATATTTTTTTGCAATCTAGCTGACGGACTAATTATTTTTTTTTTTTTTGTATTGTTCTCTATTATTTGGATCGCAATTAAGTCCTGTGTAATATTTTTGATATAGGTAGTTCATATTGCCAGAGTTTAAAAGCTACTTATATTATATTTCTTCGTTTTAACACTAAGGTGAGAATGAAAAGCTCAAATTAACTAAAATATTTTAATTAAGCAAAGGCACACCACTTACGTGTTGCCATATTTTTTTGTAAATGTAGACTATTAGAACATACCTACTTATAAAACAGATCTAGTTCTTTGTATATTCTTCGATTGTATAATAAAGTAAAAAAAAATAATGAATTCATATCAAACTTGCCTGATTTTCAAAACTAAATATTCTTCTTTAGTAAGTAATTTTCGAATTTATGTAGGTAAATAGTGGTATGGTGTTTTGTAAAAATATAATTGTAAACCTTCTAGCGGAATCTGAATTACCTGATGTAGCTTCAAATAATATAGTTAGTCTTAATAAATGGTTTATTTTAGTTCAAATTATACATATTCAGAGTTTCGACTGATTTATTACGATTGATCTGCTATAAAAGCAGTTTTAACATCACCGCCCGTACAGAATTTATTCTGAGTTCCCTGGCAAAACACAGGGCAAATAGATGAAGATCTTATATTTCATGTTGAACAGCTTAAAGCCGAGTCACACAGGGGCGGGAGCCGCGAGAAAGCGATCGCGATCCGGGACGGGAATTTTTGTAATATTCGTATTTGTATGCAACCTGGCACATAGCAAGCGGGCGCGATGCGATTTCCCGCGCGACAAGATCGTGACGACAAACAAGAGATCGCTTCGCCATGCTTCGCGGGAAGAACGCGCGACGGACGGCGGGCGCGGGCGCTGTATTCTACGGTAGTCAGTACAAGCTGTCACACAGGACAGAGCGTTCGCGTAGCGATCGCGATCCGATCTCACGAGTTGTATTTTTTTACAACGTAAGGTCGTGAGCAATTTGATCGCTTTTGGTGTCACACCGGCTGTGTTCTCGCCATCTGCCCGCCGCGGGCTGCGGGCAGTAGCTCTGTGTGACATGATACGGACCGCTATCGCTTTGCACTCGATCGCTATCGGATCACTCCCGCCTCTGTGTGGCCCGGCTTTTAGTGTAATGCTAGGCAGTGATTTGGACTCTACATGTTCAAATTGGTGTGTGGCATTGTGCTGATATTAGAAATTATGAAATTTTGTCGAGTATCTGAGTTTAATTTTAAATTGAAGTCGTGTTTGTTTTTTCGGAGAGTATTAAATTATATTAGTAAAATGTAGGAAACTTCTCAAGTTATTCCCGAGCTACACGAGGCTAATTAGTTTTTCAAGCCAGGATAGCAAGCTAGTAACTTCTAGCTTCGAGTAGACAACGCTACGCAACGCTAGTTTTGTCTACACGAAGCTAGTAGTACTAGCTTGCTATCCTAGCTTGAAAAACTAGCCTCGTGTATCTCGGGCATTAGAGTTGGAAACAGATTTTTGCAATCGAAAATAAGATTATCATCATCATTAAAATTAAAATATAATTCCAAATTCAGAATCTCTTAATTATCGTAATTTTACGTGTTAACATGTAATTGGCAAGACCAAAAATGACAAATGGTGGTAATGGATATTTATATGCAGATACTTTTTTTAAATTAGTACTTACAGGATTTAATGGATATTATTTACGTGTTAACAATTTAATTAAATATTGGATTAACATATCATTATGTTACAGTTATTTATATAAATAAATGAATTTAAACGTTAAGTTACCGGTAACAAGTTATTTATTTTATGTAGATATCAAGTGTATTTTGAACCATGATTCATAAGCAACAAACAATGTGTGTAACATTTTACTGTGTCTTTATTTTAGTAGAAGCACGTGTCAAAGTTCTTTATCGATAAATGTACAATTTACACGCCAATTAATAAAAAATAAAAACAAAAGAAAAGAGCATACAATTAGTATACATTTTCAAAATTTGAAATTATCACTTCACTGTTGATGATATGATGATTGTGTTGATGAGTTGATTACTCTTATTCTATTTTTTTTATTTCTCTTTTCTTTTCAACCCAAAATTGAAAACGTTAAACAGGACCCAGTGTCAACGCCACGGCCGTTGTAATACGGCCGAATCGTCAGGAGGTAGGTAATTGAAATCAATTTTAATTACCTCTTGACACCTTTTGACTTAATATTTTGTATTATGTAATATTTCCAATTTCTCTTGAATTGTTTTATTTGTGTATTCTATCAACTCTCAATTCGTTATTATTCATACGAAGAAGCCCCTTTGTCCTGTAAGTACTAGTGAAATGTGAATGTTTGTACTTGTTATTTATAAAAACCTATTTGCTATACTTATTAAATTTCAATATAATAACTAATTAACTATAATTATTGGTGGCATTATGGGTATATTAGTAGAATATTTTCAATGTAGTTTAGGGAGAAAATTTAAATGTAACCAAATAAATAGGCATTAGCTTCTACCATCTTAAGTGTGCCTTAAAATACGATTAAAAATGTGTTACTGATGAAACAAATCTCAATATTTATGTATAATTGTACCTGTGATATTCTATCCAAATGAATTGAGATATAAAATCAAAGTTTAAAAAAACACATTAAGTATACCTATTTATAATTACAATAGCTATAATGCAAAATTTCAATTCTATAAACGCGGATGTTTCGAAATGTTTGTAAATTTTCAAACAGTTTTAATGATATTTTGTGATCTACTTGTTATTATTGTTTGTGGTGATGTATAAGTTTAAAGATCTATCTATGTGTAGGTAATATTTTAAATGTATTGAAATGCAAGTAAAACTACATTTTTCTTTAATATTTTTATTTTATTTCTAGCTCGTTACACTAAACTTAAAGTTCCTTCCTACAAACCATGAGGCGAAAATTAACTAATGATTTTTTCCAGAGAAGTCTCCTATATACCTACGTACTTTAGTGAAATTAGTAATAAGTCATTGAATTATACCACCCTCGAAAGTATGTTTTACGAATGCATAGTTTACGAAACTCTTCGAAAGCAAACATCAGTATAACAAAAGGAACCGCCAGAAACCACCTGCGAACATAAATTAATAAATTTGATATTATCAACTTGAAGCGGCCTGTTTAGATAAAATCTGATTTTATATTTAAAACTAGCTGTACCCTGCCACGCTTCGCTGGCACATTGTGATGCAAAAATTAGATAAAAACAATCCTTGATGCGGATTATATATCCTTGTAAAAATTCAGCTCGATCGGTGCCGAACTTTTTGAGTTTTTGAAGCGTACACAAACCAACATAACATTTTTATATATAGATGTGCTATAAGTACCGTCTAAGTCGTATAACCCGCTAGCACTGCTACGCGATTTTATCCACGTAGTTTCCGTTCCCGTTAGTTTCTCGAGATAAAAAGTAGCCCAGTGTGTTATTCCAGACCTAAATTAAAATGAGAACTACGCTACCCTACCTACCTACATACCTAACTACTACTCGTACTAAAGATAATCTGTGTTCCAAATTTTAACACGATCCGTTCCGACGTGATTGAGCAACAAGCATTCCCCAGCTAGAGCTTGGGCCGTTCTGTGACAAGGAGAGAGAGTCAAAGCCATATTAATCCATCACATTGTCCCCTGCGGGTTGCCAGATGACATGTAATCCAAAGATGTCTTTTTGGGAACACGCCGGCTTCCTCTCGATGTTCTTCGTCACCGTTAAAACTAGTGGTGATGCCAACCTCATATATATGCCCTTGCACAATACTCACGAAGGAAGAGCTCGAACCTGCCACCACGACTTTTTTTTAAAATAACTAGCGATAATTTCTAGTCCAAGGCTTAAAAAAACGGCCAAATCAGTTAGGCTGTTTTAGGTTAGGTACATACATACTTATACAGTATTGTACATACATTATTTGAATTTTGATAGAGGTACCTAAATCTTTGTCATTATCGAGGATGATAGGTAGGTGGTAACATGAATAATGCCCGAGCGACACGAGGCTAGTTTTTCAAGGTAGGATAGCAAGCTAGTAGGTATTTATCTCTTCGTGTAGACAACGCTACGCAACGCCAGTATTGTCTATACGAAGTTAGAAGTATTAGCTTGAAAAACTAGCCTCGTGTCGCACGGGGATAATGTAGGTTTGTAGGTATATGAAAAGTTACCAGTGTATCCTCAGCGGGTACGTGCGGAGGAAAGAGTTCAGGCCCGGAGTGTAGCACAGGGCAATCGCCAGTAAAAACTCGACTACTATTCCAATGTTCAACACTTTGTTTTTCAGCCCTGAAAATGTATTACTACAATTACATTTATTTTACAGACGGAAAGTAAGAAAACAGCAAAAATAATAATAAGTGTAGGTACGACCAAAGAGTTTACATTCTTTATCGTAAGTGTACGACAATGTAACCTCTACTTAGTCTGTGTAGCTAGTAGCACAGCACTGCTAGGACCTCATCAGTGGAAAATAAAGCTGGGCTGAGCAAAAGCTTATACATATTATATAATGAATGATCTGGTAATATGCATAAAAGTCTGCATTTGTTTTACTTTTGGAGCGTCACACACACGCGCGTTAGGTATCCGCTCTGAGCACATGGAAGATGGAAATGACCGAAAAGGACCGAAAATGACCCGAGGGGTCTACTTTGACCAGACACAATATGCAATTAGTGAATACCGTGTAAGTTTGCGTGCTTCATCTGCGACCACATCGTTGCTTATGTTGGAAGTCAAACGCAGACTTATTCACTCGTCGGAATTTAGTAAACAATGAAGGTGAATGAGTCACTGGTACCTAAGTACCGCCAAGTAGTAGTGTGCAAACGTTACTGTGTTCCGGTTTGAAGGGCAATGTTAATTTAGAGAAATTACAGGGCTTAGAGATATAACATCTTGGATCTCTGGGTGACGTGCGCAGTGCAGTGCTAGGTAATGATTTGGACTCTTCACGGTCCAATAGCTGCGAATCACTGTGCTGTTATGTGGCAGGCATGTTGTTTACCATCAGGCACATGTCCTGCTTGTCTCGTCACTCTATATTTAACAAAAAAAAACCTAACCACATCGCACCTCTTTCTTGCTACTTGTACTCGTAATTAGCAATTCTTATTCGCGATAAAAACATTGACCGTCTGACCTTTGTTATTCAGGCTTATATAGACACATAACGCCCCAAATAAAAAAAAATGGCAGTCATAGGGACTGCCAAGGGGAGATCATCCGAGTTTATCCGGAGATTTCTTTCATTTACGAACGTGACGCTTGAGCTCAATTCACAGCCCACGGAAAATGTGTATGTGGTGCGCCAAAAGATGTTTTCACTTCAAAAATTATAAACTACTAGCTGTACCCGCCACGCTTCACTGTGACACATTGTGATGCAAAATTAGATAAAAACAATCCTTGATGCGGATTATATATCATTGTAAAATTTCAGCTCGATCGGTGCAGAACTTTTTGAGTTTTTGAAGCGTACACAAACCAACATAACATTTTTATATATAAAGATTTTCGTACAAAAAATTAAACCGACTTCAAAATCACAAATAGGCACTCAAAAGCGAAAAATAAACTAAAATCATTATCATAACCGCTACTCACTCATCTATTTGAAGTCGATGCCAGCCAAATCTAACAGGTAGTGGATAGATACTACTTACCTGTCCCTACATAGCATCAATCTACTAACTTTTTGACCTGACTGGTACCGACTTCAAATAGATGAGTGAGTAGCGGTTATAATAATGATTTTAGTTTATTTTACCCTTTTTATTGTACAAGAACAGAATTAAAAATGTTGGTTAACCCCCGACTACCTCGGATTTGTTTTCTGTACAACATTCGACTAGTCATTTGATACCCATATTAAGGGAGTTGTGAAAACAGACATTTATTTCGGCATTTTGTGGTAGCGGCCATCTTGGATTTCAAATATGTACAAAACATTCTACTAGTCAGGCCCTTTCGTTTCGTTTGATATTGATGTAGTAATGAAAAATATAATATAATTCGCCATTTTGTGGTGGCGGCCATTTTGGATTTGAAATTTGTTATAGTGTAGGTATAGTATTTTACTAATTAAGCCCTTTCATTTGATATCCATATTGAGGTAGGTTGTGAAGAAATATTTTGTCCGCCATTTTGTGGAGGCGGCCATCTTGAATCAACATTAACCAAACATAGCTAAAACATCCGCACGGGTATTAACCTTGAAATAAAAAAACCGCATCGAAATCGGCCCATCCGTTTGAGCTCTACGGTGCCACAGACAGACAGACAGACATTGACGTCAAACTAATAACACCCCTTTTTTGGTCGGGGGTTAAAAACAAGTTTTTATAAATCCATTTACACAATTTCGTATTGACAGGATCGAGTTTCATAACTTTTGTCGAATCTTCAACTACGTCATCCAGAAAATTGTACGAAAATTTTAGGGTCAAACTGAAAGTTCTTAGAACTGGCCACTTATAAACAATATAATAAAAAAATAATTCTATAATTTGAAAATAGAACTCTTTGCCAATATTACTGAGTATATACTTCATTCATTTGTCATTTGTTTTACGATTTGGCGGCAAATTGAAAATTGTCTGTGTCACGTCAACATGAATTTAACACGAGAAAATTTTCGTGCATTGTTTTTTTATGACTTTCGATGTCATTTAAGTCAACAAGAAAGTTATGATAGACTACGATTGGCCTTTCACGATGAAGCCCCATCTCGTGCGACTGTTTACAACTGGTTTAATGAGTTTAAACGTGGTCGCACTAATCTCACTGATGATTTACGTGAGGGACGGCCTTCTACGGCGACGACTGAAGATAACATCTGTGTTGTGCGGCGTATGATAGAGACTGACAAAGAGTGACCTATCAGCAGATTCGGACAAACTTAGGCGTCGGTATGAGTCAAGTGCACAAAATCCTACACGAACATTTAGCGGTCAGGAAGCTTTGCGCCCGGTGGATACCTCATAATTTGACTGAGGCTCAAAAACTCCATCGTGTGGATTGGTGCCGTAAAATGATTGAAAGATTTAACGGAGGTGACTCAAATGCTGTGTTCGACATACTAACAGGTGACGAAAGCTGGATTTACTGTTATGATCCTGAAACCAAAAGACAATCTGCTCAGTGGGTGTTTCCTTTCGAGGAGTTGCCAACTAAAGTGAAGAGAGATCGAAGTGCGGGGAAAAAATGGTGGCCTCGTTCTTTGGAAGGATAGGTCATTTCGCAACAATTGTGTTAGAGGATCAAAAACAGTTTCTGCAGAATGGTACACTACCAATTGTTTGCCACTTGTCTTGGAAAAAGTTCGAGAGAAACGACCTCGCAGTAGGATCCTCCTTCACCACGACAACGCCTCATCGCACACCGCCAAGCGAACGATCGACTATTTGGCGACATCAAACGTTGAATTACTGGGTCACCCGCCGTATAGCCCCGACCTCGCGCCTTGTGATTTTTATTTATTTTCAAAAAATTAAAGAAAAACTTAAAGGAAAGCGGTTTATGAATGCTGAAGAAGCGGTGGCTGCGTATCGCGATGCCATTGAAGAGACCCCTAAGGACGAGTGGGCAAAGTGCTTTTCCCAGTGGTTCCATCGCATGCAGCGGTGTATTGACGTGAATGGACAATATTTTGAAAAGATATAATAAAAACTGGCTAATGTAATCAGTTTTTGATTTTCTAAGAACTTTCAGTTTGACCCTCGTAGGACCATTCGGGAAGCATACCCATCACCACAAAAATAAATTTTTAAATCGGTGCACAGGTTCTCGAGAAATCAGGTAAAATACATTAAAAAAACATAAGAGTCGAATTGAGAACCTCCTCGTTTTTTTCTAAAAATACAATGAATATACACACAATTATGCAACAGCGACCGCTGTTTTTTTCTTACCGACGTGAAAGAGCGAGTTGTACCGAGTCTTGCAGACGAGCCCGTTGACCATTTGAGCCACGACGATGGCCACGAAGTAGGCGGCTTGAGCGGCTCGCTCCACCTCCTTCCGCTCGCGGTATGTCCACTCCTGCCCGAAGGAGTCCACGACGTCACTCACCGCCTCATTGTCCCATTGCTTCCTTATACCTAGCAAAAGCGTCAAACAAACGTCACAACGTTTAAGCTGAAAAACTTCGCAAGATACAAACGTCGGCTTCGCTACCGTAGTATATTACATTATCTTTGTTTGCTACCGAATGCCATCAGGGATTGCAACTTTACTGCAGAAAAGACGGCGTTGAAGACTTTTAGCTGGTGAAAGATTTAGGAAAAAAATTAGACATGCTCGTGAATAGTAGTTAAGTATAGTTAATTCTTCTGCATGTAAAATTCCCAAAACGTAAATAATGCATACCTAACATGAAATTCATAGACACCGGAGTCCGTGGAGGTTATATTAAGGAGAAAAAACTTGGAATCGTTGGTAGCTTAAATCAAACACCGACTGCGAACTACTTAGGTACAAAAAGTATTTCGTAGAAGCCGCTAGGGTCGTAGGCCCTTCGGAAATGCCAAGTCGACACTTGATTATCCCTACCGGTGGCAGCTCAAGCCAAAGAGGTGCCATTGTGCTAGTTGTGGGTTGATGTATTGTGCGTTAGTAGGCAGTAATTTGGCACATCGTTCGTCTTTAGGAACTATCGCAACAGGCAAAATTATTGAAATGATTTAACGTCAGGTTACTAAAAACGCAGCAATTCAAAATAACGTTTTACAACTTACAATAATTTCACGTTAGATTGAGAGACACTGAGATGTGGCGTCAAATGCGAGTAGGTAACTATGCGATTACCGCAGTGCGAGAATATGGTTGTATGTACCTATAGAAGACACGCACAGTCCAATACACCGAAAATGCATCCACACGCGTTCATACAGATCACGCACCTACATGCGGAGAAACACGCACCCCGTGGACGCGCGTGGATGCGGGCGAGATGCAAGGTATGGCACACCGAGTCACGCAGTGCTATGCGTGATTTTGGACTGGATTGGAATGTGTTGATGTGTTTGAATGAAATGAGTCAGAGCAGCCGTGAATCAACTAAAAGCGCGTGAGTGCGTGAAAAACCCGCACGATGATGCAGATCTGCACTCCCGCCAGTACGAGCGTAGATGCATCGACATGTAGCGTGGTGCGTGTTAACACATTATAATGCCCGGTTTACGATATTCAAGTCCAGCGATGGAATCCAGCGCTGGATTGCTTACTGGAAAAATGTAATCGGCAGATTAGAATGGTAACTGCATTAGTTGCTTTCCAGTGGCGCTTTACATTTTTCCAGTTAGCAATCCAGCGCTAGATTCGATCGCTGGACTAGAATAATGTAAACCGGGCATAAAGAAATGATCTCCACGATCCGAATGGGCGCAGACGTCGCACCTCATGTAGATGAAGCGCGACTAGTAAAGTCACATTGTTTAGACCCTCCCCGACTCTCAGGGCTCCACATTGAGCATATTCTTGCCGGATTCGGCTAGGCTGGCGTTGGCCTTAGAAGCGTTCAGGCATAATCCCGCGGATTGTAGCTTCGTTAATAGACGGTGGTGTTAATGTTTGGATCGGATATGGTAGGATATTTACACTCAAAGACGTTAACAACTTATATTACATTAGATAGGTACATTACGTATTACGTACCTACTTTCTAAGCTAATTCGAATTATGTTCTAGTTATGTATTCTAATTAATCCAATTAATATTACGAGTTTCGATGCGGATGTTTGAATACTTGTTGTTCGTTGTTAGGCCTGAATCTTCAATATGAAATTTGGAACCAAGACATAGATTATACTCGTAGCATTTGGGATGGTAGGTAGGTAGTTATTATCCCGGATAATTACTTTTTAACATGTTTTTACTTTTAATGAAATTGTATGATTCGGATAGTACCTACTGAATGCTTACTGAATTGTTTATTTACTGGATACCAAAAGGAAGGTTAAAGTTTTACTTATCTACTTAGGTATGTTGTATGTATTTGCATGCCAAATTGACAAACTTATTTTGATTCAGTAAATTATGTATTTTTAACCGTTTAAAATGCGACCAACACAATTCAATCGACGCGAGGTCGCGTTGCCGAACACTAATAAAATTGTATCAAGTATTTGATGTTTTAAATTATCTCTTGGTTTTTTTTGTGTGGGAGAAATACATTTACGCATGCCCACCATGCAGGGCCATGGTGGGGTATGTAGGGCTCGACACCATCGGTGCGGACTTAGGAATTTTACTTGGCTGATTTATCAGCCGAGTAAGTAAGAAAGTTCGAGTAAGTTCCAAAGTCTTCCAGTCCCTCTCCCCATCGTCTACTCGCACTGCAAAAGGGTGAGAGGAGCGCGTGCAGAAGTTCCCAGCCCCGCCGGGATTCGTCATCACACAACAAGATGCCACCGAGGCAAGTTGTTGTGTGATGCCCACGTGGAGGTTCCCCAGCTCCGCACCCGATCTTTTAGGTACCTAAATTATGCAGCCAAAGACCATTTCTATCAGAATAAAATTTCCCTCGGAACTAAGCGATTAATTTCTAAATAGGTTGACGTGCTTAGATACTTCTATGAAAAAAATGCGGTTCCATACCTATGTCTCATCCTAAGTACGTATTATCTCAATAACCATTCGTCGAAATTATACGAATTTCAATGGAAAAGTCTTATGTTTTAAATACTGGAGACGATAAATGTATTTTTGCTAGCTTATCTGTATTTTATCGGATATATTTTACACGATCGAAGAGGTATCTTTTAAACTAAACTGAACGAACTCTACCTACTTTTGTGATAAGAACGTCTAGGGTGTGGAATGCGTTGTCTGAGTAGGTTTTTCCCGATGGTTATAATCTTGGTGTCTTCTAATCGGGTGTGCATCGATTTCTTCTAGGTAAACACGCTCCATCGTAGACCGCATCGTCGTTTAACATCAGGCGAGATGGCGGTCAAGGGGTCAAGTGTAAACATATAAAAGTTAAAAAAATATATAAGTATAGATTAGAAGTAGGTAAACTCTTTGACGCTAACCGTTTTTTAAATAAGCACAAGCATAAAAAGCCCACTAGGTAAATGTTCTACTGATGGGACTCGGGGCCTACTCTCGCAAGGAGAGTCAAGGTCACAATTGACCACGTTTTGGGTTTGGTTTTGGGGTTCTGAGCTTCCTCAGAACCCCTTCGCACGACCAAACAAATGCAACTGACAGCTGGGGACATCCTGTTCCTAGTTCGACCATCCAAACCGGCTCCGAAAGAGTACAGCAGAGGGCAGCCGCGGAAAAAGCCTCAGCCAATCTAACTGGCAGCCGAGGCACCAACACGGCGTTCGTGACTGCTTTCAACGCAGCGGCAAGGAGCGTACTCCGAATCACATCCCATTCATCACCCCCCTCGACGTCAAAGACCCCCAAAGCAGCTTCACAGCAACAAACAGCCAGAACGAGAGCCGACATGGGACAGGTTGAACCGCCCCGCTATGTCACGGCTTCGGAGCCGCGGAGCCATGCACGTAACGCCTTCATCGAATTCATAGCCACACTGAGCGCGACACGACAAGTCAACCTCAAGACCTGCGAAAACATCATGCAGTCCTATAGGCTGGGAAGTGAAAGCCTTTTAAAGGCGAAACTCGAGGAGGCCGAAGCAGCCATTTACAATAATGTCACATCCCGGGTCATCAAGGGAACCATGACAGGACAGTATATGGCAGCTTACAGTGCTGAAAATGGCTTCGTGACACTGAACGAGAGAGAGACAGAGCGCGCGGGAGTGCCTGTTTATGCGACACCACCAAACGACCCAATTGTAGTTACTGCCCGATGCACCAAGATTATGCTGGACGATAAGATCCTAGAGATGGCCAAGACCATCGAAGGGAACGGAAACGTCAAAGCAGATTGGGAAAATTGGGAGGTACCGAGAATACAGTGGGTCAACGGAGTTCAGGATGTGGAAAAACAACATGGGTGATTAGACACTTCGACGTGGACAAGGACGCCATCATTACTACAACAACTGAGGCAGCAAAAGATCTAAGAGAAAAGCTATCGCACCGAATCGGAAACCTGGTCAAAACCAGAGTGCGAACCATGGCTTCTGCTCTGGTAAATGGTTTCGGTAGAGAAAGTTTCAGCCGCCTCATGGTGGACGAAGCTCTCATGAACCATTTTGGAGCCATTGTGATGGCTTCAAGGCTGTCTGGTGTTGGCGAAATTGTCCTCATTGGAGACGTCAATCAGTTGCCTTATATCGACAGGAAAATCTCTTCGAAATGAGGTATCATCGCCCGAACCTGGTAACAAAGATCAGCCAGGAGTTGCTCTGCACACATCGAAACCCAATGGACGTCGCATATGCACTGAGGGAAATATACTCCGGTATGTACTCCTCAGCGTCCCGTATAAAGTCCCTAGAGCAGAGAAGATATAAGGAGCGCAAATACCCAACACCCAACCAAACACCCTCTTCTTAGTTCACACTCAAGAGGAGAAGGAGACCCTGACAAACCAGGGTTATGGGTCAGGCACCGGGTCACGCATCCTTACCCATCCATGAAGCTCAGGGACTAACATACGAGTCGGTAATCGTAATCAAAACCAAGGCAAACATGAAGCTGCACGAGAGCGTGCCCCATGCAGTAGTTGCAATCTCACGGCACACGGGGACCTTCACATACTACGCTGACGACACCGACGACGCCATCGGTCGGTTCGTGCGGCGAGCGTGGGCTGCATCATCGAAGACCATCCGCGATTTCAACCTACAGATGGCCATCAGGGACAGAAATGCGGCCGTTGTGGAGGCTCTGGGCCGGGAGGAGGCAGCTTAGGCAAATGGCAAAAGGCAATTAGGCAAACACTCGATGTCGAGTCGATTACTAGCGGAATCCCAACTGGTAGTGATCGGCTCTACAGACGAAACACTAGAATTAGATTTTAAATGTACCCAAATCCCTTCTATTTTCCTCTTCTCCTTATCCAAGAAATGTGTAAAAAAAAAAGATTATTGTAATGACAAAGATCACGGACCCCGGAGTCTGTGGAGTGGATAATTTAAATAATAAAAAAAAAAAAAAAAAAAAAAAAATTGACCACGCTGGCCCAGTGCGGGTTGGTGGATGACACACGACTTCGAAAGATTCTAGGTGCATGTCGGTTTCCTCACGATGTTTTCCTTCGCCGTTTTTACCGTTTTTAATTAGCGGCGGTTAAGTTATTTTTTTAAATAATCTCACCTAATCGAAATCTATCGAAAACACAAAAGATATATTTTCTCTTTAAAAAATAGAGCAATCGTTGGCAAGTCAAAACAGTTCACACTAACCGAACAGCTTGTAAGGGTAGAATCCAAACTCGGCCATGACGAAGAAGTAAGCGAACATGCCGGCCGCGAATTCGATGAGGCCGAGGTGTCCGTACGTCAGCGCGACCATCTTGGCGGAGACCAGCGACTCGGAGTCGCGCGGCGGCCGGCTCATCACGTCCGTCTCGGCGCGCTCGTACGACAGCGCCACCGCCGGCCACATGTCCGTGCCTAGGTCCACGCACAGTATCGTCATTACACCTGTATGACAAATACAAATATTTGTCTCCGTTAGCATTTCTAGATGGCCAATGGGAAATGCTGACACATGTCTTGATGGCCAATGGCTATGGTCCCGTGTTTACCCGAAGATTTATTATCATTCCCGAGCGTGACGCTAGAATTCAATTGGGCGTTTTCAAGACGTAAAAAGACCTGTCAAATACAGTTCCCAATTTCACCGTTGGTGGCGCCACTGTTTTATTTCGTTAGAGAAATTTCACAAAAACCAACAGTGGTACCACACTTGACAATATTTAGAACTATCTTTGATAAGTCTTTTTGAGTCTGGAAAACGCCTCATTCACAGGCCACGAAATATCTGTCTATAGCGCCAAAATAAGTTTGCACTTAAAGAATTGGTCCGTCAGTTAAAAAATTATGAAGATAAAGTGCTTAGAAGTTTCGAGTGACGTCACGTCTATTTACGATTTTTATGTAGATGTGACGATACAAACGTGTCGGCGCGGTCGTACGACACTGCCACCGCCGGCCAGATGTCCGTGCCTAGGTCCACGCACAGAATCGTCATTACATCTGTATGACA
This sequence comes from Ectropis grisescens, assembly GCA_017562165.1. Classification (NCBI taxonomy): domain Eukaryota; kingdom Metazoa; phylum Arthropoda; class Insecta; order Lepidoptera; family Geometridae; genus Ectropis; species Ectropis grisescens. Next base: position 12,580,765 of record CM029777.1, on the reverse strand, counting down.
AATACAAATATTATAGTTGCAATCTCACGGCACACGGGGAACTTCACATACTACGCTGACGACACCGACAACGCCATCGGTCGGTTCGTGCGGCGAGCGTGGGCTGTATCACCGAATACCATCCGCGATTTTAACCTACAGATGGCCATCAAGGACAGAAATGCGGCCGTTGTGGAGGCTCTGGGCCGGGAGGAGGCAGCTTAGGCAAATGACAAAAGGCAATTAGGCAAACACTCGATGTCGAGTCGATTACTAGCGGAATCCCAACCGGTAGTGATCGGCTCTACAGACGAGCACTAGAATTAGATTTTAAATGTACCCAACTCCCTCCTATTTTCCTCTTCTTCTCCTTATCCAAGATATGTACAAGCTTAGTTCGGAGGTCTGAAGCTCGTCAACTTAATGTTCAATGTTTATAAGTTGTTATTTTGTATTTACCAATGTACTTGTATAAGCTATTTAACGTTAAGTGCGATTGTATTCATTAATTTGTTGAAAATAAATATTCTTATTCTTATTCTTCTTATCCAAGATATGTGTAAAAAAAAAGATAAGTGTAATGACAAAGATCACGGACCCCGGAGTCTGTGCAGTGGCTAATTTAAAAAAAAAAAAAATTAAAAAATACAAATATTTGTCTTCGTTAAAGTCGTTTTTTAACTGACTCCAAAAAAGGAGGAAGTTTTCTATTCCGTTTTACATCTTCAGAAAGCTTCTTCTATTTCTCATGTTTGACGTTGGCTGAGGCAAAGTCTCAAATTTGGTCTTTGCCGATACAATTTTGATAATTTAGGGAGCTTCGGCACTAGGCGGCAGAAAGTCGAACTGAATTAAAATTAACAGGCCAAGCAAGTCAAAATGTCAACTATCCAAGTTATTTACTTAGCTGTTTGGCTAAACGACTGAAATCATTCAGGTCGCTAGTTAAATGGCGCCGTTTAGTAAATAGGCCGTTTAATAAATAGGGTGTTGATTGACCGGCTGACTAAGCTACATTTAGACTAGCCTGCGACATTTATAATGTTGAATATATTGAATATGTTGTACTTTAATCATGTTAATATTAATGTTGAAAATTATGTTAAATTTAATGTTAAAATGTATAAATTTTATGATTTCTAATTATAATGTAATGTGACGAAATTAATTTTATGAATGATTAAGTATTTAGTGTATGAGTCTTTGTAACTTGAAATAAATGATTTTTTTTTTTTATTTAGGTAATTTAATAATTTTGAATATTAGAAAGTACTCGTAACAAACCTAAAGGCAGTGGAATCGAGAACAAGATGAACATCAAAACCGGCAAAATTTCAGGAACGTTGGATATAAGGATGTAGCAGAGCGATTTCTTCAGATTGTCGAATATCTTTCTGCCCTCTTCAATACCCGTAACGATTGTAGCGAAGTTATCGTCTAACAAAATTATATCCGCCGTTTGCTTCGACACCTGTGGACGGATTGAAAAGCTTAAATCTCTTCTTCTAACCCCGACATCCCCTTCGGAGACCCCGGGTGAAAGCAATGGAAACATACAATTTGCCATATTTTGTAGAGTTATGTAGGTACCTAGTTACAAAAAACATTGGCAGTCAAGGGACTGCCGATAGAAGTGAAAACTTATAACTCAGAATTTGATTTGATTTGGAAACTACGCAGTTGAATCCGGAGGGCGTGACCATAACCATGGCCATGATCCGGAGATTATCCGAAGACTTCTTTAATTTACGAACGTGACGCTTGAGCTCAATTCACAGCCCACGAAAAATCTGTCTGTGATGCGCCAAAAGAATTTGTCCACTTCAAAAACGAGCTCTGTAGTTAAAAAAGTTTAATTGACTTGTAAGCATATTACGCATACTTTCGAGCATATCACACATACTTGCGAGCATATTACGCATACTTGCGAGCATATTACACATACGTGTGAGCATACGACGTATACTTACGCGCATATCACGCATACTTATGAGCATATCACGCATACTTGCGAGCATATCACACATACTTGCGAACATATTACGCATACTTGCGAGCCAGTGATGCCCATGGAAATGCCTATGTCAGCGCGGCGCAGCGCTGGCGCGTCGTTGACGCCATCTCCCGTGACCGCCACCACGGCGCCCTGTTGCTGGCAAGCCTCCACTATCTGTAGCTTCTGCGTCGGAGACGTCCGAGCGAATACTACGTACGGTCAAACGATTTATTAATTCAGACGCATTCTAATGGGTAGTTATGTTATATTAGATAGATTACGTCGATCAAGTGAAATTACAGGGCACAAAGATAAAACATCTTATATATCTAGGTGACGAGCGCAGTGCAGTGCTAGGTAGGTAATTATTTGATGATGACTCTTAATGGTCTGCGTGACACTATGCTGTTAAGGGCAGGTGTGTGGCTTACTATCAGATACAGTCATATCCTGCTCGTCTCGTCTATAACATCTACATATGTACATTGAATTGCTGTTGTCGCGTTAGTCTCGCTAAAACTCGACAACGGCTGGGGCGATTTTGGCTTTGAAATGTTTGTCGTAGCTCAGGGAAGAAGGAAGGAGAAGTTGTGAAGAAGATAGTAAAAAGAACAATTTCATTTTCTCATATAAACTGTTCTACAATCTATATAATTTCCAGTCAAACATTTGACGTTACTGATCAAAATTTTCAGCCATTTTAGTGAAACGAGAGTATTAATCAAAGAGTATATTTATAGCACATAAGTTTGGATCGGGTGGACCAGACTACACGTGAGTTACCCGTTTCCTTAATTTTATTAAATGTGTAACAACCACGTATTTTTTATATATCCTTACCTATTTCATAATGCCTCTCCAAGGTGAGAGCGAGTAGATTGGGCGTCATGTTCCGCAGCTCGGTGCCGGTGACGACGTGACATTTAGGCGAGGTGGCGATGCCCACGTCGACGGCGATGGCGCGCGCCGTCGCGGGGTGGTCGCCGGTCACCATCATCACGCGCACACCGGCCGCGCGCACGCGCTCTATCGCTGATCGCACCTAATAAGCCGTATCAGTAGTACAAAAAATTAATTACTGCGTCAGATAGATTATAAAAAGTAATCTTGTACTTGTTGTTTGTTTCACAAAAAAATGAAGAAGATACAGTGCTTAGATAAGTTTCGAGTGACGTCATTGTATCTACTATTTTTACGACGACATGACGTCACGTCCCATTAACCCAACAACAAATTTAATTTGAACAAATTTAACCCAACGTTAGATATAGATTATACATAGATCATCAAACTTCCGGAGTGGTAGGGTAGGTCTTTATCGATTATTAATCCTACATTTCAACTTAACTAAAATACATATTTTTGTCAAAGTTGTTTGTAAAATATGTTTGTTCCTGAGTTGCAACGGCTGCCCGGCTCAGGCTGAAATTTGGAACACAGGTAAATTATAGTCTGGAGAACACATAGGCTACTATTTATCCCGAAAAAATAATTGGAACGGGAACTACGCGAGTAAGCCCGCGCGGCGCTGATAGTTATTGATAATTGGCATTTCTAGCAATGCTCATCATTGATGACTGATGACAGCAGGCTGACACGCTGACAGCCTTGTTTGTTATCAACTGGTTTTGCTGTTTTTTGCTTTACGTTGATATGAGTCTATATCAGCTTCGCTTAGTTTGGGGGTAGTTAGTGTTGTGTGATGAATATATTAAAAATATAATTCAAAGAAGCAAAGCATATATTTTTTTTTCGAGTGTGTGATGGACGAAAAATATTCCTTTTCAACATTTAGGTAAGTACTCTAATTTTCTAAAATGACAGATTACCTCTTGTCTAGGCGGGTCCATAATACCCATAATTCCCAACAGCCGAAGTCCTCGTAATGGAAAATTCACTTCGTCTGCATCAAATTCATAATTATACGGAAAATTTTTCGAGTCCAGTAACAAATCAGCAAAAGCCATTATCCTTTCACCTTAGACAAAACATTACATTAAAGGCTAAGGTACTGTACAAAGTTACACAGATGCTTCAATGCAACCTACGCTAAAGCCATAGGCTGCCCGGTTAAATGAACATTTTTAATCTGTGTACCTACTAGGTTTCTATTCCAAAAGACATTTTTTGTAAGGATATGTTATTTTCCTTTCGCGGGTTAGTTATGTCCGGCTCGTTACTTTCGGTTTAGTTGTAGGTTGTGGGTGCCTCTATACCTAACCTGCGTTGTCTTGTATACATAAGCTACATATTTTTTATAAAGACAAATTGTTTGTAGGAACATCTGTTGCGAGCTTACCAGTATTAGCTAAGTTCTCAATAGCTTTATCCGTGGCAGCTTTCATGTCGTTCGTCAAGTTAACAGTTTTCTTTTCAAAGGCAACTGTTGAGCATCGGCTCGTGATGATCTCTGGAGCGCCCTTCATTACAACTAGGTATTGCGATGTCGAGGTGTCCAAGTGCACACTCACCTTTTACAACATAAAAATTATCTAATATTTAAGTTGTAGGGAAACGTAAAATAGTTAAAGTAAATATTTTAATGTAAGATAGCACGTCTTTTTAACCTCCGACCAAAAACAGGGTGTTATAAGTTTGACGTCGATGTCTAAAAAAAAATTACGTCAAATCCATACGTGTGGATCCCTACGTGGGGTTATCTATGCGCGATCGAAATTCGTGTTATTTTCGAACAAATATTTCATAGTAATGGTCTACTTTACCTTACAATTTAGATTAAACGTTGTATGTCAGTGTACCTAATTGTTAATTACTAAAATAAAAACAATACAATCGCATGAAATTGAAAGCTATTAAAATTTTACCTGAAATTTATTGACAGAGTTAAAAGGTATTTCCACAATTTTCGGGTAATTATTCCTTATAGCAATAGGGTCATCAAATTTAAAAATAAAGTTTAGAATAGCCGTTTCTGAAGCATCCCCCGTCACCCCACCCTCTGACTTGAAATCAGCATTGCTGCATAGCGCACAACAGTTTTTGAACGCTGCAAAGTGATGAATTCAGGAAATTAGCTAAAAGTCAATGAGCCGTTTTTCAGACGCAAAAAGACTTGTCAAAGATAGTTCTAAATATTGCCAAGTGTGGCACCACTGTTGGTTTTTGTGAAATTTCTCTAACAAAATAAAAAAGTGGCGCCACCTACGGCGAAATTGGGGATTGTCTTTGACAGGTATTTTTGCCTCTTGAAATCGCCACATTGGTGGATCAGTCGTTTTCAAAAGTTTAGTTGAAAATAGTAAACAAATCATACCTCGATTATCTTGAAGCGCGTCTGCAAAAAAGAAAACTTTTAATAAATGTCGAATCAAAGGTTGTCTAAGAAAATGAATTCCAATAAACTTAGTTTTGCGCTAATATTAAACTATTTTGATTGAACATTTGACTAGAAAAGGTAACTTTTCGCGATAAAGGGGCTGGTTTTTACACCAGTTTCTATTTTTCTGCTCCAGTAGGTGTGTTTATGTATTTCATTGTGAGTAACAAAGCCGTCTCTAGGTATCTATATTTCAGCGAACATATCCATAAAACCGCAACAGCCACATTTATTTTAAACATACTTGGCAGATTTGCATCTTGAATAGAATACGTTTTATTATTCATCCACAAATGTTGCACAGACATCTTGTTCTCTGTGAGAGTGCCAGTTTTGTCAGAACAGATAGTGGTGCAGGCGCCTAGAGCTTCCACGGCATCAAGGTTCTTTACTAGACAATGCTTCTTGATCATCGTTTGAGCAGTCAACGTCAAGGATGCGGTAACCGTCGGTTGTAATCCTAGAAAATAATAATATATACATATAGAGTGACAGGACGAGCCAGACATGCGCCTGATTACAAATCGCCTACTTCACGTGACATCACATTATTCGCAGCTATTAGAACAGGAATAGTCCAAATCACTACCGCACCGCGCTCGTTAGGTACCCAGAGATATAAGATTATTTATCTCTTGTCCTGCTATTTCTCTGGATGTATTGCCATTGAAATGGGAACACAGTAATGATTAGATTTTTTCCTACTGCTTGTCGATAGAATAACTGGCAAAGGTGTGGTATGTCACCAGGCGGATTATGCAGAGTTCAACCGCTATTAAACGAAATTTTACGAGGTTATAACTACTTCGTCATTATCAAAATACCCACAGGTTGAAAATAATAGCAACAATGTAAGCGTTGGTTTTTACAAGAATTGATAATTTCAGAACATTAGGTCCAGAGTTTGCCAACGGTCGAAATACAAACAGCTAGAAATGTGTCGATTGAAAGAGTACCTGTTTATATAAGATTATAAGTTAACAATAATCAGAACTCCAGATTTACGGTAATGGAAATAGTTCGATATTTCATAGTAATTTCCATACACCTATACAATACCTAAATGATAAAATATACAAATAATAATAAGAAGATGAGGCTGATGAGTCAAACACTAGTACTTAGGTATAGTACAATCTGGTACATATTTTAAGACTTATGCAGGGTTGATTGTAAGACCTACGAAACGACATACCGCAGGAAGTTAATTTAACCCGTGGCGCCATCTGTTCTCACTCACCTTCAGGAATATTCGCCACGATGATCCCGATCATAAAGATGGTGGTTTGAATGAAGGGATAGCCGAGCACGATGGAGGACACTGCTATGAAAGTGCCGAGTAAGAGCGCCCAGGCAGACACGTAACCCATGAATCTCTTCAGTTCGCGAGCCAGCGGGGAAGGGGCGGGTTGCAGGCGCGCAGCTAGGCCGGCCACGCGACCGAGTGCGGTCAAATCTCCCGTACATAACACTATACCTGGAACATTTGGATTTGAGATACTTCACAGATATAACTGAAATGAAGGTAAGTATTAGTGATATGACACGCACGGTATGGACATATTCATGTAATCATTATCCTCCGTTGTTCTACTACTGTGGAAAGGTTTATAGGGGAGAGACGAGTCTTTCCCCTTAATCTGGTCGTGAGCTTCCACCGTACAATCGTTTTTTAGGAGGACGATCGTGGGGTCGACTAACCGATGGCGTCCACTACGTAGCTGCTCGAGGCACCGACGTGTAATATAATACCCACGGATATTCGGTAAACAAAAGTAATAATTACGACACACAACCGCATATTTTAGAACGCACACTAAGAATTATGACTGCACTCTTTATGACAACATATATAAAATGGGCGGAACATTTTCGTATAAACAAATAAATTTGTCTATGTAGAAGGAGTCACTCAACGCTCACACACGTAACTAGGGATTGAAAAAAAGTGATTGCAAAATTTATTCAACATTTTATTTTGGGCTGTATTATTATATTTACATTTATTAAGTATTACTAATAAACAATTACGTGAATATATTTATATATAAAAATTGACACCCTGTACGACATGTATTATACTCTAAAGAAATGTGTAAAGATGGAGTAGGAATCAGTTTGCATTTTTCAAATTAACAGTTTTACGTCAAATGTATACGAACTTTCGTATACATGTGACGTAGCAGTGCCCCGCGGGTTTAACCGCGTAGTTCGATCATATGTTTCAATTTTCGATTGGATTGAGCAACAAACATCCAAATACCCAAACGTCCAAACATTGGCATTTGTAATGTTAGGTAGTAGGATTTACGATACCAATGACAAAAAAACATTATTATTTTTTTGCTTTCCTGCTAGTACTGGGTAATCTCTGAAACGGCTGGAGTAATTTTAAGGGACTTTTAATGAAAAATAGCTGATGGTTTAGCTATAGGGCTAAATAAACATCACTTTATTTCGGTCTGAAGGACTATGTTTCCAGAGAAATTACAGGGCATGGAGATAAAACATTATATCTCAGACTGTCGAACGCCGTAAATCCTAATGCCGTGAATTGGAATATCTGCAAAGAGGGAAGAGAGGCATTTGCCCAGCAGTGGCACAATCTAGGCTAGTACCTAATAATATCAACATATTATTTTCATCACGCAAGAGAAAAGTACAGGTTAAATAAACGTAAAAAGTTATGCCCTAGACGATCAGCTGTCTGGTAGTGAAAGTCCCGTCATAAATGGTAAAGCTGTTTGGTAGATTAGCGGAACAAACAAGATAGACTAAACAGTTGTTAATTTGATATTACAAACGCTCCAGTTTTATTTCTTTGTATATATTGAAAATACATGGAAAATAGGTAGTTAATTAAAATGAAAAAAACGAACATTGTCCATGTAAATTACCGAAGAAATTTTCGAAGAAATTTTACATCGGCAAAACTCCATTACCCCATCACTAACGCGCCAATTTTGCGGTCATATTAACCGTATCGAGACGACACTGTCACGCCCTCAAGGCATATCCCCCGATATCCGTGATAATACCCAAACTGATAAAAACCAACAAACTTAACTTTGCGGTCAAAAATCGTTATTTTCTTTTTTGCAGGAATGCTCATAAATTTATTGATACTTGAATGAACGTCAAAATTAGCATAGCAAAATGAAAGTTACCTAGTGCCCACCCCTCGACACACATTGTTGAGAAAAAAGCTACATTTTGCGACTCTAGAATATTAGCTATGCCCTCTACGTTAGATCGCGGAACTGCAACCGATTCTCCCGTTAACGATGAATTATCCACCTGCAAAATATTTAATTCTATTTAATTAAACATAGCTACCTATGTATTCAGATGGATATTAGCTAAATATTGAAACAAATTCAAAACATAGAATAATAAATAGTAAGACAGTCGCGTCGATCTAATACAATTTAACAAAGAGGAAACTAGTGTACCTAAGCATTATTTGCAATGGCGAATTAATTCGCGCAGTGGTCAGTCGTGGTTCAGGATTAATATCTAAATTGACCCTAAAATGTCGGCGGTTTAGCCGCCGAGTATATACATACGTAACAGTAGTCCCGTCAACCTCGCCGTCGACGTAGATGACCTTCCTTAGACCCCATCAGCAGGTGTAGTAGCTTTTCGCCAACAACACTAAACCTCCATTATTTGGATTTTGTCCTTACACCAACGGATAGGCAATCCATAACGAATATTTTGGTACAAATATTTTTTTCAAAAGACCAAAATCTGATTTTGTGAAGAGTTAATTCTAAAATTTGAGCGTAAAACAGCGTCAAATCCACTGTTTCTCTCTTACTCTTTCTTGCGGTGTGCGACGAGGTAAGAAATACTCAAGGTCATTTGCTCGGGGTACGGCCTTAATTATCATTTTGGAGCGCAGTGTCTAATTTCACAGTCAAGCATGTAGGTTTTCATCTTCGAAGGTTCAGTTCAAAACTCGGATAGAGTATAATAAATAGGGTTTTGACAGCATCAGATCTCTCAAATTCCTAACAAACCTACTTACGCTCGTCTTAAATTTCCTTAATTTTAATGGAAAATTTATAATATTTTTTTGTAGCCATCGCACGCGGACCGGTACCACAGACTAAGCAGAGAGACCGGTACTATGTAAAGTTACTTTTGATGTTGGTAGGTACGTTTAAGGTGGGGTGCGTGGCTCGGGAACCTCCACGTGGTGCACTCTGGGCATCACACAACAACTTGCCTCGGTGGCATCTTGTTATGTGATTGCGAATCCCGGCCGGAGCTGGGAACTTCTACACGCACTCCTGACCCACTTGAGCAGTACGTGTAGAGGTTGGAGAGAGAGGCTGAAGACTTGGGAAGGTTACTCGGCTGATATATCGACCAAGTAAAATTCCTAAGTCTTCCAGATGAGGGTCCTCTGATTAGCAGAGTGCTCAGTGGAAGGACAATGGCCGCAATGCGGCCATAGAAGCGGAACCACGGCTATCCCTTGCCGCGGTGGTGAGGCCTGACCTCTCGCTGCCGATCATCTTCGCCATGAGAGGTGAGATGAAAGTCTCTCGACAGTGAGCGGTCGCGTGAGTTAGGGAGCGAGAGGCTTAGGGAGAGAGAGATAGGCCATCGAGGAGGGGACGCGCCGCTGATTTCCGGTGCGTCACTATAGCTAAATGCGAGGGTACTAACGCCCCCCGCGAGGCGGGTCCGCAAGGATAATGGCAGGTGGGTCAGGGTCATCGTAGGTCGTAGGAGTGCGAAAAGTGACCTCGCGATTTTGACCCCTGGCCATACAGGAGAAATCTGTGGGGGTTTTAGTCGGTGTCGAGCCCGACATACCCCACCATGTCCCTGCACGGTGGGTGTACGTAAAACTATTCCCCCACATTAAAAAAAAGGTACGTTTAAGGTGCGTACCCCAAAAAAAACGAGTTTTTTGTCCAGTTTCCAGAGCTATACCTATACTCATTAGCTAAAACAAATATCAACTGGTAAAAAATTTCTACAATTTCAAATGGTAAAATTCAAAATGGTAGAGGTTCTTTTTTTGTTAATGAATTTATTGTTTAAATAATATCCTCACAACGAAACCATAAAAAATAGAAATTATTTTAGTTATCGTGCATCTACTCGAAAAATCTTGTTTTACTTTACGAACTGTTTTGTCAAAATTAACCTAAAATTTCAAATTCCAAACGAACCTTAAACCCCCTTAGAGTCAATAATCCGTATATCTGCCGGTACGACGTCTCCTGCTTTCACCCGGACTATGTCGCCCCTCACCAGATTGCGTACAGGGGTCTCTTCGTTCAAAATTCCGTTACGGATGCAAGTCGCAAAGTTGGGGATCATACTGTTAAACGTCTTCATTATCTGAAAATCAGGTATCACTTATGTAGAGCGATTGAATTGATGAGTTGCTAGTTTCTTTGCTTTCAAAGCGTATCTGTATCAGATGATACAGGAGAAGAAAGAAGATATACAAAGCACAGATTCGCTCTTGTATGGAGTACTGTTCGCACCTTTGGGATGGATCGGCTAAGTATCAGCTGGGGACTCTGGAATATAGATTCCAGAGTCCCCAGCTGATACTCAATAGTGAGAGACGTGCCAAAAGACTCATAGGCAATGACACTCTTGTGCGTAAAAGACTTCAAAGTCTTGATCATCGCCGCAAAATCGCTAGCTTATCGGTTTTTTTTCGGATACACTTCGGAGAGTGTGCAACTGATCTGCATGATCTAATACCACCTTGCCCTTTCTTCTATCGGACTTCTCGTTCCACAAAAGGGCGACATCGTTTCATTGTTGATGTTCCAAAAACGCGAACGAAGAGATTTGACTCCACGTTTGTAATAAGAACGTCTAGGTTGTGGAATGCGTTGCCTGAGTGGGTTTTCCCCTGATGGTTACAATCTTGGAGTCTTCAAATCGAGAGTGAATCGGTCTTTTCTAGGTAAGCACGCTCCATCGTAGATCTCATCATCGTTTAACATCAGGCGAGATGGTGGTCAAGTACGAACCTATTATAGTTAAAAAAAAAAAAGATTCTTTATAAAAAAAATCCGGGTCACGTTGTTTATTTGCGATGAACTCCTAAGCTAATGAACCGATTTTAAACAAATTTAGCTATGTGCAGTTTGATCCAATTTGAGAAGAAGGATAGTTAATAGCTCAATTTTTTATTGTTAATTATTCATTTATTAAATGACATTACCGAGCCAGGCATCTAATGAGTAGGTATAAATTCATGACTATATAAGTATATTATATTCTACAGTACTTACAAGGTTTGCTTAATTTGTGGCAAAGGTAACTCAGCTGCCAAAAAACTAGGTCTCCTCTAAAAGGTGCAAAGGTACTTTTTTTTTTTTTTTAATATATGGTAACGAGACGATCCGGACATGTGCCTGATGGTAAGCAACATGCCTGACACATAACAGCACAGTGACACGCAGCTATTCGAACATGAAGAGTCCAAATCATTACCTAGTACTGCACTGCGCTCGTCACCCAGAGATCTAAGATCTTATATCTCTAAGCACTGTTATTTCTCTGGAAACATTGCCCTTCAAACCGGAACACAGTAATGTGAGCACATTACTGCTTGGCGGTAGAATAACTGGCAAAGGTGTGGTACTTCCCCAGGCGGACTCTGCCAAGAGTCCTACCACTAACAAAAAGTCTACTTCAAGTCGAAACAGTTTTTCATGTCATACCAAGCACATATTCGTTCTTGTATGGAGTACATACTGTTCGTACTTTTGGGATAAGTTGGCTAAGATAGCCTGGAGGCTCTGGAAGGCTCGATCAAGAGATGATCTAATACCACCTTGCCCTTTTTTCTATCGGACTACTCGTAGGTACTTCGAAAAAGCGACATCGTCTGAATAGTTGATATTCCAAAAACGCAGACTTTTGTCTCTACGTTTGTGAGAAGAACGTTTAGGATGTGGAATGCGTTTGCCTAAGTGAGGTTTTCCATATGGTAAGAAGCTTGGTGTATTCAAATCGAAAGTGAATCTGTTTGTTGTAGATCACATCGTCGATAAAAATCAGCCGAGAAGGCGATCAAACCTATAATAGCTAAAAAAAGAAGAGTATGTGTAAATGTGAAAACAAGATTATTTTTATATATGGTTCACGGAAAATGTAAGTCCAATATAATCGACTTCCTAATTGAATTTACCACATTGTTTGTATTTTTAGGGACAAACTACCGCGTTTATTGTTATTCAATGGCTCGAAACGTTGAATTTGATTTGACCTTTAACTTAAACGTGACTCTTATTACCTAATACATGAATGACTTGCTCATATGACGTTACTCAGTTAGAAAGGGTAAAATTTACCTGCACAACAATAATTTTATAATTTGGAGCACCTTGACCTAATGTTTACATTTTACTGATCTGCTCCATGAACCATATAATTATCATTTATATTTATTACTAGCAGCGCCCTGCCGTTTCACCCGCGTAGTTCACAGTCTCGATATTTACCCAAGAATAAGAATACCCTGTGTTATTCCAGACCAATATCTATCTACATTATGTACCAAATTTCAGACAAATCCTATCCTTCTGTAGTTTTTGCGTGAAAGAGTGACAAACAAACATCCACACATCCATACATTCTTACCAGGCCCGGTCTTAGTCTCCAATTTTGGAGGTGGTCACCAGTAGTACACAGCCTCAAATTTTGGGAGTCACCAGTAGAAATACAATAAATCGAGTAAAAAAACTTTACGAATAGCGCCCCACGATTTTACCCGCGTATTTACCGTTCCATTTGTTTTCTCGCGTTAAAAATGGTCTTATGTACTGACAGATATTTCTATTTTTTTTAGTTACGTATACGATTTGGGGGAAGGGTCATGTACCCTGTGCCCCCCCCCCTTCGGACCGCGCATGATTCTTACAAACTTTCGCGTTTATAACATTAGTAAAGTTATATAGTTATATTTATTAACATTCATGATAAATGATAAAGCAAGAAACAGAAAAGTATAAAAAATCTTGCCTTAGAACTTTTGTAGTTCTGGTAAAAGCTGAAACCTCCACATATGAGTTCGACCATAACCAGCACGCAGCAGAGATAGATGTTGTCGCGAGACGGATCAGGCCGAGTAGACGCTTCTATCAAATATGCCATGCAACAGAGTAACGCTCCCAACCAAATCAGAACTGAGAAACCTGGAACATAACTGTCAACATTAACCCATCATACTTGAAATAACTTTCGATTCTTTGTAACTAATCCACAATGCTGGTGATCGATTTTTTGTCTCTGTTTTTTGTTTTTTTAAATGCCGACACTTTATTTAGGTACCTACCTACGTCAAGGAACAAAAAGTGAAAAAAAAAACATAGGGGTCGAATTGATAACCTCCTCCTTTTTTTTGGAAGTCGGTTAAAAATCCTAATACCTACATGTGTTCAACATTATTTTGGCGTTCTTTGATCTTAGCGACGAGTTTCGAACCCAGTGAACTGAGCAAACACAAATTAGAATTAGAACCAATTCAGATTTTTAACCGACTTCCAAAAAGGAGGAGGTTATCAATTCGACCCCTATATTTTTTTTAATGTATGTTACCTGATTTCTCGAGAACCCCCGTACCGATTTTAAAATTTCTGATTATGTTCGGATGGGTATGCTTCCCGAATGGTCCCATATAAATCTTATCGAAATCGGTTAATTGGTTTTTGAAATATGAACCAAAAACTGAAATTTGCATACAATTTTCTGGATGACGTAATTGTAGATTTCACAAAAGTTATGAAACTCGAACCTGTCACTACGAAATTGGGTAAATGCGTTAAGAAAAACTTGTTTTGCACTAAAAAGGGTAAAATAAACTATTTTCGTACAAAAATTAAACCGACTCCAAAACAACAAACAGGCACTCAAAAGCAAAAAAAAAAATCATCTATATGAAGTCGGTGCTAGCCAAGTCTAACAGGTAGTGGATATGACTACCTACCACGTGCCTACATAGTATTTTTGGCCTGACTGGGACCGACTTCAGATAGATGAGTGATAATAGCACCTGTAATAATGAAATTAATTTATTTTTTGCTTCGGAGTGTATATGTAGGATATTTGATATTTTGAAGTCGGTTTAATTTTTTGTACGAAATAGTTTATTAAATTAATTGTTTTGGAGAGGAAACAAAAAACAATATACCCATGATAAAAATCTCTGGGGGCAAAGTTATTTCTATAGAACGTACCTGTGCATAGAGATTTCAATAGAACAACAGGCCAGCCATTTTGTGAAGCCGGGGTAAGGGAATTATGCCCGTAGTAATAAATCAGTTCTTCAGCTCTACTGCTTGATAACCCCATCGCGGGGTTTGTTTTTAACTGCTCGTACAGTTCACCTAAACATTATCCGAATTAATGTACATACAATCGTCTTTCAACAGAGAACGCGCGAGTGCCCTTTCGTTCCCTTTATATGTGGCAAAAGTGGAACCCTGTAGAGGTTTCAGCCGGTAGCGGTGTATGACCCCGTCCTTTGTGCGGCGGCACTAGGTGTCGAGTCTGGGACTCCGGGTGACAAGTTCGGGGGGGACTTGTCATCCGACTAGAGAGTCTCCGAGGATGATCGATGTGTCCGTGTTACACACATCGCCATCGAGACGGATGGAGCAGGAAGTGCTCCATGAGAGGTGGTCCGAATTGGACCAGCACGGTCTAGGTATCGGTGCGGTACAATGCTGGAGATTTCCTATCCCACCCGGCTAATCTGATACAACCTTAACAGACCTGACCAGAATGGTATGCGCAACTGTATTTCCTATACAAAAAAATAATCCTTGAAGTTTAGGAATCCTCGGTCTATAGAATAATGTTCTTTCCAATCATCATCGTATTGTAAACAGGAGAACACAATATTCGAAATAATACTAAAATCCTTATGACGATACAAATGTAGCTAATTAAAAAAAGTTAATACGAGTAACACTGGACATAAAATGTTAAGAAACTTACCCAACGGTATAATATGTGCGTTGGTATTTATTTCTTGCTTGAGTAGATGCAATCGAGTGTTGCTCAGGTCTTTAGACCTCAAGCCTTTAGGCTTATGAGGTCTAAAGAGGTCAGAAATAGATCCTGTCCCATCTCTTTCTCGTATTTTACCCATTTAGATATTATTTAAATGTAAAATATATGAATTCATCCAGTTACGGCGTAATGATTCATTAAAATATCATATTTCAGTAGGTCATGGTCGGGACCCAAATTAATCTAGTAGGCTAAGCTTTGAGGCTTTTCTGAAACTAAAAACCTAATAATTTATAGATATTTTATACAGGCTTGGCTTACTTAGCGTGGTAGTAATATCATCAACCTTCAATATTTTTCTACGGTTCCTGTCTCAGTGGGTAGGTATATTTGGGTAGTTATTTTCAAAGCTTCTTGAATCTACTGATGATCTAATTTGTCGTTGCGTTGAAGAAGGGAGCGAACTAGTATAGGTAATACAGGTTCGATAGGTATGTCCCTACCTAACCTAT
This sequence comes from Ectropis grisescens, assembly GCA_017562165.1. Taxonomy (NCBI): domain Eukaryota; kingdom Metazoa; phylum Arthropoda; class Insecta; order Lepidoptera; family Geometridae; genus Ectropis; species Ectropis grisescens. The sequence continues at coordinate 12,564,939 of CM029777.1, read as the reverse complement.
ATACCTACTTACCTATAACCCTATAAATATACCTACTGTGTTTTCATTTCAATATACGCACCAAACGCATTTTAGACATTATTGAGTGCTATATAAGTGTATAGGCTACTTATATTTTATACTCCGCGGGTAAATCCGGGCGGATTTCTAGTCATGTATTAACTAGGTATGTATATTTGAATAATGAAGTCATAACTGGTTAAATACATACTTACCTACCTACGTTGTATTTGCCGAGTAGTGTCAGTAGTTCGGTTGTTAGTTCGGTTAACCGAACTACTGCAAACTTTTTGCTACCAGTAATGGTATTTTGATGGAAATTTAAACAGTTACAATCTTTCAGATGGATTTTCCTTTTCCACTTTCGAGAGAGATTTCAAACATTTCTGTTAGATGATCAACCTTTTAAGATGTTTATGTAGCTCGTGGTTTTGGTTACCTTAGCTGAAGTTACATACATCTACTTCAGGCTGACACATAGGCAAACATAGGTACCTACCTAGATTTATATCTTTCACCACCACCATCACCTTTTCATTATATCTGTTTTTGTTCCACCTTTGCCGCATAAGACGGAAACACGAGACGCACTCGCATTCTTCCGCAGTGCCGCCGCGGCTTCCATGTTCCCAGATCCACCTCAGGGCCCACGCCCCGTCACTGGCGTATCTGAGTCCAAGGCACGCCGTGACCACTTCAGGGACTGCCAGTCGCCTACCACTATCTGGCTGCAGTGGCTGCAGCGGACAGGGCAGCGGCGCATCTAGGGACATAAGTACCAGCATTCCTCTCATCGTCTGCACCTCTGCAGCTACATCGCGTAGGCCATCACACTGCGCCGTAGACTCTCTCCTGACCGCATCGACTTGAATCTTAAAGCCTTGGTGTACAGCCCTACCCCCTAATGAACCTTGGACTGTTTTTCGACCAGATAGAAGTATCAGCCGAATAACGTTTCAAGTTATTCCTAGGTTGTAGCGTGTTGAAGTTGGTCGGCCAATCTTCAACACACACACTTATAGCGGTCCGCCCCGGCTTCATTCGTGGTAGGTGCCTACATGATATAATATAAATATATAGCCCATAGCACGTAGGTATCATGTACGAATCCAACAGTAGGTACCTAAAAGATTATTTAAAGCAGTCCAGTAGTTCCTGTGACTAGCATGTTCAAACAAACAAGCTCTTCAGCTTTATAATAAGTATTAGATTTTTTTTAATTAAAAAGCATCGAGACGAGCAAGACATGTGCCTGATGGTAAGCATCCTTGCCACATAACAGCACAGTGATACGCAGCTATTAGAGCATGAAGAGTCTAAATCATTACCTAGCACTGCACTGCCCTCGTCACCCAGAGATCTAAGATGTTATATCTCTAAGCCATGTAATTTCTCTGGAAACAATGCCCTTCAAACCGAAACACAGTAATGTTTGCACACTACTGTTTGGCGGTAGAATAACTGGCAAAGGTGTGGTACTTCCCCAGGCGGACACTGCCAAGAATCCTACCACTAGGTACATACTTATGTGTCCAACACTACATACTTATGTGTATATATGAGAATTCATTGAAATAAATATTTGATAAACCAGTAGCACCTCTAGGTTTTTTCCACGTAGTTCCTGGGGGTCTACCGCCGAACGTAAACTGTCTTAACTTTGATGTTTCTCTCTCTGTTCTTTTCGTTTGAAACGATAGAGATGGCAATAGCAAAACCAAAGCCGATTTATAGTTAGGCTAGGTGACAAACTAGCTTAGCCTAGTCTGTACTGCTTACCTATCACCCGAAGGATGAACTTATTTGACGTAGGAAAAACTAATTTGTCCTAAATCTGGTTTGGCCAGGAACATACATAAAATATACAAATTTATCGTTTTGGTCATTTTACATGACGGCTGAAATGGAATTTAGTAAGTCGTCATTTACCTGAATTTGTCCTTAATGGAATTTGTCATTTTCGGATTTTGTCATTTTAGGAAGTTATCGTTTTAGGAATTTGTCCTTTTCGGAATAGACGTTTTAGGAAGTTTGTCGTTCTCAGCCTGAGGGATAAAAAGTACCCTATGCATGTGCTATTCCAGATTGTAATCAATAAATGTGTTCCAAATTTATACCCAATTCTTTCCGACGTGATTGAGCAACAAACAACCAAACTCTGATTTTTATAACATTAGTAGGATTTTTACATACACTTTAAATGATTAGTTTTTTAATAGTATAGGGCTTTCTTTTAATATATTTAATGGTAATGAGAATTATATTATTAACTAGCAGTGCTCCGTGGTTTTACACGCGTAGTTCCCGTTGTTTTCCCGAGATAAAAAAGTAGCCAATTATGTGTTCTTCCAGATTATAATCTATCAGTGTTCCAACAACGCAATCCGTTACGATGTGATTAAGGAACAAACATCCAAACATTGACATTTATATTAATACTAACGGCGCCCCACGGTTTTACCCGAGTAATTCTCGTTCTTTTTTTTCGGGATAAAAAGTAGCCACGTATTCTTCCAGACTACATTCCAAATTTCCGCCCGATCCGTTCAGACGTTACGACGTGATTGAGCAACAAACATCCAAACATTGACATTTATAATATTTGTAGGAAGTGTGATGCATTAAGTTAACTTACCCTAAAATATTGAAGTAGGTATGTAATATTTTTGGTGCAATAAAATTTACCATTTATTTATAATAAATAATTATAATTTATTGATAACAGTTCATTTGTAACCCTGTATAAATTTGTACAACAATATTTACATTATTTTATTTTAGGTACCTAAAGCCTAAGCAATATGTTTAGTTCAATTTAATTTATTTTTCTTTAAATAAGTCCAATTTTATTTATTTAAATAAAATAAATAAATACAGAATCCCTTAACCTATACCTTGGCTTTCCAAGTATCTTACAATTTACTTTTTTCTTTGGTTGCCATAGAAATTTCTCTAAGGGCTGCTATTTCTACAGCATTCGTTTTCAACAATTGTTCATGTAAGGACCCTTTGAGTATTTTTTTTGTCATACATAAAGACATTGGCGACAATGCAGAGATTTCCACAATCTTGCTCCACACTTTGTGTTCATATTCTTGAGGTTTATAAACATAATTCACAAAGCCACATTTCAGGGCCTCTTCAGCTGACATCTTGTAGTCGTACATCAGCATTTCGGTTGCCTAAAAGAAATTTATTGTTGTTATTCAAAGCAGATATTTAAGAGAACTCTTGCACTTGCAGATTTTATATTTAATTATAACAATAATTTCATAATCCCTACTATCTACAAGTACTAAATTTGCTATCCGTATTAACTAGTCACACGGGATAACTTTCCAGATTGACCGACTCAATAATACAGGGATTTATGTAAAATACCAGTATTCAACTGAACAGGTTCCATCATTAATAATTTGACCAGAACTCATGCATAAACATCTGTTTCATCATCATCAGCCACAAGACGTCCACTGCTGAACATAGGCCTCCCCCCTAGATTTCCACAACAAACGGTCCTGCGCAACCTGCAACCAGCGGTTTCCAGCGACCTTTATGAGGTCATCTGTCCATCTATCTGTCTGTCTGGGATCTATCTGGGAGGCTGTCCAACACTGCGTCTTCAGTAGAGGTGTAGTTTTTATTTTAAAGGAATAGGTCCCTTGCAATTATCATCTATTTACCTTTACAGCCTACTGAATTTGTAGTATCTATCTCATAATTATTTGGCTGTTGATTTTATAGTTAAAAGTTGTTCATTCACAAAGAAAATAATTCTTTTGGCTTAGTACAGGTACTCTGTGTAACATTACATCATTTAAAAGGTTCAGATTTATTTCTTAGGTGGTTACCTCAAACATATTACCCAACATACAAGGATTTATTCAAGCATTGACAACCTCTCATCTTAACATGAGAATAGGTATTGTTTGCAGCACTCTAACTAGAATTAACAGTCATCAGGAAAATAGTTTAAAACAATATTTGTATTATTGCGAGTAAATTCAAAATTATCACAATAAAGAAAAATAATTTCCTTATTATATGCTAATCACCAAATGAAGCATGAATTTAATAAAGGCCAGCATTATTAATAGCAAATAAAAAAAATCATATCTGAATTTATGGGAAAAATTTATAATGTAAAAAATACTTAAGAAAGTATTACAGTAATCAATAATTACAAGGGACAAAGTCTGATATATGTGGAATAGATTGTGGACAGCCAATAATTTTTTTTACTCATAGTGATAACAAAACATACCAAGTATAATCAAAACATGCAATACTCAGTTTGCTCATGCACAAAAGTTTCTCAGTAGCTAATATGATGAAATAGCACATATATGACACATTAGCAGAGCCACGCTGTTTTACCCAGACAGGTCCTGATCTCATTATTTTTTTATTGTGATAAAAAGTAGCATTCATGCCATTCCTTACTATATTCTGTGTTCCGAATTTCAACTAGATCTGTTCAGGCATTCCAATGCGAAGGAGCAACAAATATCGAAACATCTAAACAGCCAAACTTTTATATTTATAGTATTAGTATTAGTTCAATATTAATATCCTTTCCTTACTGTAGTGTAGTTTAATATAGAATACCAATGTTAAATCTTACCTTCCTCTCGCCAATTAACCTAGGGAATGTAAAGGTGGAACACCCCTCTGCAACTAGTCCGAGTTTTGAAAATGGTGTATAAAAATAAGACTGAAACAAATAAAAAAATATTTTAATACTTGAAATAATGCCAATGTGTTCCTAAAAAACACCTTAAACTGATTAATAGTAGGTACTGATAGCCAGTCTTTGCCTCTTTGCTTTTACAGGCTTTTAAGAGGAATACCAGTATTAAAATGAACAGGTAGTTAATTATATATTAATAACTTTTAATTTTTAGTGTTCAGGATTCAGTATCAAGAGCCATGTTTCCAGATTAATTACAGGGTATTAAGAAAAATCATTTTATACTTATTTTTTTATTGGTGATGAGCAGGTCATGTACCTGATGGTAAGCAACATGCCTGCCACATAACAGCACAGCGACATGCAGCTATTGGAACACGAAGAGTCCATCTTTACCTCTGGGTACCTCTCTGAGAGAAACTTCTGGGTAATGAGAGCAGTGCAGTGCTAGGTAATAATTTCAATTCGTCATGTTCCAATAGATTTGTGAAACTATGCTTTGGTAGATGTGTGGCTTACCATTAAACAGCCTTTAAAAAAGATTAAACACTAGTAGCATCGCGTGGTTTCACCTGCACAGTTTCTGAACCTGTAATTTTCCCAGAATAAAAAGTAGCATATTATGTGTCATTCCAGACATTATTTATCTAGGTATGAACCAAGTTCCATCTGGATCCCTTCAGTAGTTTTCGCTCCAAAGAGTAAACACTCATAACATTATATGCACCAAACTTTTGTATTTACAATTTTAGTAGAAAATAGGATAACAATAACAAATATTCTATAACTTACTTGTTCTTCAGCAAAAACTAAATCACACATTGCTAATGTAGTGGCAGCAATACCAATGGCAGGCCCATTAACAATAGCCACCAAAAGTTTAGGGAAAGTAATAAAAGCATCAATAAATTCTTTCAGAATTAGCAAATTGTTCTCATCTAAGGTAGCTTTAAAGTCATTTCCACTACTGTAGAAATCTCCCGTGCCCGTCAGCACCATGACCGAAACTTTATCGTCTTTTGCAGCATTGTTTAGGATGTTCTTAACTTTGCGGTACATGGCTGCATCGATAGCATTTTTCCGGGAGGGTTTGTTAAATCTTATAATTTTAATATTATTCTCACATGTCTCAACAATAGAGTCTATGGATTCCATGACGGCGACAGACTTCGAAATGGCAATGCTTTATCTAAAGCAACGTCTTATTGGTCTTATAGTATCAATAAGATAACAAACACTCTTTATGTGAGCGTTGAAGGGAACTCGATTAGTTTTTAGTTTGAAATACAGAACACAGGCTTGAAACTTTGAAATTAGGTATTTGAATTTTTGAATCTACCACTATGAGTTGCCACTATGAACTATGACTAAGACAGTGTTTCCACTTTAATAATTTCCTTTCCCCACTCCCCACGCCTCAATGAGCCGTTTTCCGACGAGACAAAAATAGTTCTAACGTACGCACTAGATGGCGATAGTGTAGACTAAAAAGATTTGTCTCTACCATAGACTCTCAAAAGTGTAATTACTATGAGCCCCTCCCAATGTTCAGGGAAAAGGTATAAATCTAAATTGATGTGCCTCAGGAAAACATACAGCATTATTTGAAGAAGCAGTATGTATACTTATCTTAATAATCTGTGGTCGACGTCTATACCATAGACAATTAGCTTCATCTTGACGCCACCAGAGGGCGCCGCAAGCGCGCCACCAGCAAGGGCAACCGGCGCGGTGCGATCTTTGGGATTCATAGCGTTGTATACTTTCGCCACGAGTGGTCGAAATTATAAAAAATATTAAATTCATTATCACTAATTAATAACTATCGAAAAATATTTTTTGAATATATTACACGAAATTTTATTGAAATCTCAACGGATTGAGATTTTCGAAGTACCTTTGAATGAAGCGGATAATTCATCCATCGAAGAAAAATGGTAAATCCTCTGCGTGGTAAAAGGTGAGATCGACCGATTCCAGAATCAAGGCTTTATACATGCAGGTCAGTCTTCATTCATTTATATGCATTTTATCAAAAATGAGCAGCTAGCTCACTAGTGCGAGTTTTGCCTGATACTTAATGTATGTTTTTGACCAATATATTGAAAAAATTCGATCATCCACGCCTGGTCGCGGAGACCTTGCGTTCGAAGGGTCGTGCCAGTCTTTACTGAACGACTTCCTTCTGGTGCAGTTCCAATTACGTTTCTAGGTTGCGAAAACCGTGTGATAGCTGAAACACACTTCTACAAACATGTGAGTGACCGATACTCTTTGGACATGCGGGTAGATACATGCAAAAAGGTTTTGAAGACTATATGTAAATTATTAGTCCAGCTAACGTTAAATTGCTAAGTAAATCTGCAGCATTTACCCGCCTGACAGCGTGTCCGCGAAAAGGAAATCTATAAAGGTGCATCTCCCAGTTTTTAACTGGCTTGTTTAAATTATTGTGAACTTTTTCTCAACTACCTACTAACACACTTTGTGTGTAACCAATATGTTACTGCTTAGTAACATCTGGGAAGCTAAACCTATTAAGAATATCTTAATATTACATATAATTATGGCAACATCTGATCCTATCTTTAAAAAAAAGAAGAGTAAAATGGCTATTGAATAATATTCCATGAAATTAATTAAAACATCAAAAACAGGTATCGTTTAAACGTAAATTACATTTTATACCCTTCGGTGTCCACCGAACTATTTCAGACGTATACAAATACATACACGGGTTGAAATGATTATTATTATTATACGCATTATAACTAAGATTTGACGAAACTTAGTTCAGTTTGTAACGGGCCATGTACGACCTCGTTAACAGAATTCAAATCAAACTTCTTTAAAGTATTGCGGTTCAATTTTATTTTTAAATATTCAAATTTTGATATTCTTTTGTTTTTTAAGTCAGAGAAAAATTAGGGACGTCACTCGGGGACACAGGGGAAAAGGCTCTCGAAAAATAAACTCGCAAAAAATGAATTTTCAAGTATAAATTTACAAGAAAATAAGTGTTAAAAGTGCTACTAAGTTCCGTTATAATTTGGAGCTAAAATGAGGCATCGTGTAAAATAGACGAGGAAAGAAGGAAAGATCCTTCATATGTGAGTGCTAACTTTTATATACTTTGCAGCATTTTTTAGACCCAGGAATCCTGAGTCGAGTCCAGGCGTGTCTTATGTCTAGGAAGACAGTCACGTATTTTACGGCGAAGCTACAGAGCTCTGGTTCTAGTCCAGGCATGTCAACGTATTTCTGAAGGAAATCAATGGAGTGCTCTTTCCAAAAAAAAAAAAAATAGTTTCTAGTCCGTCTCTAAATTTCATCTGTTCAGCATCGGAGCGAAGAGATATAGTCATGAATATCTGATGCAGAATGACGCTTTTGTTCAAATGAGACTTTTAAGTAAATTCATATAATTGGTTAATTTCGTATAGAAATCAAACAGTAAATAGAAATGAGTATATTGTGATTCACATTGAATCTTGATGTTTCCCTAAATGTTTTAAGAAGACAACGGTTATTCAAAATATGTATTAAATTTTGTACAGAATATTGTAATTACTGATTAATTAAGTTGTAGGTTAGTTTATTTTTGGGGTTTATAAAACTCTTAGTTCTCCAACTCTAATAGAATGAGTATTTTGGTCTGCCAGACTTGGAAGACGGTCTGAGAGCCAAGCATAGCCGAGCTCGTTAGTTTCCTGTTACTTAGAACGGACAGGACTCTGACACTGACTTTCCTTCCGAACTTGCAGGGCAATATCCTGATTTTATTACTATCTAGGTAGTAGTAGATTAGATTATAATCCCCAAAGAATACCTTTTTTTGGGTAAAGTATAGTCACTTACTCCGATTTGAGATTTTCTTTGTTATTTTATTTCCTCAAGTCTAGGGCCTTGCGAAAATAACGGTCACAATCTTTGCAATGAGACGTGAGCATCCTCTCGGAGTCCGTCTATGCTGTTTAAGCCAAAAATACTAAACCAAACTAAAATTCATATACTTACTTGTTTTTCATTTGTAGTAAAAGTAGTTAGCTATATAATTCTGTAGGTAGGCAGGTTTCAGTATCAATTAACTTATCATGAACTTTTAGATTTAAACTCACAAAACTTATCTTACAGATCAGAATTAACTATTATTCATGTTTAAGTGTAGAGTTCATTTGCAGTTTCACATTATAATGCTCTTGTTTTGTGAATTTGATCGAGATTTCAAATAACTTCAGATGCCCTTAACTATTCTTTCTTTGTAGGTAAAATTACTTCTATCCTTACAGTTCTCTAAATTCGGAGACCTGTCTAAAACTGTAGGCTAATGAAATATCTTTCTTTAGTTTATCTTTTGATTCAGCCAAGTTTTCAGTAAAATCTAAATTTAGTATATTTCTATATTTGAGAGTTTAAATTAGTACTGTGGATTAATAAGGAAGCGATGTTATCTTTGATAGAATGAATTTCTTTCTAGACCTTGGTTGATTCTAGAGTTTACAAACTGCATTCTAAACATTTAGGCAGGTTAAAATCTACATCGATAACGAGCCGGAAGTTCTGCTGCTGCTGCTACTACATACTTCTAACTGTAGGTATATCTAGGGTTTTCTCTAACTGTATTTTAGTAGGTAAATTATACAAGTATTCTTTCTTAATTATTTATTTCTTAGGCATATATAGGTAAACCGGTCTTTTCATAGAACTATGGGTATGGCGGCTACAACGTAGGTCCTTTAGGTTCCATTAGACGTTCACTTCGGCCAATCTAACAATCTTCTTTCAACAAACTTAATAATCTGTTGAATTCAAATCCTTAACTATATCCAATTTACATAATTCTGTACTTAAAAAGCCTTTAGCTTTATTCAATGTGTTTTGGCCTTCAGCCAGAGTAGTTCTTTAAATTACTCATTTTATTTGGACTCTCCCAGCAGAGAACAGCTCCTTGCAGTTTCACGTTGGATCTTTTACATTTTGTGATAGGATATTATAGGATAAATATTATTGTGTTTTTTTACAATTCGGTGAGCCTTTGATTCTTTACAAGTTGCACTATTGTAATTACACTATCACTTAATTAAGTTCCACTATCGAACAACGTGGACAAATTTGCAAACATATATGCATAACCATTTATTTATGTAAGGATATTCTAAGTTCGGATCTTTTATACAATACGACCGTGAATGTATTGCATTTTCAAATTTTAAGAATTTGATATTTATACAATAGATACTTCCCCTACAAAATAATAAGTATTTCATATACAATGGCGAGCTCTGGGCGCCAATATAACTATTTGGGAGAATAAATATTTCACATAACCCCATTTCAATAGATTTAAAATTCACAACTACATCCAACTCATCACGTCGATAACTACCCAATCAGGGCAGGAGTCTGTTTTAAAATATACTTGTTTCCCTAACCTCTTATTATTTCACCCTGTTCTCTATACCTATCCTTATAGGACCTTTTATGTTCACTATCGTGACACTATTGCCCTTATACCTTTAATGTCAAAAATATTAGAAAAATATTTTAACCAGCAATTCATTCAGTATTTTGAAAAATACATACTTTGTAATGAGCAAAAAGGTTTTAGAAGGAATAAGACTATAAACATATGATTTTCTTAACAATGTAATGAAAAATGTTGATAATAACAATGCTATCTGTACTATTTATTGTGATATGACTGACCCAGGCATTTGACTATGTCAATCATATTCTTCTGAGTAAATTTGAAGCCTATGAGGTTAGTGGTAATGTGCTTGACTTAGTAAAATCTTACCTAACAGACAGAAGGCAAGTAACAAAAATTACAAAGATGAATACTAAAACTAAACAGGAGGAAAATCTGAGATCCCATACATATTATACTTTTAGTCATGAGAATAGTCTTTGCCAAGTGATTACAACGCCTATTCTGATCTCTACGATTTCTTTGGACTGAATGTGATATTGAAGGGAATAATTCCGGGTTTGCTCGTACAAAAAGTGCTGTTTCCAAAATATACAAGTACGGAAGTGTAAGAATTTTATATTTAGTAATAGTAAAATAAGGTCCATAGCAGTCAATTTGTTGTAATTTAAACATTGATCTGATACAGCGCTTTTGTCTTTTAAAAATGGAATAATTATCCCGAAGAATATATAAAAAATTGAGCTTTATGCTCTAACAAATTTTAAGTACTATTTTATACACATTTACTACCTGTTACCTAGCTAGCCAGGTAACAGGTATTAAAGGGCTCTTGCTCTATATGTTTGGTTAATATCGGTTCAAGACTGCAGAAAGCCAGATGCCCCTATAAAATGACGTAAAAATATTTTTTCACAACCTCCCTTAGTATAGATATCAAATGACTTACTAGGGGTTTCTTAGTAGAATACTATAGACTACAAAATTATTAGATCACGTTGATGTAAATTTGTACCTATTTTATAATTATGCAACATTTTTTTTACCATCACTAAGTCTTATTTTAGTGTTTTTGCGTGCAGGTGCAGGCAAAGGCAGAATATGGTGTTCATTTTGATATCTATAAATACCTATATGCGAAAATAAAGAATCGAATAGAAAAAAAATCTAATCCAAGATGACCGATTTATCTACAACTAGAGTCTGGCCAACGAAAGTAGATCCTGGATTTTTTTGCAAACTTCAGTGTTTCTACCTTCGATTATTTACCCTACGAATTGGGATATTTTAAACATAAAGTACTTAGGGACACTTGATTCCAAAAAGGCAATTTTATAACAAACTGATTTAAACATTATATGAAATAAGTTTTAAAAATTCGTATGAGATCTAAAATTGTGTTCATCAAAAATAAGTACGACGTATGTACGTGTTGGCGATTATTTAAAGAGAAACACTAAGCCTTAAGTTGGCCTAATAAATAGATTTATTAATTACGATATTTAATAGAGTAAAACTTGTGCAATTTCATTTTTAAGAAATTAGTTTTCGGCGATAATCAGTATGAGTATGGGTGCCAGCTCGCGCCGAGACCGCGACACATGTCTCGTGACACGTGTCTCGGTCTCCTGTCGTGGTCTCGGCGTTAACTGGCTCCCATACAAGTCTATAGTGTCAAGTGCCTGTCGCGGTCTCCACGTGAACTTGTATCTTTAGGTTTGTTATGTTTGATTAGCCTCGTGGCTTAGTGGGTAGTAACTCTGCTTGCAAAGCTGAGGATCGCGGGTTCGATTCCCACCTAGTGCAAATATTTGTGTGATGAATTCATATAAATATCAACTATATGTCTGCCATAGCTTTGCCGCCTAGTTTGGGGTCAGATGGTGGTGTGTGTGAATTATCCACCAATAATTTATCTATTAATATGTAAATTTAATAAGAAAAGTACGTACTTTTAAATAACAAAAAATCGTTTTTTTCGCAAAAATCAATTATTTTTTTAATTAAATTAATTTGTTGAAAATCGATTAATTTTGAATAAAGAAAAATCGATTTTTATTTAATCGATTCTTTCCCATCCATCCATCATCCCTATGACCTACTATGACCTATGAGCCTATGACAGATTGACAGACTAAGCCAGGGCTGCCAAGCGTAGAAGAAATTCCCTTGTAAGTCGTACGTGTATATGCTTTGTGAATGTAACCCTATGCAGCTAACAAGAACAAAATTTAAAAATTTTGACTGACCCCCGACTATCTCGGATTTGTTATCTGTACAACATTCTACTAGTCAAGCCCTTTCATTTGATACCCAGATTAAGGGAGCTGTGAAAAAAGAAATGTATTTCGCCATTTTGTGCAAGCGGCCATTTTGGATTTGAAATTTGTTATAATGCAATGTATTCTACTAGTCAAGCCCTTTCGTTTGATACCCATATTGAGGTAGTAGTGAAAGAAATAATATAATTCGCCATTTTGTGGTGGCGACCATCTTGAATTTGATTTTTTTATAGTGTATAGTATTGTACTAATCAAGCCCTTTCATTTGATACCCATATTGAGGTAGGTTGTAAAGAAATATTTTGTCCGCCATTTTGTAGAAGCGGCTATCTTGAATTGATATTAACCAAACATAGCTAAGAACATCCGCACGAACATTAACTTTCAATTAAAAAACCCGCATTGAAATCGGCCCATCGGTTTGAGCTCTACAGTACCACAGACAGACACACACACAAACAGACAGACGGACGTCGACGAAAAACTTATAACACCCCTATTTTGGTCGGGGGCTAATAACACAGATCCCTAGGCAAAAAAATCTCGTATTTTGGTTTTTATACATTGAGAGATTAAGACACCCCCGAAAGGATAAAAGAGATCAAAATTTCAACCAATCTCATATTATATCGTTCACAATATGAATAATAATAAATATATAATTTTTGGCTTTCATATTTCGTACATTGAAACATCCTAGGATACGGAGACCCTACATTTCTACATCGCGTACAAAATCATACCGTCCTCGTATTTCGTTCGATAAATCCCAAAAATCTCGTATTTGTACGAGGAACGAGGAACCTCGTACGTTTGAAGAGTCGGGAACCCTGGATAGTAGCCTTAGTAGGGAGACCACAATCAACAATTAGACATTATACAGTCCACATTCCACAGCTACACACGCCATACCTCCACAGTCCAGAGTCCACACCGTGGACTTCTAATTCTACATCAAGCTATCAAGAAAATAACAAACTGTTTGATGGCGGCCACGTACTCCACAGAAATATCACAGTCATTATAAATTAACTTTTAATAATAACTCTATTTGACTCAAATTCTCAATTAGGTACACTTTTTTTTAAAGTGAAACTTTTGGCGCCCCACAAACAGATTTTTGATGGGCTGTGAATTGAATTTTAGCGTCACTCTCGGGAATGATAAGAAACCTTCGTGTAAACTCGGGACCATGGCCATGAGCTTGGCACGCCCTCCTGTTTCACCCGCATAGTTTTCGTCCGTTAAGTACGGTATTATATATTAATCTCAGTTGTAAGTTTTCACTCTTATCCGTAGTTCCTATAACCTATAAATGCCAACTTTTTTTCGCCGAAACCTTGGGTATTTTTTTTCTGTCTAGCATTTTTTTATCGTGACAGTAGAGTAAAAATTGACATTGATGTATGTTGGACGTATTTGACATTACTGATTTGAGATTTGACATTTGAATTTGACCTTGCTCTTCGTCCTCCCTCGTCCCTGGTCTCTGTTGTGGTAAAGTGGTTGTGAATTACCTTGTGCTTCTTCCTCCGACTTTACTCCTTATTAAGAATCAATTTTTATAAGTGTCCAGTGCTTCTTACTAAGAAAGATCCACGTGACCTTGTTTTATTAGTAGAACATGAAGACTCGGTCATCCTAAGCTAGATTTCGTATTGTATGCTGAGGAAGTCGATTCAGTAAAAATTAGTCTGGTAATGGTTAGATTACTGTCTCAATTAATTTTATATAAACACCTAATCCCACGATCAAGCGTGTTCTGTGATGATAAATTGTTAAATAGTATCGGACTTATCAGTATAAGTAAAATGTTCAAGTCATCAGTAACTAACCTTCAAGAAACATCGAAGGAGCAGGTTCAAGACTTTTTGAATTCGTTTGATACTGTTCTAACAGACTGTGATGGTAAGTAAACTCCTGAAGCGAAATAAAAACATTGTAAATCTAATTAACAATAAGTAGAAATGTTGTGTAATAGATTTATCTTTGACTAATTTTAGTTGGTTTGCTGTACCCAGATTACCATTTGCCTAATGCAAGATCAGCAAACCAATAAAGCAAGATGACAAACATTTCTTCATTCTTTCATTAAACTATTGGAAGAAATTCATCCATCATACATGGAATCATCGCTTAATTACAGGCGAGATGTTGGTCAAGTAGAACTAATAGAAAAATATAGCTAAATATACCAAGCTACACAAAATACTTGTACAGAGCCATAAAGGGCATGCATTATTTCATAATTGTACAGCTGGCTATAAAGGCATAACAGTCTTAAAATAGAGAGTAAAGTCAGCTATTCTATAAATGATTTTTACTTGACAAAATCAAATTAATACTTTTTCATGACATCAACCCTGGCCTAATTTCAAATTGTTCAAAATGTGTGACTACCAAGTGTCAATTTTAGCTTAGCACAGATGTTCTGGGTAACGTTGTTTATGAATTGGTTCATTCAATAAAATTTTGGAGACAGAAAAGAAATACAATACAAATACAGACAAAGTGAGATAAAAAACCACCATATTTAACTGTTACTCTGACATCCAAGTACGGAAAAGGTCTATCTAAATATTTTTATTTATTTGATTTGGCTGGGCAGGGAGAGAAAAACGAGTAGTGAACACTCACCAGTGTTGATGTATGTCAGAAAGGAGCCCGCCCCTTAAACCTACGCCCAAGTCACAAGTCTCGGGATCTACTCGAGTTTTCTCTCTCTGCCACATGATGGACCTGGCACGGTGAATCCATGGAATGCTAAGAAGATCGTCTCTCTCTAAGTTCTTGATTAAATCCTGTTTAATGTTGTCAATAACAATAAATAATAATAAAACTACTCCGATATCGGCGCAAAACCCAATGACTGTGGCGACGTTATCTGTTGACCCTGATGATGGAGGAGATCGGACGAGTAATGTATCTAACCAGGTAAAAGATCAATTGAGGAGGGCTTTGGAGGATGCGATTTCTAGATATCGATATAGTACAGACTCTGGGCCGTGACTACCACGATTGCCTATTCATAGACGCAACTTGGCTTTAATGGGAGCCCTGAATGCTTTACTATACTCCTATTTGAGGACTAGTGAAGATCTAGTTGATACCCACTCTATTCTGTATTGTGGTGCCATTGCAGAATGTAATGTTGCACGTGTTAAACTTCTGGATAATAACCGTGCAACACAACCTGTCGGGAAGGCACCTGAATTGCAGATGCGAATAGAGCGGCGTATCAACACATTCAGACACTCATCGCAAAGCTAATCTGCTTCAGCAGGGGAAACAACCGCCCCCGAGTCATGCGTTTCGTAACACAAGCTTTTGCTGGGACGAGTATCAGCCCCCAACAGTACTTATCAAACGTTACGGAACGCATTGACTATCTGAAGCAGAAGGTTTATGCGTGGGCAAAACGTATTCGTATTACAGAGAACGTGTTCAAAATTGCATGTTCCAAACTGACCAAAGGAAGATATACCAAGACTGGGAAAGAACTAATCAACGTGGGAGCGATGGGCAGCTGCCGGATGTCAACGCTATGAAAAACTTCTGGCGTGACATCTGGTCTTTGCCTGTCGAACACACGGAGGGTGTATGGATGCGCGTTGTCGAACGGGCATGCAAGCATATTGGACCTATGGAGTCTATAACTGTAGACCCTGTAGACGTTAGTTGTGCTATCCGGACGGCTCAGAACTGGAAAAGTCCTGGGCCGGACGGATTGCACAACTTTTGGATAAAATGGTTTCGGTGCTCGCATGAACGATTGGCAACGCAATTTCAAGAAGCCATTGAGACAGGATCTCTTCCTATGCTCCTGACCACCGGTGTTACCTTCCTGCTCTACAAGTCCGGTATTGCCACAGATCCTAAAAACTATAGACCCATTACGTGCTTGCCTATCATCTACAAGCTGCTTACATCCATTCTGAGAGCAAAAATTAATGCGCACATCCTTGCAAATAACATTTTGGCCTTCTCTCAGAATGGATGTAAGATTGGGTCCCGTGGTACTAAGGAGCTGCTCCTCATTGACACGACCATTTGCCAACAAGTCAAATGAAACAAAGGAGCTCTCTCCGCTGCTTAGATTGACTATAAGAAGGCCTATGATGCGGTGCCCCATTCATGGCTGGAAAGGGTTTTAGAGTTGTACAAAATAAATCCAACTCTAAAATCTTTTCCAAGCAAATGCATGGGACAGTGGGTCACAGTCCTTCGTCAACCAAGTAGCATAGACAGCTCGTTTGATTCGGAGGACTTAATAAAAATTGAAAGAGGCATTTGTCAGGGTGACAGTCTAAGTTCCCTGTGGTTCTGCCTAAGTCTGAATCCTCTCAGCACTCTGCTGAAGGATTCAAAGTTAGGTTATCGTCTTCATAGAGGAGGTGAGGTTATATCTCATTTGTTGTACATGGACGACCTAAAACTTTTCGCACCGAAACGCCAAGACTTGTTGGAGCTATTAAAAACCACGGAGGTTTTTAGTAACGCCATCAAGATGGAGTTCGGTGTAGACAAGTGTGCGGTCATGCATATACAGCGAGGGAAAGTAGTAAATTCAGAGAATTTACAACTTTCCGAGACTATAATACAATAGTATAATACAATAGATAATACAATAGATAATACAATAGATAATACAATAGATAATACAATAGATAATACAATAGATAATACAATAGATAATACAATAGATAATACAATAGATAATACAATAGATAGTAAAAGACAAAATCATTTTAACACACAATTACCTATAATTTGTTATTTCAACACTGAGATATAGGCACATCAGCTAAAGCTGCTCGCCTATTAATCAATAAATAAATAAAAATAAATAAATAACTCTCAGATCTCTCTCCGAAGACGAGACCTACAAATATCTCGGTATGTCACAGTCATTGGGTATATCAGACAAAAGTACTTAAAAGTCTTCTGTCAGGCGGTAACAAAGCGCGAGCCTTCAACGGTTGGGTATTGCCTCTGCTGATACACTCCTTTGGCATACTGAGATGGACTCAGACTGAGCTCGACGCCCTGGACAGGAAGGTCCGTCAACTGCTCACAACTCATCGCATGCTACACCTGCGCTCGTCTGTTATGAGACTGTATATTCCGCGGAAGTGGGGGGGGGTCGAGGCTTTTTAAATGCCAAGAATCTACACAACCGCGAAGTATGCAGTCTCAGGGATTATTTTCGCAACAGCGAGTCCGGGATGCATCGCGATGTTGTGGCAGTTGACAGAACCTTCACGCCTCTTTCACTGGCAAACGAGAACTGGCGTAAACCATCGGTGCTCAGCACTGATGATCACAAGGAAGTGTGGAAGAGCAAGGAGCTGCACGGGCGATTCTATCGGGCCCTAACGGGACCCGATGTGAATCTGCTCGCGTCGGTGAACTAGCTACGCTTCGGGGACCTCTTCGGAGAAACCGAGGGTTTTGTCTGTGCAATTGCAGACGAGGTTATCAAGACGAATAATTACCGGAAATACATAATGAAGGACGGTACGGTCGACGTTTGTCGGGCATGCCGCCGTCCAGGCGAATCTCTTCGTCATGTTATTTCCGGTTGTTCGCATCTTGCTAACGGCGAGTACTTACACAGACATAACCTAGTAGCCAGAATCATCCACCAGCAACTTGCTCTTCGACACGGGCTTGTCGAGTCCGAGATGCCGTACTACAAGTACGCACCTGTACCAGTTCTTGAAAATGGTCGTGCGCTACTCTACTGGGACCGCTCTATCATCACGGACAGGACTATTGTCGCCAATAAGCCTGATATCGTCCTGGTAGACCGGTCTCAGCACCGAGCTGTGATCGTCGATATACCATACCACATGACGATAACCTCGTGAAAGCCGAGAAGGACAAGCTTAGCAAATACCTTGACTTGGCTCACGAGGTTACTGCCATGTGGAATGTTGATTCGACGAGCATAGTCCCGATAGTCGTGTCAGTTAACGGTCTTATAGCGAAAAGCCTCGACCAACATCTTAAGAGCCTTTCGTTAGACGATTGGGTCAAGACTCAGATACAAAAGGCAGTCGTTTTGGACACGGCACGCATAGTCAGGAGGTTTCTGTCTCTGCAGCCTTAACCACTAGTAGCTTGGGCTCTGCCCCGCTGCAGGCGGCATTCTAGTTTTTAAGTTTTTTATGATCTTTGTTTATTTTTAATATTTATTGTAAAAAAATAAGAAAATAAATGAATATGTGAATAAATAAATACCAGTGGACAATTCACACACAACACTATATGACTTCATTCTCATTCTCAATCTCATTATACATACCATCATCATCAACAGCCTATCTTAGTCCACTGCTGGACATAGGCCTCTCCCATGGCTCGTCACTCAGCCCTATCCTCAGCTATACGTCTCCATCCACTGCTTGCTGTCTTCCGTATATCGTCACTCCATCTAGTCTCAGGGTGTCCTACACTACGTTTGCCGATTCGTGGTCTCCACTGAAGAACACGTCTACTCCAACGATTATCGGTTCTGCGACAGATATGACCGGCCCATTGCCACTTCAGTTTGCTAATGCGTTGAGCTATGTCGGTTACCTTGGTTCTCTGACGGATCACTTCGTTCCGAATACGATCCCTCAGAGATACTCCAAGCATAACTCTCTCCATAGCTCGCTGCGCGACTTTAAATTTGTGGACCGCTTTGACTGTCAGTGTCCAAGATTCGGCACCGTAGGTCATGACAGGTAGGACACACTGATTAAAGACTTTTGTCTTTAGACATTGTGAAATAGACGACGAGAAGACACGACGTAGTTTGCCAAATGCTGCCCAGCCCAGCTGAATCCTTCTCATGGCCTGACTTTCGAAATTGTGCTTCCCTAGTTCGAGCGTCTGCCCTAGGTACACATATTTCTGAACAATTTCTAGAGGGACGCCATTTATAGCAACCGGTCCCGGAGTTACACGTTCGTTAACCATGATCTTGGTTTTATCCACGTTCATCCGGACCTATGCGTTGAGAAGCATCAACTAGGCCATTCAGCATCGACTGTAAGTCCTCCAACGATTCAGCCATTATGACGATGTCATCAGCAAATCTAAGGTGCGAGATGTACTCGCCATTTATATTTATGCCACGTCCATCCCAATCCAGCGTCTTAAACATATCTTCGAGAGCGCTTGAGAACAATTTGGGGGAAATCACGTCCCCTTGTCTCACACCTCGACGAAGATGAATATGTTTCGTCTGCTGGTTTTGGACCTGGACTGTCATCGTTGCGGCGTTGTACAGACATCTCAGCACCTCGATGTATCGCCAGTCGACTTGACACCGTTGTAAGGACTCCAGAACAGCCGAGGTTTCGATCGAGTCGAATGCTTTCTCGTAGTCCACAAAAGCTAAGCATAGAGGCCGATTAGTTATTAGGCTGCCCTAGTGGCTTAGTTGGTAGTAGCCCTGCCTGCGAAGCCGAGGGTCGTGGGTTCGATCCCCACCCAGTGCAAATATTTGTGTGATGAATTCAAATGTTTGCACTGCGTCTGGGTGTTGTATAAGTATGTATTTAAAACTATATAAGTATTATATCAGCTATCTGGCCGCCATATCACAAGCTTTGCTTAGTTTGGGGTCAGATAGTGTTGTGTGTGAATTGTCCACCAACATTTATTATACTCTTTCGTCTTCTGTATAATCTGCCTCACTGTGTGGATGTGATCTACGGTACCCGCCTTCTGAAACCCAGCCTGTTCCCAGCCTGATTGGAACTCGTCGAGTCTTCGCACCAGACGATTTGTGATAACCCTTGAGAACAGCTTATAGACATGGCTTAGTAAAGATATCGGCCGATAGTTCTTCAAAAAAGTTTTCTCTCCTTTTTTGAAGAACAGGATCACCACGCTTCTATGCCATGCCTTCGGAGTGCTCCCGGTGAAGAGAACAGTATTAAACAAGGCTTGGAGCTCTTTTATCAGTGGTGTCCCACCAGTTTTTAAGAGCTCAGTTGTAATACCATCCTCCCCCGCGGCTTTTCCATTTTTGAGCTGTCTAAGGGCCAGCACAATTTCGTTCAGGCTTATCATTATACATACATACTTTTCTAATTTTACACTCATTAATATGAAAGTTGTTCTTTTTATTTTCAAACATACTTGTTTACACTTTATTTTATTCACAAACAAAAGTTTAATCTTGTATACATTTTAATTATAAAAAATCTGTATTTCAGGAGTCCTGTGGATTGACAACAATGCTATTCCAGGGTCTGCTGATGCCATGAACTTTTTCCGTAAAATTGGAAAGAAAATATTTTATGTGACCAACAACTCAACAAAAATTCGCAGTGATTTTGCTAGTAAAGCTCAATCATTGGGCTTTGCTGCTAGTCAGGTAATTATGAATGTTATACAACAAGCTCATGGTTGATCTGCTGTTAACTTCCTTTTAATGGTAAATACACTTAGTGGTTGATATACACATTAAGGGTATTAATGAAGTTAGATTGGAAACAAACAAATAAATATTTAATTTTAAAAAAGAAATATTACATTTGATGTGTCATGTCCATTATTAGTCCTATTAAAAAGTAGAATATAAAGTAAAGATCACAACGAAAGCATGATGACTAAAAAATAAGTTGTAATAACTTACAACTACTTACAAAAACTTACAAAAGTTGTAGTAATTAGTAGTGATAACTTATAACTCAGAATTTGAGCTCACTTTGTTTACAGAAAATATCTGTGCATTGTTTACAGTACCAGACCCCAGTATCCGGTGTTGTCACCGTAAAATAACAAGAATCTTTAGTTGATCAATTCACTAGGTAGTTGATCAACTTTCGGAAAATAACAAACGGTGGTTGAAATGTATTATTTTTTAACGTAATGAATTTACGTTAATTTATCAACTAACGGTGCCTGGCCGTCATTTAACGAATTACGATTGTGCTGCAAGTAAAATCATAAACAAATAGGCCAATTGTTGCTCAGCCTTTACCTGTTAATTAGTACTCTATTCTCGAATTGGTCGATGGCATTAATTACAGTAGAACCTTGATAATATAAAATCCAAGGGAAACAAAAATATTTTAAGTTATAGAGGTTTTAAGTTATCAAGGGTTTTGGGTTTGGGCTCTGATGGGAAGGGAACATATTATGTTTTGCAGTTATAGAGGTTTTTAAGTTACCGAGGTTTGAGTTATAGGTTCTACTGTATTATATATAAGCATTTGGTAAGTGTTTATTCAGAGTTCTTACCTACCATCTACCTCTTGAGACCTGGGTGAACTGTGGGAAGTTTTTTTCAGAATACCTCACCTGTCAGATAAAAGTTGAAAGCTCCTTACTTGATATTGGTACACTTTTTGACAATGGGTGGGCTCCCGCCAGAAGCTCTGCGGTCAGCCCTGATTGTTGTTTCTGCATACTCCAATCAGGACCTCCCTTGAGCTTCTGGCTCCCGTATTGTTTATAAACACTAGGGGTAGTAGCCACCAGACTAGGTGGAGTTGGGGTGCTCCAAGTCGAATCTGTGTCCTATGAAAGTACTTCAAATCTGAACAATTGCTTTTGTTATATACAGCACAGATTCGCTCTTGCATGGAGTACTGTTCGCACCTTTGAGATGGATCCGCTAAGTATCAGCTTCAGGCTCTGGAATCGATCGGGAGGCGTGCCAAAAGGCTCATAGGCAATAATAACACTCTAGTGCGAAAAAGACCGCAAAGTCTTGAACATCGCCGAAAACATAGTAGCTTATCAGTTTTTATCGGATACACTTCGGAGAGTGTGCAACTGATCTGCATAATCTAATACCAACTTGCCCTTTTTTCTATCGGATTTATCGTAGCTTGAAGAAGCGGCATCGTTTCATGGTTGATGTTCCAAAGACACGAACGAAGAGGTTTGACTCTACTTTTGTGGTAAGAACGACAGTGGAATAAGTCGCCTGAGTGGGGGTTTCCCGATAGTTATAATCTTGGTGTCTTCAAATCGAGAGTGAATTGGTTTCTTCTAGGTAAACACGCTCAGTTGTAGACCTCATTGTTGCTTACCATCAGACGAGATGGCGGTCAAGTTAAACCTATAAAAGTAAAAAAAATATGTAACCTAAACGGTCCGATTTGGTAATTTAACAACGCGCACGGAAAAAATTCCCAAGGATTTGACAGGTGAGCCGTTGTAAAAAAAAACTTCTTACGGTTCACCCGGCTGGGGGGAGCAGTGTAAAACACGTGAGTCAATCCAATTCTCAAATTTCCAAATGTCAAAGTTAAACCAATCAACGCACACCTCGCCTTCGTCGGATTATTTAACGGCTAGACGGCGTAAATTGATCAATTTACTGAAATACGTACGTTAAATAAATACATTTTAACTACTGTTTGTTATTTTCCGAAAGTTGATCAAATACCTAGTGAATTGATCAACTAACGGTTCTTATTATTTTCCAGTGACATATATCTGTAACAGGTGAAAAATTGAGAAAAAAACACATTATAATAAATAAAATCACTAATTTATGTTGTGAATAGTATCACAACTTATGCTGTGATACTATTCTTATAAGTATCTGTTTAGCAGCATGTGTTTTAGAATTATTACAATAACTGTGTAATTATTACATTTCCAGGATGAAATCCTTTCTACGGCATATTTAGCAGCTCACTACCTCAAAGGTATTGGTTTCACAAAAAAAGTTTATTTGATTGGCTCGAATGGCATTGCTGAGGAGCTGAAAGCAGTTGGTATCAGGCATACAGGAGTTGGGGTGAGTTGTTAATAATAATCTAATCAGATTGAAATATCGTCAAGAATCGAAAATACATATATTTGATTATTTGGATTAAATCGCGGTCACAATATGTCGAATGTCGAGATAATTAGGTAAATAATAATTGGGAATGTGATTAAGTAAACCAATTTTTTTAATCCAACTTGAGATACCAGCTGTTCGCTCAACACGCTGCACTTAAAACCAGTATTGTTGTTTTTAAGTGCTTAACAAGTTAACAACTATCTGTCCGTTAGATTATTAAAAAATATTAAACACATATTTTTCTTTTTTTTCACAAACAAAATACGACGAAGATATATTTCTTGCTTCGAAGTTTCCAATGACGTTACGTCTATATACGATTTTTATGTAAACGTGACGTCACAACCCACTCCGGAAGTCTGATGATATATGTAATATATCTTTGTCGATTTTTAATAATGTGCTACAACAAAAAATAAGTTTCCCATATTTTTCGGTAATCTACCTGACGGATTATATTAGAATGGTATATTTTTGACCCAGTCATCATCGCAATTGTCTACACTATATTATTTTATATGTTGACTATAAAATCGTAGTACCTATTATATTTGAAACATTACACATACTTATATCTTAATGACTTATCATGATCCAAATGTTTTTTAAATTACATCCCGACGTTTCGGTCGCGTTGGAACGGCCGTGGTCACGAGAAGAATCTTATCATCAATCAGAACACGTGAACGATGGAGCGATTTTCAGCTGCGCCTTTTGCGTTTGCGGGCCCGCAGCGTCTGTAGAATGCAGATATATGTATATTTATGTAACATCTCACGATGCGTTTTCCGCCCGCGGCACGCACGGCTGCCGCGTGGTTCCTGCCACGTTCGCGGACGATAATCTCACCCGCGGCGATTGCGCGAAAATCAGGGGTTCGTGAGTTTTGCAATAAAACCGCGGTTACATAACCGCGGCGGGCAGAGGGTTTTATTTCAAAATTGTTCGAGTGAAAATCGTTCTATGAGTTCTTATCCTAACTGTTTCTGTATTGTTTCAGCCTGATCATGTAAAACCAGACTTCAAAAACATGAAATCGTCTGATTTAGACCCCGAAGTAGGCGCAGTTGTAGTCGGATATGACGAGCACGTCAGCTACCCGAAGTTCATGAAAGCGGCGTCATACCTCGCTTCTGAAGAGTGCCTGTTCATTGCCACTAACACGGACGAGAGGTTCCCTAGAGGGGGCTCTATCGTTGTACCGGGCACTGGGACTCTGGTCCGGGCAGTCGAGACTTGCTCAGAAAGAAAAGCTCTAGTTTTGGGAAAGCCTCACGCTTATGTGAGAAAGTTTTTGGAGTCGTGTGGGCTGAATCCCGAAAGGACCTTAATGATTGGGGACAGGTAGGAGATTTTTTAACGTATAAGTATAGTCTAACCATTCCTAAAATGAACTCCCCTCCACCGTAATAACACTACTTACAACAAGAACAAAATTAAAAATTTTGATTAACCCCCGACTACTTCGGATCTCGGATTATCTGTATAACGTTCTACTAGTCAAGCCCTTTCATTTGATACCCATATAAGGGAGATGTGAAAAAAGAAATGTATTTCGCCATTTTGTGGTAGCGGCCATCTTGGATTTGAAATTTGTCATAGTGCAAAGTACTCTACTAGTCAAGCCCTTTCATATGATACCCATATTGAGGTAATAGTGTAAAAAATAATACAATTCGGCATTTTGTGGTGGCGGCCATCTTGGATTTGACATTTGTTATAGTGTATTTATGTATTCATTTGATACCCATATTGAGGTAGGTTGTAATTAATTTTGTCCGCCATTTTGTGGAGGCGGCCATTTTGAATCGATATTAACCAAACATAGCTAAGAACATTCGCACGGATGTTAACCTTCAAATAAAAAAAACCGCATCGAAATCGGCCCGTTCGTTTGAGCTCTACGGTGCCACAGACAGACACACATACAGACAGACAGACATCAACGTCAAACTTATAACACCCCTTTTTTTGGTCGGGGGTTAAAAAACGTATACACAACACACATGATACTACAACACACGTGGTACTTTGTCATTGGTTATTCAGTTACACTGAAGTTTATCTTGCCTTATAATAATGTCCTTTGTGAATGTCCTTGGTCACACACAAGTTTTACCTCCAGGCCACGTGGTTCGACAGCGTAGTTCGATCAATCGGACCACGTGAATCTTTTTTTTCCAACTGGTTCGATCAATAGAACCATGTGTTTTTAAGACTTCTGATAGTTCGATTTATCTGACTATGTGGACTTTTTTCAATAGGTTTGGTTAATCGAACTTAGTCAACCCTTGTAAAATTGCTGAACTTAGATGAATACAACAACACAATAAGCATATTTTAATCTTCATTTAGCCATGTTACACTTTTACTTTACTTCGTAACGTTTCCAAGGACATTATAACTTTATATACAGTAACTAACATTAATAAACTCTTTTTGTACAAAAAATTAAAACCGTCTTCAAAACCACAAACAGGCACATACTTAATCCCAAGTTTTCTTAGTCCGAGTTAATTGTGCCTGTGAGTATACTTCGATGAATCGAACCAGATGAACTTGTCATAGTGGTTCGACAATGGAGTCGAACCACGAGGTCCCAAGAATTAGTAGTTCACGTGGTTCGATTCTAAAATCGAACCAAGAAGGAAAAAAAAGTTCACGTGGTCCGATTGATCGAACTACGCTGTCGAACCACGTGGCCTGGAGGAAGTTTTATCCAACAAATACCTAACCTAGGTTTTTACTTAAACTTAACTTAGGGTTTGGATGGGAAATGTTTTGTATTTTTAGTTTTAGGAAGCGTATTCTTCAAATCGCTTTTTTTCTGATTTCCAGATGCAACACAGATATAGAACTTGGCGTTCGATGTGGATTCCAAACTCTACTAGTCCTGTCAGGCGTCACTTCGCCGAAGGACATCGAGAAGATACGTACCGAGAAAAAACCTCCTTTGCCCGATGTCGTCTTGCCTAAGCTAGGAGACCTGCTTTCACTCATACCCTCATAGTAGGGAAATGCCATTATAGCCAATGTTAGTAGCACTGCGCAACCAAATCAATTTTATACACTATTAACTATTTCTAAGTGTAGCTTAATATTGACCAAATTATATGATGTATTCAACCAATATTTTACCCTCTTATTCCTAAAAATATAATTGAGTGTTAATTTCTAACAGAACCAACTCAATGATACCTTAAAACGGAAAGTTTTGTGTACCTCGCGTACCTACGTATCGCGCTGTGAAATGTAATGAGACAACACGAAACCAGGAAATAGTTCAGCCATTGATTCGCAACTTTTAGAATAGATATTGGTTATCACTGATTACGTCACTTTTGCTCCTGGAGATCTACTACTTAACAATATTGCTAAATTGATAATATTTTTGTTTTGTGTCCTCTCCTTATTATCTTGTTAAAAAGAGTGTATTAATAAGAAGTATGCCAACACCATTTCAGTTAGTCGGTGACATGGTATTTTAAAATCAGGCAAAATGGCGGACTAACGTCAGCCTATTTATTATCATATAAAAAATCCATAAATGCTATCTTGAAATATTGTATTTATGGATTTTTTATTTAATGATGAACATATTTCATAATATGCACCTTAAGTAAAATATACTTTTTATGAGTCATATTATGAAATATAATCACTCATAGGGCGAGATAGCGGTCAAATGTAAGACTATAATTGTATAAAAAATCCATAAATTATATCTTTAAATATTGTTTTATGGATTTTTTACTGAATGATAACAATATTTTATACTATTAGACTATTTAACATTGGGATGTGTCATATTATTTAGTCAATTCACCGTTAAAAGTAGATGTTACAGTTGACCTGTATAACTCATGTTTTATTTTTCTATTTATTCTTCATCTATACAAGTAAATTGTGCTCGTATTCACATCTACCAGTATTTTGAAACCATACAAAATAAGATAGGAGAAATAATGTACTTACTGTAAAATGCAATATGTCAAATGCACAGCTTTAAACATTGGATATAATATAAACACGAAGCATAGAAAGCACTAAGAATTTTGAAAACTCCTTAAGGAGGTTAGATAGGGACAGGTTTCATTGAGACTTTCTTTATACAATGTATGGGTAAAAAATAAATGTATGTATGTATAAACAATTTGGAAAAAAATAGGCGATGATAAGTAGAATCGGCCTAGTGAGTTTATTTCAATTTGATCAGTTCAGTTCTCTCACACTCCTACTAGTATTATTCCTCGGTAAATCTGATTTACGAGTCATATTTATAAAATCTCGTCAGCAATAGGATAAAAAAAGTTTAGGAAATAAATGATTGATAATTTGTATATGTCACCGGAAAATAACAAGAATCGTTAGTTGATCAATTCACTAGGTAGTTGATCAACTTTCGGAAAAACAAACGGTGGTTGAAATATATTATTTAACGAAATGAATTTACGTTAATTGATCAACTAACGGTGCCTGGCCGTCATAAATACTATTGTAGTAAAATAGCTGTGATAGCTAAAATTTTATTAAATATAATTATTTTATTCGCGAGAGTTGATTTACCAAAATTTGTTCACAATAATACTTTGTCTCGAATGCTTTTTCGGCTTAGTACCTTTATGCAATCCCATTTAGAATATTATTTATTCCTCTATTAAGGGTAATCTATTATATGGTGTTTATAGTTTGCCATAAAAATAATTTAACTATACAACTGTTGTGTGCATTAGATGCACATTTTATTCTGTGATTTATCTAAAACAAATATTAATTAGTCATCATAAAAACAGAACACTTAATGTTATTTATCTGTATGATTTTTTTTTTTATTTTATTTCGTGTCGATGAAAAAAACACTAAGAAATATGACCAATAGAACTATGTATAATACGAGTTATTAATTAAACCTTAAAACTATTGTTATGAAGGTCATATTTGTTAGATAATTCTAGATGTTTCATCTTAGAGTTGGTGACTGATCCCCAATCTTCTATTCACGGCCTATCATTCAACATGACGTTCCCAGAATCATATTGTTATCCTAAGCTTGAAATAAAAAAAAAATCGAAGAATCCTTTTCAGACTTGTAGTTTTCATTGGTCATTTTTCGATAATTGTTAATGCTACAGAAGGATACATTATGTATGTAGTTTTTTTAACAGAGCTTTTATAAACAAAACTAAATTACAATGAGAACTACACTAACTACCTTCTGAGCTACTACTAAGCACATCTGAATAATCTATAGACCGATGAAAGTCTAGAGATAACCAAGATAATTAAGCCTAAGTCGGAACTGTGATCAGCATGCTGACGGCATTTTATGAACGGCACTGCTTATACGCTGGGACAAATAAAAGCCAGCATTTTGGTCACGCGCCGCGTGAACCATGCAGTCGGAAGTATGTAATAAGTAGTTAAAATATGTGACATTGTGACATTATATATATATATATATATATATATATATATATATATATATATATAAATATATAGGATATATATATATATATGTCACGAATGAGGATCTTAGTGATATTACGAAATCCTAGTGATATTGCGAAATCACTGTAGATGTCAAATAGTAGTTTTTTATTGCGTCTTCTAACTGAAAGTTTTAGTAATATGCCTTATAAAATAGAATACTTTCATGAATCTTAACAAAACCTAACCGCATGGTTAGGTTTGGATTTCAGTTAGAGGAATTAATAAACAATAATATTGGACAACTACCGTAATTTCGTGATATCACTAGGGATTTTGTGTAATTCCTGATATTCTCATTTCCCTACGACGTATACATACTTACAACCAAATATAGCTAATTGAAATGTGTAATACACTCAAGCAAATATTTATTAAGTAAGGTACTTTTTATAGTTTAGTATGAATTTAAGCTCTCTAAAATGTTTTACATTCAGACAACTTAGGTAGGTATACGTATACCTAAATATATACCTACTTACACCCGTAGAATACCTTTGTATAAATTGAGATTATTTATTAATCAAACGCCGTAAATATTATG
The DNA here is from genome assembly GCA_017562165.1 of Ectropis grisescens. Lineage (NCBI taxonomy): Eukaryota > Metazoa > Arthropoda > Insecta > Lepidoptera > Geometridae > Ectropis > Ectropis grisescens. The sequence continues at coordinate 12,535,704 of CM029777.1, read as the reverse complement.
CGTATTGTGTTAATTTAATCCTTACTTGAACTGTACGTACAAATTATAACAATAATTACATTAGTGCTTTTACAAATTTGTTTTATTATGAAAAACGAATATCCTGATAGGCTTTATGTGGCTTTATAGGTCTGATATGCCCAGGAAGAGATTGCGCTCAGCAATAAGGCTGCCACCTGTGACGCTTACTTTTAATATCTACACCTACTAATATTATACCTACTTATAAATTTAAAAATGTTTTTGTTTAAACTCATTAGTTCCAGGAACTATTGGACCGATTTTAAAAATTATTTCACCGCTGGATAGGTAGGTACGTGATTCCCGAGTGCTATAGGTCGTATATTATCTACCACGGGCGAAACTGGGACGGACCGCTAGTTTATCAAAAACATCTGTTTGTCAGTGTCACCATGGAGAGTTTTCAAACTGACGTATCTATTGCGAGTAGTAAATCGCTATCGGTTTCGTCAGCTCTTGAGAAAACGATTTTGGCTTGCCTCTATAGCTTTCTCATAATCTCATTAATCGAGATCATTTTAGAAAATCCACATGTATCAAGAAATACATCATTCGAGGACATGTGTCATTCGCCAACCCGCACTTGGACAGCGTATTGGACTTGAGTACCAACCACAAAAAGGGGTGTTATAAGTATGACGTCGATGTTTGTCTGTCTGTCTGTGTGTGTGTGTCTGTTTGTGGCACCGTAGAGCTCAAACGGGTAGGCCGATTTCAATGTGGGTTTTTTTATTTGAAGGTTAATGTCCGTGCGGATGTTCTTAGGTATGTTTGGTTAATAAGTTAATATCGATTCAAGATGCCTCCACAAAATGGCGGACAAAATATTTCTTCACAACCTACCTCAATATGGGTATCAAATAAAAGGACTTGACTAGTAGAATACTATACACTATAAAAAAATTATCCAAGATGGCTGCCACCACAAAATGGCGAATTATATTATTTTTTTCACTACTACCTCAATATGGGTATCAAACGAAAGGGCTTGACTAGAGTAGAATGTTGTACAGATAACAAATCTGAGGTAGTCGGGGCTTAATCAATTTTTTAATTTTGTTCTTGTTGAGAGAAGTCCTGAGTCCCAGCTGAGCTGTGGGTAAATAAAGTGGGCTGCTTCTTATGGCTGTTTGATTATTTTCGCTTAAAATGAAGTTGCCTGAACGATTTTAGTAAACCGGTAGACCCCTAAAATAATGTTTATAATGTACAGGACTTAATCACGATTTAATTCATTGTTTAAATACCTTATCGTGATTAAGTCCTGTACATTATAAACATTAGGTATGTGTTCAAATCGCGAAAGCTTAAAAACAATATGACCCCTAAAATGTAATTAAGTAATATTTTTAACTTCATAATTAGGCCTGTTATATCATTAGGTAGGTATGTACCTATATTTATTTTTTTATCGTCGGAAGTAGGTATGTAGAATTCCCTCCATCTTTACAAAATATTATTGAGTTAAGAAAAGTAGGTAAGTACCTACCTAATTGATATTAAAAACAATGAACATTCAAATTATAGGTACGAAGGTGTCCATTTAATTATTCTTAATAATTCAATTTTACTGTCGTGCGTCATCTTTCCCACGAAAAAAATTTGTATAAGTGCAATTAATAACATAATTAACTCATTTTATTTTCATTTATTATCATTTTTAATCAAATAGGTAAGTTAATACAAATTTATGCATGTGCATTATATACCCAATTAGCAGAGATAAATCCAACCTACATTCTTCATACCCATCATGAATAAGAATAGAACGCCTACAAAGAGTCAAAAATAAACCTGGACCAATCACGATTGTGCTATTTGAGTCTCCAAACATAATGTTTTATGTTTACTGGAGGAAGTTCGGCACAGTTCACACTCATAGTTACTACCACTGAAGTAGAATCTAACTATAAGTAGCTACATGTTCGTTGTAAGGACAAAATGACAAATGTAACTACCAATTAATTAAGAGTATTTTAACATCGTAATTTAAAATTTTAGTTATGATTAAAGACTGGACAGGCCCTGTAAATAACACTTGTTTATGTATTTGTATGGGTCAAATGAACCATCATTGGAGAATTTATGTAGTAAATGATGATAGAAGGGTATACAATAATAGGGTTTGAACACTATGCCGTCACTTATGTGGGATGAAAGTTTGTCACAACTGAGTGCAGGTGAAGATAGAGGGTTGCATCTCGATCATTTCTCCTTGACGAATGATTTTTGTACGGTATAGCGGAATATAATAATGGCGTACATAGTAAAATGACCAAATTTACCCTGAAAATCCTCAGAGATTCAGAATTTTCCGACAAAAATAACTATGAAAAAATTAAATTTCACAATTTTTATAGTTTCAATACCTCTTCTTATCCATTATTCCGCAACGCCGCCGCCGCGCCGTCCAAAAATCATGCGACAAGGAGAGATGATCGGAATTTGCAACCCCTATCGTCACCTGCACTCAGCTGGACAGCTTTCAAGTGACGGCATAGTGATGAATCTTATTATTTTATACCCTTCAATCATCCTACATAGGTCTCTTGGTGTTTCATTTGACCCATACATTTTGTTCACGAGCCTGTAGGTAGTCTATTTTTAGGTATCTAACATTCAACTTTTTTTTTGTAATTTTATTTTGCTACGAGTTCTTAGTGTCCCTATATCAGTGCGTTTACCACAAATCGTTTTTACCTAAAACTGAATAAGCCAAGGAAGTACCTATCGTAACGTCACTCAATGAAACAATGACAACATCACATAAAAATAGGCTAGTGTAGGTACCTACATACCAAGGTAACTAATATTAACTAAGTTGGCTGGTTGGTTAAGGTAACTATAGTTACTAACTATACCTAACATAATAATTATACGGGCCAACAATCGGGACTCCTGGTCTGGAACTTATATGAAACCAAAATTATCATCAGCGCATGCGTAGCCATGGCAGTTTCTGCTGGAGATTTGCCGCGCACAATCATTGCTTGTCAACATTTTGGTGTGCGTTTCTCGGTACCTACATTTTCGCGCCAGTCTGTGTGCAACAGCGAGAGACGCGTGCCGCGACGAAAACCGTTCCATTTCCACGCTCGCATGTGTGATCTCATTTTACTGAATAGCATCCTGAATTGATGTGAGTTTATTTATAAAATGTTTTTATTTCAAGCACGCTAACACTACAGAGTCGTAAAAATATTTCGAATAGAAATATCTCCCAGACGTAGACATTTCCGCCAAAACAATCGTAATAAATAAAGAGATTTGTTTGAAATAAACATTAAAAATATTTTACAAAACAGGCATCTTTTGCTTCTAGGTGAGTTAATAGAGAAAATTTAACAATGTCCGTTTCAGACATACCTACTTACATTGATAGCAATCCGGCATTTAGACTTCATCCCATTTTGTTGACGCAAGGAAAACACAAAGAGGGGTGAAATGCCCGCCGTGCCCCGTGCCGTACGGCGCGGCGCCCGCTTGGGGATGGCACTCCCTTATTTATTTTTATGGAGTATCCGGGCTAAAATGACGCGTTTATCTTTGTCTTCGGATTTATGTTTAAAACGAGTTAAAGCTCTTGTTAGTTAACTTCTTATACATAAATAAGTATATTTATATTGCCTTTCATTGTGTGTGTAGGTATAATCGTAGAACAATAAATAAGTAATTAGGTACGTTTAAGATTGTATTGGTTGTCAGGTAGGTTTGTAAATACAAATCTTTATGTATAAAAATGTTATGTTGGTTTGTGTACGCTTCAAAAACTCAAAAAGTTCTGGACCGATCGAGCTGAAATTATACAATGATATATAATCCGCATCAAGGATAGTTTTTGTCTAATTTTTTGCATCACAATGTGCCACAGCGAAGCGGGGCAGGGTACAGCTAGTAACTTATATAAAATACGAATATGCATTTTAGAATTTAAATAAAAAATTCGAACGCATATAGTTTTTAGAAGGCAGGTTATCAATATTTGATTGAAATATAGAATGAAAATAATACTTTTTAAAGATACTTGTCCTTGAAAACCATTCAATAACCAATAACAGATAATTTTCGTGACGTTATCATGCACCGTGTTGTGTGTCGACCTCCAGCCTTGTTTTGGATGTACCTATCTAACAATAGCCTCGCGATAATGAGCGATTACTCGCTATATATTAAAACTTTCCTGCTGACGATAAACGTTATCTGGAGTACCTGTTTACCTACAACACTCGAAGTAATTTTATGTACGGATATGGTCACGGTGGCTGATCCGGGCTTATGACGTATCTGCCCACTCTGTTACTCCAATCCTGGATAAATAAAAACTGATAACATCCGATAGAACGGTATATATTGCCTATTAACATCGCCCCGCGGTTTCACTTATGTTTCCATTATTTTTCCGTAATAAAATTTAGCCTATGTGTTATTCCAGACATATAATCACATACCTACTTATAGGTATGGTATAATCTATCTGTGTTCCAAAATGAAATGAAAAATATATAAAAAATATACAAATAAAATTTCAGCCCAATTAATTCATACGTTACGACGTGATAGAGCAACAAACATTGACATTTATCATTTTAGTAGGATACATACTTACATAAACTATATCGAGCGACATCATAGCGGTTGATATACCTACCTAGTGACACAAATGTATCTTGTGTAGGCTAAGGCTCTATTTTGTAGACACTACTTGATTAAAATTAGTAGATATAACATAATAAATTGGTTTCCATTAAAAGATTTTTCTGAAAGAGATTTGCTATTACATTACAGGCTAACTTAGCGATGTAACACTTAATTATATACCCCTAAATTTCAAATCATGTATTCGACTCGATAGTGAATCGGTTTCTTCTAGGTAAGCACACGTCATCGCAGACCGCATCGTCGCTTTAAGACAGGCGAGATGGCGGTCAAGTGTAAATCTATAATAGTTTAAAAAACATGTGAACGTGTCAACAGAATAGAACGCATCTCAACACAAGACCTTCTGCACAAGTTGAATGATAAACAAATGCATGTACCTACGTGTATCTATGTGTGTAGGTATTTTGACCTTATGTTATTATCGGCAGCCACTAGAACGAAAACTTTACAGTTGTTAAGTGGTACTAATATTAAATGCAACTGAAACAATGCAAAGAAGAAAGATTGTAGATCCCTTTGCAAAAAGGTTGAGTAAAAAAAATACCGAGCTAAATAACCTGTATCTATTTTTGGATTTATGTAATACTAGCTGTACCCTGCCACGCTTCGCTGTGGCACATTGTGATGCAAAAAATAGATAAAAACAATCCTTGATGCGGATTATATATCATTGTAAAATTTCAGCTCGATCGGAGCAGAACTTTTTGAGTTTTTGAAGCGTACACAAACCAACATAACATTTTTATATATAGAGATTCTAGTAGGTAGGTACATACCTACAAAGTTAAAACCGCTATAATAAATCTAGGTATATGTTATGTACGTACATACGTACGTATGTACGTACATAACATATACCTACTACAACACGTACACACGTACCTACTACACGTACGTAACATATACTACTCGTACAATAAATTGAAAAACATGTTTATTAACAATCCTGGTTTTTAATATTATCTACTTTCCTATGTACTGCATTTTAAAGTAGGTAAGAAAATGTTTGAATAACATTAATTTAAAAAATCCGCCTGCAAAAAAATAAAAATTTAAAAAACATTAATGTTATACTTTTTACTTTATAAGGACACTTGGGTGATTGAGACGAGTCTCGATATCTTAATTGTCAAAATCCATCTATAGCCGCTTAGAAGATACGTGGGAATAAAGAAATTTACAAACATACAAAATACGAGCGAAAAACATAACCCTTCTTTCATTCGGGTAAAAATATGATAGCAAAATAAACACACTAAATATTAGGTACTTAGGTAATTTATTAGTTCATCTAAGCTAGGCGCGCAGAGAAGACATTAATTATCAAAAGCCAGTTATTAGTTAGGTGAGATGATCGATTTAAAATATAGCAGTATTGGTCAAATATTTTTATTTATTTATAAAATCATTAATTCTTTTAAACCACATCGTCGTCAGTTGATCAATTTTCGAATGTATTTTATAAATCAGATAGTGTCGCATGCGCATGACGAGCTTCTTATGGTAGCGACAATGCAAAATGCGACATGCTTCGGTACCCAAAATAACACATCCACCCAGAATCAAATCACGTCTAGCATCGCGTCCGTCACTACAATCCTGAGAAAAATCCTACCACTACAGTTGTGTAGTAAATAAATGGTAGATACATACTAGTTTATTAGGTGCGTGCAACAAACAACCTTTTCTATAAATAGGTTACAATGAAAAGACACGTAGGGATTAACCGTACCTCCAGTAGTTAACAGTAAAAAACAAACTTGATCTTACTATAAACTACAAGTTAAAATGCAAGGCGATCACTCCTTAGTCATTATTGATTTAAATTTTCTTTAAGTAACAGGTCACGCAACACTCCCATAAAATGTTTATTTGCATACGAGCACTACCGCTATTTGTAAATGTTGTTAGGAGAGATCTTCTAGTAACATAGGTACTTATTTATATTTATATCATCATCGTTTTTTTGTAGTTTTCCTCGAAATTCAAAGGTCATGTTTAAATTGAAAGCCAGTTTGAGTTATTGGACGGTTGGCCAAGTATAATCATGATATCATGAATTGTGAACGCTTTAGTGTGAAGAATATTTGGCTTCTTGCGATAGTATTGTTGTGCAATGCTTGACTCTGGTTGCGTTTTTATTAACAAGTGTTTTTTATAAAACATTTCATATCTATAATTTAAATCGCAACTACCAACACTGGGTCAGCGCAGCGCGGTGGATATTGGCATTGACTTTCTCTTTCTGACAGAAGACCTGCTGGCGCGGCGGGTCTACAGCCTAACTAAATCTGATTTGCCTTTGGATTTGCCGTCTTTATAATTTCATACAAAAAGAAAAGAGAGATCAATATCAAAGCTAAGACAGTTTTCGTTAGGCGGTAGACTTTCCAGAATCGCAGCCGTGGGAACAGGGACAAAAACAAGGAACAGTTTAGTGGGCTGTTAATGCCATGTTGTTACGAAGATGTTTAAAGTGATAATATGTAAAATATAGGCTATAGGTAATCAAAAAATTAAGAAGCTTCGTTGTTCATCGATTATGATTATAAATGTTTATTTTATTCTGATTTGTTATATTTGTTGTTATAGCGGCAACAGAAATACATCATCTGTGAAAATTTCAACTGTCTAGTGTCTACTATCACTGTTCATGAGAGACAGCCTGGTGACAAAGACAAACAAACGGACGGACAGTGGGGTCTTAGTAATAGCGTTCCGTGTTACCCTTTGGGTACGGAACGCTAAAAAGTACATACCAAAGTAAGAGTTCTTAAAAACCTATCAAATCGTAAACCGTCACTAACGTGGTTAATACGGAAGCTATAGTTCAATAGCTTCCTCACAGGAAGAGACGGCCCTTTGTGAATTTACCAAACAAATGTCTAAGGACACTGCAGCAAAGTCAACCTTGTGATAATGTGCCCAAATGTTTAATATTTAGATAGTTTCGGACAAGTCTTTATTAATGAAACTAATTTACAATGAAAACTGCACTATGCTACATACCTACTACCTAATTAACTACGAGTACTTTTTATATAATGTAGAGTAACGAGACGAGCAGGACATGTTCCTGATGGTAAGCAACATGCCTGCCACATAACAACAGAGTGACACGCAGTTATTGGAACATGAAAAGTCCAAACCATTACCTAGCACTGCACTGCGCTCGTCACCCAGATATATAAGATGTTTCATCTCTATACCCTGTAATTTCACTGGAAACATTGCCCTTCAAACCGGAACACAGTGATGTTTGCATGGCGGTAGAATAACTGGCAAAGGTGTGGTACTTCCCCAGACAAACTCTGCAAAGAGTCCTACCACTACAACTTACTTCCAGTAGGCATATTATAATAAATACTGAAATTATCCATCGTCCGATAAAGGTCTAGAGATTCATGCTACATACTTGTGTAACTGACATGGCCAAATTTCAAAGGACCGGCTACCGAAAACCATACCAAATGCATAATTTGCATTTATCCTTTTCCCAATAATAGGTACCAACCATATTTCGAAAGTAGGTTAAGTTAAATCATCAACTTAACCTATTTTCGAAATAAGGTTGAAAATTTTGTTTTTTGCTTGAACTGTTTGTTTCTGTGGATTTCCCGATGCTAACAATCATGGTGTCTTTAAATCGAGAGTAGACTGCATCGTCGCTTCACATTCACATCAGGCGAGATGGCGGTCAAGTGAAAACCTATTTTAAGTTAAAAGAGGTACGAATGCGCGGCCATATCGTCATTAGTGTAAGTATTCACGTAATAAGTATTTTGGAAACTGGGGACTGCGACGGTTATGACTTCAAATTCGTAGAAAACAGAGCTTTAAAGCTCAAATTGAATTAACAAAATAAATAGCAAATCGTATTAAATATATCTAGCAGGGAAAGTTTATGTAGAATCATTAAATGAACTCTTATATAGAAACTTGCGAGGCCGTTTACATTACGTTTTTCGCACGCTAACTCACTTTCCCGATTTCCCTTCATTCGTAGTTACACTTTTTTCAAAACTTTCGCTTTTAGGCCCGTGCGTAGTTAATTAACTGGTTCGTGATAAGAAAACTCAACTAGACGATAGTAAAAGTTAAATCGCGAGTTTCATACGTAAATAAGTTTAAGAGTGACTGAAGTCAAGAGAACTCTGTAATAAGAGTTTCAAAGTGACCATTATTTTTACAGGACTAAAAAGAATAATTTTTTTTTTTATTTAAATAAAGAGTGACGAGACGATCAGGGTAATTAATAATTTCTGGTTAATAGTTATTTATTATACAAAAATGCAAAGTTGTTTTTAATCGCGTGTTCAATTGATGACCGAGCGATACGAATTTATTTAACACTAGCTGAACCCGCTACTTCGTTCGCGTAAGCAGATGTTACTGACTTATACATTAATTAGAAGTATCGTACGTCAAATATTTGGATAAGTAGTCATTGACCTTTGAGTTTGAGTGAATTTGTTTTTCCACACAAAAATTTATTTAATTTTATCATCTTTATTTTTCTTTTTTTTAAACAAAATCAAACATACTTAGTAAGGTTTCGTAGTATCGAACATAGCCGCAAGTGTTAAGTTTGTAGGATTTTTATAGGATACATTATGAAAAATCTGAAGCTAATGTGCATGATCTGATACCTATTTACCTATTTCTTTTTATCCGCAAGCTGTTTTCTAGCTGTTACCCGCGACTTAACCGGCGTAAAATTCTGAACGAAGCCTGTGTGGAATCAAAATAATTAAAATTTTGAGTTTTAATTATATTCAAGCAAGTTGAACCCGTAAATCTAAGCCAAGTCCTAGTGAAATGTTAATGTATGAATTTAATTGTAGGTAACACAGAAAAAAATCAAGAACGAAAGAATCCAAATTCATTTTATTTTTATTTCATCAATTTTAGCAGCAAAAACTTATTAGTACAATTTAGAATACCAGTAACGCCACCTAGTGATGAAAGAAAAAATACATACCACAATAGCAAAACATCGATTTAAATGGCCTTTAGTGCTTTTAGATTTAAACTGGCGTTAGCGCCGTCTAATGAGAATATTATGTTGCTTGTTATTTTGATTGTGAACGCAAATCACCTATATTATCTACGCCAAAACGGGTGGCATATATTTTTCATTTTTGGCTTTTACCTTACCATCACATCAAGTTCCTTACGAAAATATATACCTACTTCTATTAATATGACGTTAAATTAAAGTATAGACTTATTAGCCCATGTGAAATTTTAGACTCTAAACTATATGTGTTTCGTATGTCAACCCATAGGTATCGTTGTGCCGTTTTGACGTGATAGTTAAAATTTGTGTCCTTAGGGCCCATGCTTCTTTTCAGGTTGATAGGTAATAAATACATAAATGTGGTATTTCAGAGTTATCTCTGTTTCAATTTTCTACCAAATTTGCTTAGTCTTTCCTACGTCACAGTAAGCTATAAGTAACCGATTTGCTATTTCTGAGTTCAAACTACGTGTGTTTCGAATTCCATCCGAATATGTTCAGCCGTTCCAACGTTGTCCTGTAAATATTATGAATGTCACTGTTTGGATGTTTGTTACTTAATCATGGCGGAACGTATCAAGTGATCGGGTTGAAATTTGAAATAGAATTAGATTACAGTCTGGAAGAACACAAAGGCTAAACATTGCCTATGTATAAGTACTCTATGTATTACTTAAACTAAACCAAGAATGTGTCTTTAATTTTAACTCGATACATTCAGCCGTTCCAACGTAAGTGAATAGTTAAAGCGTCTACCTATGACGGGTACGTTATTAGTATCGAGCAAGAAACGGTAAAAAATCAAGTTTGCTGTATGGGTGCACCTCTTAAATATTGATTTTATTTTTAGTATTTTTTGTTAAAGCAGCAATAGAAATACATTATCTGCAAAAATTTCAACTGTCTAGCTATCACCGTTCTTGAGATACAGCCTGGTGACAGACGGACGGACGGACGGACGGACGGACGGATAGCGAAGTCTCAGTAATAGGGTCCCGTTTTTACCCTTTGTGTACGGAACCCTAACAACTGCCTGCTTCGGTCACCGAAGCTTGTTGAACACTACCTTTACCTAAATTTTAAACAGTATTTGGATTGAAATAATACGTTTTCTAATAAGTTACGGCTGGTCTAGTAAGTTACAGCTGACCTAGTCGGGAGAACGCCGACTGTCGATCCGGAGACCCAGGGTTCAAAACCACGCGCACCACTATCTTTTCAGAGTCATGTTCGTAATGCCGGTAATTAAAACGGTGAAGGAAAACACCATGAAGAAACCGAAATCTACCTATAATCTAAGTTCTAAGTCATATCTCATCCACCAACAGACACTGGGCCAGCGTAGTGGATTATAGCCTTGTCTCTCTCCTTGCAAGAGAAGGCCCTTAAGGAAATCTAAGCTGATTTTAGTTTTTTGTTGATAATTGAAAAACTACCTTCTAACTAACTATTGTTTTCGATATCTAAGATCACCTCTGAAGTATTTTCTACCAAACAAAAAAGGAATTATCAAAATCAACTAACAATTAGTTATCGCGTAAAATAAAACCAAATAAAAAAACATGCAACCCGATTGAGAGCATCCTCCTTGTTTGAAGTCGATTATAACCGAATGATGTTTGTTTTTCCACACAAAATATATTTTTGACAATTATTTTGTCATCCAAGATGACGCGACGCGATCACGTGGGCACTTTCTAGAATCTAGAATCTAGATATTCTGTGGATCGTCTGTGATACACAGAATACTTAGAAGTTAGTATGTACCGAACGCGCCGCGCGTGTCGTTATTATTTAATGTTTGTGTAATTTCCGAACCAACAAACCGATATTGTTCAAATTTTGACGGGACAATATAAAAATGTGTTCTTTCTAATAAAAAAAGAATTAATGAAATTAAACAACGCAAACATGAGTTACAACCAAATACACATTCTGACTTTCACGCCCTCCCGCAAGAAAACCGATCAGAATTTGGGGATCAAAAGTAGCCTACAGCAATGTCCTTAGTATAAACTAAAATCATGCCAAGTTTCAGCTGAATTGAATCAGTAGTTTCGGCGTGATGCGTGATCCCTATACAGAGACAGACAGACAGACAGACAGACAGACATGAAAGAAAAAATGCAGTTTCGCCATCAGTATCGACTATGGAGTGCACCAAAAAATATTTTCAAAATATCTTCAATGTACAGAATTCGACCCGTTACAGTTTTATTATAAGTATAGACTAGCTGAACCCGCTACTTCGTTCGCGTAAGCAGATGTTACTGACTTATACATTAATTGGAAGTATCGTACGTCAAATATTTGGATAAGTAGTCATTGGAAAACCTTTGAGTTTGAGTGAATTTGTTTTTCCACACAAAAATGTATTTAATTTTATCATCTTTATTTTTCTTTTTTTAAACAAAATCAAACATACTTAGTAAGGTTTCGTAGTATCGAACATAGCTGCAAGTGTTAAGTTTGTAGGATTTTTATAGGATACATTATGAAAAGTCTGAAGCTAATGCTCATGATCTGATACCTACTTACCTATTTCTTTTTATCCGCAAGCTGTTTTCTAGCTGTTACCCGCGACTTCGCCGGCGTAAAATTTTGAACGAAGCCTGTGTGGAATCAAAATAATTAAAATTTTGAGTTTTAATGATATTCAAGCAAGTTGAACCCGTAAATCTAAGCCAAGTCCTAGTGAAATGTTAATGTATGAATTTAATTGTAGGTAACACACAAAAAAATCAAGAACGAAAGAATCCAAATTTGGCATCATAATCCTTTTAGCAGCAAAAAACTTATTAGTACAATTTAGAATACCAGTAACGCCACCTAGTGATGAAAGAAAAATACATACCACAATAGCAAAACATCGATTTAAATGGCCTTTAGTGCTTTTAGATTTAAACTGGCATTAGCGCCGTCTAATGAGAATATTATGTTGCTTGTTATTTTGATTGTGAACGCAAATCACCTATATTATATACGCCAAAACAGATGCATATATTTTTAATTTTTTGCTTTTACCTTACCATCACATCAAGTTCCTGACGAAAATATATGCTTATATTAATATGGAGTTAAATGAAAATGTAGACTTTTTGACTCTAAACTATATGTGTTTCGTATGTCAACCCAATTCGTTGTGCCGTTTTGACGTGATAGTTAAATTTGTTTCCTTAGGGCCCATGCTTCTTTTCAGGTTGATAGGTAATAAATACATAAATATGGTATTTCAGACTATGAGTTATTTCTGTTTCAATTTTCTACCAAATTTGCTTAGTCTTTCCTACGTCACAGTAACCTATAAGTAACCGATTTGCTATTTCTGGGTTCAAACTACGTGTGTTTCGAATTCCATCCAAATATGTTCAGCCGTTCCAACGTTGTCCTGTAAATATTATGAATGTCACTGTTTGGATGTTTGTTACGTAATACATAGAGTACTTATACATAGGCAATGTTTAGCCTATGTGTTCTTCCAGACTGTAATCTAATTCTATTTCAAATTTCAACCCGATCACTTGATACGTTCCGCTATGATTAAAGCGGCAATAGAAATACATCATCTGCGAAAATTTCAACTGTCTAGCTATCACCGTTCTTGAGATACAGCCTGGTGATAGACGGACGGACGGACGGACGGATAGAGAAGTCTCAGTAATAGGGTCCCGTTTTTACCCTTTGTGTACGGAACCCTAACAACGGTCTGCTTCGGTCACCGAAGCTTGTTGAACACTACCTTTAAATTTTAAACAGTATTTGAATCAGAATCAGAATATTTTATTGCGTAAACTGTGTACAAAGATGTTATACAAAATAGATAAACTCAGAAACAACAGTCTTATCCTTTGCGGGCATGCAAAAATAAAGCCTCTTTAGTATGAGGTTACAAAAAAAACAATTAAAATTAAGCATTAATTAATCTAATGAATATAATAATTATACCTATAGTATTACATTAAAGTTACATTTGGATTGAACTAATACGTTTTCTAATAAGTTACGGCTGGTCTAGTAAGTTACAGCTGACCTAGTCGGGAGAACGGCGACTGTCGATCCGGAGACCCAGGGTTCAAAACCAGGCGCACCACTATCTTTTCAGAGTCATGTTCGTAATGCCGGTAATTAAAACGGTTAAGGAAAACACCGTGAAGAAACCGAAATCTACCTATAATCTAAGTTCTAAGTCATATGTCATCCACCAACCGACACTGGGCCAGCGTGGTGGATTATAGCCTTGTCTCTCTCCTTGCGAGAGAAGGCCCCGACGCTCAGCAGTGGGAACATTTAATGGGTTGTTTATGCTGCTACTTATTATGCTGATATGTTTTCTCCAAAATACAAAAATCTACTTCAATGACAGGTAATTTAATTCTGTCATTCGACTAAATTTTATAAGAAGGTATAACTGGCGTACAGATAAATCTAAGCTGATTTTAGTTTTTTGTTGATATTTGATATCTGTTTTCGATATCTAAGATCACCTCTGAAGTATTTTCTACCAAACAAAAAAGGAATTATCAAAATCAACTTACAATTAGCGGAGTTATCGCGTAAAACAAAACCAAATAAAAAACATGCAACCCGATTGAGAACATCCTCCTTGTTTGAAGTCGATTATATCGAATGATGTTTGTTTTTCCACACAAAAATATATTTTTGACAATTATTTTGTCATCCAAGATGACGCGACGCGATCACGTGGGCACTTTCTAGTATCTAGAAATTCTAGAATCTAGATATTCTGTGGATCGTCTGTGATACACAGAATACTTAGAAGTTAGTATGTACCGAACGCGCCGCGCGTGTCGTTATTATTTAATGTTTGTGTAATTTCCGAACCAATAGACCGATATTGTTCAAATTTTGACGGAACAATATAAAAAATGTGTTCTTTCTAACAAAAAAAGAATTAATGAAATTAAACAACGCAAACATGAGTTACAACCAAATACACATTCTGACTTTCACCCCCTTCCGCAAGAAAACCGATCAGAATTTGGGGATCAAAAGTAGCCTACAGCAATGTCCTTAGTATAAACTAAAATCATGCCAAGTTTCAGCTGAATTGAATCAGTAGTTTCGGCGTGATGCATGATCCCTATACAGAAAGACAGACAGACAGACAGACAGACAGACAGACAGACAGACAGACAGACAGACAGACATGAAAGAAAAAAAATGCAGTTTCACCATCAGTATCGACTATGGAGTGCCCCAAAAAAATTTTTTTCAAAATATCTTCAATGTACAGAATTCGACCCGTTACAGTTTTATTATAAGTATAGATTCAATCAAAATCCAAATAAATTAATAACGCTAAGTAATACGAGTATGACTTATATTGTAATAATGAATACTGTACTTTATTTTGTAAATTACACTTTTCAACATAGATAATATTCAGGTGTATTAATTATCCTTATTTATTGATATGACTTATGAAACTGATCACGTCCAAGGCAGAGTTAGATCATACTATTGTCCCATTTTCGTCCCGTTTACTACTCACACGAAGGGACATTTCCATAATTGTATTTATAGAAATGATGAATCAGGAAGATAATAAATACTCGTCATAATTTACACTAATTATAACTCTATATAATTATAATTTACTAGCTGCGCCCTGCCACGCTTCGATGTGGCACATTGTAATGCAAAAAATAGATAAAAACAATCCTTGTTGCGGATTTATATATTATTCTAAAATTTCAGCTCGATCGGTAGAACTTTTTGAGTTTTTGAAGCGTACACAAACCAACATAACATTTTCATATATATATATACATATATAGGTACTTTGTTCAATTCGATTTACAAATACATACTAACCTGTGGCACATTTAGGAATTCTGTGGTAGTTTCTGGATGCGAAATGGAAGATTATCGAAAAAGGCTTCTGTATCCTAAAATTGACTGAAAATAATGGCGATGAAAGCTTGACTGCATAATGGCATCGATAGTTTATATTATAAAAGGTCAAAGTTCTGACCACATGAATGTATGTTATGTAGATTAATCAAATTGTCGTTTATATTGTGAAAATTGTGTGGTGGATAGTTTTCTCTTTTAAAATTATTTCACCACCTATTATTATCGGTTTCAGTACAAATTTTCAGTCTCTGGTGGTTCTCGAACCTTATTCTATGCGTAATAAGTCTTATTAATAGTCACGTATATTTCTATAGATAAATATAAAAGAATATCATGTATTGTCTTGGAACATTTTTGCAGTACATTTTATGCTATTACGAGTAGTTCTGTGACAATCTCGAGAATGTATGTAAGATGTAAGTACCTATTATTCCAAAATTCAACTAAAATAGTAAAGGTATTTATTTGTTCCAAGGATAGGCCGACCGAAGTTTTGGTATATTAATTGTTAACATTTGCCCCCGTAAATTTTACGAACAATAACAATCTTAGAAAGCTGGATTATTGGTCACATAATATCACATACTACATAATGCCTGAACCGAGCCGATACGACATACGAATATACGTATACTATGGTTATATCATGGGATGAGTCACCGTCCCATGGTGTAATCGAAAAATTACGTCAACTGACGCAAATTACGTCACCCTAAAACAGGAAATAGGTCAAACTATGGATAAACGCTTATAGCGCGCTGATATGTCAGGGGATACCATTGCTGTTTTTTTCAAAGGTTAGGTACCTATAGACTAGTAGCCGTGGTGGCTTAAAAACAGGCTATTGAACATGTTTATGGAATACGAGTGTTAGAGGCGATCAGCTCTATTTCACAATCGTGAGGACGTAGGTTCGAATCCCACCTGCACCTCTGACTACCTGATAAGTAGGTACGAGTACATGTTTGTAATCATCATTGACTTTAATTGTCAATATTAACATCTTGAAGGAAGGAAAAGGTAAATGTATTTTGACTGCTTTCCACTTGGCCAACGTGGTGCGACTCTCTCCTAGCGAAAAAAAGCCGCAATTCCCAGCAGTGGGAACATAAACTGACGCTGATAGGTAATGCAGCTATAGACGAGTTTATGTATAAGTTTAAAAATCGCGCAGTTTTTGAATGAGTGCATGTTCGAGATAAACTCAGAATAAATTTACTAATCAGATAAAGTCGATTAGATTACAAGTTTATTGTCTGATTTCAATAATACTGCAGATAAGTATTTTAAAATGCATTTAATTATATCGATATATTTATGGAAATATGGGCAATCAGCGAATCAAGCGCATACTCGTAGGTATCATTATCAATAACGAATAAAAGTATTATATCTACAGAATAGAACAATCTCGTCAAATTCCTTTGCATTTGTGCACTGGATCGAAAGTGACGTAAAACTCACATAAAACTTTTCTTTACGGATCAAAAATAACAAAAAATCCTTCCAACGTTCAGCCATGAAACTAAATCAATTTTGCAAACTAATCGCGTAGGTATCGCGGCTTTAAGGTTGCTTTCCGTGACTGTACATTACTGCGTCTCAAATAGGCGGGAAAGTGGTTATTTCCCGATGGTATCGGGTTGAAATGATGTCGCGCCTCGCGGTAGGCGAAACTAAACCAGACGCAGTTGTATAATAAATAGGCTAGGGCAGGAACTGGGTCGGGAGCTGCCACTTTAATGCCCTAGAAACGCAATCGGGAACATACCTGCAAAAGTATTTAAGCACCCATTATGAAGGATGGAATATTATTAACTAAAGTTTCAATTCTGTTGTAGCGTAGATGTAATTATAATGATCATGTCTATAATAAGGTTATGTACATTTGGTATTTTAGGTGTACATTACGGAAAATTTATGGTGTTTGCTACTTCTCCAGGTCTGGAGGTTTTTTGGCGCACCACATACAGATTTTTCGTGGGCAGTGCATTGACCTCAAGCATCACGCTCGGGAATGAAAGAAATCTTCGGATAAACTGGGGACCCCGGCCATGGTCATGGCCACGCCCTCCGGTTTCACCCGCGTAGTTTTCGTTAGTACATTGTCGTCAAGTTCAGACAAAACTGTGGTCTTCCTGAAAGGTACACTCCAATAATAAATGACAATGTATAAAATAGATATAAAACACATAAAATCCCGTAAGGTATTTTATTTTTATTTTTTCATAATGGCGATACTTATAATAGTATCGACTTGTATATTAGGTTTTCTAGAAGTACCAGTGCCTCTTCAATAGCCAGACACATTAGTTTGAGTATCCGTCGTCCTTGCCAAAATACTGAATAGGGTACGCGGTAAACGAACAAAACATGCTTAGAAATATATCGAAACGTTTACAAAACTGAAACATCATAAACTAATAGTGTAGGTGTGATTCGTTAGTAGTTTATCTACCCGATTCATTGTTTTTCAAGCGACGTATAAGGAATAAGGAATTGACTACCTTGATCTTTAGGTCAGATCATTTAGACTATATAGAAGTAGGTACAGTGCAATTGGCACCCACCGCGGGAAATCAGCGGAGGTGTAATAGCACATTGTTGCCGGTAGCCCCCGCAACATTCAATTGGTTCCTGAAATGGTTTATAAACTCACTTTGTCTCTATCGTCTGGATTACACAACCAAGGTCAGATAAGATACTGAAATCGGAGCTTATGTCATTTCCTCACAATTATCGCGGAATGTTGTTTTGCACGTTGCAATTTTAATATTTGTGTTGCATTTACACTAAGCTAACATATTTTTGTTAACTTTTTAATGGCTGATTTACATTTTGTGATTTAATAGATATCATAAATTCTAGATGATTTAATAGTGTCACGTTTACTTATATTATTTTAGCAGGTAATTATGAATATTTGTACTTATTTGCTTTCTCAAGCAATAAAAAAGCAAAATCATTCGATACTATTTTGGTAATTTTATAAGCTATCCTAAGTTTTTATCCCAATCAATTTCACAATTAGTAGTTAATAGTTTAAGTATTACATTTTTCAGTGCCTTCGAGTAAAGTTTTGTTTAGTTGAATTAAAAATGAATACATATGGATCGAAAATTTTTCATATAATAACACCGTTTAGCCCCAAACTAAGGACAGCTTTTAGGTAGGTAGGTACTGGATGACTGGCGAGTCCGTATTGAATATTGAGGACGTGCTTTTTGGCGACCATAAGAAGAAAACATATAACATTTAATAAAAGTTGTGAGATTAATTACGCAAGGCATGGACACCGCAGCGCTGCACTGCGCTATAAACATGTAGACTACAGGCCCGTGAACAAAATTTATGGGTCATATGATATACCAGGAGACCTATGTAGGATGATAGAAGGGTATAAAGTAATAAGATTCAGCACTATGCCGTCACTTGTAAGCTGTCCAACTGAGTACAATTGAAGAGGGGGGGGTTCTAAACCTCGATCATTTCTCCTTGTCGCATAATTTTTGTACGGTATTGCGAAATAATGGATTAGAAGAGAAACATTCAACCTGAAAAATTTATTTGGCGATTTCAAGCATATTATGTCACTACCCAAGCGCGTATTTGAAAGCATGCTTCAGAAAAAAACCCAAAAATATCTTGACCACCTACCTATCACAGTTCTATAAACGACATAATTAATTGCATTTCTTTGTAAATAAGCTAATATCTACCCATAATTTATCCATTACTATCTAATTTATCCCATAAAAGCGGACATAATACGCCAAATTGGAGTAGGTACGATTAGTCTTTGATCCTATGAGAAAGCCGCGCACGTCCCGGTTTCGAGATCAAAACAACGTTATGAGCGTCATTTATTATTATTTAAAAAAAAAAAAAAACACAACCGAATAGAGAACCTCCTCCTTTTTGGAAGTCGGTTAAAATTAGTAGAACATTTCTTCCTTAGTACCTATTTTTATTACATAATTAGAGTGAGACTTGAGCACTGAGTACTCTTCTTCAATGTCGAAGGTGGCTCACCAGTCAGGGTGTATCTATGGTACGAGTATGAAAGCCAGATAGTTGAAATAACGCACATATTATTTAAAAAATACATATAATACAAAGAAACTAACAACAGATACAACACTTGTATCCATCACACAAATGTTCGTCCTAAGTGGATGGAACCCACGACCTAGAAACAACGAGCAGACTCACTACCGATTGAAGCTAGTCTAGTTCGGGGCTAGACGGTGTTTTTGTGAATATAAATCAAAAATACTTTATTTGAACAGTTTAGGTACATGATATTGTACGACAATAGTTAACACGTACTTAATACAAAATTGCAAGCTATTCGTCGTGGGAGACAGCGCATAATAATATATTATTATACCCGATAAAATTTGAGAAAACTTAAAATTAAGGATGAGTTTTCCAATTTGTGGGTATACCTACATCTATACAAGTATATGTCACCGAAGTTTTTGTATACTTAATATTAAACGTACCTGGCACAGGTAGACGTGACCTAGTTCAATCTACCTATTTCCTAGGCACCTGATAAAGTCAGTTTCAGCGTCAAATAAAGAGCTAAAATAGTGTGCTAATGGCATGGTGCACGCCACAGTGCAAGACACCAGAAGAGAACCGTCATGTTTACAGTTTTGAAGCAAATCGTGTAGCGTCAAGGCCGATGATGTAATTGCCGCATTTAGCACTCACCGTGAAGCTACAAATGTCTGTTAGTTCTAAGCATACATAGTTCTGTCAGGTTATATGTAGATAGACGACTTTGTTTGGTTATTTTTGCATGACATCACTCTTGTCCCTGACGGTCGTTAGTTTGCAATAATCTTTTGACTGCGGTAACGGTGAGCGTAGCTTGTGCTACGCTTGTAGAATATTACGCAAGTCTCAATTTGGACAACTTACCCACGTTAAATATTATGCTTGAGGTCTATATTCCTGATAGCTTGAACCCGGCTTGCCATTATAATCTGATCTTGAGACACACAGTGGTTCTGTGCAACTGTATGCCAAGTTACACTAGCGTGTTTCATTAAATTATAGAAAATATTATATAAGTATTGTAATAGAAAATGAAGGATTTTTAGGATTCCGTAGCAAAATACGGGACCCTTATAGTTTCGTTATGTCGTGTCTGTCTGTCCGTCCGTATGTCACAGCCACTTTTCTCCGAAACTATAAGAGCTATACTATTGAAACTTGGTAAGTAGATGTAATCTGTAAACTGCATTAAGATTTTGATACAAAAATAGAAAAAAACCAAAAATAATAGTTTTTTTTATCTAATCCCTACGTGTGGGTTATCTATGGATAGGTCATCAAAAATCTTATACCTTTAAACGGCCAATTCTTGTAGGTATATACATATATATATAGAATCTGAATCTCGGAAACGGCTTGAACGATTTTCATGAAATTATGTATACAGGGGGTTTCGGGGACGATAAATCGATCTAGCTAGGTTTTATTTTTTAAAAACATCATTTTATGCGCGTTTTTAGACAATGAAAAACTCCTACAATGTCAGTAGAATACGATAACTTATTTCGCTTTAAGTCTAAATGGCTCAGACGGCATATGCTTGCCCTTGGAGTCAACAGGCCCTGGTTCGAGTACTGGTGGTTACACTCGGGACTTCTCTTTTTGTTCTTTTTTTTCTGAGAAAATCTTATACTTAGAGCCTTTTATAAACACATTTAATTCGTATCTAAGTAGGTCTAATTAAGTCATCACTACGTAATTCATACCTGCCTAAATATCATTTAATAAACTATTTTTTACAAAAATTAAACCGACTTCAACACCACAAATAGGCACTCAAAAGCGAAAAATAATTTAATATAGGTAATTATTATAACCGCTACTCACTCATCCATATGAAGTCGGTGCCAGGCTAGTTAAAAAGTTAGTAGATATACTATGTACGAGGTAGTAAGTAAGTAGGCATAGCTAAGTAGTATCTATCTACTACCTGTTAGATTTGGCTGGCACCGACTTCATATAGATGAGTGAGTAGCGGTTATAATAATTACCTATATTAAATTATTTTCGCTTTGAGTGCCTATTTGTGGTGTTGAAGTCGGTTAAATTTTTGTAAAAATAGTTTATTTTACCCTTTTTAGTGCTAAACAAGTTTTCACTAATGCATTTACACGATTTCGTGTTGAGATCTCAATACATGAATTAAACCCAAACACTGGGTAGTTCCTGTAAGCCGTTAAGAAATTCCCTTGGCTGTCCTTTGTCTTCATCATCAGCCCACTAATGACAGTCACAACCCATCTATGTAAAAGTTCTCATCAATACAAATTCATCGAGCCCAAACACAAGGTAACTACTATGTACCGTCGAGGAGTTCCCTCGACCGTCTTCCCGTTCCCTCATCAGATCGACTCCAGACCATCTTTAAATTATACTGCTTTAAAAACTTAACTAACGCACTAGTCATCTTTACAATTTTCGAAAGTTATCCTCGATTTCTCTAGGATACCATCATCAGATCCTGGTTTCCTTATCATGGTACCACCCTGGGAATATCTCCTTTACAACAAAAAAAGAATCATCAAAATCGGTTCATAAA
The DNA here is from genome assembly GCA_017562165.1 of Ectropis grisescens. Taxonomy (NCBI): domain Eukaryota; kingdom Metazoa; phylum Arthropoda; class Insecta; order Lepidoptera; family Geometridae; genus Ectropis; species Ectropis grisescens. The sequence goes on along the minus strand of CM029777.1, from coordinate 12,513,523 downwards.
CGACGAAGTTATCCGCGAACACACATAAAAAAAAAAAAAAAAACAAACATACATACGGTCGAATTGAGAAACCTCCTTTTTTGAAGTCGGTTAAAAACACCGAGCAAAGCTCGGTCAACCAGGTACTGATATTGAGGTTTCAAACATTTTTTTTATATAAACTGAATTGTTTGCGCGAGGGACTCTTCCAAAGTGGTAAAAAGTGTGTCCCCCCTGTAACTTCTAAAATAAGAGAATGACAATAATAATAAACAATTTTCGTACAAAAAATTAAACCGACTTCAAAACCACAAATAGGCACTCAAAAGCGAAAAATAAACTAAAATCATTATTATAAGCGCTACTCTATCATCTATTTGAAGTCAGTGCCAGCCAAATCTAACAGATAGTGGATAGATACTACTTACCTGTGCCTACATAGCATCAATCTACTAACTTTTTGACCTGACTGGCACCGACTTCAAATAGATGAGTGAGTAGCGCTTATAATAATGATTTTAGTTTATTTTTCGCTTTTGAGTGCCTATTTGTGGTTTTGAAGTCGGTTTAATTTTTGTACGAAAATTGTTTATTTTACTCTTTTAGTGTACAAGAACAAAATTAAAATTTTGATCAAACCCTGACTACCTTGGATTTGTTATCTGTACAACATTCTACTAGTCAAGCCCTTTCATTTGATACCCATATAAAGGGAGTTGTGAAAAAAGAAATGTATTTCGGCATTTTGTGGAAGCGGCCATTTTGGATTTGAATTTTTTCATAGTGAAAAGTATTCTACTAGTCAAGCTCTTTCGTTTGATACCCAAATTGAGGTAGTAATGAAAAATATAACATAATTCGCCAGTTTGTCGTGGTGGCGATTTTGGATTTGAAATTTGTTATAGTACATAGTACTCTACTAGTCAAGCCCTTTCATTTGATACCCAAATTGAGGTAGGTTGTGAAAATATTTTGTCCGCCATTTTGTGGAGGCGGCCATCTTGAATCGACATTAACCAGATATAGCTAAGAACATCTGCTATGGTATTAACCTTGAAATAAAAGAAACCGCATCGAAATCGGCCCATCTGTTTGAGTTCTACTACGGTGCCACAGCAGATAGACAGACACACAGACAGACATCGACGTCACTTATAACACCCCTTTTTGGTCGGGGTTAAAACAAGTTTTTATTAAAGCATTTACACAATTTTGTATTGACAGGGTCGAGATTCATAACTTTTGTGAAATCTACAACGGCATCCAGATACGCAATTTTTCAGTTTTTGGTTCATATTTCAAAACCACTTGACCGATTTCAAAAGATTTATATGGGACCATTCGGGAAGCATACCCATCCGAACACAAAAAGAAATTTTAAAATCGGTTCAGAGGTTCTCGAGAAATCAGGTAACATACATAAAAAAATGGAAATGTGAAATGAATGTACACAATGGACGAACGATTCGCGATGACGATAGGCTTGCGCAGCTGGAAGAAGAACTGACTCACATAAGATGGCACATTCTTGGGTTATGTGAAGTCCGAAGAGAGGGAGAGGACACCATTACCTTGGAATCAGGCCATCTTATGTATTACCGTGAAGGTCACCAGCTGTCGCAAGGCGGTGTCGGGTTTTTGGTCCACAAAACTCTCCGTAACAACGTTCTAGAAATCGCAAGTGTGTCCCCAAGGGTTGCGTACCTAGTGCTAAAGTTAACTGAGAGGTATAGCCTCAAGGTGGTTATGGCGTACGCACCCTGGGAGGCATACCCAGATTCAGAAGTTGAGGCTTTGTATGAGGATATATCAAAGGCATTACATCTTACCTCCAAAGCCCACTTCAACGTTGTTATGGGGATTTTAACGCCAAAGTGGGAGTACAGACCTGCAGCGAATCGGTAGTAGGACCATATGGTTTAGGGCGAAGGAATGACAGGGGACAAATGCTGGTCGACTTCCTTGAAAAGGAAAGGCTGTTTCTGATGAATTCGTTCTACAAGAAACAGCCGCAGAGGAGGTGGACTTGGCGAAGCCCCGATGGACGGACGAAAATGAGATTGAATTCATCATTGCGGACAAAAGCGTATGTTCAGGGATGTCTCAGTCATTTCTCGGTTTGCTACCGGGAGTGACCACAGGCTGGTTCGAGGCACCCTGAATATTGATTACAAGCTTGAACGCGTCCGCTTGATGAAGTCAACACTCCGTCCGAACCTTCTCCAAACCGTAGTTGGGTCTGAAACTTTCCAGTTAAAACTGAAGAACCGATTTGCTGCCTTTGAAACCACAGAAAGCGTTGACCAAAAACTCGACAGAGTGGTAGGCGTCTTGCGAGATGAGGGCACAAAATTTTGTGAAATGCGACACAAAGGCAGAAAGTCGAAGCTTTGAAGGAAACTCTGCAACTCATGGAGGAACGACGAAATCCCATGTTAACTTTGTTAGAACTAGGGGCTCTAAATAAAAAATCTCTAAACTTGTACGACGTGACCTCCGATCAGCAAACACGCTCTTGATTGAAAATCTATCGAGCAAAATCGGGGTCAAAAGTATTCTTCAAGCCATTGGGTAGAAGCCACCTAACAAAGTTAACCTCTTCTACGGGAGAGTTGTTGTATCCAAAGCAGACATTCTTTCGGAAGTGGAAAACTTTATGGCCAGCTGTACGCTTCACATGCTCCTCATCTCCTGCAGGATGAAGACAGAAGAGCCACTTTGACTCGCCATTACACAGAAGACCTGCCTGAGATAAGTCTCGACGAAATCGTGATGGCTCTTGGGCAACTTAAAATGGAAAAGCCGCGGGCGAGGACGGAATTACAACAGAGCTCTTAAAGGCTGGTGGAGCCCCACTTATAAAAGAGCTCCAAGCACTGTTTAACGACGTCCTCTTCACCGGGAGAACTCCAGAGGCATGGCACAGAAGCTTGGTCGTCCTCTTCTTCAAAAAGGGTGACAAAACCCTTTTGAAGAATTATCGCCCATATCGCTTCTGAGCCATGTCTATAAGTTGTTTTCGAGAGTTATCACGAACCGTCTCGCCCGAAGACTCGACGAATTTCAGCCCCCGGAACAGGCTGGGTTTCGAAGTGGTTATAGCACCATAGACCACATCCATACGGTGCGGCAGATTGTACAGAAGACAAAGGAGTACAATCACCCCTTTTTAGCGTTTGTGGACTATGAAAAGGCGTTTGACTCCGTCGAAACCTGGGCTGTTTTGGAGTCTTTGCAGCGATGCCAAGTTGACTGGCGATACATCGAGGTGATGAGTGTATATATGAAGCCGCCACGATGACGGTCCAAGTTCAAAACCAGCAGACGAAACATATCCTCTCCATCGAGGCGTGAGACAAGGGGATGTAATCTCCCCGAAATTGTTCTCCAATGCACTAGAGGATATGTGACTGTGAACCTGACTGTGACGCTGGATTGGGCTGGACGTGGTATCAACATCAATGGCGAGTGCATCTCTCACCTAAGATTTGCAGACGATATCGTCATGACGGCTGAATCGCTGGAAGACTTGCAATGGATGCTGGACAGCTTGGCCAACTCTTCTCAACGCATCGGTCTTCGGATGAACTTGGACAAAACCAAAGTCATGTGCAACGAGTTCGTTGCTCCGGGACCGATTGCCGTAAATGGAATCACTCTTGAGGTTGTTCGAAAATATGTTTACCTAGGGCAGACGCTCGAATTGGGTAAAATAGCTTTGAGAGTGAGGCCATGAGGAGAGTTCAGCTGGGTTGGGCAGCATTCGGAAAACTTCGCCGAGTCTTCTCGTCACCCATCCCACAATGTCTGAAGACAAAAGTGTATAATCAGTGCGTCCTACCAGTCATGACCTACGGTGCTGAAACGTGGACACTAACAGTAAAAGCAGTCCGAAAATTCAAAGTCGCTCAGCGAGCTATGGAAAGAGCTATGCTTGGTATTTCTCTGAGAGATTGTATTCGTAATGAAGTCATCCGTCAGAGAACCAAAGTCACCGACATAGCTCAGCGCATCAGCAAGCTGAAGTGGCAGTGGGCTGGTCATATCTGTCGCAGAACAGATAACCGTTGGGGTAGACGAGTTCTGGAGTGGAGACCACGAATCGGCAAACGTAGTGTAGGACGCCCTGAGACTAGGTGGAGTGACGATATACGTAAGGTAGCTGGTAGCGGTTGGAAACGTAAAGCCGAGGATCGGGCTGAGTGGCGTATTATTGGGAGAGGCCTATGTCCAGCAGTGGACGAATGTGGGCTGATTATGATGATAACACATTACTAGGGGTAACAGTATCCCTCGACTACTATTTCAAAACCATAATATAGAAATTTAAACCAGACAGATTAATTAATTTAAATTTTCATGATTGTTTCACATTTCGATGCGAAATATTTCAGCTTCATTAAGACATACTAATAACAATGATTAGCTCAAGACAACAATATTACCTATGTTGCGGCATACACAGTTCAATTGAGCATTTGCTATTTTACTGAAATAAAATGTATCTATATTTTTAGCGTCGGCAAAACGGCGTTTGTAGTCTCAACAGTTTTCAATATTCTTAAATAATAATTATAAATAAATATAGGCGGGAATTTCACACATAACACTATCTGACCCCATACTAAGCAAAGGTTGTATTATGAGAGGCAGATAAATATTTTTTATAATTTTCAATTTCCAGTGCATAAAGTTCCAAGATGTCTGAATCAAATGGCGCAGACGCGGTGGAGCAAGTGGCTCAGGAAGTAAAGGACATCAAGCTGGAGAACGGCTCAGCCCCGGGAGCGACCAATGGAACGCCCGCTAAGGAAGACAATGCTATACCTTTCAAGGTGAGGGAAACAGGAACGGAAAGTAATCTGTACTAATATTATAAATACGAAGAATTAGGTACGTGATTACTTAAGTTATGTTTAATAATTATGACGTTAAATGCATCGAAGGAGTTCGACAACAAATATTACAATCTGCTGTACTGAATAACTTTAAAGTTAACGCTCCTGTTAACATCGGATAGATTGAACTTACTTTGACTTTAGTCCGTAATATTAGTCGTTTGTTGACATGCTATCATTTTATTAGTTTGGATTTCCACGCTTGTATGTTGGGCAACTATGCCTAGGACCTAGGAAACTCGATTGTTCCTAGATTTTTACGTACTTATTCTACTAGCAAATTACATAAATACGTATTATTTTTTTCCTTTTACTTCATTTATTTACATAGTTAAGCCCAAAAACAATATAAGTTATAAATGATCTTTTTAATGGTTAATTTTAACCCGCCTTAAATTATCAAGGATTTAACGTTACACCGATTTTCGAAGTAACATTTTTGACAAACTCGCACAATCTCAAACACTTGTCGTTATTACAATTACCAATTTACAAAATTGCTTGAAAACTTAAGAACTTGATATAGGAAACGGTTGACCTAAGTAAATTTATGGTCACATAGTTACATAAAATACTAGATTTATGATTTTGAATATAAAACTTAGTTGCCACTAAATTTTATGCGCGACAGACGGCAGGCTTTACAGGCTGAGCTAAGATTTATAGCGTCCCATAACACCTACCTACCTACCGTGAAAATAACAATCAAGAACGTATAATAAATCTTCAAAATCGTTTCCATAAAAGTTTTCATATCACAAGATTTCAGTCGTTAAAAATATGACTGTACTATTCCAGGACGCGTTTAAAGCTTTCTCCAAATTTGGCGACCCGAAGTCAGACGGAAAACTTATCACCCTGTCCCAGAGCGACAAATGGATGAAGCAGGCCAAAGTAATCGATGGTAAAAAGATCTCTACTACCGATACTGCTATTCACTTCAAGAAACTCAAGTCACTCAAAGTGGGAGTCGATGACTATCAAAAGTTTTTGGATGATCTCGCGAAGAGCAAAAAGATAGAGCTGGATGACATCAAGAGGAAGCTCACAACGTGTGGCCAACCAGGATTCACGTCACATGTAAGTTAACTGTTGAATTTATGCTTCTCTTGGCGCGCTTGGTAAAATATAGGTACTTAAGACGTAGGTAATTTATAACTAAGTATACGAGTACGCGTGCACACCGATAGCCAAAATTACATGATAGGTAAAGTTAGCTGGCAACTGGACTGGAAGTAGAACCGAAGTAGGAAAGTCGCGAGTTTATTTCGAAATAACGTTTTTCGTAGAAAGAGAGTAGACGTCTCTACAGAGTGAGTTTTAACGATGGACAAACACTGACACACAAATTCGACACTGAAAAATTCGACACTGAACTAAGTTGTGCTTTTTTTGAAGGGAGCTCTAGGTTTTTGGCAGTTAGTTTCTAGTGGCCTCTACTGCCTAGACAACTTTAGGCTAACCAAGGAGCTGCGTGTTAGTAATAAGTGCTACTTAAAATTCAAGACATATAACTTCTTGCGTACAAATACATAAACACAAGTACACAGTTACTTTATCACAACAAATATGTTATATTCTATCGCCATGTCAACCTTGAAAAAGAACCACACACACCTCATCACATCACTTTCCGCCATACAATTGCCAAAACATTTTCCAGGTCATGGTAATAGAGGTAGAATTTATTGGTACCAAAATGCTGGCGTTTATTTTTCTAAGATTTTCCATTCATCGTAGTAATGCTGGGTAAGCTACCAACTGATAGTAGGTATTAGATATTTCGATTTTCACTAGATCTTTATCGGCCTGTGTGTACCTAATTCTGATGTGCATAACATAACGTAGGCACACAATTCGTTAGGTATGTTGTAGTTTAGTTTTCATTGCAATATAGTTTTGTTGATAAAGACTCCGCCCTTATAAATTCTGTCCCCAGACATCTTGTACTGTGTCATCGCATCTTGTAGCATAGTTTAGTTAAGTAATGCTAAAGAGTTTTTCACTAAAAGAGGATAGTAAAATTGTATACATTCACTTAGTTACCACAATATCTGGCTACTTTTGTTTGTATTGGATTCATTTGTACTGATCTCAGAAGTTTCTGACATTGGCATTGTCAACAAATAAAACTATTGATAATAGTTATTCAGAGGTGCAGTAGGGTCACGTATACCAACCATTAGTCATCTCCGCATTTACTCCGAGATAAGTAGTGTAATTACACCGAATAGGTTGGTCAATTCCAACTCGTCTCTGTATATTTATTTACTCAATAAGGTTTTTCTATCGGTTTACTGCCATTTAGTTATCTACTTGTTGTTTTAATAAACAAACAAAAATAAAACAAACTAAACTAAACAAATATCTCTATCGTAAACTTCATAAATCATAAAACACGATTAGTAGGTAATTAGTAACATCATTCGATTATGAAAACATATTAGTTACTAATTCCATAATCGATTATCAACATAAGTATTTAGTAATACAAAATAAATCGATTATGCCTATGCCGATCATTGATCATTCATAATCACCCACCGCTAATAATAATATATTAAATCACTACCTGCGAGCCAGCTGGATATTAGCCGGTCTAAGCAGATTTTCAAAAACACCATAATAGAAGGATGTCATTATGATAGCGCGTTTTATGTACGTACAGCTCCATATAGTTTAGTTTTTGTTCAAGTATCTACACTAATATAATAATATTATAAAGAGAAAAAAATTGATTGTTTCTTTGTTTGCATCGAATAGGCTCCTAAAGTACTGGACCAATTTGAAAATATCTTTCACTTGAAAAAATCCTATATTATCTATATAAGTACCACAGTTTTATGGAACACATTAATATCTACAAAAAAGTCCCCGCTAGTATATTTATGTCTGACTACAGTAACTACTTTCTTAGGTTAAAATATGCAATTGTAACGCCAGTTCAACTTAGACGTCTTTCCTCGTAACTCGGTATGTATCTTTACTAAATAAATTACTTTTTCATCCCACCAGCTCGGAAAGAGTACTTTTGCTCCTCGATATCAGGGCGCAAAAGTCGTTTTTACCTAATGAAATTTTTTTTTTTTGTAAATTTGAGTTTAGAACATCGTGTGTACTGAGGTTTTGAATTCAAAACATAATTCTTCCTATTTATTTCTACCATACATTTCATTTTCTATACATTTTTTTTAATATGTTAAAAACTCAGACTCGGAACCTCCTTGGTGTACTTACTTTTTTTTAATTTGCTTAGCGCGAAAACATTTAAAAATTATTAGTCATTTCCTCGCTGAGGTGGAATGAAAAGTTACGTGTTGCACTCGAGTGCAAAGATTTTTCACCTTGTGCTCTTTTGATTCCCCTTGCTACGCTCAGGATTCTAATTTTGAATCACGAGCTGCGCTCGTGATTCAATTTTAGAATCCTTCTCTTGCTCGGTCATCAAAATTAAGCACGCGGTTAAAAATCAACTTTGCACTCTTGTATAACAAATAACTATTTCATCCCACCAGCTCGGAAAGAGTACTTTTGCTCCTAGATATCAGGGCGCAAAAGTCGTTTTTACCCTCTAGAGGTTAAAGTAAATTTGTATTTAGAACATCGTGTGTACTGAGGTTTTGAGTTCAAAACATAATTCACCTATTTATTTCTACCTCCTAGGTGCCGAATGCATCATACATTTTTTTTAATATGTTAAAAACTCAGACTCGGAACCTCCTTGGTGTACTTACTTTTTTTTAATTTGCTTAGCGCGAAAACATTTCAAAATCCCTCTTCAAAATTCTTTTTGAATCACGATTCACGAGCTGCGCTCGTGATTCAAAAAGCTATTTTAGAATTTCTATTTAGCAATTTTAGAATCCTTCGCTTGCTAGGTCATCAAAATAAAGCACGCGTTTAAATATCAACTTTGCACTCTTGTATAACAAATAACTATTTAGCCAAGGTTATTTCAATACCTGCAAATTACGTTTTGATTTATCCAAATCGGACGTACCATTCAAAAGTTATCACGAGTGTAGCAATTATCAAAATAGAAACTTAGGAAACAGCGTTCTAAACCAGTCGAATGATTTGATCTACAACGCAAAATATACATGTTAAACTTGACTAATGCTTTCTCTATGTAAAATTGAGTGCTATATCATATGGGGTAGTCCCCACGAGGGATATAGCATAAACAGCCCACTAACTGTTCCCACTGCTGGGACTCCGAGGCCTTCGCTCGCAAGGAAAAAGTCAAGTCCATAATCCACTACGCTGGCTCAGTGCGGGTTAGTGGATGTGACACATGATCTCGAAAGGTTCTAGGTACATGTCGGTTTCCTCGCGATGTTTTCGTTCACCGTTTTAAATTAGCGGCGTTACGCACATGACGTCGAAAAGACAGCGATGCGCATGGGATTTGAACTCGGGGCTCCGGATCGGCAGCCGCCGTTCTCCCGACTAGACTAGCCGTAACTTTTAGGTTTAGAATTAATAGACTTAAGTAATAACTTAGGTACCTAAATTTTTAATTAAAAGTTACTAATGCATTGCATAACTGTCGTAGATGGCATTAGCGGGTTTTTAACACTAAATTACAATCATTAAACATTTACTGATAAATTGTTTGATGCGTAAAAGTAGACGGGGAATAAAAACAATGCTAGGCACGCCTGTTACGCTAGCCTTAAAAGGCTTGTTGGCATTAGGCTAGTAAATTAGTCTAGTAGAGAGTAATTTAGTACCTAAAATACTCGCTACTATTCAAAAATCGTTCGCATCGTGCTTTAGTACAGTTCACGAGTGAGTAGCGTTTTGCAACATGAAGAACCTACAACGCAATAAAATAAATAAGCTGATTACTTACGTTAATCTTAATGGTTATTTTAGAAGAGGGGGAGGAGGAAAGTACATACAACAAATAAAAGTGGTCAAGTGCGAGTCGGACTCGTCCACGAAGGCTTCCGTAGCAACAAGTAACATTGGTGGATAATTCACACACAACACTATCTGACCCCAAACTAAGCAAAGCTTGTGTGATGGCAGCCAGATAGCTGATGTAATACTTATATAATTTTACATACATACTTATTATACATAGAAACACCCAGACACAGTGCAAACATTTGAATTCATCACACAAATATTTGCACTGGGTGGGGATCGAACCCACGACCCTTCGCTTCCCACGACCCACGACGGCTTCGCAGGCAGAGCTACTACCAACTAAGCCACTAGGGCAGTCGGCATAATATAAAAGTTCTTGTAGTTGTAGTTCGTTGTTACTTTAATCAGTGTTTTAACAATAGTGAGTTTATGACTTAATTAAATAAAACTACTCACTAGATCTCATTCAAACCAATTTTCGTTGAAAGTTTACATGCTAATGTACACATACTTTTTTTTTAGTTTTTCATTCTCTTAATTTTTGTAAGGGTAAGGACACACATTTTACCACTTTGGAAGAGTCTCTCGCGCAAACTATTCAGTTTAGAAAAAAAAAACATGTTACAAACCTCTATATCATTTTTGAAGACCTATCCATAAATAATCCATACGTATGGTTTGGATGGTTTTTTTTTTGAGTTTCAGTTCTAAGTATCGGACACCCCTGAAATTTATTGTTTTTTTATTTTTTTGTATGAAAATCTTAATGCGGTTTACAGAATACATCTACTTACCAAGTTTCAAAAATATAGTTCTTATAGTTTCGGAGAAAAGTGGCTGTGACATACCGACGGACAGACAGACAGACATGACGAATCTATAAGGGTCCCGAATTTTGCCATTTGGCTACGGAGCCCTAAAAACACCAAAATAATAAAAATGCTTTTAATTTTCAGGTAACGAAGTCACCAGCGGCAGCCGCGGCGGTGGACCGCCTGACTGACACCAGCAAATACACGGGCTCCCACAAGCAGCGGTTCGACGACACAGGGAAGGGCAAGGGCATCGCGGGCCGGAAGGACCTCGTCGATGGTTCTGGATACGTATCTGGTTACCAACATAAGGACACCTACGACAAGTCCCATTAAATTGGCGGGAAATCGGGTAGAATAGGGTTGTCTGGATACTTTTTATGAATTCATTATACCATTTTTCATGTGGAATTATTTCATTAGTACCAAAGGAAAATCTGTAAATACTACGTAAAAATTCCTCGCCGACATGATACAAAAGGTATTTGTGATAAATGACAACTGCGGAGAAGTAAGTTAGTTTCAGTAAGAAAAACACAATAATTCGGACTAAGAGCAACTTGAAGTTCTTCCTATAAACGAACTAAATATATTAGTGAACATTATAGTTGCACAATGTAACTTTTCGACACCTTTCAATTCAATAAATCCCAAAGCAACGTACTACTATGACAAAGCAATAACAACGCATATCAGCTTGTAACGTGATTTTAATTTCTCGGGTTACGAGTACTATTTATTATTTGCGCTCTCGGTTTCACACTGTCTCACGGGAAAAACAACATAATTATGCACTATATAAATGACTGTAATATTGTAAATTTTGTAGAGTTTACCATTCAAGGGTATATAATCTACATCCGTACTAAATCTCATCGAAACCAGTGGAGCCGTAGAGTACAAAAGAGGATCAATCATCAAACAAATAATGTGTTTTGCTAACAAACTTACGACAGATTCTAAACGACTTTAGAAATTTAATTATTCTCACTTTATTATAGACAACCCTATAATGAGGTGATGTACCTATGGGCATTTATAACCATAGTGAGGAGCAAAAATCATGGTTTCTTGATGTGGTGTGGTAAGAAAATCAATAATTTAAACTATCTTCTCTATAAGTTTGACTTTTAAGTCTTTGTAAAAAGTAAGCTAAATTAAAAATATGTCTGCATAATTATATTTTTCAAAAATCTGAGTAGAAAACATTCCCTCCTTTATATATTTGAATAGATATTAAGAACGTATCCACTTAGGCTCCAATTTATAAAGTTTATTTAAAAAAACTATTATTTTAATTAAAGGTTGTCGCGATGTTTTGTCTAGTCTAAACAGAAGTAAAAGTGCAATATGTCTATTTTACCATAAAGCTCTTGCATTAACACTCTACTTTATACTACATTGCCTGTGTATAGCTGTATAGTTACATATTATTCAACATGCCACACACCTAAAACGGAGGTTCTAAAATACCATTTTAAAGGTGATTATGATTATTTATTTATATAATGTTTAAACTTATTTGATACGCATTAAGCGTAATCTGTCAAATTAGATCAAATAAGTTTAAACAAATAAATAATCATAAAAGCAATAAGTCTATTCAAAGAATCTTCACGGTTCTTGAATAAAACACGTTATAATTTTACGAAGAAAAAATCTTTGGTCCATTTTGACTAATAATCTTTTTGAACGACGCGACGTTAGGCTCAGAGTTCTTAGACTTTTGCGCTATTCAAGTACATACTTTTTTAATAAAGCGACACAAAGTACAAAAATGTGCACTTGTACCTATATGTTTAAGAATACTTTTATTACGTTGTAGTTTTATTTTGTTGTGTCATATAAAATTAAGAAGTCACGATAATAATATCGCCTGAAATTTTTAACGGTTCTTTATAACTCTATAAAATGATTAGCGAGTGTAATAATTGTACGTTATTTTTAAGTACCTAACTATTTATGTAAAATTATTTTGTTAAATAAATAATTAAAAAGTAACGTGTTTAATTTTCTTACTCACGTTCGTATCGAGTCAATATCCGTCGTATCGTATCAATGTCGTAGCCGGATCGTATAATCCGCCGTATTACATTACAGCTAGCCGTTTTGAAAAACAGGGCCAATGTGTAGGCGCATTGTACTACTTCCTGCTTAAATTGTGGGGTGACCATACTTACAAAATAATTAATTAAAAATTAATTGTATTAATCAGAAAAATCTGACAGATTACCTATCTCGTGCCATTTTCCTTACTTTTATTAAACATCTTACCTCTCAGGTAAAACTTGAAAGCCCATAACTGGATTGATATTGGTGATAGTACACCTAAGAAATATGGTGCACTTAGACAAGGGTCTATCATTGAGATTTGACTTACGGTCAACTCTCGCATTTTTTAAATACACTTTAGGGGTAGTAGCGACAAGATTAGATGGAGTCGGGTGCTTCGGGTTGGATCTGGGTCCTTTGTAACCTACCCGGCCCGATTTAGAATATGTAAAATCAGTTCATCGATGAATTTTTGTTACTTCGGCTTGTGGAAATCGTCAGATTACCTATGCATTTTTCGTTTTTATTTCATTTAAAAAAAATATCCACACTGGAGAATATTGAGATGACTTTTTACATGTAGCTCTCCCCTTTCATCACTCTTAAATTGTCAGATTAGTGGAATATACACTTTTTAGCATATAATTAACTCACCCTATCTTAATCTGAAGCGCTCGAGAATTTCTGGCAATCCATTTTTTTATTTATTAGGTATACTTCATCGGCCTTATTTATGGGACTCATATTTGGTTGAGGTACTTAGCCGGGTACAAGGTATATACTTGTATATTAATCGGCCGCGCTGGAGTAAATCTCGAAATCCCCGCTTGGGCTCTCCTACTACTATGAGCTTTTCCATGCACTTTCTTTATTTTGAGATAAACAAGTTGCTTATAGTTTACAGTGACGAGACGATCAGGACATGTACCTGATAGTAAGCAACATGCCTCCCCATAACAGCACAGTGACACGCAGCTATTGGAACATGAATAGCCCGAATCATAACCTAGCACTGCACTGCGCTCGTCACCCTGAGATTTAAGATGTTTTATCTCTATGCCCTGTAATTTCAGCAAAGCAGCAGAAAGGCAAAATATTAAGAGAAGAAAAATTAAGAGTAGTAAGTAGTCCCTCGATCCCTCGTAGTGGTCAGAGCCTCTTTAATTTACAGTTAAGTACGTCAGCCCTATTCGGCTTTTCAATTTCAACAGCGCCCTCCCTGTTTCTAGCTCCTAACAAAATTTATTATATTTGTGTTATTGTTCTTTTTGAGCAAAATTATAGATAAGACTGGCAACAAGCAATTTTGTTAGGCGGTACACGATTAGGGCAAAAATTCTGTCGAGTTTATTGTAGTATCAGATTACCGGCACATCTCTGCATAAACTCTTATCTTTTATCCACAGTGTCCACTGCAAACTACGTGTACTCATGAATCTATGTCGTCTGTTTTCAAACTTATTGGCCTAACCTTTTTGGAAGTCGGTTAAAATACGTTTTCCCTAGAAACATGCCACGGATTCACTGGAATTTTTACCGATCCCTTTATTTTCCCGGGATAAAAAGTATGCTGTGTTATTCGATACTATTATCTATGTTAGTATGTACCAAATCTCATCCAGATTACTTCAGTAGCTTTTGCGAGAAAGAGTAACATCTATACACAAATTACACATTCACAAACTTTCGAGTTTATATTAGTACATAAGTCTAGCAGCGTTCCGCGGTTTTACTTGCTATTTATCCGTTCCCGTAATTTTCCCGCGATATAAGATAGCCTGTGTGCTATTCCAGACTATAATATGTGTTCCGAATTTCAACCTGATCCGTTAAGCTGTTCCGACGTGATTGAACAAGAAACATCCAAACTTTCGGATTCATAATATTAGTAGATTATTAGGAACATTATATTCGTAGTCTTTTGAGAATATATATATAGGGCTCTTAAACGTAAACTAATCTACCTAGAACCTTTCGAAGTCATATGTCATCCCCAACATGCACTGGGGCAGCGTGGCGGAGTATGGCCGTAACTCTCTCGTTGCGAGAGAAGGGCCGAGTCCCAGCAGGGGGAACATTTAGTGGGCTGTTGATGATGATGATGATGAAACGTAAACTAACATGTGCCTTGAAATGAAATAAGTAACTTTGGCGCAAGTATGTTATACTACTTCCTAGTAATGAAATGTTGGTGGACAATTTTCGTGGGTTCGATTCCCACTCAGTGCAAATATTTGTGTGATGAATTCAAATGTTTGCACTGTGTCTGGGTGTTTCTATTTATAATAAATTGTATTTAAAACTATATAAGTATTATATCAGCTATCTGGCCGCCATAGTAAAAGTTATGCTTAGTTTGGGGTCAGATGGTGTTGTGTGTGAATTGTCACAGTACAAATATTTGAATTCAACACACAAATATTTGCACTGGTTGGGAATCGAACACACAGCCCTCGACTTCGCAGGCAGAGTTACTACCCACTAATTACACGAGGCCAGTCAAATAGTTACTCGTAGCTACAAGACGGCCATCATTTATAGGAATAAATATAAACATTTATAAGTAGGTAGGTACAATTTATTTGCCTTAATTCTACAAATACATGTGTTAAGCAATAACATATTATAGAAATTAATAATGAATGGTACTTATCCACTTACACTGAATTTTGAATATTTTTCAGTAAGTAAGCATAATAACTTTTCCTCTTCAAAAACGTTTAATAAGTCTTAACAGTTAAAACGTTACTATTATCTCTGTGTACTTCGGAACTTGACTCACATGAGACGACATGAGTCCTTGTTTTAACTATCATGTTGCTATTAGCCGTTTTTGAATAGCCTTTATTTTACAGTGTTGGCAGTTTAAATTATTTAAACAGTAGTGTACATTCAGCATGTTTACTGTTTTTGCATAAACCAATATAAACAAGTATTTTGTTGTTAGAGTTTATAGCTGTCCTTCTGCTGGGTAAAGGTTGTCATTTTGAGATCACGGAAATTATCCTGTGTGCTGTAATGGCGTAGAGAAATCAGAAGTCCTTTAGGTTTAGGTACATTTATTTGAGGATTTATTGTGATGTTTTCCATCGCAGTTAGAATGAGTGAAATTTTACAAACAGCACGCATAAAAAGTTGGAAAAGTGAGAGGGGCGTCCCCTTCGCGTTTCGAACCCAAGACGTTTTGTTCGAAGCTAACATATTTATTCATCGGATGATTCATCTATTTAATTTCATTCGGGATACGCAAATTGTATTTCAGTTGCTAACCGCCGTAATAAAGTACAATTTTGTATCTTCGAGTTATTTTGACATCACAAAATAAATGGCAAAAATGTATGGATTTGACCTTTACTGAGAAATTTTAGTGTTTTTCTGGTCGCTAAGCCTTTTCGTAGACACTTTTTTTAGAATACGACGCGACCGACGTTTAGTCAAGGCCTAAAACATTACCTAAGAACGGTTGAACATTATCACTGTACATTGTAATTTAATATGTACATATATGTCACCGGAAAAAAACAAAATCGTTAGTTGATCAATTCACTAGGTAGTTGATCAACTTTCGGAAAATAACAAACGACGGTTGAAATGTATTATTTGACGTATTGAATTTACGTTAATTGATCAACTAACGGTGCCTGGTCGTCATTTAATAAATATTTTTTTTGCCACAAGTAAAATCATCCACAAATGGGCCAATCGTTGCTAAGCTTACTATTTAACGGTACACTATTAGTCGTCAATCAATACAATGTTCTCTGATTGGTCGTTGGCATGGATGGATTATTTTACAACGGCTCCCCTGTGAGATACAACTTGAAAGCCCCTAGCTTGATATTGGTACACTTTTTGAGACCAGGTGCGCTCCCGCCAGAAGCTCTGCGGTCAGCTCTGGGTGTCGTTTCTCCATACTCGGCCTGCGCTCTACTACGGAAGTCAGCAGGTCGCTTCGCTCGCCACCTCCCCCCTTCGCTACGCTTGGCCTCGCATGGTTCACTCCACTCAGGACTTCATTGAGCTTCTGGCTCCCGCATTTTTTTATAAACACTCTAGGGGTAGTAGCCACCAGACTAGGTGAATTCTAAAAGAAAACTCACGGTTCACCCGGCTGGTGAGGAGCGGTGTAAAACAAGTGAGTCGTTGAACCAATTAGAGCACATCGCCCCTTCGTCGGATTAGACGATTCTTGTTATTTCCCGGTGACGTATACAATAATTTATAAGGAAGAGCAGCAAGGTTTATTAAACATTTTTAATTATTCTGATACAATAACTTAGGAACGCTAGAGCGCAGGCGCATCAAAAAAGGATATCACCCAATATGAAAAAAATGAATAATAATGTCAGCAGGTACTTTTGAGTCGAAACAGCTGTCCAAATGTTTTTAATAAACTGTATTGTCCTCGTATGTGCAGTCAATGGTATACATCTTCCTTAATAAAATTACAAAATACATACCTAACCATTTAATACTTCATTTAAATAGACGAGACTACACGCTAGCCAGTATTAAACATTATAGGTAGTTACCAAGCAAATTCCGGTCAGACGTGAATGTATTTTCGATGCAAAAACTTTGTGGTACCTACATATATCGTCCGTAGCCCATTTCATATGCTCGTGATTTTCTCTTTAGATCAGGGGTTCTCAAACTTATTTTGTGTGCTGCCCACTTTGAGAGTAAATTATTCTTTAGCGCCCCCCTGATTTCACATGCTTAAAAACCACTATAACTTCAAATTACATTAGTTAATTATTATGAGTTATATTAAGATTTAACATTCATCCTAAACGAGATTTTTACTATAGTAAGCTGCATGAGGTAACTTTAGCCCAGTAGGTAGTACACAAAAAACCCCAAGCCCCTACACAACGCCCCCCTTGAGACCTGCAGTGCCAAGGGGCGGGGGGCGTTATCGCCCACTTTGGGCATCAAGGGTTTAGACAATGACAGTTTATGCATGGTACGGTGCTTGGAAAATGTGTAGATGCCTAATAGTCACAACACAATAACTTGATAAGGCCATAGTAATTTGAGACTTAAAATAATCCACCGCGTTCCAACATTTAGGCAATAGGCGTCCAATTCTCTTTACATTTGTCGTTGTCAAAAGTAAGTATCCTACATAATGGGCCAAAGATAGTTAACCTTTAATACATTTTCCATAAAAGGTAACTTACATAGTTTTAAGGTGAATATTATCTAAATGGATCAATGGAGTTTCACTTTTATTACAATAGTAATGAAGGTGAAACTTTATTAATCTATTTTTAACATCATCCAGCACTTATGGTATTTGTATCTATGAGTTATTACACCGTCGTCAAAGCTCTGTCTCATTCATTCTCAAATTGGGAATAGCGTAAAACAAATAGCAAGCAATAACAGGTAATAAATCAAAACCTCTTACTATAACATCGTTATATCCAAGCTCTTGTCAATGCTACATCTCATCAGTTGCGCAACAAACCTGTGATTAAAGTTTACCTTGTGTATATTGCTTAATCGTTACATCTATGGGTCTAAAATTATCATTGAGGCATCTAAACAATAAATCCCTATACGACATTAAGACGTTTTAAAACTATTGTACCTTTAATATAAATAATCTTGGAACCATTGGTATTTTCTATGATATATTCAAATCGAAACTAAGCAGGCGATAGAATTTCAACATAGTCGATAAAAATAATAACTTGCACAGAAACATGTTTGGAGTTTGCGTGCCCGCCAGTATATTTGCTAATAATATGGTTTGAATATATCGATGTTTAATATATCATTAACCACATAGTCCACATACATATTAGGATGTTTCTATAAGGGTCGAATATTATAAACCTAATCTTTTGGTCGAGAGATATAATTGAATGGCGTTGTTCGAACTTCGAGTTGCATTTGCACAGTCGGGTGTTGTTACTGTTTTTTTTAAGATGCCAACATTTTAACTAATCCTAATTCGCCTGAAGACTCGTGTCTTTATTTTTTTACGGACGATCAAACGGAATAAGAAAGCTTTCACGCTGTCCTATTTCGTCATAGCACGATATTGTTGTCAATCTCAAGATATTTTTGTTATCATCTTTGGATTTCCGGAATTTATTCAGTTATTGAAAATCGGCGATACACGTTGCTATCTAATAGATACCAGCCGTCAGCCGTTATGTCATAACTTCTTCTTCAGGACCCATTTTGGGTCTTCTTTTTATTTATAGGAAAAGTAAGATCATCCAAAAGAGCATCCGACTCAGCTTGGTTGTGTTTGAAAAATATATTTTCTAAACGCCTAAACACATCTGTCGTACGAATAGTGCCAGAAACTTATTTGCGGAATATAGATGTATACTACATTTCTGTCGTTTAAAATTCTTCTCAGTAGTCGCAGTGTTCCATACCAAATGATTGATAACATATGAATCAGAAAGAAAGTTCCATATTATACATAAGTACCTATGTAACGCTCCGATATATTTACTTATACACGTCCTTCTAAATACCTTTTGTTATAGATATTAGAACATGAGAGAGTAATAGACATACACATATGTACCTCTAGCATGTTTGTTTCATTTCTATCAACTAGAACGCGGTAAAGAACAACACATCTGAATATCCATTCTAAAAATAGGATTCTATACCGATCCTTTTGTCACACGTTTTTATTAAATGTCATTATTAGATATAAAATTATTGTTCGATTGTGACCTGGGGCTCTAGATTGCTCTGGTCTTGTTATTGACAAAATACATTTTATTATGAGGTATAGGTTCGCATTTTCCGCGAACACTCAATTTACATTTAATGATCAGAGTAATTAAAATAACTGTTACTGAACGACAATACTATTTGTGAATTAAAACGTGTTCGGCCTTGGGATGTATGAAATTTGAAATAAATTCACTAATTAATTAATAAACGTTCTAAAGCACAGCGACACATGATTAGCCATCTAAAGCATAGCGAGATATGATTTCGCATATACATATAATTATAGTGTGCTAAATAACCTGTATTTGATAGACCAATAGATACACTGATCTCATGTTCTCCGTTATGCCAACCTGTTTATCAATTCTAATGACTTTCAAAACAGGATTCGCTCTTTTCTTTTTGCTTATTTATTCAAGTTATGATAGCGTTTCTTGTCTATATTTTATGCGCTTTGCTCTAGGTGTACGTAAATTAAGAAGTACCTATAGGTATCAGGTAAAACAGATTTTATCAAGGAATCTGTTCTGCTGTTTTGAAGTAGAATAGTAGAATGTGAAACGATTATTTATAATACTTGCAATAGAAAGTAAACGTGTGATATGATTGAAATCGTAAAAAATAAAATAAAACAAATATAACGGATAATAAAAAGTACCTACCATGTTGGCAGGATAAGCTCTACACTTTCTGAAGAAAACTAATCATGGTTTTAATTTAACCGTTCCCGAAACCTAAAGGTATGAGACGGGTATTTGGTACTTAGTCGGTACTATGAATAATTTAGTTCCAAAGCCAAACCTAAATCTATACTAATATTATAAAGCTGAAGAGTTTGTTTGTTTGAACGCTAGGATCTCGGGAAGTACTGGTCCGAATTGAAAGATTCTTTTTCTATTGGGTAGTCCATTTATCGAGGATGGCTATAGAACACAACGCTACTATCAATAGAAGCGGAGCATGAATCAAGAATGTAACAAAAACGGGGAAAAAATATTCCTTTTTGAGAGTTTTCGTAGCATGCTTTGACATGACAGCATGTGTCTAAGATTGTGTCATTGAATATAAACCTTTGCAAATCAAATTTGTTTCTAAACCTGAGTTGGTACGACCAATATACAACAGGTAGCGTAGCAGGTAGCTGAAGAGGTTTTTTGTTTCAAAGCGATATTATCAGGAATAACTGAACCGATTTCAGTCATTCTTTCACCGTTGGATATGTACGGGATCCCGATGAATAAGTACTATATAATGTACCATGGGCGAAGCCGGGCGGACATCTAGTCTATGAATAAAGATCAGTTGCCTCAATTGACAATGCGGATTGCCTTCAGCAAAAATTTCACGACAGAAGTGCTTGCTTCATGTTAAAAATTGTTTGGCCTACTAATATTTTAGATGTGCAATTTGGGGTGTTTGTTGCTCGATTGCAGAGAAACACTAGTGAAGTACGACAAGATTCGTTTTTGTGCATTTTTTGGGAGTACGGAGGCCTAGAAATACAACTTTCAAATAATCGTCTATTATAAAATAAATTATTTCACACACTTTATAACCATTGCTATAAAAGTGAAACTTCTTAGCTCCATTGAAACTTAAGTTTTACTTTTATGACCAAAGTATTACCTACTAGTGACTTAAGACTTATTTTAAGACAAATTCTATTAATTTATTTCAGTAGTTTATAGTTTTTTCTGCTGCCGCGAAAAAGTTTTAGTTGAAAAACCTTCAATTATGATTTGATTTGTCAACATTTTTTTCCAAAATTTACAAATCTACCTTTTTTCAAAAATGTTGAGGGTAGATGCATTTTTTTCACATGATGTGATATCCGGCGTCGAACCCATATAGGTTCCGCGCCGCTTTATGGATATAAGGACGAAAGTATATTAAGAAAGATGATCTATTTATATCCCCAGACAAGAGTCGGGCTCGGATCAGTTTGGTGCGAGCACTTATTGGATGGCCACAATGGCTTTTCTATCCGCACGTGTATTACTTTTGTAACGTAACTTTACTAATAAAAGAGAGCACGAAATTTACATAAACGGTCAATTTTTGTAGATAAAATACAGGTACATAAAAGAGTATTAGTACATTTTTATTGGTTAATCCGATAAATACTTATTTAAGAAAATTTCAGTTAGAGTTCAATTTCACAAAATCTTAACTTGAGCCCCGAAAAATAGCAACTTTAGTTTTGGTTGATTATTGATAATGGTCAAACAGGTTTGTCCCAGGTCAATCCGGGGTTTCCGACGCGAGTCAGGATAAACTAATTTAGTAGACGACAATGTAGTTTGGCATAAATATTTTAAGCCTATCTATTTCAACCTAGGCCTATTTCAAATAGATCTCAATACAATTAATCAGTAAACTAACCTAAGCTGATCCTTGCTTCTGAGATGTAGAGGCTATCAGAAGCTTACTGCATATATAGGTTCCTTTAAAAAAACCTGACCCTTACGTAAAGTGGGAAATGAATTCAAGACTGTATTTTGTGTGCTATTTTCTATTCATGCACCACTGCCTGGTAGAGAAAGCTTAAAATTAGTAGTTTTAAGATAATGGTAATTTCTATCTCGTGTTTAGAGTCAATTTATTGAAAAGTTAGTTAGTTGTTTCAAGATATTGGTCCTCAGTCTAGTCTCATGCCAAGTTTAAAATATTTAGGCCAAACCAGTCTTTGTTGTACGTGTCTATAAAAAAACAAATAAACGCTTTTAAAATAATATTAGCACTCTGTTGAAAATTCTATTCATATTCTAATAGGTATGTATGTATGTATGCCTTGCTTGCTTTTACACATTCATAAAATAATAATCTTGATTTCCACGAAAAGTTAGAAAGCTAGTATGGCGAAGACGAAAACATCTATTTATATTTATGTATATAGTTTTATTTATAGAACTTATTCTAACCTGATCAAAGCCCCGAATAATGGCAATGATGCTTTTTTATTACTATGAAACTGAAGAATGATCATACCCTTTTAAAACAGCAATGAAGCAGACATTTTAGCGTAGATTTTATTAACCATTAGAATGCGTCCTTGTTTATTTAAGTTTCGTGAAATCAATTCAAGAAAGTTTAAAACGATTTCAAACCTGATACGCAACTTTAGCGTTTTTCGACCTCACAAATTTATACTATGACAACCAGGTAAAGTTAAAATGAGTAAAAGTCAAATTATTTCAGTGATAAAAGACAGTTCAAACATACTTAATTCTTAAATAATTATTAATTTGCAACTAGTTGTAAAACTTCGTTGCGTAAACGGCCGATATCGATGTGATAGTTCAAATTTACAAGAACGAAATGCTTATAATGCCATTTATCAAGGCGACAGGAATCTTTTTAGTTATAACGAAATAAACGCGTCGCGCGGTGTCGGCTCTACTTGTATGAATGAAGGCCACATTAAACTAAACATATAAAAGTATATATCTTATTTGAGCCATTAATTAGATTGAGTTTGGCGAACTACCGAACTCGGCGATCGTTACTGTTCCCTTGATAACCAGATTACGGCAATGTTTGCCAGCAAATGTTTACCGGCAATATACAGTTTACATGGCAAGTACACAATCTCGGGAGTTGACCTATTTCGAAAACAAATGTTGCTTTGACTAAGTTGTTGTCACTTCATTCCTTTCTGTGAGATTCCTTATAAATACAGTGCAATAATCTCATAACATGCCACAAGTTAAGTCTGTTATCATTCAAAAACATGGCAGATAAATCTTCAGTTCATAAGCTACAGCATTCTTTTTTCATTAAAAGACATCCCTGGTACAAATTTTCACATAAAGTATAAAAACTTTTTACAATATTTTTCATAATCGCTTTGTTTTGATGATATCAGACAGTTTTACGCTATCATCAAATAGAACGATCGAGGCTCTATGTTGTGATACATTACTTCATAGAACAAACTCAATATTAACACTACATTATATAATGGAATTATGAATTTTCTATATAATATGTATATCTTCTAGTCATACAAACATTATCACAATATCAAAGGCATGGCAGCTTTACATAGGGCCTTCGATTCTACTCACTTTCATAGCAAAGTAATAGACGGCACGGCTGCCTAAGAGGAAAGCAACCAGGAATGCTCCAACATAAGCGACGTAGATTCCACCCCCTTGGGTTTTGGCAGCCGACAGTGTGCCGAGAGTGACTCCAAGGGCGATTGCTAGGAAAATAAGAGAGAGTACAGCAAAAATTGTACCTCTCACGATAGCCATACGCGCCCCAACAGATGATACTTTACGACAATGAGGGCACCGCACAGGAGCATTCTTCAACTGCTGATACTGAAAACCAAAGAGAGATATCAACATGATTGAGGCTATAATACTTATACAGTCTACAAGTAACTATAAACAAACATGGATAAAACACTAATAAAAAGATAACTCAGTGTACACAAACTCAGTTTACAAAGTTTATCTAAACAAAGTATAAAAAACCTAACTTAAAAGTTCAATTAAATTTAGGTCAAAAACATACATCAAATTTTTTACTGAGCTGATTGTTTGTCAGAAATAATTTATCTCTGACTCATCAATAATGATATGGCATTCAATTGCTAATGAAACAGCATTTATAATCACTCATAGCATAGAAATAACTCTTTATTAAGTAGTTTATTATTTATTATAAGCAATAAACTAGTGTTCCTTGAGAGTTCATTGCTACTAACTAAATTTAATAAATTAATTAGGGGTTAAGGTCATTATTATATATCATATTTTAAGTAGTGCTTACCAGAAAGGTGTCTTGGCAGTGTGCACAGATAACTCTGCACATGCCCGGGAGAGTGGGTACGGGAGGTGTAACTGGTGATGGAGCAAGGTTGATGATCCTCTTGCAGTTAGCCCGGGGGCAAGCAATGCGCTGTGATGACGATTTGCAGATCAATAAGCAGTTGCAAGGGCAGCGCACATATTTTTTTCCTGGTGGGGCATTTCTAATTGGCTGAAATTGTAAACAATGAAACAATAAAAAAGGCTTTCTAACAAAAATTAAGGTTCATAAGTTCATTGAACTAATATGTATTGATAGCTACAGATTACAGTATCACCAATGAATAAATTAAGCTCACCGTAGCCTCATTACACTCTGAACATTTGACGACATGTTGCTCCCGCTTCCCCGATATGTCGATCATGGCCTGGCACACACGACATGTTACCATCGGCATTCCAGATTGCTGGTATGGTGGAGGCAGCTCGTCCGGCCCGATAGGGGATATTGTGCTGACATTCACCTCCTCTGAAAATACAAGGCTTACGTGATAGCTGCAGCACAGCAAACATGTAACTCATCATGTAACTACCGGTAACACAATTACACAACTTGAAAACTACTAGGTACTTTTATGTATCATTTGGACTATCTTTTGCATTGTTTAGCAACAAATTTGACGATTAGATATTGGTTGACTCATCCGTTGTCACAACAATAGAATTATTCCTTTTCTTACCATCTCTAAGTAATGGTTGATTTTCACTCTGGCCGTCTCCCATCCTAGATCAAAGTTATTTACAGCGTAATATGCTAATTCCTTTCGTAAAACCCGATTTCTTTCGACGAAAATTACTCGTTCTCAAAATGACAGATCACCAAAGATTTGTTTTTAATTTTTTAGCAGGACAGCTAAATTTTTGACGTATTGAGATAATTTATTGTCAAGGAATGAAAAGTTGACAGTGACATTAAAATCTCGGACGACAGCTGTGTCATATTGACATTTCAATTTATTGTTTTGAATTTGAATCATTTTGCCGATGCTTTGCAGAATTTAAGGTTATGTTTGTCATGTGAATTTTATTTAAGTTTTGAAAATGTCTAAATTCTCAAGCAACGTGCACAGAGTGCGATTTTATAATCCTAAACCACAACCAATTAGTTGTGCCTCTCTCAACAAATTCACAAAATTACTCGCCATAGCCAGGTAAAAAATTTTGTTAAATCGAGTGTTTTCATGAAAAATTCAATAAATGAAATTTAAACTAGGTACTCAATGTATTCCTTGTTTTTATTTCAGAGGAGATGCTTCTATCGAGATATGGGATTTAAATTATTCCCCGTATTTACTGAAGTTTATTCCAAGAATAGAGAATGGTTCAGTGGAAGCTTTATGCTGGGTTGGCGACAGATTACTGTCGACTGGCCTTAGTGGAGCCTTAATAGAATGGGACCTTGATAAACTTACCATCAAAAACACATTAATGCTCACTGGATCTGCGGCGTGGTGTCTCGACGTCAGTTCAGATAACACCTTAATAGCGGCAGGAACCGAGCAAGGATACATCAATCTGTTTAATGTAGAACAAGAGAGTATTACATACGAAAAACTTTTTGATAAACAAGAAGGCAGGATACTGTGTTGCAAGTTTGATACTACTGGAAAAGTTCTAGCGACAGGTACCCAATAAAACTAAAAAACATCTGTTGGAAATATGCTAATAAGATCATTACTATGCAAATTTGTGTATGTGGGCAAAATCAGGAATGCCACCTTTCTCATCTCAAAATAGACTTAAGTTGATGTCCCAAAAATCTAGCCATAGATAGACTCATTATTTTTAAAATAGTACCTATAAAATAAATTTGAATATAAAATGTTGGATAACACAAAGAAATGAAATTCACAAATGGGACAGAAAATAAATATTAGGGCTGCCTACTTGTTTGTATTAGAAAGGAAGGGCTTAAGATTTTGTTTCACTTTATTGGCCTTTCATTGAAATCAATTGAATATTATAAGATTTTTTTGTTACTTTGATGCCTTTTTAGGGTTCCGTAGCCAAATGGCAAAATAAGGAATTATAGATTCATCATGTCTGTCTGTCTGTCTGTTTGTCTGTCCGTATGTCACAGCCACTTTTCTCCGTAACTATAAGAACTATACTATTGAAACTTAGTAAGTAGATGTATTGTGTGAATCGCATTAAGATTTTCATACTAAAAATAAATAAAACAATAATTTTTAGGGGTGTACTTATACCCATACTTAGAACTGAAACTCAAAAATTTTTTTTTCATCATAACCATATATGTGGGCTGTCTATGGATAGGTCTTTAAAAGTGATATTGAGTGAGGTTTCTAACATGCTTTTTTCTAAACTGAGTTTGCGCGATAGACTCTTCCGAAGTGGTAAAATGTGTCCCCCCTGTAACTTCTAAAATAAGAGACGATTTTCTTAGCATTCCATGGATTCACCGTGCGGGCGCCGGGTCCATCGTGTGGCAGAGAGAGAAAAACTCGAGTAGTTTCCGAGACTTGTGACTCGGGCGTAGGTTTAAGGGGCCCCTTTCTGACGTACATCAACACTCCCCTTCACCACTCGTCTTTCTCTCCCTGCCCAGCCAAATCTGATATGAGCCTACTAGTGCAGCTTTAGATACACGTTCTAGTATAGAACCCACTGCACTTCTGGATAAGCCAAGGTCTTTCAGTAGGTTATAGAGAGATTTTGCTGGTATACCTCTCGCTCCCACTTCTACAGCGTATAAACTAACTACATAGCCGTTTTTTGTTAATTCGTTTAGGAGGTCGTAATAC
The DNA here is from genome assembly GCA_017562165.1 of Ectropis grisescens. Taxonomy (NCBI): domain Eukaryota; kingdom Metazoa; phylum Arthropoda; class Insecta; order Lepidoptera; family Geometridae; genus Ectropis; species Ectropis grisescens. The sequence goes on along the minus strand of CM029777.1, from coordinate 12,486,614 downwards.
TTATTTTGTTTCATCGCGTGGTCTTTAGGTATATTAGTTTCCCACAGTACGGTAAGTTCTACAAGGACTATGCGTTTCGTAGCTCTAGAAAAAGGAAAATGTCCGGTCTGGATGACGAAACACCCACATCCTCTGGGATTTTGTAGTGCTTTTCATACGTGTCCATTAAAATAGTCCAATCAGGTGCTGTACCCAGGATTGAGTAAGGCTTGTTCCTGAGTTTGAAGTTGAGCCTTCTTTTACAAAGTTAATTTGTAAAAGAAGGATAAAAACAAAACTAAAAAAACGTATAATATACATTACCATGTAAACTGTCAACCTAAACTGGTTTGAATGAAATCTACTTAGTTTTATTTTAATAAGTCATAAATTCACTATTTTTAAAACACTGATTAAAGTAACAACGAACTACAAGAATTTTTGTACCTATTAGGTTACTTGCTGCTACGGAATCCTTCATGGGTGAGTCTGACTCGCACTTGACCACTTTTATTTTGGAGAAATACCTCTACACACACTCCACCATGAAGGGATACAGCTTTCGTTTCTCATAATAGAGAATATCTGTGGTGTTATAATAAAGATTGAATATTCTGGTCTGTTTTGGATTTGAACCCGAATCTATCATTTCGTGCCTGTCCAACTTCCCGTCTGAGCTATTATCAGGTTAAAAGCCATGTGTTCTGTGAAATTTACAGTCGCATTCTAATGTTAATGTAACAGTTTTACAAAATGCGCATGAAATACGCCGTTTTTTAAATGAAACCTAGTTAGATTGAATTATTGTCCCCAAATACATAATACCCCCTGCATACATAATTTCATGAAAATCGTTCAAGCCGTTTCTGAGATTCAGATTCAGATTTGCTCATTTAAAGGTATAAGATAGATAAATACATATTTTTATGCATGTATCTATAACAGGAGAACAAGATAATGATATGAAAACTAATGTGGTTATTACACATTTTAAATAAATACACGGGTAACTCTCGTTTGATATAGTCAGTCCAATCCTACTAAAATTTCGATCGCGTCCTCGCGTGCTAGCAGCTCGTTTAGCACTACCAGTAGAAACTTGAGTCGGACTGGACTGACTGTATCGAACATAGTCATTTCAAACTTTGAAAACGTATACAATTTGTATGCTCTTTTTTTTGTTTTTATTTTTTATTAATTGACATGTAAATTGTACATTTATGAATAAAGTACTTTGACTTTTATAATTTCCAGGTTCAATAAATACCATAAGAGTGTGGAATGTGGAAAAAGGCCTTGCTACTATTCGAATATCAGTCAGTAGACGTAAGCAGGAGGTAATAGTGTGGTGCCTTGCATTTGTCTCAGACTCTACACTGGTTTCTGGAGACAGTTTGGGCAGACTTTCATTCTGGGATGTCAATTTGGGTGATCAGGTAAGAGTTATTAATAACTCTAGCAGTGCCTCCCGGCCCCGCCAATTTTATTGTGTCCCATTTTTAGGGTTCTATAGCCAAATGGCAAAATATGGGACCCTTATAGATTCGTCATGTCTGTCTGTCTGTCCGTCCATATGTCACAGCCACTTTTCTCTGAAACTATACTATTGAAACTTGGTAAGTAGATGTATTCTGTGAACCGCATTAAGATTTTCATACAAAAAAAAATAAAAAAACCAAAAATTTTAGGGGTGTCCCATACTTAGATATGAAACTCAAAAATTTTTTTTCCATCCAAACCATATGTGTGGGTTATCTATAGATAGGTCTTCAAAAATTATATTGAGGTTTCTAAAATGTTTTTTTCTAAACTGAATAGTTTGTGCGAGAGTCTTTTCCAAATTGGTAAAATGTGTGCACCCCCCCCCTCTAACTTCTAAAAAAAGGGAATGTCAAAACTAAAAAAAACGTATGATGTACATTACCGTGTAAACTTTCAACGGAAATTGGTTTGAATGAGATCTAATAAGTACTTTTATTTAAATACGTCATAGACTCACTATTGTTAAAACACTAATTAAAGTAACAACAAACTACAAGAACTTTTATATTATGTTACTTGCTGCTACGGAAGCCTTCATGGGCGAGTCCGACTCGCACTTGACCACTTTTAGTTATGTTCTTATTTTACTGTAATCTTTCTCAACTTTTCCAGATTGATTCATTCACAACACATAAAGCTGACATCACCGCATTAACGGTGACTGAGAATGGGCAGAACTTGTACTGCAGTGGAGTGGATCCAGTTATCTTGCACTTTACTAAAGTGGCTCACACTGACGACACGGAGATGAAAGCTAAGCAGCAGTGGGTCAAAAATGTGCAGAGGCATATCCATGATCACGATGTCAGGTAATAAAACTAGCCTAGTTTAGAAATTAATTTTATTATGCTTTTCTGTTAACTTATACAAAAACTGGCCAAGTGCGGGTTGGTGGATGACACATGACCTCGAAAGATTCTAGGTACATGTCGGTTTCCTCACAATGTTTTCCTTCACTGTTTTTTTTTGCCGCTAGCTTAAAAACGGTGAAGGAAAACATCGTGAGGAAACCGACATGTACCTAGAATCTTTCGAGATCCTAGATCGGCTTCAAATTACTTTTATAAATGAAGGACCTTCAAAAGCAAACATCTACCGAAAAAGAAGGGCCAGAGTCCCAGCACTGGGAACATTTAGTAGGGTGTTGATGAATAATGATTGATTGAATGTATTCTGCAGTGCATCACCTCATTACCTCACCTACACACATATACCTCATCTGCTTACGATTGGTGCAAAGAAACCGTGCGAAATACTTGATCTATTTACTTATTCTTTATCTAAGTTAGATTCAATATACGTTTTTTTTCTCACAAATACAGAGTTTTCTAATGTTTTTTTTATATTTTTTTATAATGTTTTTGGCAGAATAACAGAATTTAAACGGCTTATAAATCAAAATGTATGGAGTGTAGAAAAAAAGGTTGAAGCAAAAGTTGTCTATACTAATATCATAAAGAGGAAAGATTTGTTTGTTTGTTTATTTGTAATGAATAGGCTCCGAAACTACTGGACCGATTTCAAAAATTCTTTCACCTTTGGAAAGCTACATTATCCCCGAGTAACATAGGCTATATTATATTTCTTTTTAAATTAGAAATCCTTACGAAAACTCCAATAATGTAACATAAGGTGTAAAAAAAAGACCTGAAAATTCCTTACGTCGCGTGCGCTGCGAAAACTATTGATGATAGAACAAAATCATTTACTACGACTTTGCAGAACTCATCATTATCTACAAAAAGTGTCGCGAGTCAATGTAATAAAATAAAGTGCCGCGCGGCTCACTCGCGCGATCGGCTCCTACGCAGCGGTCGTGTGCGTGATCGTATGATTTTAGCTTGAAAAATTTTGAATTCGCTTTAAATTCGTTTCGTAGGTAAATAAGTATATGATAATAAATATTATATTTTAATGTAACTGTTCAAACTGCTTATAGTAGTATTTTCTGGGTATTAATTCCTGTTCAAAATTTAAGCAAAAATTTAGTAAAAGGTAGTTTTCTACGCCCATATTTTTAATTTTCTTTCAATAAGTACCTACTACTTACCTGATAATAAATATTATATTTTAATTATTCAAACAGCTTAGTACTTCATATAGTTCAATGAGCAAAAATTTAGTAAAAGCCTGTTTAATTATTTATTTCCTTCTATTTTTAATTTTATAATGCCCTAAAATGCCAAAAAGATCAAGATATCAACTTTCTAAACATAGTCATAGAATCCATACTAATATTATAAATGCGAAAGTAACTCTGTCTGTCTGTCTGTCTGTCTGTCTGTCTGTCCGTCTTTACCGCCTAAACCAACCAACAGATTTTGATGAAATTTTATACATAGATAGAATAGATCCGAGAAAGGACATAGGCTACTTTTTGTTCGAAAAAAAAAGGGTTGAAAGGGTTAAAATAAGGGATGAAAGTTTATATGGAAAACTTCGTCATTGTTGAAGAACTATGAAACTTTACGTCTAGATATTTAACACGAAACCATAAAATGTATGTTTTAGCAGTTTTGTAGTTTCAAATTGTACCTACGGGGGTGAAATTGGGGTTTTCTTTTTTATTATTTATGATTATTTATTCTTGGGTCAAATTTAGTAATTCAAATTTCACCCTCTTCCTGTCAACCGATTAATCTGAAATTTTGTATACACTTTGGATTTTGGTGACAATAGAATTATGTTTATTCATTATCATTATAAATTAAGATGGCTGCCGCCACAAAATGGCGGATAATTTATGTTTTATTAATCCCATCAATATGGGTATCAAATGAAAGGGCTCAACAAGCAGAATACAATATACTATAAAAATTGAAATCCAAGATGGCGGCCGCTACAAAATGGCGGATAACGTAGGTTTTATCAATCCCATCAACATGGGTATCAAATGAAAGGGCTCAACAAGCAGAATACAATATACTATAAAAAATTGAAATCCAAGATAGCGGCCGCTACACAATGGCGGATAACGTAGGTTTTATCAATCTCATCAATATGGGTATCAAATGAAAGTGCTCAACCAGTAGAATGCAATGTATTATCTAAAATTAAAATCCAAGATGGCGGCCTCTACACAATGGCGGATAACTTAGATTTTATGAACCCCATCAACATGGGTATCAAATAAAAGGGCTTGACAAGAAGAATACAGTGCACTATACAACCTCAATACTTAAGTTGGGCGCAGCCACTAAATGGCGTATCAGACTATCAGACAGAATTTTTGATAGTCGACGAGATTTCCATGGTGTCTTATCAAATGTTACGCATGATAGACGCTCGATTAAGGCAAATTAAGAACTGTAAAAATGAGTTTTTTGGAGGAGTAAACGTATTACTTTTCGGTAACCTTTTACAACTGCCTCCTATAAAATGATCAGGAACACCAGACCTGTTTTCAATTCTCATATGAAATTATATATATGAAAGTAACTCTCTCTGTCCGTTACCGTCTAACGCCTAAGCCACTTAAAGAGTTTGTTACAATTTGGTGCACAGATAGACTACCTAGACTTAGGAAAGGACAACGGCGACTTTTTATCACAGAAAAAGAGTTGAAAAGAGTGGAAATGAGGAGTAAAAGTGTGCATGGAAGGATCTTGGCACTCTTTGTATGCTATTTTTAACCGACTTCAAAAAAGGAGGAGGTTATCAATCCAGTTGTATTTCCAATTGTGAATCAATTTAGATGGTTATTTTTTGGTTGGTAGATTATAGTTCAGAGGTGGTCATATAAATTTTATCGAAATCAGTGCGGCGGTTTTTGAAATATGAACAACAAACTAAAATTTGCGTTCATGTAATCAGTCGATATATCTACTAATATCTACTAATAGACTCTGATAAAATTTGGTTGACCGTCCCAATATGATTTTAAATTAAAGTCTGTTTTTGATTAATATTTTGAGAACATAGTTTCTTTGTAATTTGTCGTGTAAATTGTACATTTATTAATAAATATAAAACTTTGACTTAGACCGATTTTGATTAGGAAACGTGAATTTGTATGGTAGTAGACATACGAGTAGGTACTGCCTCAATTACTTTAATAAATATGTGGCGCGGACGAAGTCGCGGGTAAAAGCTAGTAGAGAATAAACTGATCTTTGAAAATGAATGGATGCGTTCTATTGATTTACCTAATATTTCAAAAGTTATCGGCCGCGATAGGAAAACCGTTTCATTAAATGAGTCGTGAGTCGTAAATCGTAAACGGTACGTTTCACAAAAAAGTTTTTGACAACAATTAGTGTAAAAAGTTATTTTCAACAATACATATTTCTTTGATTAAGGGTTAAAATGTACGGCATTATTTTATCCTAATTTATTTACCTAAATACTATTTAAAGCAACAATAATATGTTAAAAATTGCTATATTTCATTAATCTATGATTATTGAAATAAATGAAAATTTGCATGTTTTGTATTTGTCTCTGTAATTTTTTTAGAACACGTTTTTTTATACGACATTATTTTTAACTGTACGTTTGATTGCTAGATAATGTTTTGGAACTGATGCCGTACTGTATCAAATCACCTCCCTGGATCACTGAAAAGAGGAGATTGAACCCTCGATATTTTTCTCTTGTCGCATTATTTTTGTACGGCGTTGCGGAATAATGGGTTAGACGCGCTATTGCAACTGTATGGAACCAATGCCGTACAGTATCAAATGACCAAATTTTCCCTGAAAATTACCGCAAAATCAAACACGTTTCTGATTTGGTGGCGCACTATTTTTTTACGGCACTACGCGTTTTCTCATAATTTTTCATGGATCTATTTGATTTTAAGAATGCCGTACAAAAACAAATGACCAAAATTTACCACTCTACTTGCGGTTTTGAATGCTCATCTGCACTCAGTTGGACAGCTTACAAGTGACGGCATAGTGCTGAATCTTACTATTTTATACCAATCTACATAGGTCTCCTGCTGGCTCATTTAACCCATAAATTTTGTTCACAGGCCTGCTGTCTAATAGGAACATTCTTATCCAAAAAAAAAAATCGTGGTTAAAATCGTGGGGCGTTGCCAGTTATTAATAAATATCATTTGTAGTAGTAGGGGACGAACCATACCTTTGCCAGTTATTCTGCCGCCAAGTAGTAGTGTGCAAACATTACTGTGTTCCAGTTTGAAGAGCAATGTTTTCAGAGAAATTACTGGGCTAAGAGATCAAACGCCTTATATCTCCTGGTGACGAGCGCAGCGCGGTGCTAGGCAATGATTTGGACTCTTCATGTTCCAATAGCTGCGTGTCAATGTGCTGCTCATGAGGCAGCCTGCAGTCCTGGCAGTCCGGCAGTCCTGCTCGTCTTGTCTCTCTGTTCTATAAAAAAAAAACGACTAATCTATACCCGCTTGATACACCGGCGTGTAATATAGTACCCAAAAACTTGATTGATGACGACAACAAACAAACTTATATTTGCGTTTTGGGTTTTTGGCGGGAAAAATTTTTTTGCGTGTTTTTATTTGGGAAGGTATACCGATAATTTTGTGTTTAATGGCGTCTACTTGAACCGGTCTTTATTTCAATATAACCCACATTAAAATTAAAGTTTATTTACATAGAAAAATCGTAAAATTAAATTTTTGGCGGGAAAATGGTCCCGAAGTATTGAAAAAAAGGAAAAAATTATAATTTGTGCAATTGAATACAGTTTTTTTGGTGTTTCCAGTTTGTTATTTCGTATGCAACACATTTAACCCATAAAACCACTGTCTCCCTTATAAATTATTAAAGTTATAGTTGTTAGACTACTTGAGAAATCGCAAAATTTTTTACTCAAGTGTCAAAAATGTTAGTTTACATTTTAAGTACATTAATTATAAATAAATGATACCGCTAGAAGCGTCTTGAAACGTTCTTGAGAGTAAATGGCTCAAACGGGTAAAAGTAAGGCGGCACTTCATATGCCGAAACATAAACACCGCACTTATGTAACCTGACACCCGTTTTCCCGCCAAATTTGTAAAACGCGAAAAACGGCCAGTGTATCAAGCGGATACTAATATTATAAAGCTAAAGAGTTTGTTTGTTTGTTTGAACGCTAGGATCGCAGGATATTTTTCTATTGGATAGTCCATTTATCGAGGAAGGCTATAGAATATAACGCTACTATTAATAGAAGCGGAGCATGAATCAAGAATTTAACAAAATCGGGAAAAAAATACTTTTTGAGAGTTTTCGTACGTAGTTGGTACGACCAATTTCCGACAGGTGGCGTAGCAGGTAGTTGAAGAGGTGTTTTGTTTGAAAGCGATATTCTCAGGAATGGCTGAACCGATTTCAGTCATTCTTACACCGTTGTATATGTACGGGATCCTGATGAGTGCTATATAATGTACCACGGACGAAGCCGGGGCGGACATCTAGTTATATATATAATATTTATTTCAAATTCAGTCATATTAAGAACCTCCTTTTGTGAAGTCTGTTAATACGAATATGCACGTTCATTTCAGAGTACTAGAAACACTCAATGATCGTGAGTTGATATCTGCGGGTGTGGACGGGTACCTCACGTTCTCGAGCTTTCCTCCCAAGTGGATAATGCGGATGCCACCCATGCTGCCAGCACCTAGGTCTAGTCTCTGCTCACAGAAGAAACTGCTACTACTGAGGTATGCTTCTTTTAAGCTACTTTTTTTTATGGTTCTGAACAAAAAAAGGACTTTAAATGTAAGCTTTTGATCTGTCTCTCTGTCTGTTATCTATCTTATGTCTATATCGATATAACTGCAATGTGTAAACAGATGAAATTTTTGTAGATAATGTTTCTACGCCAGATTTTTATTTATTTATTAAGCCATTTATTCCATAACCTTAATCAAATTTCATTTACAAAGTTTGTTAATCGCTGTTAGTATTTGTCTTAATCTTAGTTGTTAGTAATTGTGTTAGTTTGCAGTTGGGTTTTGGATATGGACCCCATTTTGGTAGACCTCGACTAGTAAGTGGTACATGCCTTGACAACATGTTGTGCAATATACGGGGATGTCAGAGCAGGGTGATTGAGCTTGCTTTGTCTGACCATACAGCACAATTACTCTCCTGCCCTATCAAGCCAACATCTTGTCTCAAATATTGGTACGTTGAAAAACGAGATTACTCACAGGAGAATATGGATAAATTTAAAGATTGTTTAAAATCATTGACATTTGGTGACATTTATCAGCAAAATGACCCAAATGAAGCTTTTAAAAAATTTCATGATTTATTTTTATTATTTTATAATTTGTGCTTTCCAATTTGTAATGTGAAAATGACATCCAGGAAACGACCCAGGTGGCTAACCACTGGTATCCGACTATGCTGCAAGCGAAAGAGATCTTTACTCTGGGCATACCGGAAAAATCGTAGCCAAGAAAACAAACGTAACTTCAAAGACCTGTCGCTGAGACTCAATAAAATCATTCATCTGACACAAAGATCTCAGAATGACAATTTTATCGGAAATGCTCCAAATAAAAACAAGGCAACATGGCAATTAATTAATGGTACTAAGAATATTCTACCAAGGGAATCTATACAACTAAAAGTCAATGGTGATTACAGAAAAGAACCACTTGACGTACCAGTACTTTCAATAGTTTTTTAGCAAACCAGGTACCAGAACGAACTGTAAAACCAAAACAATTTATGAAATCGAGATGTACTAAATCTCTGTTTATGACGCCAACGGTACCGCAAGATATTCATAGAATCATAATGAATCTTAAAAATACAAAAAGCACTGGACATGGCGGTATAACTACTACACAAGTAATTAAGCACGTTTCAAGTATTATTTCTCACGTACTTAGCCACATAGTCAATGAGAGTATATCACAAGGCGTTTTTCTGGAACAACTAAAAAAAAAACCAAAATTAAACCTCTTTTCAAAAAAAGTGACGAGCTTGATATGAGTTGTTGATAGCTTTAGTCCCTATTTTCTCTAAATTTTTTGAAAAGACCATTTATGAAAATATTTATACTTATTTTGAACAGAACAAATTATTCGCCTCCGAGCAATTAGGCTTTAGAAAGAAGAAAAGTATTAATTTGGCGATTTACGGTTTTATAAAAACTATTTTAACTAATTTAGATGCTAAATTGCCAGTATGCGCGCTTTATATGGACCTTACTAAAGCGTTTGATTTTGTCGATCACAATATATTATTAGATAAACTAGATGCGTACGGTATTAGAGGCAATGTGCATGACCTTATGAAATCTTATTGATCAAATCGTCAACAGAGCACACAAATTTGCAAAAATTGTTCAGATTCAAATCGAGTGATCACATATACATCGGAATACGAAAAAGTAAAATATGATGTTCCACAGGGCAGCGTGTTAGGCCCGTTACTGTTCTTAATTTACATTAATGATCTGCCAAAGGTAACGAAGCACCCGACTGTATTATTTGCGGATGATAGTACGGTACTATTCATTGGTACGAATATTGCATGCGTTGAAAATGAAATTAGGAAGGCTCTAGACAGTATCATAAATTGGTTGAAAATTAATAATTTAAAAATAAATCTCAGCAAAACAAAACTAATGACGTTTAGAAATAGAATTAACAAATTAAATAAACTTGACGTTACTTATTCTGGAAATAAAATCGAAACAATAGACGTAACGAAATTCCTAGGTTTACATCTTGACTATAACTTAAACTGGAAAAATCAGGTCGAAAGCGTATGTTCAAGGTTGAATCAGTATTCATACGCACTTCATATGTTGTCAAAGAGAGCAAATAAACCTACTTTATTAACAGCCTATAATGGCAATGTCGCGTCGCTGCTTCGATATGGTATTATATTATGGGTCATCACAAACATAAAATTAGAATTCCTGTGCATAGCACAACACTATTAGAAAACAGTGCACTTTGCATGGCTCCTATGATTTACAACCACTTACCAGAACATTTTTTGAATATAAAAGAAACGTACTTGTTTAAAAATAAATTAAAATGCCTTCTGACAGAGAAGGCATATTATACAGTTAATGAGTATCTGACTGATAAATTAGATTCAGATTTGGAAGCTTTTATTTATTTCGAGGATATTGGTATCTTAACTAGTTAAATGTATTAATCTAATGCTTTCATTATCATTACTCTGTTAGAAATACATAAACAATTTATGACTATGTGAATGAATAATAAGAAGAAATTTGCAGTCCTTGAATGGACAACTCTACGGAACCTAGTAACACTTACAGATTTTTGAGTTTTTTACTTTGGGCATTAGTACTAGGTATAATTGTTTTTCATTACTCAATTACTTTATTCGTTAGCTTCCATTATCATTGGATTGTTAAAAATGCCTAATTAGTTTTGTATAATTATGTAAAGTAGATAATAATAGAGTACAAGAACAAAATTAAAAATTTTGATTAACCCCTGACTACCTTAGATTTGTTATCTGTACAACATTCTACTAGTCAAACCCTTTCATTTGATACCCATATTAAGAGAATTGTGAAAAAAGAAATGTAATTCGCCATTTTATGGTAGCGGCCATCTTGGATTTGAAATTTGTCATAGTGCAAAGTATTCTACTAATCAAGCCCTATCGTTTGAAACCCATATTGAGGTAGTAGTGAAAAAAATTATATAATTCGCCATTTTGTGGTGGCGGCCATCTTGGATTTGAATTTTTTATAGCGTATAGTACTCTACTAGTCAAGCCCTTTCACTTGATACCCATATTGAGGTAGGTTGTGAAGAAATATTTTGTCCGCTATTTTGTGGAGGCGGCCATTTTGAATCGATATTAACAAAACATAGCTAAGAACACCCGTACGGATATTAAATTTCAAATAAAAAAAACCGCATTGAAATTGGACCACAGACAGACACACACACAGACAGACAGACAGACATCGACGTCAAACTTATAACGCCCCGTTTTTTGGTCGGGGGTTAAAAATTGGTAGTTCTTGAATAGGCAGCTCAGAGTGATAAATTGTAAAGTTTTTTTGTCAAATTGTCGTAGACAACCTAATATTTGCATGCTGTAAGGTTGATTATGGAGTTCTCAATGTAAACATTTAAGATCTTATTATAATTACCCATTTTCGCAAATAAAGAAATTTATTTATTTATTTGGGTAAAGGCCTCCTCCAACTTTTTCCATTCCTTTTTCACGTATCTCGACTTCTCTTTCGCATATTTTTTTGTAGAAGTCTGTTGCATGTTTGATTATATCTTGCCTTGATTTTGTTTCTTTTGATTGTTCTTGAAGTTTTTGTATCCATGTTTTGTGAAGGCTTAGATCCTTAAATGCTCTCTTTGTGCTCCTGCATTTGTTTAAGTTTCTTGTTATTAATTGCTGTCTGTGGACTTGATAATCTCCGTACTAATTACGTATTTCTTTCTTGTTAATATTCACAGTTGGAGGGTTGTGGTCTAATTTCCTACGATGACCAACCCTACGCCAGACTAACTAATAATAAAATAATTGAAAAATATGGCCCATCTCGAGCCAGCCAGCGAGCTCGAGGTGATGCGCCGCCGCCGTCAAACCGCGTGGTGGACCCGTAAGGGCACTGGCAGTGACGGGGTCGCTTGCTTCGTCGTCTCGTCGTTTGCTAGAATAGTTTGTAGTGCTAGGACTCTTTGGAGTACCAAACCTTTGCCAGTTATTTTACAGCCAAGCAGTAATGTGCAAACAGTACTGTGTTCCGGTTTGAAGGGCAATGTTTCCTGTGAAATTACAGAGCATAGAAATAAAACATCTTGGAGGTATATCTCTGGGTGTCGAGCGCAGTGCAGTGCTAGGTAATGATTTGGACTCTTAATATTCCAATAACTGCGTGTCACTGTGTTGTTATGTGGCAGGCATGTTGCTTACCATCAGGCACATGCCCTGCTCGTCTTGTCACTCTATACTAGGCATATAAAAAAAAGTTCGTCGCATTGTCATTACTAGAAAAACCCGTGGGAATTATGCTTGGTAGGGGCGATTCTCTAAGTGGTGTCAATCCCGACATACCTAGTCGTGTCCTCGCACGACGCGCATGAGTAATTCAGGTACGATGCGTTTTCGCGCTCGTTCTCCCCTTGCAAAAGACCGAAAGCGATCAGGACTTAAAGTCTCGAAAACCGACTACATAATACACTTGCGTATCTTATTTACCAACATAATAAAAACTTTCAAAGCATGCATTTATTCAACTTGCATACATTTATACACATTTATTATTTTCTTGATTCTAGGTACAGTAATCACTTAGAATTGTGGAAACTCGGCACTTTTAAGTCTCCAACTGATGAAGAATTAAGAAACAGCGGCCAAACTGACGAAGAAAATGGAAAGGACTTGGACAAAACTGCAAACGATTCAATAGAACGAGACACTACGGACGAAATGTACAAAAGGGATGCACAGTTACAAAGAAGAAACCTCCGTCTGAATGTGACGGAAAATCCTGTGAAATTAATTTCAGTACAGACAAAGAAAAAGAAGCAATTATTATGTTGCGAGCTGTCACCCACAGGAGAATATATTTTTTATTCTACGAACAGCGATTTGAGATTGCTAAAATTGGGTATAGTAAGTATCTAAACTTTACCGTGGAAGGTAAAAAAAGCGACGCAATGTCGGTTTGTACTCTTCTCCTGTCGTGGCCTCCATCCTTCAGATCCGAGGTCTTCCCATAAGTCAGCATAAGCAGCCTATTAAAAGTTCCCACTGCTGCGACTCGGGGCCTTCTCTCGCAAGAAGAGACTCACGGTTATAATCCAATACGTTGGCTATGTGAGAGTTGGTGGATTACATATGACCTCGAAAAATTAGCCTAGAGCAAGAAAGGTATATGTAGGATTTTTCACTATGTTTGCCTGCACCGTTTTTAAGCTACCGGCATAACGCATGATTTCATAAAGAGAGTGGTGCGTGTAGGATTTGAACTCGGAGCTCAGGCTCGAAATCTACTTATTGTCTGCCATATTGTCTGTTTAGCGTGCTAAGCCCAACATGCGATTTCTTTCCGAGCTCATTGAGGGTAACTAATTCATGGCTGTTGAGTCCATCCCCATGCTTCATCTATGCATGGGGAACCTAAGATGGAACTGCTACAGCTTTTCAACGTTTTCATGAATTAGCTCGAACTCATCTTTCAGATATCTAGTCATTAGCAGGCTGGACCAATCGATTAAATAACGTGCTAGTTTAATTATAATTAATAATAAAATAAATTTATTAAATATATTTTACTTATATTTAGCTTCTTTTCTATGTATAATAAGTATGTATTTAAAACTATAGGTATAAGTATTATATCAGCTATCTGGCCGCCATAGTACAAGCTATGCTTAGTTTGGGGTCAGATGGTGTTGTGTGTGAATTATCCACCAATATTTATTATTTATTTATTATTATTTAATTCTCTTTCCACAACGTTTAGGATTTATTATATTAAGTGGATTTTCGTTTCTAATCGTTTAATAGGCTGTCTGATACGGGTTGGACGGAATTTGAACACTTACATATTTTAAAAGCTTTTATTTAACTTGCAGTGTATGTATGTTTGTTTGGGTGGAATCGTGCTACACAATTTTGAAGATCTTCAACTGATTGTGCTGAAATTTTATATATTATGTTAACAGCCGGAAAATGAAACTGACGAGAATACAGAAAAAGAGAACGGCGATCAAGATGAGCAGAGCATATTCGTGTCGCGGCTGGAAGTGAGCGGTATCAAGGCGCCGTGTGACCGCGCCGCATTCACTGAGGACTCTCGGCTGCTGGTGGTACACGGAGTTAACGGCCTGACCGTGCTGCAAGTCGACCCTGACGTTGGCGCTACTGTAGTGCAAACTATCAACCCCGACAAAGGTAAGTATCACTAAGTCATGAAGGTATAAATAAATAAAATAAAACAGCCATTTATTTCTTACAGCTTATAAAACAAGAAGTTTCATTAGATTAAGTTAGTTTAGTTTATCTACATGTAAGTATTAGTTTTGTTAGTAATTAATTTAGTTTCCTAATTTTATTTGTTAGTTTTTCCTTAATCCTACTATTATTCTTCATTCTGTAAGAATTCCTCTGAAGGTGAAGGCCTCCTCCAAAGATAGCCATTCTTCTCTAGATTGGGCCACTTGAATCCAGTTGGGGCCAGCTCGTTTTTTGATGTCGTCTTCCCAACTAGCAACAGGTCTCCCTCTCTTTCTTCTTCCGTGTGGACTCGCCCATGTGGTCATCGTTTTCGTCCATCTCTTGTCACGTAGACGCGCCACATGTCCGGCCCACCTCCATTTTAGCGACTGAGCGTGTTCTAGTGCATCCTTAGCCTTGGCTATATTTCTAATTTTGGTGTGCCTTATTTTTTGGATCTTTCTAATATTCAGCATACTGCGTTCTATACCCCTCTGACATGTTATTATTTTATTCTTCGTTTTTTTGTTGAATTTCCATGTTTGGCAAGCATACGTGAGGCATGGTATGTAGGCATGAGTTTAGTACTCTAGTTTTAATTTTGATTGGCATGCTGCTTTTGAATATGTCTTTCAGTGCCCAGTATTTGTTCCAGGTAAGCTGTATCCTGCTTTCTAATTCGTTATTATTGTGGTGTAAGCTAATCTGTTTACCCAGATATATGTAATTTTCTGTATATTTTAAAGGCTCGCTACCGACGTATACTGTTTCCTTTTCGCTGTTGGTCATCAACATTGTTTTGGACAGGTTTATTTCTAAACCTACTAGTTTACTGGCATTATTAAGTGATTCCATCATATATTGGATTTCTTGTCGTGTTTCAGATAAAAGGAACAAGTCGTCTGCAAACCTTAGGTGGCTTAGGTAGGCATCTTTAATCTTAATACCCCGACCATTCCAATTGAGCTGACTAATAATTGATTCCAGTATTTCCAGAAACAGCAATGATGAAAGAGTGTCACCCTGTCTTACTCCTCTTTTTATCGGGAACCAAGGCCCAGCTGTCTCTAGTTTGATTCTGCTCTAGCTGTCATTGTAAATGCTCTTGATTACAGAGATGTATTCTGTTTCTACCCCTTGTGTAGGCTTTGCCATATATTTGTATGCGTTACGCAATCAAATGCCTTACTGTAATCAATGAATGCAATGTAGAGTGGTCTTATTTTCTCGCGATATTTCTCAAACAGAAGTTCCAATGTGTGTCTGTGGTCGATTGTAGAGTATCCCTTTCTAAACCCAGCTTGCTCGACAGGTTGACGCGCTTCTAGTGTCGAGTATATTATCTTACTTATCTTACTATCAAAGAGAAGAGCTTGTAGATGGTAGGTAGCAGGCTTATCGGCCAGTAGTTACCTATGTCATTCGGGTCACCTTTTTTGTAGATAAGGATAATGTCAGATTCTGACCACTGGGTGGGTGTTGCTCCAGTTTTAAGAATGAGATTAAACAGTTCAGTCAGGTGAGCTATAAGAGTTGGTGAATCGGTTTTAGTATCTCGTTTGTGATGCCATCAGAACCTGGACTTTTCTCTGGTTTAAGATTTTTTGTTGCTGTTAATACTTCGCTTATTTCAATCTGGTAAAAGTAAGTCATCAAGGTAACGGAAGTAAATTTTAGTTGTTATTTGTTTATATTTCAAAAACCACTAATACCGTACACCGATCTCGATAAAATTTATATGAGACCAGAGACCACCTTTGAACCTACCAAACAAAAAAAGTGTCATCAAAATCGATATACAATGGGCGGCGCTATCGCGTAACATACATATAAAAAACATACAATCGAATTGATAACTTCCTCCTTTTTTGAAATTGGTTAAAAAGCGCATTTAGGGGAGTTGCACTTTTTTTTCTTCTTTTCATGTCTGACTTACTACCTACACGTGATCTGATTCATTTCCTATTAATTATCGGTTTCTATTCGGTTGAGCTGTAGGTATATGGTGAGATATGTGACCTCAATTACACCAACGCTAATTTCTTGTGTTTCAGCAGGTTATGAGTAAAGTTTGTTTTCCAGTGTTCAAAGCGAAGACGCTACTGCACCTTGTGATATCGCAGCGGACTCCGTCCGGCGCGACGTACCTGGTCGCGGCCGACACTCGCAGCGGGCTCGCTATCTGGAAGTTAGCCGGGAAGAGGTTCGAGCATTACTCCACGCTGCCGACGTATCAGTGCGTGCCGTCCGCTCTCTCAGTGGACAGCAAGGCGGAGCTGCTCTACATTGTGTACGTCGATCAAACGGTATGTAAGCGTATCTTTAAGAGCTCATATAAAGTTTAATATTGTACAGTAGAATCTCCATTATCCGAAACGATAGGACTGAGACTGGTAGTGGGCTTGATTGATAGAGGGAAATTTTCAAAACGGTTAACATATTAACAGTCCCTTCATTGTATATTTATGCATGTATAATGTATGTAAGAAAAAATCGAAGTCGTCTGCAGAAATTAACTGATCTGAATCCAAAAGAGCACCATAAACACAAAATTGTATTTGTCAGACTTCAGAAAACAAATAACTCTTTCAAATGTAATGGTATTCGCTTCTGTAATGCAATCCCCGTACCTGTGGTTGAGCAACAAACAAGCAAACTTTCACTTTTATAGTATTAGTAAGACATCAGCTATCTGGCTTTCATAGCTTGTAAGCCAAGCTATGTTTGGGGCTAAATGGTGTTGTGAAGAAGTGTCGACCAATATTTATTTACATTGTCATAGTTTTCAAATAATTTCAGATAGTGGAGTACACGCTAAAATCTAGAACGTTCGCCGAATGGCCGGCTTCGGTGTTGCCAGAGTCGTGGCGCAAGCGTACAGCGCCCATACAGTCGGTGAGCGCGCACCCTGCGAGAAACGCGGTCGTACTGCAGGACCAGAACTCACTCTGGGTCGTCGAGAAGGTAAAACCTAACACCATCGTGTAACTTGTTAGCTCTAAGCTGATATTTAGGTAGTACAGTCGACTGATGGCCCACTTTAGTGCAGCCAGAGTCGAGGCACAAGCGTACTACATCCATACAGTCGCTCTGCGCGCACCCTGCTAGAATCGCGGTCGTGCTATAGGATCAGAACTCACTCTGGGTCGTCGAGAAGGTAAAACCTAACACCATCGTGTAACTTGTTAGCTCTAAGCTGGTATTTAGGTAGTACAGTCGACTGATGGCCCACTTTAGTGCAGCCAGAGTCGAGGCACAAGCGTACTACGTCCATACAGTCGCTCTGCGCGCACCCTGCTTGAATCGCGGTCGTGCTATAGGATCAGAACTCACTCTGGGTCGTCGAGAAGGTAAAACTTAACACCATTGTGTAACATGTTATCCCAAAGCTGATATTTAGTACAATATATTACATAATACTAATAATTAATAGCAGTAATGTTCTTGCCGTTTTCAGTGTACAAATATTTTGTTTAGAGTTTAGAGTACCTACAAGATGCAGGGCAAGTGCGTGTACACAATAAACAAAAAGGAATAGAACAGAAGAGAAATTGAGAGAAACAATTTATAAATTATAAGTCGAACACAAGTCATGTCATAGATACAGATAATATCAGAATATTAAATTTCATAATTTAATAATTTAAATTTACTTGTCAGTTGTTAATAAGTTTCTAAGTTAGTATAGGCAATTTATAATGGCTAGTCATCGAGATATACAAAATAGTAAAATACATCTAACATAATCTTGTAGCATGGGTGGCTACATTGTCTTGTGGAATACTTGGCTTACTATTGCTAATGCACAATTGATGATTAAACAGTAGACAAAGTATTTATACTTTTCAGGAATCATTAATAAATATATGATGTTTTGTCCATAGGAACTCGTTTCTGTGCAACCCAACAAAAAGAAAAACAACAATCAAAGTACTGACATGATGCTAAGTTTCAAAATATTGCCAATTAAGGTAAGCAAAATTATTTTGATATTTGTAAGCATTACATCGACAAACTAGAAAAAAAAAAAAAATTGGCAGCCATGAGAACTGCCGATAGAAGTGAAATTTGAAATTTGATAGCTTACTTTGGAAACTACGCGGGTGAAACCCGAGGGCGTGGCCATGAGTCTAGAAATACTGACGCATTTCTAGATAGCCAGTGGGAAATGTGTGACGCATTTCTAGATATCTGGCCGTGGGACCACGGCCCACGTTTCACCGATGATTTCTTATCATTCCCCAGCGTAACGCTAGAATTCAATTCACATCCCACGAAAAATCTGTCTGTGGCGCGGCAAAAATAGTTTATTAATTTTCACTTCAAAAAACTCATGAAATATGACTGCCAACGTCGTACTTTCGCATCCCTTTTTCTCGCAGGGAGAAAGTTAGGGCCATAACACACCACGCTGGCGTATTGTGGGTTGGCGGATGATGTATTACTTCGAAAGATTCTTATTTAGTAATTTACCAAGTGCAGATATACAAATATTGTTTTTAAACTTTCGCGATTTGATATTGCAGTACCTCGCCGGTTTCCACTGGCTGAACGCACAGCAAGCTGCCACGATAGAAGTGCTCCCAGCGAACATCCTCGCACAACTGCCGCCGGTCGTCGCGCACAAGAAACATTGACGCACTATCCCATAAACATCTAACATACATTTTACCTCAAAACATGTTTTGTTGCATTTTTTTTACCATTTCCATTTCACACAAGTTGACAAAGACTAATAAATAATTATTGATTTTCGGACCGACGCGACGATTCGGTTTCAATAAGTTAAGTTTAGTAAGTTGAATCAATAGTCTGCAGCAGTTTCGTATTTCGTCAGCTGTCAGGTCGGCTGGACCGACGTAATCGTATTGTGGAGTTGATATGTTTATCTCCCTAATAAAAAATATTAAATAAGAGACAAATTTCAAAACACAATTAATTTGTAACATGTACCTACAAAAAAGTTTCGAATGCGGTTTTGCCGAAATTTAAATAGACCCGAGAGATCGATTTTGGTTTCGATTCAAAGTCTTGGTTTGCTTTGTCGAAAATGAAATTATTTGACGTTGGTAATTCTAATTTAGTGATGTAAGGTCCTATAGCTGTAACTGTTGTATCAAAAAAGTTGTTAAATTACTTAATAAGGATAAATGATACGATTTTTTACTAAATGTAGTTTTATTTACAATTAAATATTAGTAAGAACCGTAATGAGGATAACCGTGACAGAATCCGTAATGAGGATATTCGCAAAAGAACGAAAGTGGCCGACATAGCTCAAAGAGTAAGCAAGCTGAAGTGGCAATGGGCAGGCCACATCGCTTGCAGAACTGACAACCGATGGGGAAGGTTCTCGAGTGGCGACCACGAACCGGAAGACGCAGTGTTGGACGGCCTCCCACTAGATGGACAGATGACCTCATAAAGGTCGCTGGAAACCTCTGGTTGCAGGTTGCGCAGGACCGTTCGTTGTGGAAATCTAGGGGGGAGGCATATGTTCAGCAGTGGACGTCTTGCGGCTGATGATGATGATGATGATGAAGAACCGTAATATGAAAGATGTACCTATATGCAGAATATCTTAGTAGATCTATGAAACGTAGCTTTTCGTGGCGATGAAGATTAATAGTAGGTATTTACATCGCGGAGAATTTAAGAAAAATAATTATGTACGGTGTCACGAAGTTTTGACGTATAATTTCTCATGTATTTACTAGCGTTACGCAGCGATAAGTTATTGCTGCGTAATACAATAAATCGAATTAAAAATACTTTACTACGTAGCCCACAATTTTACCCGCGTAGTTGCTGTTCTAGTTGTTTTCCCACGTAAAAAAAAAAAGTATGTATTATATATAAGATATTTTGCAATTTCTTAGATTTTTCATTTATCGTACAGGAATTTTTAGGGTCGTGTCCCCTGTGACCCCTTCGGACCTCGCATGGCGATAACGTAGATGTTACGTTTTCTTACTTGTCGGGTATGTTTTTGAGCACCACGTTGAACATAAAAAATGTGTTGATGAAAATATAGGCCCATTGATTACGTGGAGTGATTGAATGTACATATTGTACATCTGTGGTGGTTGTGCACGAGATAAAACCTCAAGTTTCAATTATAAAAGTCGTGCGATATTGTCGAACGGCGTGACGGAGAGTTGTAGCGGCTGCGACCACATCTCTTCTGTGATATCAGACCGCGACGGAGGCAGCTTGAACGATATCGGGTCGCCGTCCACACTTCTGCAATGATACAAACAGGTTTTTTTTTTAAATAAAGAGTGACGAGACGAGCAGGACTCGTGCCTGGTGGTAAGCAACATGCCACTAAACAGCATAGTGACACGCAGCTATTGGAACATGAAGAGTACAAATCATTAACTAGCACTGCACTGCGCTCATCACCAAGAAATCAAAGATATTACTGGATCGTTGATTCGTGCTAGTGAATTCAATGAATGACGACAGCTATTTTGTAAAGGTTACATAAATAGTGAAAGAGTTTACATATTTACTTACATTGACGTCTAAGTTAATGGACTATTCATATTCATATTCATTTATTCATAAATATCATTTACATGTCAAACATTTCATACAAGTTATAGATCTACACATTGCAACTAAGTATACTAATACTTATATACATAGTCAAATAGTACAAAATAATTTTCAATTACATTATTAACAAACTGAATTTTATCCAAATAGTCATTAATTACTCGTAATAATAGTTTTTAATGTCAAATGTTTAATTAAATAAAAGCAAATTAAATAATCAACATAAAAATAATCAAATCAATAATAAAAATCAAATACTCATACACTAAACTTATTGTACAACAGTACATTCTTTATAATTATAAAATTCTGTCAAACTATAGAACGTCCGATCGACCAGCCAACGCCTTAGGCGAGACTTGAAACAAGGTAGACTCGGTGCAGTGGGACACAATTTGGTAACTTATTATATACTGTCGGTCCCATTACATGTGTTAGTTTGTCGGACTTTGCCAAGGCCCTAGGAATTTCTTTGAGCTGCCCTGCACGTCGTGTGCGGCGTGTATGGAGGTCACCATGAACCGAGTACAACTGTAAATTGTTCCTCACATACATCGCGACCTGAAAAATAACAATGCAGGGCAGCGTCATAATTCCCAGTTTTTGAAAGTGAGGTGCTGCCGATTTGTCGCTACTTATTCCCGCCACTGCTCGCACGGCCCTTTTCTGCATACGGAATGCGCGCTCCCAGTCCGCGGCGCTCCCGTACAGCTCGGCGCCGTACTGCAGCAGCGAGTGCACCGTCGCGAAGTAGCACGCGCGCGCCGCGCTCGCCGGCACCACCCGCGCCACGCGCCGGAGCGCGTAACACGCACTAGCTATTTTACCACATAGTTTATTTATGTGATATTCCCAAGTCAGAACAGAGTCGATTTCGAACCCAAGAAAATTCATGACATTGGTTTGTTCGATTTCAACACTATCTACAAACACTTGCAATCGTCTGTACTTCCTACCAGATATACCTATTAAAATGCGAATAATGTGCCTTCTTAAGGTTCAGCGCGAGACCATTGCACCAGAACCAGCAGTGCAATTGTGAGCCCGTGACATTCAGCAGCGCCTCCAGTTCGTCCAGTGTAGGAGCGGTGACTATGGCGGCCACGTCGTCGGCGTACATTAGTATTTCCGCCGATGTAATCGCATCCGGAAGATCATTCAGGAGCAGCGAGAATAAAATATTCGAGACGGAGGATCCCTGCGCTACGCCCATGGAGGAACGTAACGGTTCCGATCTAACTCTGCCTCCATCTCCTACTACTACCTGAGATCTGTCTCGCAGTATGCTGGTGGCCAGCGCTAACGCCTTGTCCCCCAGACCATAGTACTCCAGCTTAGCGGAGAGTACGTCGTGGTCGGCGACGTCGAACGCTTTTGAGAGGTCACAGCAATTCGCGACGTGCTGCTTCCCCTCGCGCGCGCCGACGATGCGCCGCACCAGGTCTCGCGTCAGGGTGGTGGTGGACCGGCCCGCGCGGTACGCGTGCTGCCGGTCGGAGAGCTGCTGAGTCTCGGAGAGGAACGAGGTCAGGCGCAAGCTGAGACCGTTTTCGAAAATCTTAGCGACAGCCGGGATTATCGACACAGGCCTGTAGCAGTCCATATCCTCTTTTCTCCCTTTTCCTTTGAATATTGGTGAAATTTTAGCAGACTTTAACGCTTCAGGAAAGGTTCCCTCTTGTATACACATATTAAACAAATCCGACAATACTGGAGCGATCGCGTCCGCTGCAGCCCTGAACAACTTCATGCTAAGACCATAAATGTCCTGGGAGGCTTTAGGAGGAATCCGTGAGGTGATTAGTCGATGCACTTCATCAGCAGTAACGGTCGGATCGCTCAGGAGCGATCGGCGGGTGCTCGTGCCGCGCAGAGCTTAGCGAGGGCCCGCGCGACGTCCGCCCGAGGTGCCGAGGCCGCGGCGGCCGCTTGTAAGAAAACAAATTAAGAGCATCGACCGACGCCTTTTTTGTTGGAAAGATAGAACCGTCATTGTTCTTTATAATGTCTGTAAAGTCCACATTCCTTGTAATTTTTTTCCCTCGCTCCAAATTCACCACATTCCACATAGACCTACATGAATTCCCACTTCTATTAATTTTATTAGTGTAGTAATTAGATTTCGAACATGTCAACAACTTATCATATTTATTTTTTAGGTCAATTACCATACCATTAATAACGTCACTATTCGGATTGCATTTATTGCACTATGTAGGTACATATGTACCAACGTATATTACATTCTCTTTGATATGGACTTACCTACATTATATGTACCATTAACTAAGTCCATTAACTTAGACATGGGAGTTATTACGTGAATCCAGCCTGTATGTCAGTTTCCTCTTTTTCATATTTTGAAGAAAATCTTATTTGAGGAGACCGCATTGAAAAACGTATCGTAGGACACCCTGAAACTCGATGGAGTAACGATCTAAATTATGACAGCAGAAAGCAATGAAGAAAAGGCGTGGATAGGGCTGAGTATCCCATGATACTCAGCCCTATCCGCGCCTTTTCTTAGAATAATTACTATTTATTATGTAAATAAATATTTCTAATTTCGCTGTTGCTTTGGTTTGGTTTGTATGTTGCTTCTTTAGTATTATAGTGACTAGGTATTTAAAGCTGATCATGATACGAGTAGATCGCAAAGTAAGAGATAGGCTTACTTATACCCAGCGATAGCAAAGATAAGGTTAAGGATGACGATTATTATAGGTCTAGATCACCGATCTATACGTAGAAAAAGGCTTAAGAGAAATAATTAACTAATTTTGGAGGTTAGAGACAGGTAGGTAAGACCTGAAGTACCTAAATTTGTTTTTAAAGAAAGCTGATTATCATATTAAAATTTCTTGATACATTGATCAATGATGTGCTTACCCCAAGAAGACTATAGTTTGCTTGTAGGGGTCGTATATCTGTCCGGGCTTCAGTGGCGGACGCGCGGGGTAATCACGGGCGGTCTTCACCAGCCGCCCATAGCGTTCCAAGGGGCACGTGGCGCGCCGACCGACTATAGCTGCAAATTTTCATTATACCTTGATTGACTAACTTGTCTGTAGAAACAGCTTTTCGCTGTATTTTGAGGAAAACGGTCTATTTGCTATCAACTAGCATGGCAAACGCTTCGGATTCGTTCTTCTTAATCGGACACTAGTAGACAGGTTGGCAAGATGGCGGTACAAGAAGGTTCTTCTTCTCCGTCATCAGACTTTTCGGCGGTAATTACCGATTATGAAATGGTTCTACTTGATCAGTTCCTCGAATTTCGAGAACACACTGATATGGAAGACTGAGGCTGTTTTTATGAAGCTGACGTGCCAGGCTAGGGCGTTCCTAAGGGGGGACTCACAGGGGACATGAGCATTCTCTCCACCGAACGTTATTACTACGCAAGAACAGTTCGGTAAAAAAAATCTAATTTTATTGGCGTAGTAGATTTCTATGTTAAGCAATTATATGCATTGCGAATGCCTGGTGATACGGTTGGTGTTGTGTTTTGTGGTGGTAACCTTGCGATTTTTGAAGACCAAATGAGGGTAGATCGAGATCACTTCATTACGCAATGAGACGACCTCTAATTTCTTCAGTCTCCGCGTGTACACGGCGTGGTATTTGTATTGTATTTGTAACAATTCGGAAACGTAGAGATAATTAAATAATAATTTAGATCATGATAACCTAAGTCCTGTAAAATGTAAACAATACCTATGCGTTCAAATCGCAAAAGCTGTGTGATAGTCTCTTATAAATCTATGAACGTCGGCTTGAAGCACGAAATAGTTTTACGTTTTGTCTGAGCGTGAATTAATTAGTCGATAGTGTTCTTAGCTATGTTTCAGCTTTAAATCGGTTCAACCGTTCAGCTTTTGTTAGCTGCTGCAATAATAATTTTAGTCTCATAACGGGCTCTACTTGCAAAATTAGGTACTTGTGGACTTAAAGTTTGGAATAAATGCGTTGCGAGTACTTTAAAATAATTGTTTAAATGATACTTGTCGTGTTTGTTTAAAAAAAAACTTAGCTTACCAGAAGAGGTTCGAGGCAAAGGTTTTGGCGAGGGGTCCACAACTACTGGATACTTCTGCGGTTCGAGCGTGCAGCTCACCGAACGAACGGCGTTGCGGTATTCTTCTAACGACAGCCCTGAGAACAAATGTCCTGGTATGACCTCTGTGTTACTAATCTGTCTTCTAAAGTCCAGAACTAAACCAATGAAACATATTTTGTTTACGTATGACACACAATCACTAACCACACAGTCATAACAGTACCAAATGAAGCTTGGTTTCTTGTCTCCAAGAAATAGAAATCGACACTGGAATTGTAACTACATAAAGCCTAATTATTAGCCCGTGAACTATCCACTAAGGAAAGACCTGCCATTCAGCCCGATCCTCAGTATTTCGCTTTCAATTGCCGATGGTTGTCCTACCTATGTCGTCACGGAATAACAATTTCAAAAAATGATGCTCTAAAAGTTCTGCTTTAATGCTATATATATTTTTAACTATATCACTCATACAATATGAACAAATCCACTTCGAATAAGTACTATACAAAATTTCGAAATTACTTTGTATAAAGATATGGTTCCACCTACATCGTTATTTAGAGATAAGACTTGAACACGAACAAATCGAGACTGTCCTTTGATTTGATTATTATATCCTACCTATTTTTTGTGCCTCTTCTTCTTGTATTTCACGCGTATGGCTTAAAAACGACCACCTTTCAGGCCACTGAAGAGCTGCAGTTTTGTTTTTTTTATTCACCGATTCTCTGAAAAAAATCAGATGTAGGCACAATTACAATATTAAGATTTTTAGGTGAAATCCAAAAATCAAATCAAATCAGAATGAAATTATAATCTTGGCGCCATGTTAATAAACTGTTATGCAAAAATCTTTTGGTAAACCTTTTTTCCATTCATTTTCCATGAAAGCAAACAAAAAGATCCAACAGTTATTTTTTTTAAATAGCGTAAACATGCGTGCAAATACTATTGCAAATATTTTGGGCAAAGAAGTTGATTTTGGGTATATCTATGTTAACGGTTATGGTTAACTAAGTTATATAATATTTCTATACAAAACAACGAAGTATTTACAAGATGCCTTGCGCTTTCACCGGATCTGTGGAGGGTTCACGACGGCCTCCGATGGTTGCTGGCGGAGCCTGCTGCTGAGTCTCCATGTCCTCGTGATTACTTTCTTAAACCTGTCACTAGGATTGTTTATACTTGTTTTGGCTGTAGCTTGTATTTTTCAGCAACAGCGTGTTAACGCCGAGACAACAGGATTGAGTACCTAATCGATCAAGCGAGGCTAGGAGACCACTCTTTCCGTCGCTAGGCTTGCTGTTCATAAACAGATCGATCAAAAATCATGACAGACTCTTTTAGAATTATGCAAAAAACCCTCTCAGTCTAACTTATTCGATTTAATTTTTAGGTAAGTACGTTAAGTTTGACGAAACAAAGCAATTCCTGTTAGACAAAAGTATGCCTACACCTACTTTCTCAATACCTTTTATCTAGTTCATTGCTTTCGTAAATTATAGTTATTTATGTATCATACTTAGATAACCGTCGAACAAGTAAAATTGAAGTGCGATCATATCTTAATATAAAAATCCAGTGTTATCTTTGTTCCCAGTAGACTCTTCACTTAGTCAACCGATATTCACAAAAGTTGGCATTTAATTTCGCATTTAGTCCAACTTGAGAGATATAATATTTTCTTATTTCGATTAAGAATCTTTGTGTTACAATATCCGAACACAGCTGGTAGGGCGCAAGTGTCGATATACAACGTGCTGGATTTACCCCAACAATATTTTAACAGTCCATTCTAACACTGATTCAGACTTCATCACCCAAGGTTACTTGTTAATGTAGCTCACTAAATTTCCTCACAGACTTGGGACCTTCTCGCGCAAGGAGAGAGTTAAGTCCATACTCCACCACGCTGGCCCAATGCAGACTGATGGATGACGCATGATCTCAAAACGTTCTTGGAATATGCCGGTTTCCTTATAATGTTTTCATTCACAATTTTTAAATCAGGATTTGAACCAGGAGCTCAGGATCGGAAGTCACCGTTCTTCCGACTAGACCAGCCGTAACTTAAGATGTTTGTTTAGTTAAAGTTTATTAATTGGTTAGTAGAACTTTGTAGACATAAACATAAGAAAATAATTGTATATTTATTCAAAGGCTGAAACAAAGCAAGTAAGTAGCACAGAATAGGCACAGCCAAGCCGTCAATTACAAATTCAAAGTTTGCTCCGCGCCTGCCGGTTCTCAGACAGTACGCAATAGAGACGTCTAGACCAGTGCCTATAAAGTTTCTCAGGCATATTACTTTTATTTTAGTATTTATTTTACGTGCAGAAAAGCTTATTTAACCCAGCCAGAGAAGGATGACCTAGTCTCGAGATTTATATATCTAGTGACGGAGATACCGATCCTATATTACGGTGCTTTAGATTGTACATATTCATTTTAAGATATTGTTTTGATCTAATACCTATCTATTTTTTTGTAGTGGTTCTTTCTGTTGTGCCTTTGCTGAGTTCGTCTAGGGAAGTTCTTCATCCTTACCTACCAGTTATTCTGCTGCCAAGCAGTATTGTGAAATACCTAAGGCAGTAATGTCACAGCACGTTTCCAGAGAAATTACAAGACAAATATAAGTATAATAGTAAATCCTACTTAGATAAAATATATTTAGGGGAACGTGAGTTAGACTCTTCATGTTCAAAAAAGTACGTGGCACTGTGCAAGTTGCCGGTGTGTTACTTCACAAAACATCTGCGGCAGTTAGTAGCAAAAGTGCCCTAGTACTGAAAGTCCGAGGTTCGAGCGTTGGAATGAGGAAACTTAGGTACTCGGAGTATAGGGGCTTATTGCTTGATTTGTATTTCGTAACTTCTTCAGTATTAAAAATTCTGAAAATCTAGGAGGAGATACCTATAAGTATCTCACAATACAGAGGCAACTTTGTGAATTCTGAGATGAGTATTAAAACGTTATTACTTTACTATTTTATAAATATATTGCTAACGTATTCATTACACCGATAAAATTATTTCATGCTATAAAATTTGTATGCATTACGTACTTACTGTTATGCCCGTACCCTGACCAAATGACTTGGAGTATTTCTTCCTTCTTCGCCAGCGCAAGAGTGAGAAAGAGAAAAACAATAGCATTTGTTACTTACTGTTCTACGCTCAGATATTTTAGTCTTTTGAAAAAAATATTTCTACCATAATGTTCGTGGTTAACCTGCCTATCCTTTGGTGTAGGTAAGTAGGTACACAAACCGAATAAAAACTGTTTTTCTAGTAGATTTGTGTATGAATACTTTTTTAATATTTTTTTAAAATTTATATTGTGGTTTCATTGTGAGATTAATAATTAAATATTATATACCCAATACATAAAATAAAAACCGGTCATGTGCCAGTGGGACTCGCGCACGCAGGGTTCTGTACCATTATCTGTAACCTACTCTTGCAACTTACAGACACTTTATTTAACTATCAACTTTAAACCGGCCATATCTACTTTAAAAAAAAAAAACAAGTTTGTTGTATGGGAATATAAAATTAATAAATATTTATTTAATTTTTAGTGTTTGTTGTTAAAGCGGTAGATAGTAGAAATACATCATTTGTGAAAATTTCAAGTGTCTATCACCGTTCTTGCGATACAGCCTGGTGATAGACGGACGGACGGACGGACGCACGGACAGCGAAGTCTCAGTAATAGGATCCGGTTTTTACCCTTTGGGTAACACCTAAAAACTACTATTTTGTAGCCAACGTTTTGCAGAAATGTAATGTTTTTTTAATTAGTTGATATTTATTTATTTTGGCTAAAGAGTAGATAAAATCAATCAATATTTTACGTCGTCTTTTGTGTCAAAATTTCTAGATACCTAGTTACGCTCCGTACGCTTGTGCCTTCTATCCAATTCACCCATACCACTGAGAAAAAGGTTATCAATTCAATAAATCGATAAAAACATTAAATAATTTACAATTATTATTTTCCAATTGTATCTGTGTGTTGGGCAAGGTTAAACCGGCGTTATTTGCGTGCGAGTTTGCAGGACGGGCGCAGCGGAGGGCGACGGAAGGGCAGACGGTTTGCACCCACAGGGTACGTCTGGAATTAAACAGTAGCGTACCAACGACGTATCGACGCACAGTAGGTATTGAGGTGTGTGTAGACACACACACCTCAATACCTACTGTGCAAAAGCAATAACTAATTTTGTCTAGGCCATATTTTTCTTAGATTACGTCGTGATTTCAACAGTAGCGCCACTTGACGACTACCGTCATACAAATGCCGCTACGATGGTTTTAATACTAGTTTTTATAGATTCGTTTTATAATACCTAGTGTTACATGAAGTTAAATGGTTTTATAACTGTCTGCGGCATCATAGCTTCTAAACGAATGTCCCGATCTTGATGCAGTTGTTTTGTGTGAAAACTGACAAGATCGGTATCAACTATCATTTGTGTTGGTGCTAAAATAGGCTTTGGTTTACTAAACAGCTGTTCCGCAATTCGGTAGACAGTTGAGGCAACTTGAGGGCCAGTACCAGTATGAAACCTTTGAAAAAAACTAGTGTGTTGCCATATGTTGAGCAATAAAGCTCTTAGCTTTAAATATTTTATATCTTTCCTTTGACATCCATGGGGTCTTGTAGTCAAAATGTTTACTCTACCAATTGAGACTTCGCACATTATGTTGAAAATTAGTTTGAATTGAATGTATGTAATTTAAAACAACATGCAATAAACTTATATTATAATTATTTATCATACCAATATTATAAAGCCTAAAATTGTATCACGTAGGTTCTTATAAACGTTTAAAAAATACGCTTAGGTAACACATATTGTTATACAATAATACAATACTGCAGACAGGTGGAGCCACGATGTGCGAAAGGTTGGCGGTCGAAAGTGGACGCGCAATGCAGAAGACCACACCTTATGGGGTTTATTAGAGGCCTACGTCCAGCAGTGGACGAATACTAAATAGGCTGATGATGATTGATGTTACGTCTTATCGCATCGTTAATTCACAAATAAATAACTTGGCACCCAAAATAGCATATCTTTTTTTAAAACCGGAGGTCCATATCAAAGTCTGTCATAATTCCGGACAGTTTTCATCCTGCCAGACGGACGCTGACGCACTAAGGGCGCCGGAAGGACAGACAGTCTGCACTCCGCCTGTCTAGCATTTTGTAGGACGTAGGTAACGCTGTGCGTGGGCAGGTTCCACACGAAACACTCAGACAATACTTCAGATAAGTAGTTAAACTTCTCAGCTTTAAGTTGTTCGGTAACTTTTTTCATTTTGAGAAAAATTATTTTATAAATAAAGCAATTAGAACCGTTGAAACTAAGCTCATCGATACCTCATCATGGGCTGAACGTGATGTCTTTGCAAAGTTATTCGATCGTGTGTTCGAATGAGGACCAAGTTTCATCATATAACTTTTAGTGAGCCAACTAAATACTTTTTTTTTAGAATTGTTTATTTATTTCTTTAGAAATACAAGAAGAATTTAATAAAATATTTAAAATAAAATATATACATACGATTAAAAAGTATCAATTATATATTTATTTACAAAATGTACATGAAATTAGTCTAGAAGACCGGTGCCAGCAGGAATCGTGCCCAAAATGCTAGCCCCATGGCCACGTTGCATGGCGATACTTATGAGCTAAATACTTATACATATTTATATAATTTAATATTCATAGTAGGTATTTTATAAATGTCTCAAAATAATAATGTTGTTTTACATAGAATATCTAACTAAATAATTGGGGTCAAATCTCTATGAAATTAGTTTTAGCATAATGTAATGTTACACCTATTTGGAAAATAAAATTGCAGTCATAGGAACTGCTCATAGACGCAAAAACTTATAACTCAGAATTTTATAGCTTACTTTGAAAACTACGCGGGTGAAACCGGAAGGCATCGCCATGAGCGTGGCCATTACATAGTTATTCTTATCATTCATCTGGGCACATCATTTCTTATCATTCCCGAGCGTGACGCTAGAATTAAATTCACAGCCCACGAAAAATCTGCATATAGCGCGCCAAAAGAAGTTTTCACTTCAAAAAAACATACTGGTCGAATTGATAACCTCCTCCTTTTTGCAAGTCGGTTAAAAAGTACATACTTACTTGAAGTTAGGTAAAAGTACAATTTGATACATTTAAATAAATAAAAAATAGCGGATGCTGATAAACATGTACATAAATAAATATTTCAGGTAAGTATGTCAATGTAACAAAGAACAAAATTAAAATAATTCAACTACCAATGAAGCGAAAAATACTTGATTCCATGATGATGTTTCTAGAGAAATTACAAGGCTTAGAGTTATAACATCTTAGACCTCTGGGTGCCGAGCGCAGTGCAGTGCAATAGCTTTTCCAATAGCTAGCTTTTTATTATTTTTTTATTTTCTAATAGCTATAGCTTAGTGTTCCAATAGCTGCGTGTCACTGTGCTGTAATGTGGCAGGCATGTTGCTTACCATCAGGCACATGTCCTACTCGACTCGTCACTCTTTTGTTTTTGTTACTTAAAAACAAAAATATTTTGAAGTAAGTATATTGCATAGTTAATGTATCTACGTAGTATATTTGTACAAAAACTTTAATGAAATAGAAAGTCACATAAATACGTAGGCAGGTAGCTAATATAACATTTATCTAGGTTTTGCGTACTTTATAGCCCATAACGGCAACGTAATAACTTTCATAGTCCAGGATTAGGAGGTACGTAAATACCTACGTGCGGTCATAACGACATACGTAATTACAGGATAAAGAGCATGAACGCGTTAAACGTCTTCATTAAGAACACCTGTTAATTTTGTGTCTAGGTTTTATAGTGGTACGTAACAGTAGTCTGTTGTTCATATGTTGTATTAAAGGACGGCCGGGGCTTTACCTATAGTCCATTCCATTGACTCTCAGTGACTTGGCTTCTTCTATGTAACCGCGGTTCATTGAAGACCGCATAGTCGCTTAAACGTTTCCTAAATTAACAAATTATCAAAATTGTGAAGTTATGATGTAATAGAGTAGCAAACGCAATTATACGTGTAACATCAAATTTGTTACACTATTACTAATGATATAACTGTGATAATGCTTACTTGTTCCACTTTTATATTGCAGCGAGAAGATTGAATGAGTATTTTTTTTTGTTAGCTACTACCTAGGTATTTGTTTTAAATATTTTTATACATAGGTAGGTAAAACACACGAATGGCCGAGTGGCAACGAAAGATTTTGTTGCCTTTTTAACCGAAAAAGGAAGAGGTTCTCGATTAGGTTGTATGTTTTTTGTTTTAAGCATGTACGAATAGGTATGTTACGGGATAGCTTCGCCAATTATTGTGAATTGTGAAACGATTTTGATAGTTTTTGTCGCTTTTTTTGTTTGATAAATCATAGTTCAGAGTTGGTTCCATACCTATAAATTACAGGTACCAAAATTGGTGCATATTTCAAACACAACAACTCATTTCAAACAGAACAAATCACTAAAATTTACTTTCGTTTATCTAGACGACTTATTGGTAGAAATGTGGTCTTATGAAATGTGGTTGAGTTCTGAATTTAATTTTAAATTTAAGTCGGGTTTTTTTTTTTTTTTCAGAGAAAATAAATTATTTCTCATTGATGTAAAACCACCATCTCGTGAAACTTAAATTGCAGGTAGTCAAAGTCAATAAATACATCAATATACATATCAACTTAAAATTACAGCACTAATCGTTCTCGTACTAATATGATTGACCTTCGAAACGAATGTTGGCAGTAGGTAATGTCTATGATATGCCTACACGAGTAGTTTTAGTGCTTTAGCACTTCACTTGTGTTAAACGAAGTCTAGACGCTATTAATAACGCGTGTTAGACCTGTGCGTAGACGCCTTTCAGATTATGTAGTACCTACTCGTATATACGCGTAGACAATTGTTATTTTTCAATGTCTTTCAAGACGTAAGAGTAGAATAAGATTTTTTTTATTGCCATACTGTGTTCACAAAGATCTTAAAGCAGTGTGCCCAATTACGGACATGCAATATGTGTCACATAGTAACATAGTACTTAAAGTAATAATTTACGTCAAACACTTAGTTAAACAAAAATAATATTATTTCTGAGTAAGTTATGCTTAACTACAAATTACACGTTAAAATCTAACGTTATTATAACTTGTGCTATCAATAGAAAATTAAGCTTCAAGTAGGTATAACAATATAAAATATTTGTTAAATGTTTAAATGAAACTATAACTTGGGTCCAATAAAATTTACTTTTGTTGAATTCTCCCCTTCGCCTTCCGGCTTCGCCCGTGGTACATATATAGCACTCATCGGGATCCCATACATATCCAACGGTGAAAGAATGACTGAAATCGGTTAAGTCATTCCTGAGAATATCGCTTTCAAACAAAAAACCGCTTCAGCTACCTGCTACGCCATCTGTCGGAAATTGGTCGTACCATCTCAGATTTTGATAAAAAATTGATTAGAAATGGTTTATATTCAAGAGTTATGTAATCTGTGATATTCAATGACGCTGACGCAATCTTAGACACATGCTGTCATGTGTCATGTCAAACCATGAAACGTACGAAATCTCTCAATATTTTTTTCCTGATTTTGTCACATTCTTGATTCAGGCTCCGCTTCTATTAATGGTAACGTTATGTTCTACAGCCTATAGCCTTCCTCGATAAATGGACTATCAAATAGAAAAATAATCTTTCAATTCGGACCAGTACTTGCCGAGATTCTAGCGTTCAAACAAACAAACTCTTCAGCTTTATATTGTTAGTATAGATTAATCATACATTCTACTATTGGAATCGTAGTCGAGGCTCGTAATAGAAAGCTTAACCAATTATGGTTCAATACTCTGGCAAATTGCGTGTTAGCACATTGCACATTGGGTTCAATAATAGTCAAAATTAAAAAATATGTTATTTATTTATTGAGGTACAACAGGCAAAAAGTTAGAGGCACCGTAGAGCTCAAACGGTTGGGCCGATTTCGATGCGGTTTTTTTTATTTGAAAGTTAGTATCCGTGCGGGTGTTCTTAGCTATGTCTGGTTAATATCGATTCAAAATGGCCGCCTCCACAAAATGGCGGACAAAATATTTCTCCTACCTCAATATGGGTATCAAATGAAAGGGCTTGACTATCAGAGTACTATACGCTATAACAAATTTGAAATCCAAGATGGCCGCCACCACAAAATGGCGAATTAAATAATTTTTTTCACTACTACCGCAATATGGGTATCAAACGAAAGGGCTTGACTAGTAGAATACTTTGCACTATGACAAATTTCAAATCCAAGATGGCCGCTACCACAAAATGGCAAATTACATTTCTTTTTTTCACAACTTCCTTAAATGGGTATCAAATGAAAGGGCTTGACTAGTAGAATGTTGTACAGATAACAAGTCTAAGGTAGTCGGGGGTTAATCAAAATTTTTAATTTTGTTCTTGTTTAACTTAATGCCCAATAAATGCCACACACTAATTATGTACGATGAACGTTTTACTGTAGATAATGGATGTGACATGCATTATATACTTGTTTTTGAAGTAATTGTTGACAGCAGATCTAAAAGTTCTCAAACTGTTAGAAAACAAATCAGCCAGTCAATAATCAAACTTAGTTCATAGACTGTCATAGGTGTGAGGTTAAAATGTCTCCAGTAAGTAGGTACTTTTATTTAATGTTGAAAAAATATCATACGAGTAGATACTGAAATAATGAAAAAACCGGCATATATTACAAAAATATGTATTTAATCAACAAAAACAAATAAATAGGTAGATAAAGGTAGGAGGTACCTAATGAGTTATGAGCCATTGCTATCACTTATGACGGAAAAAACGTGAAAAGACGTTATGATTTAGCAAAGACATGATTCATTCTCTTATCTCAAAGACAAAATAACTAAGCTCCTCGAACTAACAAATCAAGTATTCTTGAAAATATCACAGTGAATTATGAAACTCAGGCATTACTACAAACGTCACATAGTTTCAACTTAGCTGCGTTTGCAAATTCAAAGAGTTATCATTTTGTTTAAGTTGTTGAAATTGTATCTCTATTTACATACTCCGTAAAGTTCATTTTTGTAGTCGAGAAATAAGCAATGTTACAAATTTTATTTCACGAGAATGTTGCATAAAATTTTAAGCGGAAACCACGTCTACGTCGGCATAGACGCCAGACATTTTGTCTCGTTAGTTCCTGTTGGTGCTCTGAGCACAAATATTAGAAAAAAACTTCGATGGGTGCTGTGTTGAACCAACCAAACCAAAATAGCAATGAAAAAAAAAATATTCACAGGAAACTTTCAATATGTCTAAAATTTTACTTTTGTCCACAAAAAATATGTAGGGAGAAAGAGATTATAATGTAAAATAAAACACAAAGCTATTCATGTACTTGTACGTCTTTTACTAGCAACACCCTGCGGTTTCGCCCGCACATTTCCCGATTCCGTTAATTTCTCGAAAAAAAAAATTGCCTGTGTTATTGCATACTATTCATTATTTTCTCAACCAAGCTTCTGAGAGCGGGTAACAAACCGGTACTTAAAGTCCTCCAGAAGCTGTTTGACTCCGTCATATTTGGAAGCGTGGAGAAGGAGTGTGGTGGTAGTCTTCTTCAAAAATGTGTTCACCTTTTTGAAGAATTATATACTCATCTTACTTTGGAGCCACGTTTATAAGTTGTTTTCGATGGTAATCGAATCGTTTCGC
Source organism: Ectropis grisescens (assembly GCA_017562165.1). NCBI lineage: Eukaryota > Metazoa > Arthropoda > Insecta > Lepidoptera > Geometridae > Ectropis > Ectropis grisescens. The sequence continues at coordinate 12,450,772 of CM029777.1, read as the reverse complement.
ACGCAGGTTTGACGCGTTCCAGCCACCAGAACAAGCTAGTTTCCGAAAAGGCTATGGTATCATGGACCACATCCATACGCTTCGGCAAATTATACAGAAAACCGAAGAGTATAATCGGCCACTATGTATAGCGTATGTGGACTATGAGCACCTACTAGATGGACAGATGACCTCACAAAGGTCGCAATGCAAACCGCTGGTTGCAGGTGGGACAGAACAGTTCGTTGTGGAAATCTGCGGGGAAGCCTATGTTCAGCAGTCAAGTGGACGTCTTGAGGCTGGCGATGATGATAGTAAATTATTTTATCTATCAATACTGGACTGGATACAAAAGTAACATTATTTACTTCTACCATAATTTCTGGCTGGGTGTTATTAATACTATTTTATGAACACAAGCATAAGTGAATTCAGTTTATGTTATTTCAACTACTAACTTTATTCATTTTAAGCGTTATGGTTTATTTTATGTGAATAGCAGAGACTTTTAAAAGTCGTAGTGGGTGGAAAATAATAAGACAAAGAAATGGTTGTATACGAATAAATTATAAAATATTAAATACGAGTCTAGCATACGAGTAAATAATAAAATATTAAATGTTCAATCAACTAATTATTAATTTGATGACTTTGCACTGATACCACAAAGATATTTCTGCATTTTGAATGCTCCAAATGTCTTACATTTTTTTCAGTTCGATTGCGCTGCCAAATCTGCATTTCCTTCAAGCCTACCGCAAGGAACTTCGTTCCAAAAATATGATGTGGGTAATAAAAACAATACCTACGGGTACAAAACCCTTAGGGTTTTTAGGCTATGTTAATTTTATACTCGTCCTATTTTTAGTTAAAACGCGTAATATAAATTAAAAATAGAACGTGTTTTAGTCTAAAAAATTAATTTAAACAATGTAAAATCAATCAATATTCTGTATTCAGGCATTCAGATTACTATCATCTTTTTTTTTATCGACTACGAAAACACCAAATAAGAAAATATCGAAAAGCTTACTTTTGCTTAGTGAAAACACCCATCGTTCTGTCACACAGCCTATCAGCGAGTGCTGTCCGCCACCACCGAGAGGAGGATGCATTTGAGGAGGAAGCTTCCGGCTATCATATGAAGGTGATTCGACAGCGTTCGTCCATAGGATAAATTTAGGCAGCATTTGCTAATTTCGATCCGTTCGTTCAATTCAATTCAATTCATTTATTCATACCATAAATTCATAAGAACACTTGGTAACGTCATTTACAAAAAGGCAAATAATCTGTATACATACTTTACTGTTACTTTTGTACCCGGTCTCCCTACCAAATATTATATAAGATCCCTTCAGCAGTTTTTGCGTGAAAGAGTAATAAACATCCACATATCCAGCATCACAAATTCCCGTGTAAAAAATATATAATGTTAGTAGGATGGGTCTTATGACACAGACACAGGGTTGTTACTTACTAAGAACTCACAGGGCTGTTAGTTAGTTAGTGTTCGCACAGAAAAAAAAATGTTCTCAGGATTCCGCATAAAAAGTATCTAGGAGAGGCTGGATCAAGCCCTAAAAACCTGAACCCGCCACATTTTGGCATCAATTCGTTTTATATCTATTCAGTTCTAGTATCTAGTTAGTTAATATTTGTCTACACTTTCACAGACGTTATTCTCTGAGATATTTCAGATATTTCGTCCTCGCAACTCGCATGATGAGAATGTGCGTGCCCCAATCCAGTAGCAGCGAGGCTTAAAGGGTCGTAAAAGGAAAGGGCTTAGCAGTACCTAACCTAACCTTTTCGCACGCCCCCGCGTCTAGACGACTCTCATAACTTACGCAATTCGACATACCACGACCGTTGCGCTTCTTAAAATTGACAAGATACATAGCTACCTACTTTTCTGTGGGATAAACAATTAAAGTAGCCAATCTTAAAATTTAATTTCATAGGCAAATAAGAATTGTATTATATTATTATTAAGTGGTCACCAAGTTGTCGAAATTCGACCATAGAGCGATATTGATCTATTCTATGCTCAATTAGATCACAGACTAAATAAAATCACTAAACAAAATAATATTTTTACGAGTGTGTAAAATACACGTTAGGATATGGCATGTTTTTATATTAAAAGATTTTTAAGCATAATTTTAAAATGCACTCTTTCTTTATAAACTACTAGTGGGCCGTTGCAGCTTTACTCAGGTATTGTCATATAGATAGATAAATACAATACTCTTTATTGTCCACAATACAAAAAATAATACACAAAAAGACATATACTTATAGCTAGTGACACAAATGGCGACACCTTATCGCTGAGAGCGATCTCTTCAGGGCAACCGAACGATGGAGAAAAAACATGAAATAGAATTAAACGGGGTTTAGAATACGGTGTGACTTAAGGTATTGTATAAGCTTACATATGAATAGTACATTTATTAATAGTACACACACATTCTAATACTAAATCGTCATATAAAGACTATTAATCGAAATATAAACTATCATATCTTTCTAGTTCGATCAAACTGCACACGGTGTGCAAATTTGATTAAAATCGGTTAAGTAGCTTAGGAATCCATCGCGGACAAACTTACAACAGGTCGCGTAATTTGTTATATTACTAGCGTCCCGTTCCGGCTTCGCTCGGATATTGTTAAATAAAGACTATTAATCGAAATAAAAACTATCCTATCTTTCAAGTTGGATCAAACTGCACACGGTGTGCAAATTTGATTAAAATCGGTTAAGTAGTTTAGGAGTCCATCGCGGACAAACATCGTGACAGGAGATTTATATATATTAAGATGTATTAAGAACTGTGTGAAATATCAAACTACTCCGTTTTCAATTTTCGTATAGAGAGAGGGGTACAAAGTTTTGCTTTACGTACTAATAAAAAGATACGATTAAGTATATCAAAGGGTTTACATATACTACGTACTTATAGAGTTGGCACAACCGCTAAACACCGAAAGTACGGGTAGCATCTTTCTTGCCTTGTCGCTCTTGTGGAAGTGTCATAATTTTGTCGCGTCACATCACTCTGTTGCCATAGAAGCCATAGAAATTATGCACGTCATCTGCTTACGATTGACACAAAGGAACCGTGCGGAAAATTTAACGCAATACGAAGTAAGTATATAGTATATGTAAACTCTAGATTATATTCAATCGATATAAGAATACTAAGACTTTAAAATATCGACTGCACGTTATGGGTCTCGTAATAGCTACGGGCTATGCAATAGGCATCAAAAGTTTTGCATCAACTCACCTCCAGACGAGAAACCTGCGTCCTTCGCCGCAGACGTCTAGACTAGACAAACACTGACGTCAACGAATGTAGATTCACCTGCATCGGTTATTAGAAATTCTACATCCGTTTTACATTAGCTACGTAATATTCTGTTACAATACTACGAACCGACGAACATATATATATTATGTAGATGCTTATGGAACAGTACAGATACAGTCGAGTTGGTAAATAATTTTGTTACGAGTACCCATGTACTACCCGCAGATATATATACATAGATAGGTTCTACCTAATAATAACCTTTTCGCTGTTGAAATCATCCATAGTTTCTGGCCTAAGCTTGGTTTTTGAAATCAAGTAAAAGCTAATATCTAGTGTAGTCGTTAAGTAGGTATTGTCAATTTATTTTACTTTGAATTCCAAAGTTTTACTCGTATTAGGGATATTAAATTTCAAATACAGCTACCATAGTTAGCAATCTAGCAGGAAGCATATTTGTTAATATTCTTTATACATATGTCTGCGTGATCTTATTCCACTGTTTTGTTTTGTATGGGACTGTTTGTTGATCGAAAAAGCATCAGCGTTTCAAGATTACTGTCCCAAATATTAGAACGAGAGCATCTTATAGTACAAGAACATCTAAAATGTGGAAAGCGTTCCCTGTGTCGGTATTCCCTGTTGGATATAATCTGGGTATCTTCAAACTGAAAGTCTCTGTTTGTCCTAAATAAGCTCGCTCTATCGTAGAACGCATCGTCGCATAGCAACACGCGGTATGACGGTCAAGCGCGAACTTATTATCGACGAAATAAATGTTGATGTGAGCACATTTTTCCTCAAATACCTGGAAGAGATCGCTTTTTACGCCGCGCCGCTACTGGACTTCGTTTATAATATAGGTACCTATTATCTTTCGGCGTACATACCTATATATATATACTTACACTACAGGGACATGTTAAATTCATTATGTGACTTTCACAGAAGGGTCTTAAATACGAGCTTATTGTTAAGTAAATAAATAACTTTCGAATCCCAAAGCTGGTGCTAAATTGTACGTAGCAATTACCGTGCTGTCTGTTGCTGCGACAAAATTACTATCCAAACGACTTAGTTATTTTGACAACGAATAGCGATAGGTAAAAACGTCCGGTGTTCACCGCTTCCGTAACCGACTAGAACGGAAAGAGTGAGCTCACTCTTCCCAACGATGACATAATTCCGTGCGTCTGAAGTTTGGGAGGGCACACCTAGTGGTGGTCTAGTGGTTATATTGATGTCCAAAAGACATTAAAAATTGAACATATTTTTGCTTGGACAACTTAGATGTGTAAAATATAGTCGAGTGTCACAGTTAAGTTTTAAATTAAAGTCGGTATTTGTTTTTCCGGAGAAAATTAAATTAATTTCAGAGACGAATTATTTTGTTCCTTAGGTACGCGGTGTTTCACTGCGTCGCTTTGTGCTGTACCTACGTAATGACTTATCAAAATTGATATCAAGGGCTCATCTTCTGGTTCGATCAAAAAATGTTACCGATGTCCTCCAATCTGAATATTACGAATCAATATAAGTAATTTTATATTTCGACTATTTATAGATATAGCTTCAATACCAGTGGTACAAATTCAGCAAACTAAAATGATAAAATCGCACAAGGGTAATTAGACGGCTGTGTACAGCAGCGGTGTAACAGACGGACAGACGGTAATATTAATTAGTGTCGTGTAGGCAGGGGGTGAAGTCTAGACAGCCTACCCCGGCTCTGCGCCGTCCCTCCCTCACCCCGCGTCGTCTACGTGCACCGCAAACGCACCCTTTGTCCGATGCTCATTGCTCACTCTAATGCTCATTGTCGATCTTCAAGTTTTCTTACAATAATAATGAGGAATAATAGCATTGTATTTTACTCTGTTGTTATGTAGATGTACCTATTTTAAGAGGATAGTAAATGCGAGAAAAAAATACCAAGGTATTTATTTCAAGAAAAAGTACATTTATTGTGTTTATTACTACTATTTAGATATTTCCATTTGACTGCCATCACGTCACGTAATGTTAGGCGATGATGCGGCTTATGACGAAGCGCTCTAATATAGAAGACACCGATATACCCTATACTTACTTGAAAACGCTCAAATTATATTCATCAGAAATACTCTGAATACTCACTCAGGTAACGTATCCCGCAGTTTATATTTATGTCTAATTATGAAAGTGAAGACAAACCTCTTCATCAATTCTTTGGAACTTCAACCATGAAACAATGTAACTTCCTCGATCCGATAAAAAAGCGATAACCTTGCAACTTTCAAGTTTTGAATTTGAAGTTTTAATTTTCGGAAGAATTTCGGTAGTCGTTGCCTATGAGTCATGAGCCTTTTGGTAGATCTCTCGTTTGTGTCCAAATCTTCTAGTACTTTGTGGACACATTCCAAAGGTGCTAACAGCAGGTACTCTATCCATGAGCGAGTTACGCTTGGTTAGCTAGCGAGGTTATGATATACAGTGAACAACTGTACATACGTACATCAGTCATCGATATAAACCAATAGATGTGCCCTGAGCACCTTGAAATTGGTAATAATCTGCGTCGCTGGGTATATCGTCAGTTGACACAAAACCAATATACTTGACTACCTAGAATCGCTAGCGGCGAGATATGCAGTGGTTCAGGCACGATGGTGGTCATATGCAAACCTATTACAGTAAAAAAATACAAACACACCGTGTGTCACGAACACGGAAAGGTACCACACTCTACGATTAATTAAGATATGTTCATATGTCATATATCATAACTATATCAAGTTCAAGTTCATATATCTCAACGAAAAAATATTTTAATTAACTTTCTTTTTAAAAGCTTCTTTTTAATTAACTTCTAAAAATTGCAAGGACCTACCACATAAAAATAATAATAGTTTATTAAGTTAAGATGACACAAGAGTTGTCTGGAGGTGACACGAAGGGTTGTCTTTACGGGCAAATGCATTCTGGGCCAGACAGTCTGGCGTAACTTTCAATAAATACCTTTACTACAGGACTATTTAACTTGAATATAGTGTGTTGCACTAAAATTACAGCTATTGTTGAGACACTCGTCTAGGGGTCAGATCAAGGCTCTTTTTAGTTTATGTAAGACTTTTGTGAAATATATTATACTCGTAAGAAAATGCTGTACCTACAAAAATCATTCTAGCGCGTAGTAAGACTACCAAAATCTATAACGGTGAGGATTTGTGGACTTTTAAGTATGCAATTTGGCACCCAGTTATCTCTATAAGGGCTGAACGGATTTGAATGACATTGGAACCAATTGGTACATTCCTTGGACTGACATATAGACACATGGCAAGTAGGTCGCAAAACTGAAAAGTAGGTAAGCCGCGGGTTACACAGCGAGGTGCAGCTAGTCATATTATCCGGACTTCTTATTAACATAATAAAATATGTCAAATTTTGGACGTTCTGAAATTGGAACACAGTCAGATTATGGAATAAAACGTAGCGTAATTTTGATCGCAGAAAAATAACGGAAACGAGAACTATGCGGGTAAAACCACGGGACGAGGCTAGTGTTGTAATAAATGCTGCATTATAGATGGTTGTTGTTCAGTCAAACCGTAATAACATAGCGTAACTACGTTAAATTTGGATTTCAGGTAGATTATAGCCTGGAATAGCACAAATGTAGATGACACAATAAACATTTGAGTATTTGAGCGTTCTCAAGCTACGTTGACTAAATATTTGTACGTTTTTTTTTACTTTTACAGATAAATCATGTGTGATAATAAGGCTGGTAAATACAACTATGCAGTAAGGAAATTATTAGTAAAACATATTTCGAAATATGGAACGTGTTGAAAGCCGGAGAAGGTTATTGCCATGTTGGGGGTTAAATGATAAATCAGTCATCAATGCTTTTTTGTACACCAATGGCTTAAAAAACTGGTAAGAGGTAAAACCAACTATAATAATTAACCATTTCTGATTAAGTATTTCTCCAAGTTCGATTTAAAACAGTAACAACCGATATTATGAAGTAGAACACAGAACAACTTTAAGTGCCATATTTATTTATATAAAATCAAAAGCCTAAAAAAGGTTCAAAAATGTTTTAATAAAATTACTGGTACTAGGGTATTTTTAGGGTTCCGTACCCAAGGGGTAGAACCGAGACCCTATTACTGTGACTTCGCTGTCCGTCCGTCTGTCATCAGGCTATATCTCAAGAACGGTGATAGTTAGACAGTTGAAATTTTCACAGATGATGTACTTTTATTGCCGCTAAAATAACAAATACTAAAAATAAAATAAAATAAAAATTTAAGGGGACACAACAAACTTTGTTTTTTGCCGTTTCTTGCTCGATACTAATAACGGTGACAGGTCAACCCTTTAACTATTCACAGAATATTGAGTTTTATGTCTCTCTTTAAATCTTATCTTTTCTTATTATACCTTTACACGAGCAATTCTTGTAGATATGTATATATCTATATAGAACCTGAATCTCGGAAACGGCTCCAACAATTTTGATGAAATTATGAATACAGGAGGTTTCGGGGACGATACATCGATCTAGCCAGGGTTTGTTTAAATAAACGCCGTTTTATGCGCGTTTTAGACAATGAAAAATTGTTACATAAAGATCACCCAGGCGACGGTCACCCAGGTCTTATAATTAATTAAAATAAAATAAATAATTTAGGGAGCCCCCATACAATAAAAGAGGTTTTTGCCGTTTACTTGTTAATGGTACGGAGCCCTTCGTGCGCGAGTCTCACTCGCACTTGTCCGGTTTTTATTTAAAGTATTTTTCCAAATTCGAATTAAAACAATAACGATCTGTATTCTGTAGTAAACTTTGAATGCCATATTTATTTATATATAATCAAAAGCCTGAAAAATAAGCTTCAAAATGTTGGAATTTCTTTAAAAGCTTTTACCGTCTTTTTCTTACAATCCTTTTTTGCATAAAAAAGTAGCCTTGTCCTTTGTCAAGCTGTTGATTATTTCTGTACTAAATATATAATTTAAATCCTTTTAGTAGTTACGGCGTGAAAACGTAACCGACAGACATATTTCCTTTCCCATTTATAATTTTAGTAGGGATGTTAGTGTGTGGGAAAACACGTAAGTGAAACCACGTTCAAAAATACACACCTACCATCTTACTCGCCGCAAGAGTAAAAAGTTGTAAAAAGAAAATTGTAAATGATTTTAAGGGGTATCTGGTCATGTCACCAAATCTAGAATGTGTTAAACGTAAGAGGTACCCTTCGAAAGTGTCATTGAAGGGCGGCAAGTACATCGATACGTCTGGCCGCCGACGATATGTGCAGAGCAGACTGCATCACGTCTCCGTCTCGATATAGGCGAGGAGATAACCTTAACCAAGACTGAGATACGAGCATTCTCAAGGTTTTTGTTTGAGTAAATACAATGTCGACTTTTTTTCTATTGTATAGACTGACGGCACAAAAATGGCATGTGCCTGATGGTAAGTAATACGATAAAGTCAATTACAAAATCTTAATTAAAAAATTGGCGGCGCACTTTGGTGTTCACGCCAACTGCGTTTGGCTTGAGTTACCTTACAAGGCGCAATCAACAACTTAGTACCTTAATAGTAATTTACAACTTTTTGTCCACACCTGCTGTGATTACTTCAAGAGCACCCCAAAAGTTGCACCTTGAACCACAGTTTCCATTGTCATTATTTATTATTTGTGCTTTCAGAAATCCCTGGAATCAGAACTTAGAGTACTCAACAATGTATAATTGTACGCTAATGACCTCTAACTTCTTATAAAAGTTCACAGGTTCACAGTGTATACTGTTGTGAGGCTGTTCAATTGGATTTCTATACCTACTCCGTATTTAGAGGGTACTACGATGCAACATGCTTCTGCATTCATTTCTCGAAGATGATTGAAAATGAAGATTTCATAAAATAATCCAGTATTCTAATTCTTTATTCGACGGTGATACGCCGCTGCGTATCATCGTCTGGTACGCTTACCAGAGTACTTACCTATAACTCTGCCATATGGTCCCCTTTCTACAATACAGTCGAAACATAAAAAGCGGTACAAAGCCTGTGCCTTAGCTTTTTAGTCACAGACTAGGAATTAAACAAAAACTTAAATTATACAAAGATAGATTGACTAAATTTAAACACAAACTCTACAAACGATCAAACCAATTTTGATCAAAGCATTATTTCCTTTTAAAGACAAATATTTCAAATCAAACCCTAAATGACGGTGCTATGACACGTAAAAGTGCAGCCAAAACTAAAAAGTTATTTTTGAAATTGGTAGAACTTTATCACTTGTATTCCAAAAATACCTCTAGAAGAACATGTATGAGCTCTCTGCCTATTTCACCTCTAGTCCTCCAGACGGGCTCGGGCCGGCGAGCGGGCGCACTTTGTCTAGTCTAGACGAATTGCATTATGGAAATTTATATACCTAGACGCCTATTTACAAACTAGAAAGTTTGTTTGTTTTTACTGTGACGTTACTTAGAATTTCGCGAACAATGTATTATTTTTGACTCTGTAGACATTTGTAGTGCCTAATTACTTATCTATACTAATATTATAAAGAGGAAAGATTTGTTTGTTTGTTTATTTGTAATGAATAGGCTCCGAAACTACTGGACCGATTTCAAAAATTCTTTCACCTTTGGAAAGCTACATTATCCCCGAGTAACATAGGCTATATTATATTTAAAACAAAATTAGGAATCCTTACTAAAACTCCAATAATGTAACATAAGGTGTAAAAAAAGACCTGAAAAATTCCTTACGTCGCGTGCGCTGCGAAAACTATTGATGATAGAACAAAATCATTTACTACGACTTTGCAGAACTCATCATTATCTACAAAAAGTGTCGCGACAGCATATGTCTAAATATTATAGTTATTATGTCACAGTAAGCAGTTTTTTATTCTAAAATATTAATTTATGTATGCCGCCTCTTGAAAAGGCTCTTCATTTGTACCTTGGTATTAATCCTTATCAAAATAAATTACTTTATATTCAAGACGGCTTTAATACCTTTTTATAATTTTTTACATTTCATTCGGAAGATATCACGAGTTTAAAAATGCAAGTATTAGAAAAAAGTCGCGTGGTTGTCGCTCACCGCGCTCAGCTAGCCAGCATGCGATGTAGGCTCCATGTAACTGTGACTGGGGTACGGGGGGGGAGTCAATGTAATAAAATAAAATGCCGCGCGGCACTCGCGCGATCGGCTCCTACGCAGCGGTCGTGTGCGTGATCGTATGATTTTAGCTTGAAAAAATTTTGAATTCGTTTCGTAGGTAAATAAGTGTAATAACTGCTTATAGGTTTATGGGTATTTCTGTTCAGCAAAAATTTAGTAAAAGGTAGTTTTCTAAGCCCATATTTTTAATTTTCTTTCAATAAGTACCTACTACTTACCTGATAATAAATATTATATTTTAATTATTCAAACCGCTTAGTACTTCATATAGTTCAATAAGCAAAAATTTTGTAAAAAGCCTGTTTAATTATTTATTTCCTTCTATTTTTCATTTTATAATGCCAAAAATTCCAAAAGATCAAGATCTCAACTTTCTAAACATAGTTCCCAGGCGAGGGCAATAAGAATACGGCGTAATGAGGAATCTTCATCAGAAACTGAAAATCGCCTTGCAAGTCGAGAGAATACGCGTCGCAATCGCGTGCTAGAGAGTCAAGTATCGAGCGTTCGCAGCGGCTTGCTGAACAAAATTTTATCACTGGCCCAGCAGCTGGTCAACTAGCTCAAATACCGAGCATACCGATGATTCCAACTGATCTGCCAATCCCTTTTAAACGACTTCAGTTTCCGGTGAAATCATCTTTCACGTTAACTATTAACAAGTCCCAGGGCCAAACCTTCGAATTATTAGGGATCGACCTACGAAAAGAATGTTTCACTCATGGCAACTGTATCACGTGTTGGCCTACCACGTGTTGGAGCTCCTGAAAATCAATTTATTTTGCTGCCACAAAATAAAACTACTTCAAATATCGTTTACAGGGAAGCTCTGACTCACTAAAACTAATGGCTTTTGTTTTGTAAATAATATTATATATGTATAAAATTTTAAAATAAAAATACAAAAAAAACAATAATAAAAAAAAATCATAATTTTTTTGAAACCCGATACAAAAAAAAGGGTGTATGTGTGTGTGTGTATGTACCCGTGCGAAGCCGGGGCGGGCCGCTAGTAGTTTATAAACGTTTTGTTATTTTTAAACGATGATAAGGTCATATGTACGTTGCTGTTTCTAATGGGCGAGAATTTGTTTTGATACTGGTCTCACATAGCCTTAAGTTTTTTTTAGAATCGAGGAACAGTCTCAAGCATTTCTATAAACTGAGTTCACAAGAGCTCGAAGAATTCATCAAAGTCTTTTAGGTTGAAATTTTTTAAACTTACTAGCAGTCCGCCATGGCTTCACCCGTGGTACATAATATATAGCCTATAGCACACAGGGATCACGTACATAGCAAAATATCCAACAGTAAAATATTATTAAAAACAGTCAAGTCCTTCCTGAAATTAGCGCCTTCGAACATAAAACTCTTCAGCTTTATAATATTAGTATAGTATACTTAGATAAGAATGCGGGCAACGGTTGCACGGCGTATGGGGCCGGCGCAGCTGAGGCAGGTGCGCAGATGTTGCTCGTAGAGCTTGGATCAGAAGTGGAGACGTCTGATACTCGTTTACTGGATGTCCCCGTGGTGGTCCTGAGTGTTCTGATGTGACGGGGCTGCCCTGTGAGCACAGCGATGAGTAGATGTGACGTGTTTGCGGAAGAAAGCGTAAGTGCCCGCTCCTGCGCTTTCCCACAACCAGTAGGTAGTAAAAGTGGAACATACTCATAGTAGGGTACGATGATAAAAGCATAAATATGTCTAAAATTATACCTTACTCTTCACTGATTCTGATGCCCCAGCACGCATCTGTGGATTAATAATGACGTCCTCTGCCCATCATTAGTATTCTTAATTGTTGATAACACAGACAAATAATGTACGTAGTTAATTAAGCGGTTTTGTACAGCATAGAGTGACGAGACTAGCAGGACATGTGCCTGATGGTAAGCAACATGCCTGCCACATAACATTACAGTGACATGCAGCTATTGGAACGTGAACATTCGAAATCATTACCTACCACTGTGCTGCTCTCGTCACCCAGAGATCTAAGATATTATATCTCTAAGACCAGTAATTTCTCAGGAAATATTGTTCTTCAAACCGAAACATAGTAATGTTTACACATTAGTGCTTGTCGACAGAATAGGTAACTGGCAAAGGTGTGGTACTTCCCCAGGCGGACTGACGAAAGTTTTTCGTACCACTATAAAAAATAAAATTTCTGTAGAGCATCAAATTAACATTATTTACCTCTACTAAACACTCGTACGAGCTCTTTGTTTAGAGCCTAACGTAGGCAGCCGACCAAAATATTATGAATAAAAATAGGTATACATAGAATAGAATAATAAAACATCGTACTCTTCATAACAAACAATTTTATTACTGGACCAACCAAAATGAAAATCAGCTGTTCCGTGGAAAGAAAACCTTTGGACAGAATGTACAAAATATTTGTTATTTACAGGCCCATAGGAACGATTGCGCGATTCTTCATTAATTCTTCCCTTAATTCGTGCGTCGCGTCGTTCGTTTCAGCTGAGTATAGGTATCAGTTCTAAAGAGTCACAATTTATAATTTCCCGATTTCCACAAGTTTAATTTAAAAAGTTAGAGTATAGAGACTAGACATGTTAGATTGACTTCCTTACGAGATCTTCCCTATCAGAGACAAATTATATCAGATTTTCTATTTATCATCTGAAAATAATCGCAATTCGATCGCAAATTTCGTGTTAATCATCATAAATAGCTTTCCATTACCTACTTACTTAATTTAAGTCTTCACTTTCACTTTAATAAAAATTGCGATACCTCTGTTATACTCTCACGAATTTAATAATTTAGTTTTCGATTTGCAAGAAGACTATATCCCCAGTTTTCCACCGGAGTCTAATTAATTTTAATAAAAAGGTGACGTAGGCGTCGTAACTGAAGAAACAGAAACGTCTAGGGCGCGTCTAGAGGGCGTCCTCAAAACTGTAATGTTTATTTCCTTTCTTACGTTTTATTCGTAAATGAAATTACTTTTTTCGCAACCTTTTTGACACCTAAACCGAGTTCCAATTGCTTACTTTATTTTTTGTTCAAAATATTACACGAAAACTGAACTAAAATACTGAAGAGGTTGTATGTTTGTACGCAGAGATCTGAAAAACCATTGTTAGGATTTTAAAAAATTGATATGATTTTGATATCCTTCGTCTAAGCAAGGGTATTATAGATTACTGCAAGTATTAGTGTATTTCGGTTTATAACGATAATTTTTCAGTAAACTTTCTGAGCAAACAAATTACTCACTAATTCGCTCATCTCATATAGTCTCCGGATGCCAAATGCACTCGAATGCAATTTGGTAAACTTTTTTTCTTTAAGATATCTACTAATATTTTAAGTTTAGATGTTTAAATGTTTGTGGCTCGACGAGAATAGGAACACTACTCTGGTAAAACTTCAGGACGCTGCTACCGCTACAATATTTCTGTAAAAAAAAACAGAATTTTCATTTTTTTTATCACGCGCAAGTTTAGAACCAATATCTTTTTTAAACTTGCAAATCCCTTTTGTGTCTGGTTCGTACCAATAGGACGCAATATCTATAGTTCCAAATCTTCAATGTCGGCAGATTTGGGCCATATTCCTTAATGGTACTTACTGCCAGGGAGCCAGACCCCACGCGTCGCCACCTCGCCCTATTTTCTGCTGAATGGATGGGGGGCTACTGTTGAATGACTCCTCAAATAACTGCGACTGTTCCTCGCTGGTTAATATTATTACAGTTCATGTCAAGACGGATCGTTTACTCCACTAATTGCAACCCTGGCCTTTAGCGAACTGAATATACCTACATAATTTAATGAAGTGTTGTAATATTTTGTACAGCCAAAAGAATATTGTAATTGTTCTTAATATATCCTACTTCTTACTAATATTAAAAATGTCAAAGGCTAGATGTTTGGATGTTTGTTGCTCAATCACGTCCGAAGTTCTGAACGGAACGATTTGAATTTGGAATATACTTTGGGAATACAATTGTTATACTAAAACGAGAATAAAAAGTAATAAAACTGGGTTACAGCTTAACACACAAAATTGAAGATTACGGGATTACGTTTATTTTTCTAATAAGTTAAATCGACGTTATTTATTAAATGGTCCAAAAAGTTTTGATATAAATGTTAAATTTAATGTATCTCACTGCCTGCTATAATACTCGTACTACCTACTATCTAATCTCATTTCATACTACGTAATTTATTGTAACATACAAAAATAAGTAGGGACGGTAATATTTAAAATACCACATGTACGAGTAATATACATACGTACTATTGAAACGGTCTTATTTTACATGTCAAACAAATATTTGGTGTTAAATGTATTGGAGACATTTAACATTTAAGTCTAGGGATTAATCTATTTAAAATTAATTATTACCTCACCGAAAAAAAACACAGTTACAAAGGCACGTTACAAGGTCGAAAGGGAAAAATTGTCGTGAGAGTATAATTTCATGGTTTCATTAATTATCATTTGACGGTTTTTACGACGACGTACATATATTATGAAAGGAAAAGCTGACTTAATGACTGACATATCAATGCAGGGGCCTAAACCATAAGGGATAGAAACTTGAAATTTTGCACAGGAGCTCCTTTAAAACGTGAATGGATTTTCGAAAATTCACCCATGAAGAGGTAAAACGGGAGTACAAAGTTAGGATGAAACTTTGCCGTTGTTAAAGTTATTCGAATTAAATTCAGTATGAGGGTTGTTCATTGAAAGTCATGAAACAAGTAAAATAAAGCAAAAACAAAAAAAACGGTGCAAAATTATTTGAATAAAATATTGTATTTGGGTTATATTATATTTCCAAATAATTATTATTGGCCATAGCCCTTTTTGTGAATTCGATCCCTATGGGGGAAAAGAGGTATGCAAAAGTTTGAAGATTGGATGTCTAAATGTTTGTGGTTCAATCACGTCAGAACGTCTAAACGAATCAGATTGAAATTTGGAACACAGATTGATTATATTCTGGAATATCACATAGGCTACTTTTTATCCCGGCAAAATAACGGAAACAAGAACCCACGTGAGTAAACCCATAGGGAGCTGCTAGTTAACAATATATTTAATATTTATAAGTTACATTGCTTCATGATATCACAGTTGTTCACTTCACCGTGATAGCATGAAGCAATGCCCGCTACTATCGCTGATTACAGGAAATGTTACTTGTACTTATATCGTGTCGTGAGTCCCCGATATTTTGGTGCAGTTACATCCATCAAGTTCAATAAACAGACGAACGATTACATTATTGTCACTGAAGTGTTACTGTTACCTACACAAAAAAATATGTTACTCACAGTTAACTAAACATTACATATTATTTAGATAATGGAATCGTGACAAATTTTAAGTCGCCAGACCGACTTTCAAAGATCGAAAAGGTGAATTTCATTCATAAACGTAAACTGCATGCCGTTTTAAAAATAGAACGCAGACTGACGTCGAAATGAGGAAACCAAAGATAGCGTAATTCCGAAAATTCGCGATTGGCAGAGAGTAGCATCCTACGCGGTAATGACTGGCCGCGCAGACGCAAAAGCGGCGCACCCGCCGCGTCGCCGCGCCAACCGTTAGTTATGGCTCCACTTTAAATCTCATCCATTTTAATTTAACAAAAGTGCCCGCCGATAACGCGGAGGAAACACTCATATCCGCTCTGTCTGGAAGAGGCGGCTGTCTCTAAATCTGATCAACTAAATTCCTAAATTAAATTGCCATGTTACACTCATCGCTCTATAAAACTCTCAATGTTTTGTCACCGAAAATCTTTCCTCTTTTTATTCTCTGTGTTACGTAGGTATTGATATCCAACTTAACCGTAATAATACTCAATCGTACTGATCAACAGAAATCCTATTATTTTTGTGTCTGAACGGTATTTTTATTGTATCAGATAGATTACGCAGGCGGGAGTGATATCTATTATTTCTCTATTAGCTTTTAGGGCTTAACTTTCACTGACGTTATGTTAACTTTATGTTCATGTATCAACATTGTTATCACGCATTGTAGTCTGCGGACCTAATCTCAATCGAAGTCTTGAGAAATTTTGCTATTGTCTGATAAAACAATACCTAAACCGTACCTGATGTGAATCGTATTTGTATAGAGATTTGCGTGAACAATAGCTGCATCGGTTTGAGTCATGTGGGTGATTGTTATTGGATGTTATGTAACGGGTAGTGTCGTGCGGCGAGACGTTACGTTATTATGCGGTTTCCCCTTACACGAGGTGCCTGTGACGTCACGTAATAGCATTTAGTCTGCGCCGACGGACAGTCTGCCCGAGTCGAACTACCGGCATTCCACCGACTTCGGAAGACGATAATTAAATTTTCTCCCTTTCTCGCACGCTCGAAAGGTTCGTAGTAAGAATGAGACGGAGTCTCGAGCTTGGTGTTCCGTAACGCACTGTGTAGCTATTCCGCCCACAGTCTGCCGCCCGCCCGCCCTTCGAGCTTATTCATAGCGCGCTCTGTCTCGGAAAATTCGGCCGAATATCATTTTTTTTTCGTTTCTCCCCATGTTATTTATTTAGTCGTATTGTAAAGTTAATCCACAAACTAATCACTGTATCACGAAAAATCACTCACTTTTGTATGTCGTTTTATGCGGATTTTTTAATTTGATAGTATTCAAAACGTAGCAGCTATTTTGACTCGTTTAAGCTAGAGCAAGTATTTGGAATACGGCTGTGACTATTAATTTTATCCGTTTTCCTTTTTTTTGAATTTGTCATTGTCATTGCAGTTTATCAAACAACATTAGTACTAAAGAGACTAAAAAAGGGTGTTTATTATCATAGGTACATACCTACTTCTCCACACTACAATGCGGTTTCATTGTACAATAAAATTAAACGTATAATACGTTAAATTAAAGATTATCTTTTAATTTCGCCATGTAATCCTATTGAAGTACCGGTTTGTTACGCAAACTATTACCATATTCATAAAGTTCTTGCTAGTCCGAACTCAACCTAATTTCACTTTCTGTTCGTGGAATATTTAGGGTTGACACAAGGGCTATGCATATTGCAGGGCTGCCGTGATTGTGGGCTGCGTGTCGAGGGTGGGGGTGGCCTTAACCTTGAACGCCGCCGTCTGACCCCGGGCCGCGTCATCAGGCCACCCCTCACACCCCGCCGCGAGATTGCTGTACCACAGTGAATCACTTCTCCGTCATTCAAGTTATATTCATCACTAGCCGAACCCTGCGCACATTGCTACGCCACCTTTCGAAAATTGGTCGTAACAACTCAGATTTAGAACAAATTTGGTTAACTTAGGTCATAACGGAAAAAGATGCTGTCACGGACTACGGCGCAAGCCAACGAAAGCTTTCAAAAAGGAATATTTTTCCCGTTTTCGTTAAATGTTTCATGCTCAGCTCCTATTGATAGTAGCGTAATGTTATATAGCCTTCCTCGAGAAATGGACTTACGAACAGAAAAATAATCCTCTCAGCCCCCATTAGTCCTCAGTAGCCAGATAGCGGTGAGCGAGGGGGGGCATCTAGCCCGTCGAGGAGGACCAAGGGTGTTCAGATGTGAGAGTGTCTGGCTCCAAATTACTGGCTGGTTGTCGATGTGGTAACTTACCTTGGGTGTGAGGTGGGCCCGGAGACGGGCAGGCCGCGGTGCGTTCGCAGTTCTCAGAAGAATAAGGGAGCTTTTCCGCGTTCCCGCCATATGCGGGGAATGTGGGGCCCCGTGAAGTTTTTAACTCGTGATGCAGGACGGAGAATCACTCGTGATGTTGAGACTGACATAACCCGACCCGAAAATTTCGTTCGTCCGTTTAGTTTTAATTTCTTTTTGTTATGTAACCCTTTCTTACACACGATAAAAAAACAACGTGTGCCTAATGATAAGTAATTAACAAGCGTGGCGCCAAACCGTACTCTGAATGTCTGAATCGTAAGAGTTGAAATGCCCAGTACTTCGCAGCGTTTGTCACCCAGAGTAAGGAGATAGTAAATCACTTGTATATAATATTGTGTTTCCTTGTAATAACTTTTGCTATTACAAGGAAACATTGCCCTTCCAATTGAAATACATGTATATTAATTATTACTGTGGGACAAAACTAAAAAGGCGAGGAGTTTCCCGAGCGGACATTATAAAGTACTACCACAACAACCTGGAACTAAATTAGCATTATACCACAGATCAGAAAATAGTTACATTATACGAGCCATAGTAAATCACTTGTACTGTGTGTTTGTAATAACTTTTGCTATACAAGGAAACCTTCCAATTGAAATACATGTATATTAAGTGCGGCAAAATTGCCGACCCTTACTACCACCAACCTGGTCTCGCCAATAAATGAGCTCGAAAGTAGTGTTAAATACGCGCAATAACCGTCTGCCAACGCGACGTAGAAGGGCTACGATAATTAATTCTGTATCCACGCTACCTCCACAATTTTGATTAAATTGTGACGAGTTTGCGGAATTCGTAAATCCAATCAAAACGGCAACGCATACATTAATCTGAGAAAGTTAATTTAAAGCAATTCTAAAGAATTTAAAATCATTAACTGAAATTGCATTAAAAATTTCAGTAAACCCAAAGCCAATAAACAACTTCATTTTGTTATTGCGAGCGCTTCCACGAACCTCGTGTGATCACGGTTACATCTCGCACTTGTATCTCTTACATAGTCGAGTGTTTATGAGCCCGTCTGTCTGTCTGTTTACAATTAACAAATGTTTGAAAGAAGGAAATAATGTATCGTGATTGTTTAGTCTGCGCGCTCAACTACGGTTTCAGTACTGTAAAATTAAATGGAGAGCCACTTTCGTATTACTTAGAAAAACTGAAAACATTGTGACGTATCGTTCAATGGTTTTTTGCTAATATTATGAGTGAGATGTTTCAACTTTCCAACAACAATATTTGATGGAGATTTCTGGTTCTAAGTAGTTGTATTGGCATTTATCACTAAAATAGCAAAACGTAAACAATTAATGCATTTTTAAGGACCAAGGACCTATGAAATTAACGGAATAAAAAATCTATCAATACCTAATGGTTGTGGTGGCTCAGAACGTTCAATGTGAGAGAGGATCTCGCACTCGTTGATTCGTTTAATTGAATTTAAATAAGCCAGATTATTGAGTGTTTGTATGGTGTGATTGAAGTATTTTTAAAATCTAAAAGAAACAATCCAATTTTAGTATGAAAATTAACGTGGTTATTACACATTTTGAATAAATACACGGGTAACTCACGTTTTTTACGTTGAAACAGTGCTAAACGAGCTGCGAACACGCGCGCGCACTCTCCTTGAAAAAGTTCGCCGGACGCGATCGAAACTTGAGTCGGACTGGACTGACTATATCAAACGTGCGTTACCCGTGTATTTATTTAAAATCATCCAATAGTCAAAAAAGTCTTGATAACATCAGCCGCTAGTGTTTCCCGACCACGATAATACGAGTACCTACCTACCCTGCTCATCAGATTGCGTAGTCACTCTTTGAGGGACTAATTAATTATACAACATACCTACTTCTCTTTCTTTCCGAGTAGTGGTCAAGTCTACGTGGATTAAATCGTGGGGCGCTACTAGTAAAGTATTATTTACTCGATTTGTTGTATTCCTACTGGTGATTTCCCTTCCCAAATCTGAGACTGCGTACTGGTGACCCCCTCCGAAATTTGGGGGCTGAGACCGCGCCTGGTCAAGCGATCACTATGTCATCTGATATGTTACGCGCTCTATCTTTCGTCAAATCTCCCGTTTAATTTCATTAGTTCAATAATTTGGCCATCTCACAGACAGTTGGTAGTGATGTTACAATCTGTATTGAAGTTCATTCAATCAAATAGTTCCGATACCTACTTATTATCTTATCGATAAATAGATACACTATGTTGTTTGTAGTGTAGTGAAACCGTCTTGACAAAACTTGCACTTTGCTATTCGATTTTTTAGATGTAGGTATTGTTAAGTGAAGATAACGAAATACAATTTGAATCATATCCTATCAAATTAATTTATGCATTATTTTCATTCCGAAATTAGAAAACATATAAGCTTAAACTAACTACGTTAAGCTTATATGTTTTCTAATTTCTAATTTATGAGCGCAAGCGAAAAACAGATTTTTCTATTCGTTTTAAAATACGAAGTGTTTTTTTTTGTTTGAAAATATACTAAATGTTCTAGAATAAACATTCATACTTACTCGTATTTATATAATCGTAAAAGTACCTACCTGCAATATTCGACGTGTCTTGATTCTGTCAAAATAAAACAAATTAGGTGTAAAAGTCGTTTGATGGTCGAACTTTTTTCTTAAAAGATATCCATAAACACCTCGAGATAATGAACCAAAGAGCCGGTGATTATTTTTATCTAATGCTTCATTATAGCGCAATTTATAGCACAAGAAATGATGAAAATTTCGTTATTATTTACTCTAATGAGGTTTTAAAACGCAGAGAACACATTAAAGCTAATTAACAAAGTATGATGAAAAGATCTCTATAGTTACCGTACATTATCGTAACTTATATATTTTTATTTAACTAAAAATGATAACGTATCTACGGAAATTGAAATTATGAAATCGTTAGATCGAACCTAAAATGATGAAATAATACTCAAAGATACGTGTAGTAAGGTCTATTTTCGTCTGGAGCAACTGAACCTGTCGTATGAAACCTTTTTAACCCCAGACCAAAAAAGGGGTGTTATAAGTTTGACGTCGATGTCTGTCTGTCTGGCTGTCTGTGTGTGTGTCTGTCTGTGGCACCGTAGAGCTCAAACGGATGGGCCGATTTCAATGCTATTTTTTTAATTGAAAGTTAATATCTGTGCGGATGTTCTTAGCTATGTTTGGTTAATATCCATTCAAGATGGCTGCCACCACAAAATGGCGGACAAAATATTTCTTCACAACCTACATCAATATGGGTCTCAAATGAAAGGGCTTGACTAGTAGAATACTATACATTATAAAAATCAAATCCAAGATAGCCGCTACACAAAACAGTGAAGTATATTTTTTTCACTACTATCACAATATATCAAACGAAATCAAACGAAAGGGTTTGACTAGTAGAATACTTTGCACTATGACAAATTTCAAATCCAAGATGGCCGCTACCACAAAATGGTGAAATACATTAATTTTTTCACAAATTCCTTAATATGGGTAATCAAATGAAAGGGCTTGACTAGTAGAATGTAGTACAAATATAAAATAACAAATCCGAGGTAGTCGGGGGTTACTAAAAAATTTTTTTTTTCTTGTTACAAACTCATCTTCACCAGATGCATTTAAATATCTAGTCGGTTCACCGTTGACAAACGCTCAGAAGACATTTAAAGTACTACATAAACACATAAAAATAACTCTAAGAATTAAAAAAAAACTCTTTCATGTTCTAACATTTTGAATGACATAATTACTTGTACCTACCCCACAATAAAATGCATTAGTTATTAGTGAAGCCTAGAGGCTCAATCACCACTCGGAATTGGCGTGAAGACAGGTCCTACAATTATATGAAATTATTTGATATAATGACAGTGTTTAAATAGAATACAATATGTACCAATTTTAATTTTTACATTTTTTAGTTTAACTTACTTTATGATCATTCAAAGCTGGATGGGCAAGTCCATTTTAAAAGTACGAAATTATTAGAAAATGTATTTACCATTGGATAACCCATTCAATTTTCAGTTACTTTTGTTATGAAACCAGTTTCCTAAACGCAATATTTAATATAGCTACCATACAAACTTTACGCGCGACGCATAGAAAATACGGTACTGTGACGTCACGTTGCTGTAGTGATTTGTATGAAGCGTATTTGGGAGAGTCCAAAACTGTGATTTTAAAATTGTGATATCACGGGAAGTTTTTAAGATAACAAAGTAATTGTTTCACCTATTGAGTAGCCTTTTGATGCCATATTATATCAAAAATAAGTCGACATGCCTATTGTGTTAATTACGTCACCAGACAGATTTTTAAAATCACCCACATCGTAAGCGTCTACTATTATTCATTTAACCTAGCGTTGGACTCACAAAAAGCCGTCTAAATTGTTCCGAACTCGTGTAACAAACAAGTGCAATTAATCATACAACAAAACGAAGAATTTAATTACAGTATCGCGATTAGAGATTGCAAGTTAGGCGTTAGATTAACGGTCGTCCCGTCCCAGCGCCCTCTAGACAGCATGGTGACCATGCGAGGTCATCAGACACCTTACACCGTGTCTGACTGCAAGGACGTACTCAGAATTTTACAGTTGGGGCAAACTACTACCAATTCTATAAGCAGGTCTAGTTTACAAATTAAAATTCTCAAAAATGGTCAAATTGAAATTTAATAAGATTAGGTTGATTCTGTCGTTTCGTGCAAATGATGCGTTTCGGGGAATCAACGATTCTTATCTATCTAAAATAATATGTACATATTTGGATGATAAAAGATCATATATTTTAATACAAATAGTTTAAGTAGCTAACCTACCAATTTTTTTTTAACTTTCGCGATTTGAATACATTATGTATTCAATAGTATTGTTTATATTGCACGGGGCGTAATAATTATATCCCGATAAAGCTCAGTGCAATGTAAACATTAAGTCTAATATAACATGTAAAATTATAAAAATAATTTTGTTCCTTACCATCCTTAGTAAAAATTGAAAGATACGGATAGCATGAGATTTTCTTAAGTTCCTGTTGTAAACTTTTGTGGTTTTATTGTATGTGGCTTTTAATAAAGACTTCTTACCTATCTTATCGTGTCTTATGGCAAATAATGAATGAAAAATGTATACTTTTATTAAATGTCTTCGGAACAAGGATAATTGAAAAAGTTATTACTAAAAAACGACTGCAATTTATAATACTTACCTTGTAGACGTTTTAAAAAGACAGAATGGAAGTAAAGCTAAGAATACAACTGTATTTACGCTACTAAAATCGGGATTTATTTAACGTTAATTACAGCCGCCTTGCTCTGCCGTTTCGGCTGACCGATGAGTCGACAAGTCGAGACACCTTGTGTCAGGAACCGATTTTTGTTTGGTAGAAAATTAGAAAATGACAAATCTAAATCGACTGTTATTTTATAATACATTATCTTATTATCATCTATTGAACACATTTAGTCCAAAGGTAAAAGAATATTATGATTTTTAAGTGGTAAAGTATGTAATAATTATGGCCTGCTGCAGTTATAATGAAAAAGATAATCTTTTGCGTAGGTAAAAGAGGAATTAAACGTTTCTTGATTGATCCTCAGACAAAGAATTATTTCCGCAATTTCGCGTTTATGCGTAGTAAATTGACTGTAGCGGTCACCCTGGCTTCGCCCGTGATACATATCCATATAGCTTATAGCACTCAGGAATACACATCCAACGGCGAAATAATTTTTGATATTGGTCTAGTAGTTCCTGAGATTGGCACGTTCAAACAAATAAACCCTTCAGCTTTATACTCGTAATATTAACTAAGTAATACTTGGGGATAGATGATTTCAAAGTGTATGTTGAATAAGTTTCCATACATAGCACTCACTGCTAAATACTTATATTTTAACGATCTGGCACGTATTTTTCGTTGTGCTAATCCGCGTAACTAATAATTAATAATCTATATAGTAATTAATTACACGTAGAGAATTGTTATATGACCACATAAGTCTCAAAGGTGCTCTTAATTATGAAATTGTAAGGGTACTTAATAAATACCAGAGATCAGAAAACTTTAAAATAATTCCCTCTTATTTTCTATTATTCCTCAAATGCTACCCTGTAGACTGTCATTTACATCTAGTACAGACAGCCAGCCTCATTAAATAACATGATGTGCACTAGTGCATGACAATTAGTTCAAATTAGTTTAGGTGTAACGCGATGGAACCCGAGACCTTTGACTTTCAACCACTCAGTAAAATAATTAATGACATTCTTTTATGAATTTCTTTGGTAGGTACTTCGGTACCTACTTGTATAGGTATATAATACGACTCGGAAAAATAGTGTAAATAAACCTTTACATTTCTAAAAATAAGGAACGGATTTAAAAAATGTTATTTTAAGGGACATAAAACAAAATTAATTAAACGTTTACATACGTCGTTATTAGGTACTGTATGGCACGTGTAGATGTATTCATATTCACATATTATTATTTAGCATGTTAAGCAGTCAAGTTATTTAAGTACGTAATGAAACTTTTTTATGAGCAATAAAAATATTATCTGTAGGTAAGTAGATTTAAACTATTAGACTGCACCAGGCGTCTCGCGGTTGTACTCGGTACACGCACAATAATGCACATACTTACTTAATTATAATGCGTATTGATATAATTTATAACCATCATGGACGTTTCAATAATTTTATTGTCACACTAGATGCCCGCCCCGGCTTCGCCCGTGGTATATTATATAGCACTCATCGGGATCCCGTACATATCCAACAGCGGTGAAAGAATGACTGAAATCGGTTCACTCATTCCTGAGAATATCGATTTCAAACAAAAAACCTCTTCAGCAACCTGCTACGCCACCTGTCGGAAATTGGTCGTACCAACTCAGATTTAGAAAAAAATAATTAGCAAAGGTTTATATTCAAGGCACAGATTACTGAAATTCAATGGCGCAATCTTTGACACATGCTGTCATGTGTCATGTCAAAGCACGAAACGTACGAAAACTCTCAAAAGGGGAATATTTTTTCCCGATTTTGTTACATTCTTGTTTCATGCTCCGCTTCAATTAATAGTAAAGTTATTTTCTATAGCCTAAAGCCTTCCTCGATAAATGGACTATCCAATAGAAAAAGAATCTTTCAATTCGGACCAGTACTTCCCGAGATCCTAGCGTTCAAGCAAACAAACAAACAAACAAACAAACAAACTCTTCAGCTTTATAACATTCAGCTTTATAACATTAGTATAGATATAGGACCGCATTCGGTCGCCATCTTGTGATAAAACGTGATTTCATGAAAACGGTCGCTCATACAATTCTTATAGGTACCTACATAGTACATAGGTAATTTTGTTTTTTTTTTATGAGTTCTAAATGTCCAATTATCATTGCTAGAACTGCGATTTTATTTTTTCTAAAACATTTGCTACATATATATAATTCAAATAATATTCCTAATTTTAAAAACCCTTTTTATGCAATCAATTTATAGGTATATGGTCTCTGTGTATACATAGTAGGTATGCAACAAAAACAGTTAAATATAATAAGTTCAAAATCTCACAATAAAGCTTACGTTTCGCATGTGAACGTGATTTGGTGTGATGAAAAATTAAACATTTGTTAACTAGATAATATTTGTATGTACTGTACCTACAGAATGAAGGTTTCTGAGACCAATATATCGATTTACAACATGTCATGAAAAATTTGAAGCAGCGTAGGAATTTACATAGCAATTCTATAATTCTTGAAATACTTTCTTTGCACACTTATATAAAACATGGTACATTCTATCCTCTTTTAATGCGTTTAACGTTTAAACACCATTCAATGATGGCCGTATTGTGGAGTTTATCTATCTTTTGTCACATATTTTTAGCTTTCGGTAGCTATAGTAGTATTTTAAACCAAATAGTAAATAAGAATGTTATAGCAAAATGTAATCGATTTTCACCAAGTCCCAATACCCAATACCCAAGACCAATAGATGCCTTTGTCGTCGGTAGAGATTCAATGGAAAATTCTAATGAAGAGATAGAAACATATGAAACTTCTACGTATACTGAAAAAGAATTTACAACAGAACCTTTCAGTACGGAAAACGGTAATATTTAAAATTACTTATTTCTCTTTTAAGATGCACAAATAAAGTAATATTTTTTTTAGGTCCTCGTATCGAAATTCAGTGTCCAGATGGTCAAAGTGCATTAACGGAAAAAGATTTAAATGATACAATTTATTTTTTTGCCGAAAAAAATAAAATAATAGAAGTTATAAATGGAAGTTACTTTGAATTGGCAAAATCTCTACGAGATAAACATGCCAAGACAAAAAATGATTTCCTAGAATGGTTTCATAATAGCCCTAGCCATCTCCGGCATATTTTAGATGATGTGGCGCAAATGAAAAATGCTCATATCGAACCACTTGTGAAGAAAATCGTTTCAAAAATTCCTGAAATTGCGTTACTACGTAACAAATTTGAAGAACAATTAAATAGCTCTAACGTTTGGTTGAAAAAATTTGAAATGTCTAAAAGACTTTGTGAATTAAATTGTGATACGCAAGAATTCGGTAAGATTTGTTTGTTTTTTTTTTTCAAAATTATATATTTTGCCCAAGATTAAGAGCATTCAGCTGTGCTTAGTTAGTTAGGTATGTACCATTGTGTAGTTCTCATTGTATTTTAGTTTTGTTGAGCCCATATTGAAAATGTAATGTGTTTTCGATTTTGAAGCGAAATATTAAAGAATGTCGTCATTCACTTCTATTGTAGTCAATTAAATCTTTTTGTTCATTGTATTTTTATTTGATATCGAACCTATCTATAAAGTTTTAATGAAGTGGATTTGAGATATAATAACTTAATTTTTTTCTTCAGAAAAACGACGACGAAGATATCTAATCAAAACACAACAGTATCCAATGCACCTTAGCTCATCAGACAGATACTGTAATACTCTTGAAGGAATTAAAAATAAAATTAGCGTTACATTATCAGAGTTTGAAGACGAGTATACTAAAACTTTAAGACACTCGTTGAACGAAATTGATCATAGTTACAAAGAAAATATCGACCAGTTAAAATCAGATATGAAGGAAGCAGCTGTTCAAAAGTTTGGTTCCGTTATGTACGATGTGTTGAGTTTAGAAGATGAAGTTCACCATTTCTCAATATTCTTGAAAGATGAAAATGGGGAAAACGGATTTGACTCATACATAAGCAACATTAGAAAGAATAATATCCAAATTGACTTGAAATTGGAAGAATTCCGTAATTGTTTACAAAAGTATAAAAGATATTGCTTAAGCTGCCATGACGAGCAACAAAGATACCGACGAGGTAACTGTCTAATTTAATAATTATAAAAATATTACTAACCGTAAGTCTACTAATACAAATTGTGTTTTTTTAGATGTTTCAGACGAAAATTGGCAAACTGATATAGAATCTTACGATGTTCCAACTACAGAGGTACCTACAACAGATATACCTACGACAGAGGTACCTACGACAGAGGTACCTACGACAGAGGTACCTACGACAGACCTATTGGAGCAATTACTCTATAAGTTTATTGGTAAAACCAAAGCAATATTCCAAATGGAAATTGATAATTTATTCGAAGATATAAATGACATCCTCACTGATAAAGACAAAATAATTCAAAATACTTTAACTGAATTAAAGCCTATGCTAGATAAAATTGTGGATGACAAGAAAAATGAAGATGTAGAAATAAATGCACTTAAAAGACAAGTCCCGGAGTCGTTATTTATCGAATTGAAGCAAATAAATGAAAAAACAGAAAGCTTACAAAATAATCTGAAAGATGCTGTAGAATTAATGCAACGTGTAGTTCGAAGTTGAAGTTTAACGTTTTCTGCCATGGTGAGATTAATTTAAGAATTCCTTCATGGCCGAGTACAATAAACGTATTATTAAAATAAATTCGGGGTAAAACCCGCTTTTATTGCACCTTCACTCAAACTGCAGAATAAAGTTTATTGCTCATACGTATAATAAAACTTAAAAAAGCCTTTGTGTAATTTCGATACTGCATTAAAAAGAAGGGTTACCGACCGGCAACTGGGCGGATTGACGATCACCAATTCAGCGTTCATAAATCTGAATAGGTATTGTGCGCGGGCGCATACAAAAGTGATGTTGCTGATTAAATTCTTAAAGCGAGGTTTGAAGATACGTTGACATCAATCTGCAGGACATGTCTCGTCGCGACGCATGCGACGTGTCTTTACTTGTATTCGGCACGTGCGCTGCTATAACGTTTTATTGAAGCTAAACCACTGTTTTGGCAACTTTACATTTAGTAACCTGACACGAAAGTTTTTAAGTATGTAAGAAATTTTTGCCTTTTGCAGTTATTTAATTTTCAATGTAGGTAGATCAAACCAATTACTTGTAACCGAAAAAAATTTTCACTTTCGCGTTATAACTTCATGTTATTACTTCCAAAAGAAACAAAAACACGAGTTCTTTGTGTTCGCATTTTATACACCAGTAATATAACCTACTTAGTATATTTTCTTGTAACTAAGACGTCTACTCTCTTTCAACGAAAAACATAATTTCGAAATAAACTCGCGACTTTCCTACTCCGGTTCTACTTCGAACCGTCGTTTCTTCCCATCGAGCAACTCGATCTTCTGCGCAAGGTAACCACGCAAGGCACGGAAGGGCGTAGCCTTATCTAAAAAATATTGTTCAAATCTTTCTGTCATTTCTTGCGGGAGGGGAAAGTAGCACACTAGCGCAAAGCCGCACTATTACATACAAATATACCTATACCGATCCATTGCCGATCATACTCACACAGCCAAATCACTAACACATAAAAATAAAGCATCATTCACGAATCTAGCCCCGCCCTCACGCCACAGTATATTATCAAACTCCATGGTCCACGCGGACTTGTACTTTGACAGAGGGGAAACACTGTGTATGCCTACTCCCTTCCGTGTTGCTCGCTGTTTCTTCCGTGTAAATGTTCTAAGCCTACTCTAATTAGATTAGGTTTAGAACATTTCAACGTCAAACGATGTTCGATCGAGCGAAATGAAGTAGAACCGGAGTAGGAAAGTCGCGAATTTATTTCGAAACTACGTTTTTCGTAGAAAGAGAGTAGACGTCCTGCGCTTTCTGCGTTAGCCCAATGTTCGGTTGGCCCAAAGCCCAAAGCAAATGTATCTGAGGCCATCTTCTATAGGTTCCATAAAAGAAATACACATTTGTGCTGGCAATATCCACTTTTTCGCCAAATCGGTACAACCATGTTTCATCTCCTTTTACTGCAATGTCGGAAGGCGTTAGTAGTTTCTTTCAGACGTACATTAGAGCGGCGTGACAAAAACTTCAGGATCTTATATCCTCGGCACTCCATCATCGTCCATACGAGGTTTATACCACATATCGTTCACACCGTAAATCCAGTTACGTCTTAAATCAATTCAAGCCGCTATGATCACATGATAGGTACTAAACTCATTTTAATATCTCACCCTTTATTTTAATATATATAAATCACGCGTCGCGTTGTTTGTCCGCGATGGCCTCTAAACTACTAAGTTTAAAATTAATTATTATGAATTATATAAATGACAACAGAACGGCTGAAAGGGTTGAAATTTGGAACACAGTCACGAGCATAGTCTGGAATGATTCATAGGCTAGGTACTTTTTATCCCGTTAGAATACTGAGGGAATACTGTAAAATCGCGGCCACTGCTAGTTATAAATAATGACGAGGAAGATATAAATGAGCCTTAGAAATCACGTCAAATGCAGGGACTAAACACAAAAATTGTAGTGACGTTTGGGCGCAGGTAGCAGCAAGGTGCCCTATTTGCTCTTGTCGTTCTGCTGTCAGTACGCTGTCTGCAATAAAGACGCGGCGCGGCGGGGTGATGCACCGCGCCGCAAGGGCAGAGGGACGCGGTATGTGCAGCCCTAATATGCAAATATACATTACCCAATGATATATACAGATAATTCATATTTTTGTAGTACAAAGAAAACGAAACTAGCCTGATTGCACAGATTTGACGCAGGGATAAATATTACCA
This sequence comes from Ectropis grisescens, assembly GCA_017562165.1. Taxonomy (NCBI): domain Eukaryota; kingdom Metazoa; phylum Arthropoda; class Insecta; order Lepidoptera; family Geometridae; genus Ectropis; species Ectropis grisescens. Next base: position 12,420,455 of record CM029777.1, on the reverse strand, counting down.
GCCAACGCCACGCCGTACAAAAATCATGTGACAAGAAAAATGATCGAGATTTTTAATTTAAATTTTGATTTTTAGCAACCCTTTATTTTCCCTGGACTCATTTGGCCAGCTTCCAAGTGACAGCATAGTGCTGAATCTTATTATTTTGTACCTACCCTTCTATCATCCTATGTGGTTCATTTGACCCATAATTTTTGTTCACGAGCCTGTAGTCTATGGCGGAGCTATAACGAAAATATGATATGGTAGGTACCTACGTCAAACGTCAACTAGCTGTTACGACTTCGTGTTGAATACTACATATAATATGATTCATGTGGCGTTAATCGCCACATGAATTTCAACAATTTAATTTTTAATGAAAATTTTATAGTTAAATTGTTTATTCATAGCTTCAATCAGCCGCAGCTCTACTGGTATAGTGGTTAAAGTAGGTACTAAAAATCCCTAGTTTCCTATGTTTGATCTGTCCTCTGAACTGCCGGAGCTATAGCAATTTTTTCTCACTAAGGTGCAACCACAGTCTCGGCGGCGCTAATTTCTTGGGATCAGAGTTAAGAATGGCTCAGACTCTAAAATATATCCTTCATCTAAAATAGTTTGAAGGTTGAATAAAGGTACGTGTTCTATTTGGGACACTTAGTATCTATGTATGTAGTGTAATACGTGAAGCATTTAATTTAATTTTACAACATACTACATATATTAACCTACATAAAATTGTTATTTAAAATTATACATGTGAAACACTAAATGAAATACGTGTCATTTATTTGAAGCACTGTTTTTTTTTGCCACAGAGACCAAATTTGGTACAATTGTGCATCATATTTCACTTAAAACAACATTAAAAAGAATATTAGGAATAGATATCTCACCCAGACGTGTAAGTGAGTTGCCTATACATATCAGGAATAGATGCCCATGAGTAATTATCAAAAATCAGAAGTTACAGGCATTCCGACGGATGTTCACTGCAGTCTTTATGAAACCACATTTGGCACAGAACATACCAGTCCGTCAGTCAGTCAGTGTTACCAGTCGTTATTTATTCTTAGTGCCATGATAATCCTCTCCCCACACTATGCAAATATCTCAATTATAATAATAAAAAGACGGTTTATAGTGACAGTGTTTATTTTTTACATGTTTCATTGCTTTTTTCTAGTCTCCTTTACTCCACATAACTCTATTAACGCTATGTAGAGTGAAGAAGAATATGCTGCCTTTTATGTTCATTAGGCATCTAGAAAAACAAAACACCATACACATTTACTGGGCATCACACCCTTAAATATTGATAGGGTTCTCTCCCGTTCAGTAGGGAGCGTTTTTTTGTACTCAATATTATGTTATTGAATACAGTACAAATGTTTATAGAGTAAAATCATGTACCTAACTACCTACATTGTTATTTCTGATGAATTTGTCCTTACCAACACATGTCTAGAGTAACTTGTTGACATTTATATCTCCTCAGAAACCTGAGATTAATTAATGTCAGCCGATGACAATGCTCCACATTCCTGCGGTAAATTATAATTTCGTAAATATCTCACAACTGCGAACTAATTATAACAATGAGCGAGATCACTTGGCTCCACTAAATTATGACTTAACGAGCGTAATCTAAAGTTTCAAAGTGCCATGAGTGAAGTGTCATAATATTGTCTTTGACTCGTGACATTGTAAGGACGGAGTGTTCCTGGCTACAAGAACAAAATTGAAAATTTTGATTAACCCCCAACTACCTCAGATTCGTTATCTGTACAACATTCTACTAGTGAAGCCCTTTCATTTGATACCCATATTAAGGGAGTTGTGAAAAAAGAAATGTATTTCGCTATTTTGTGGTAGCGGCCATCTTGAATTTGAAATTTGTCATATGGCAATGTATTCTACTAGTCAAGCCCTTTCGTCTGATACCCATATTGAGGTAGTAGTGAAAAAAATAATTTATTTCGCCATTTTGGTTATTCAGTAGTGAAAGGACTCTTGCCAGAGTCCGCCTGGGGAAGTACCACACCTTTGCCAGTTTTTCTACCGCCAAGCAGTAATGTGAAAACATTACTGTGTTCCAGTTTGAAGGGCAATGTTTCCAGAGAAATTACAGGGCTTAGAGATATAAGATCTTAGATCTCTGGGTGACGAGCGCAGTGCAGTGCTAGGTAATGATTTGGACTCTTCGTGTTCCAATAGCTGCGTGTCACTGTGCTGTTATGTGTCAGGCATGTTGCTTACCATCAGGCACATGTCCTGATCGTCTCGTCACTCCTTATTAAAAAAAAAAAAAAAAATTGTGGTGGCAGCCATCTTGGATTTGATTTTTTTATTGTGACCTTGTGAGTGCGGATTGGCTGATGGCACAACTCAACACATTTTCTTTGAGTGCACTAAAAATCGTGGTTCCTTATACGACCTGATCCCAGATGATCTTCCCGTCCTGCCTCCTTTTCCAACCTACTCAACTTTCTTTATGTACTTAATAAGTTTATCAAAATCAATAGCATCAAATTATGAACATATATAATACTATATTCTTGTAAATATCTTATGAATGTGAATATATATATTTGTCTTTATACATTTATATCTGTGTTGTAACGTCATGTGTTTGCCCCTACCAGTAGTTATAGACTAACGATCATTAAAGCTATAAGAAGCCTACCGACCAACGGCCCATGTCTACATAACGCTGCGCCTTCACTAATGAAACCCTGAAAGATCGTACCAGCAACAACACACAAGACACTGGCGAAGTTGCGGTCACGCCGCATACAGAAGCCAAAGATAAAAGAAGTTGAAGTTGTATGGACGGTTACTCTGTGGATGCTACGGAATTTTGAATCACCTTGGAGTTTTATTAGTGGATATTTCTCACATCACTGTCTAGCCCCAAACTATGCAAAGCTTGTAGTACCTCGTTAATAATATTAGCGTGCTTGTACTATGAGTACTAATTAGTTGATATAATTGTAAAGACATAAATAATTATGATAACTTAGAAAAAACCATTAATCAACTTTAGAATTTATTCAGACTTTCATTAAACTAACACTAAAAATTAAATAAAACTTCGGATAATATAATCTACGGCGATAAATATCTCTACATACGGAATTAGATCGTCTTTTGTGTCCAAATGTTTTGATTTTATACAGTTCCTTTATTGTTTTCATGATATAATAATAATCCTTGTAATGATAAAAGAAAATGATCATAATATATAAGTTTGTTGAATGTTTTACGCAGTTACATTGAAAAAATTCGGAAAATTCGTTAGCTCTTACTGCACCATAGTATTTATCCATTCAACACAACGCAATTAGTCTTATGTGGGAAGTACATAAGACGTGAACGTAAGACCTCAGTGGATTAATAGGAGTATGTTCCTTTGCTGTCTTATAGCCTTAGAAAGAGAGAACATTACGCCCTCTAAAAACATGATTACCAAGTAACCTAGTTTTGTAGTGGACTTTTGATAGAGTCTGCCTGGGGAAGTACCACACTTACCAGTTATTCTACCGTCAAGCAGTAATGTGCCAACATCACTGTGTCCCGGTTTGTAGGATTATATTTCCCGAGAAATAACAGTGCTTAAAGATAAACCTTCTTTTATAATTGTGTAGGTGACGACCCCAGTGCGCTAGAAATGGATACTGTTTGTTTCCATAGCTGCGTGTATCTTTGCTATCTATACTTATAATAAGACTGTAACGGGTCGAATTCTGTACATTGAAGATATTTTGAAAAAATTTTTTTTGGGGCACTCCATAGTCGATACTGATGGCGAAACTGCATTTTTTTTCTTTCATGTCTGTCTGTCTGTCTGTCTGTCTGTCTTTCTGTATAGGGATCACGCATCACGCCGAAACTACTGATTCAATTCAGCTGAAACTTGGCATGATATTAGTTTATACTAAGGACATTGCTGTAGGCTACTTTTGATCCCCAAATTCTGATCGGTTTTCTTGCGGGAGGGGGTGAAAGTCAGAATGTGTATTTGGTTGTAACTCATGTTTGCGTTGTTTGATTTCATTAATTCTTTTTTTGTTAGAAATAACACATTTTTTATATTGTACCGTCAAAATTTGAACAATATCGGTCTGTTGGTTCGGAAATTACACAAACATTAAATAATAACGACACGCGCGGCGCATTCGGTACATACAAACTTCTAAGTATTCTGTGTATCACAGACGATCCACAGAATATCTAGATTCCAGATTCTAGAAAGTACCCCACGTGATCGCGTCGCGTCGTCTTGGATGACAAAATAATTGTCAAAAATATATTTTGTGTGGAAAACAAACATCATTCGGTTATAATCGACTTCAAACAAGGAGGATGTTCTCAATCGGGTTGCATGTTTTTTTATTTCGTTTTATTTTACGCGATAAGTCCGCTAATTGTTAGTTGATTTTGATAATTCCTTTTTTGTTTGGTAGAAAATACTTCAGAGTTGATCTTAGATATCGAAAACAGGGAGGTAGTTTTTCAAGTATCAACAAAAAACTAAAATCAGCTTAGATTTATCTGTACTAGGTACATAGTTATACCTCTTATAAAATTTAGTCGAATGACAGAACTAAATTACCTGTCATTGAAGTAGATTTTTGTATTTTGAAGAAAACATATCAGCATAATAAGTAGCAGCATAAACAACCCACTGCTAAATTAAATGTTCCCACTGCTGGGCGTCGGGGCCTTCTCTCGCAAGGAGAGAGACAAGGCTATAATCCACCACGCTGGCCCAGTGTCGGTTGGTGGATGACATATGACTTAGAACTTAGATTATAGGTAGATTTCGGTTTCTTCACGGTGTTTTCCTTCACTGTTTTAATTACCGGCATTACGAACATGACTCTGAAAAGATAGTGGTGCGCGTGGTTTTGAACCCTGGGCCTCCAGATCGACAGTCGCCGTTCTCCCTACTAGGTCAGCTGTAACTTACTAGACCAGCCGTTACTTATTAGAAAACGTATTATTTCAATCCAAATACTGTTTAAAATTTAAAAGTAGTGTTCAACAAGCTTCGGTGACCGAAGCAGACCGTTGTTAGGGTTCCGTACACAAAGGGTAAAAAACGGGATCCTATTACTGAGACTTTGCTATCTGTCCGTCCGTCCGTCCGTCTGTCACCAGGCTGTATCTCAAGAACGGTGATAGCTAGACAGTTGAAATTTTCGCAGATGATGTATTTCTATTGCTGCTTTAATCATGGCGGAACGTATCAAGTGATCGGGTTGAAATTTGAAATAGAATTATAGTCTGGAAGAACACATAGGCTAAACATTGCCTATGTATAAGTAACAAACATCCAAACAGTGACATTCATAATATTTACAGGACAACGTTGGAACGGCTGAACATATTTGGATGGAATTCGAAACACACGTAGTTTGAACACAGAAATAAAAAAAATCGGTTACTTATAGGTTACTGTAACATAGGAAAGACTAAGCAAATTTGGTAGAAAATTGAAACAGAAATAACTCATAGTCTGAAATACCACATTTATGTATTTATTACCTATCAACCTGAAAAGAAGCATGGGCCCTAAGGAAACAAATATTAACTATCACGTCAAAACGGCACAACGATATGGGTTGACATACGAAACACATATAGTTTAGAGTCTAAAATTTCACATGGGCTAATAAGTCTACATTTTCATATAACTCCATATTAATATAAGCATATCTTTTCGTAAGGAACTTGATGTGATGGTAAGGTAAAAGCCAAAAATTAAAAATATATGCACCCGTTTTGGCGTAGATAATATAGGTGATTTGCGTTCACAATCAAAATAACAAGTAACATAATATTCTCATTATACGGCGCTAATGCCAGTTTAAATCTAAAAGCACTAAAGGCCATTTAAATCGATGTTTTGCTATTGTGGTATGTATTTTTTCTTTCATCACTAGGTGGCGTTACTGGTATTCTAAATTGTCCTAATAAGTTTTTGCTGCTAAAAGGATTATGATGCCAAATTTGGATTCTTTCGTTCTTGATTTTTTTCTGTGTTACCTACAATTAAATTCATACATTAACATTTCACTAGGACTTGGCTTAGATTTACGGGTTCAACATGCTTGAATATCATTAAAAGTCAAAATTTTAATTATTTTGATTCCACACAGGCATCGTTCAAAATTTTACTACGGCAAGGTCGCGGGTAACAGCTAGAAAACAGCTTGCGGATAAAAAGAAATATGTAAGTAGGTATCAGATCATGCACATTAGCTTCAGACTTTTCATAATGTATCCTATAAAAATCCTACAAACTACACTTGCGGCTATGTTCGATACTACGAAACCTTACTAAGTATGTTTGATTTTGTTTAAAAAAAGAAAAATAAAGATAAAATTAAATAAATTTTTGTGTGGAAAAACAAATTCACTCAAACTCAAAGGTTTTTCAATGACTACTTATCCAAATATTTGACGTACGATACTTCCAATTAATGTATTTATAAGTCATTAACATCTGCTTACGCGAACGAAGTAGCGGGTTCAGCTAGTTATGAATATACGTGTTGCTAACCATTAGGTACTTGTCTTGCTCGTCTCGTCGTTCTATACATAAAAAAGACGATTTCCAAGTAATTTCCAGTTCGCCTGCACCTTTGAATTAAATATATGTTACGTTATGGACCAAATGATAAATTGGACATTATTCATAATGACCGGGAGCTATGAAAAATGTCCAAAAAGGGAGGGCAATTTCATAATAATCATTCAAATAATCAAATTGACCGGGCATTATATCTACATAATGCACATCACCTTTTGGGTAGAGTAATATTATTACTATTATTGAAGTGAAAACTTCGTTTGACGCGCCACAGACAGGTTTTTCGTGGGCTGTGAATGGAATTCTAGGGTCACGCTCGAGAATGATAAGAAATCTTCGGGTAAACTCGGGACTAGGCGGGGTCGGGGTGCTCCAAGTCAGATCTGTGTCATAAGTAACCTAACCGGTCCTATTTAGTTACTTTAAAACTCAAAAATTAGAATCAACTTAGCTTTATGATCAAATTGGCCATTGGTCAGTTGGTCACGTAGCGACATAATAAAGACCAGGCAATATGATAAGTAATGAAGTTTAAATAGTAATGAATCACTTTGCCCGATAGTGCTAGACATTATGAATAGTGCCCAGGCATTATTAATAATGCCCGCATTAATCATATTGTCCATACCATATGCAATATTAGCGCAATGGTGAAGAAAACCACTGTGATAGAACCAACGTGTCTTAAAATAAAAATCCTTCGGGGATGCGACATTTGCTAGTCAACTCTTTTCTAGCTTATCTGAAATGTTCTTGAATCCTAGTTAGATTAGAGATGACCCCAGCCCCAGTATGAAGAACAGCAACTTTATTCATTGCTGCAGCAGTTCATGTTACTACTAATCCTATCAATGTTATTTCTGTCGCAGGTATAATAAATGTCGATGTTTGGATGTCTGTAGCTCAACCGCGTCGTTACGTATGAATGGATCCGGCTGAGATTTGAAACACAGTTAGATTATAGCCTAGAACTCTAGAAGAAGACATTTTTATTCCGGGAAAATAACGGGAACATTAACTACGCGGGTAAAGGTAAAACCGCAGGGTGCTTTTAGTACTTTACATGTTTTTTACGCTCAAAGCTGTATTTGTTCATAGTAATGATTACCATTTACGTAAATAATAGTCTGTCTGACGAAGATACATTTGCCAATTATGCTTGAGGTACACAAGGCTAATTTTTCAAGCTAGGGTAGCAAGTTAGTGTTAATAAGCCAGTATGCTAGAACTTCTAGCTTCGTGTAGACTAAACTAGCTTTGGGTAGCGTTGTCTACACGATACTTGAAGTAGGTACTAGCTTGCTACCTTGCTAACACTACCTTGCTATCCGAGCTTGAAAAAACTAGCCTCGTGTAGCTTGGGTATTGTTGTGCCGTCAAACAGTAATGTGCTAATTTTACTGTATTCTGGTTTGAAGGGCAATGTTGCCAGATAAATTACAGGGCAAATGGATAAATCGGCTCAAGGTTTAGGAACGCAGTGCGGTGCTAAGTAGTAATTTGGGCTCTTTAAATTCAAATAGCTATTACAGGCTTTCTTTTAATTCGCGAATGGTTCTCAGTAAGATTTGCTCGGGTTTTGTTTTTTGGGATTAAAGGTGTGTACTTGATCACCATCTCGTGTAATGTTGCGACGATGCGGACCACGATGGAGAACGCTTACCTATAAGAATCCGATTCTCTCTCAGCTTGAAGAAACTCAGTTTACGAGTAATATCCATCAGTGAACACTCACTTACGCAACGTATTCCACGGTTTCGATGTTCTTGTCGTGAAAATGATATAAAAATGAAGATGTAAAAAAAATATTACTACAAAAATTACCAAGATATACAAGACAAAAGTAAAACAATCGTATCGATTTTTGAATTTTTGTACACAATTATTAAAATAATATAAGTAGTAATATCCGTTGGTTTACCACTAGGCAAGTCTGTATAGGGAAAACCAAAATCCAGAGGAAACAATAACAATTAAGCGCTCTACAGACGATGCCCTGAAATCGGAGGTTATGACGTAGATGTAGTGGAGCACTAAAATAGGGTATTCTCTACACACGTACAAATCAGTCAGTACGATACTGGCTGTACAACGGACTGGTCGTCGATCAGAGCAAAGAGTATGTAATTACTACGTAGGAGTCGGCACTCAGTACAAACCAATAACAGCAGTTAACATGTCTGTTCAATACCAACCTAACAAATTATTTAGTTTTCATAATATATGCAATATTAGACTTAAATAGTTTCTAGTGGAAATGAAAAACTGCTTGGTAAACTACGTTTTATATTTACAATACAATAGAAAATAAATTTACAGCTAATAAAGAACAAAAACGCGGAAATAAATCAAAGAACAATTATGATCAACACGTAAATGCCACAATGACTAAACAATGCCAAATTGACAAATCGCCTAAATTGGTAAAGAGATGCCCGATGATATGATATTATATTATAGGGGAAAAGGGGGGGGAATTGGAGCCTACTAAGGAAAAAGGTCAATATAAGCCAAAGTTATAAATACTTAGAGAACTCAGTATTAGAAATGAAATTCTTACTCATTTGACTATCATTTAATCACAGCGATAACGTTACATTATTAGGCATTTGGCCACAGATAAACTTTTTACAAAAAAACAGAATCGCTCTCATTACCCCTCAATGCGGTAAATGAGAGCCTATAAATTCCCATATTTGTAATGGGAGCTACTTAATATTAAATCAGCCTCAAAACTTTCCATATCAGACTATAATCTCACTTATTCATATAAATTTTAATATAGACGTAACCGTATAACAATTAACTTTAAGGATACAAGCAAAAAATGCAAATGTAATCAATCGGGCTGTCAGAACCAGAACATTCTTTATGTGTCCATTTACCACAGCTTCTACAACGATACCACATTTCGTTATTTTTTCCTGTGTCACAACAAATAGAACACAACGTCTCTTCATCCGAATATTCTGACTCATCTTCACACATATTCTCAACGTCTTCTTCTTCAGACGTGTCAGTTTCATCCTCATCAAAAAGTTTCTTTGTTACTCTTCTTACTTTTTCTTTTTTTGTTAGTTTCCTTGTTTTGTATTTTTCTTTTTCCTGCTGTACATTTTTTTCTTTGTTGCTGTTGTTTTCTTTTTTCTTTGCATTGATTTTAGTTTTACATTTTTTTTCCAAACGTTCTTATCCTCTTCAAATACTTTTTTCATTGGCGTGCTAGATAAAATAACCGAATGTTGTTTTTGTCGCGAAGTCTTATTTTTATTAGATATGTTAGGCAGTGGGCTCACAACTGATAGAACTTTCGCAAAATCATTTGACTTAGTTGGGTTTGTAAAAGGTAACTGTTCTTGAACATCGTTTGTTGTGGATGAGGTCGTGGAAGTATTGACAGTAGTTTGCTCCGGGACTGTCTTATCGTTCACCATAAACAGGACATTGGTAGGGTTTGTGTTTGGCGACAAATTTGCTATAGATGCCTCCTCTTGTAGCTCACTTAAGGTGCTGTACGGTATTCCAGTCTCTTTTGATACCTTGTATACGGACGTATTATCACGTTGAAGTATTTTGATAGCATTTTGCAAAGTTTCCACGGTCCAAGATGCTTTTGTAGTGGTGCGTTCCCTTTTTCTTGGCATTTTAGCATCTGAAAAAAAAACATTTCAACACAGCCTTTAATAAAGTAAGGAATATGGAACATTGTTAATATTATACATTAAACATACATAAGATAGAATATATATATACATTTTATAGTTTATAAAGAACAATTAACTTAATATTTATATAATTGATGATGGTTGTATGTGGAGTTATATTCTAACAAGAATATGGGGTAATTGGGAGCTACAAAGGGTAATCAGAGCTTAGGCTCCAATTACCCGAAGCTATTGGGCTCGGATTACCCGACTACCACCATTTTGAAATAAAATAAAATGATACACTGGATTTAGCTTGTAACCAAATTGTACGCACTGATACTCAAAATTGATAGCATTAGCTATAAAATAATACAAGTTTGATTGTAATAAACGTATAACTTCATACATACCTGGCCGATGGAATTTGGTAAATTTTATAAGCGCGGAGCACAAAATCGACACGCGCCCGCGGTCACACAACACGTGGCACTGGCGACTCAAGCGCCACGGGGAAACACAGTCGCAGTGTGTCGAAGCCGTCCTAGTGGCAACTGAGTGAATATGAGCTATAGTTTTGTCTCTAATTGCACCGCTCCCATTGCCCTCTGGCTCTCATTACCCTCTGTTCCCCTATATAGTAAAATGCTATTGCCTATTATAAAATTTGAAATCGGATCGGTTGAAATTGCGAAAACAGTTGGATTATAGTCTGGAATAACTTAGACTTTATCAGCTGACTATTATTATCATTGTTTAAATTCAGACCAGTAGAAACTGTGTTGCCAGACATATTGCATGCTTCTAGAAGAAGAGGCCAGTTTGTACAGGTCAACTTTTAAAATGTTTTGTATCACCTTTTAGTTTAGTTAGTTTATGAATAATATTTGTAGGATTATGATGGGCAACAAATTTGTGTGTTTCTAATGGATAATACTGTTGGGGCTATTAAAAATTTATCATTTTTACTATGTACAATGTAAAAAATGTCATCATCATCAGTCTGTATTCGTCCACTTCTGGACATAGGCGTCTCCAATAATATGCTTCTCAACCCAATCTTTGTTCTTACGTCTGCTACCGCCATCAATTGCTTTTCATGTATAGTCATTCCATCTAGTATCTCGAAATCCTATACTACGTTAACTGATTCGCGGTTTGGCCAACAGCTTGATGTCTTGCTTGAAGTCAATCTGACCAAAAATCGACTGTAGGTATATAGGAACAGGAACTGAAACAATTTTAAATTCCAAAATTTCTTCAAATAGTGAGTCAACATGGATATAAATACTATTTTAAAGAGTAACCTACTTCTTTACACACGTATTTATTCTGTACTAACTAAAAATACTAGTTGTGGAAGGGTCATACTTTTGTCGCGGCACATCCCTATGCTGTCGTAGTTGACATAAACCTTATCCGCTTACGATTGGCACAAAAGAACCGTGCCGAAAACTCCTATCTATTCTATCTATTGACTTACATTTTATCTGGTTTCCGCAAATTTCAAATTTATTATAGACCATCATTTCGGCGGCATTGTAGTAAAACGTATTCACTGCTTAATGCTAACATAATATTATTATGCAATACCTTCTATTCAACTTCTATTTCTTCTTCTTTTTCTATTAAGCTCCTCGATTAAAATACACGAAACACAATACAAGCAATGTGACGGACATGACCACAGACTTAAGTAGATACTTTGATATAACAGTGAAAGAAAGAGAAGCTATACACACTGTGCTCTTGACATGGACCGTGTAAATTTCATACATTTATATTTGTTCCAAGTTATGATAGACTTACAACTTACAAAACTAGGGCGTGTATTCCGCAATTCCGAAATCTTGGAGATTTTTTTCGATACTTAAATTCCGAAATTGAAACACTTTAATATCGTTACTCCAATGTCGGTATTTTGACTAACAACTTCTTTTCTAACGATACACACACGCGATAAGTTATTAAAATAAACCTGAGCGGCTCCAAAATTATTGAACTGGATTTGTTTAACCCCACCATTCTCCTACTTCAAAGAACTTTTAAATCTTTACATAATTACCATAAGCTTCCTTTAGGTCAAAAATCAGTCTTTCCCTAAAGGCCCCTTCTGCTTTAACTAAAATGTTCGATGGCATATCGTTTACTTGCAGGGCGGGCGACTCAGTTATGGAATAAATTGCCCGTGCACATCAGGCATTCTCCTTCACTGAACAATTTGAAAAAATATGTTTAATAATTATATTTGTTAAAATTGTAGACTTGTTGTTGGAAAATTTACTACTTATGCAATTACAGGCGTTTTTATTTATGTTGTAATCGCATTACATTTATTTATAATCGTATTAATTAGTATTGGTATTATACATCAATAATTGAGTACCTACTAGTATTGTTGTATAAGATTAACTAACTACAATATCATTATATTGTGTTTTCATTATTATTGTGTCTTTCATTCCGTTTTTTTGTTCTTGTTTGCGCACCCATATTCTGACTATTTTACATATTCTTTTCCGTCCTAAGGTTGGCTGGAATATATCGCTTTCAGCGGAAAGGCCGCCCACTGTCGCAGTACTTTACAATGTTTTGTTGAGTTTTGCTGTGCCTTTTTTTTATGTGTCAATAAAGAGTAAGCATAAATATTAATAAATTTTGTAGGTAAAATCCAAATACATTTTCCAGTTTCGAAGCTGTTCCGGAATTCCGATATTGGGTATTTACTATCATGATTCAGTGCAGGAATTGAAAACTTTCCGATATTACATTCCCTACTTAAAACAAAAACATAGGTGTTGCCATGGCACTTACTACTGAGAAAAGAGAGACTTAGGTTAAAAACTGGTTGTAAAACATCATGAATTATAGACAAAAACATTAGGGATGTTTTTGAAAACTTGTTGTAGCGCACACACAGATTTTTCGTGGGCTGTGAATGAAATGAAAGAAATGTTCAGATGAACTCAGTATCGCCCAGAGGAGATGATCGATATTCATTGATGGTGATATCAATTTAATTTTGCAGATAAAAGTAGTACTGCGTAGTGGTACTAGGCGCAATCCGAACGGCTCAAATTCAAAATGACAATCCTTGCTTCTGTAATTCTAAACAGATAAAACAAAGACCGAGATGTGAGATTCCGTGTCGGATCAATCCGACTGGGTTTAGAATTGCTACGCTGGTTTCATTTAATTTCTACAATAAAATAGTCGTAACATATATCAACTAAAAATAAAACATACCTACACTTTTTATAGAAAAGAGTGCTCGTCACTGTTTTCTATAAAAAAGAGCAGGACATGTGCTTGATAGTAAGCAACATGTCTGCCACATAACATCACATTTTTGGTAGTGGTGGGACTCTTAGCAGAGTCCGGCTGGGGACGTACCACACCTTTGCCAGTTATTCTACCGCCAAGTAGTAATGTGCAGACATATTGAAGGGCAATGTTTCCAGAGAAATTACAGGGCTTAGAGATATAGCATCTCAGATATCTGGGTGACGAGCGCAGTGCAGTGCTAGGTAATGATTTGGACTCTTCATGTTCCAAGAGCTGCGTGTCACTGTGCCGTTATGTGGCAGGTATGTTGCTTACCATCAGGCATATGTCCAGCTCGTCTCGTCACTATTTACAAAAAAAAACACAGTAATACGCAGGTATTGGAACATCAAGAGTCTAAATTATTACCTAGCACTGCACTGCACTCGTCACCCAGAGATGTTTTATCTCTATGCCCGGTAATTTCACTGGAAGCATTGCCATTTGAACCGGCACGTAGTAATGTTTCCACATCACTGCTTCGGGGTAGAATAACTGGTTATTTTTCAATTATTCATTTCAATTTCAATTTCAAGATAAGTTAAGAAAATATTTTGTGTACGATTTCGATTACTCAATCGTATATCGTACTATAGCCAAGAAGTCGTATAAATACGATTTAAATCATATGGTTGACAACACTGGCTGAAATCGGACCCGATTTTTTGATAAGTGATTTATCACGCCCCCTCCGCCCCTTTTTCGTCATTTCCTCCGATTTCAGGGCATCGTCTGTAGAGCGCTTTAGGCTAAGTCTCGCATTCAAGACAGACAATATGTGACAGGACAAACTAAATGAATGTTTATTACATTATTACACTGAATAGGTAAGCACTAGGTAGGTACAAAAGACTTCCACAAAACAATTTAAAATTTAAAAAACCTATTTTTAGTATAGCCTCTATTTCAATTTAATATAGTGTTTTGAGCGAACTTCGGATGATATGTTTAGATTCGTAAACTTTTTTGCTTTTGATGTCACAGCACTTAGTAACCACGTTGTAGACCAAAATACTTACACACCAAAATGGAGTTAAACCTCTTTCTTTGACTTGAGTTTGAGTTTTTTAAGCATATTTCAGACAAATTTATAACAGCAACGGGTACACAACATTTACCTAGTTGTTTCGCTTTTGTAGAATCTATCAAGTTGATTCCATTGCGTTATAACGGAATAAAATCTATTGAATTTTTAGATAATAAATATTTCTGGTAATTTAATTTAAAAAATAAATATTAACGCGTCAATTTCGTAAAAGAAAAAGCGTGACAGTAAATATTGGAATGAAATGATTCAGCAATCATTCATAAACTTCACAAAAGCAGTGCGGACTGTCTGCAACCTTTTCAAAGTCAGGCCCAGTAAATTAAAAAATAATATAAGTCTTTGAAAGGTTAGCTTGACATCCATCAATGTATCTTGCAAATAACACGACCCGCAAATACGGCTGAGTCACATTGTGGTGCAGGGCAACTCAAGGTGGAATCATTAGGCTTGGCCGACCACCGCCTCACAAAGGAGAGGCACTTGCCATCGCAAGGTGGCAGCTGCATTTGTTATTTTTAACCTTATACAAAAAAAAGAATCGTTGTTTTATGTAGCTGGTTTGTATTAAACGTATATTTATGACTAGTGTAGTGTATTTTATTGAATAAATTTTAAGATACTAAGTTGTTTAGATACATAGATACTTACAATGGAATGTCATAAATACAACAGAAAGAGGCGGACGACACCACGACTGATGATATATAGATAATGATTTTAATGTAAGTATAATGTTATATTGATTAGATTGTTAGACAGACAGAAACACTTTATTCTAAACACGAGATGTGAAACACAGTGAAAACATATACGGAAAAATACTTAAGTATTTTATATAACACTAAGTGGCATATATGGCCATTTTATCGCTTTCAGCAAATAAAAGTCATGGGCGGTTTTTAATTAAAAATCACTTTCCTATCTATTTTTATATATGTAAGTACATAGGCGCTGTACAGGTAGCCTGGATGAAATCGCTATCAACAATAAGACCACCTCTGTGTTTGACGGTAATGATTTTGGTTATTTTTTTTACAAACAATTTTATGTATATTTATATGAAGTACCACTTCCATACAATCCTAAAAGAAGTGCTAGTTCAGATGTGCACATATTTATTGGCAACTAATCTTAATATATATAAATCTCCTGTCACGATGTTTGTCCGCGATGGACTCCTAAACTACTTTAATCTTACTTAACCGATTTTAATCAAATTTGCACACCGTGTGTTGTTTGGTCCAACTTGAAAGATAGGATAGTTTTTATTTGGATTAGTAGTCTTTATGTGACAGTATCCGAACGAAGCCGGAACGGTCCGCTAGTAATAGAAATAAACAACAAGTAGGTACTCAACACACACGTGTAACATCCTAATGGCGCGATACATTACAAAGGTGAGCAGGATATATAAATTGGCAAAGGAAATGCTTCGGTAAGCGGTAAGTTGGAAGTCCTGTTTGGGCAACGCCGCGTGAAAATGTTGTGAAAGCCGGATGCGGGGTAAAACAAATGCCTTGTAGTCACTTAACCCGAACAACTGTAGGCTTTGCGAGGCTTGATACTCTTCACTCTAGCTCTTCACAATACGTAGGTCACACTATAAGTTTTACGTTACTTAAAAAAAAACATGTTATAAGTAACCAAAATATTAGATATTTATGTTTATTACTTTTCAAAATACTCTCCTTTATATTTTAAACATACCATTTATCAAAACAGGAGGACCACAGATCTGAGGTCAGATCAGGGCATGTTTTCTACATGCTTTTAAACGCTATCATTGCCTCTTCGGAGTTGGTAAAAGTGAAACCTCTCATCAAATCTTTGATTTTAAGGAAAATACAGAGATCACAGGGTGCTAGATCGGGGCTATACGCATATGGGTGACAAGTTATACTTTTTCGGAAGCTAAAAATTACTTTTCATATCTCCTGCTCGACAAAGTCCAATTATATGTCATGAAACGTCAAAACAAAGCAAGTGATTGTGACCATTCAAAATGCAGAGAGGTAAGTAATATTGAGAAGATTCCCTAGGCCCTAGGGATTAAAATGATTTGAATTTGGAACGTTAAAATTCGTATGAAAATTCTTACCCATAGTACCATTGTAAAAAGACTTTATTAAAAACTCGAACTTTTTATCCCAAATATCGAACTGGCCACCCGCACGCACAGAAACAAAACACAAAAAAAGAAAATATAAAAAGGCGCCGTTGAGTCGAATTTTGTATGACTTTAATTCTTAAAAAACACCAAAATGTCTTCAAGCGATAGTGAATTGTATAACATCAATTAATTACTATTTTGAGAAAACATGTAATAGCTACTCGTTGAATATTTTTTTCATGAATTCAAAATAAGTACGTTTATTTATATTCTTAAAAATTAACCCTTATGCTAATGTGGCGCTACTTCAATTTAATGCATTTGGTCGGACATTTTTCATGTACCTACACAGATGACACTATTTAGCATTTTTTGGGTAGCATAAAATATTTCCTACATATTTCAGTAAATCATCTGTGACAATTATTAAATTTTATCCAGAAAAAAAATTAGATAAACATACTTATATTTTTGGATGTGTATAGGTAAAATGATAAAATCATGAACGTAGTCTACATGAATAACTGACAATAATGTTTTTACATTACAATTTATGTTTTTACATCTCTGATAAGGAAAATAACTGGAAAATAACTGCAAACGACATTGTTACAAAAATTTCCAAGTTAATCAGCATGCACACGATTGCTACGAGCTATGCAGCTATTGCTGAGCAATAAAATTGTATTATCTACTGAATACATAACGACGGCATTCGCTCATTTATGCAGAATGCACTTTGACCTTTGTGAAACATGCACCAACGTAGAACAAGTACTGAAACCCGGCGCATGGGAGCGGTGACCTCGCGTTTCACAATTTGCCCATTTTTGTGTAACATATCTATCATGAATGGGACAATTATAAAAAAAAAAAACATTTTTTGTACAAGATAGGTTTACGATTGTTAGCGATTTGTCTGTTGTTAAGCAATTTCTCAGCCTAGGATGTGACAAGATTACCTAGAAGGTTAAAGTTTACTCTAGATTTGAAGACACCTAAGTTGTATCAATCGGGAAACACATAATTGGGTAAGGTAATCCACAGTCCCCCATCCAGTATCCAATAATAATATTTAATTTTTAAACTTTCGACCAACAGGCAGTCACTTGGCCAAAATCATTCTAACTTAGGATGTAGTCAATATTATCTGAAACCATACATTTCATTTCGAAATAAACTGTCATCTAAATACATTGATTTATAGATTGTAAATACAATGCAATAACTACGCTCTATGCCACCCAGTCATTCTTACAGGCATCGTGTGACAATGAGAAAAATCAGCATGAGTCTTTTTTTAAATAGGTAGGTGTGAAATTGCATAAGAGCCATGAAATTCATAATTAATACAGAGATACAGAATAAAGTATGAGATACGTGCAAAAACCCCACAAACTGTGTGTGTAGGTACTCGAATACTCAAACTTGTAATGATGGCACTGGCCTACCGCAGAAATAAGGTATAAGCATAGCGAAGATTTTTTTATTTCATGCTACCTTGAACGTTTATTTATTATCAGCACTGGTCTGGGCCAAATTGAACATTCGGCTTTCTTGAGATTAATGCTAAGCCGTGTTTTCACTTACATGCAATCGTGTTACATAACTAAGGTACTTATCATAAAGATTTCATAAGTGCCAGTGAAATCGGTGGCAACGGCCAGCGGCGGCGACGACGGCAGCGGCGGGCGACGCTCGGAGTGCATTGAACACGGTGCAGCGATGCACCGCCCTACCCCCTGCCCCACCTGCTCCCCCACTGGCTACATCAATTCACTCTTCTCGAATAATCCGTGCATTGACGTCGCCACTGCACCCATAATCTCGAACATTCCCAGAGTTGGCGCTCTAAATGCATCCATTTGCAATGTGCATGTGACGAGCGAACGTTGACCATCTTGTAAATTTTTTACGATCCCTAAAACCGAATGGCAGGATGCAAATAAAAAACGACGTCGTATCTTTATTTGGGTTTTATTGATTTTGAACGACTTGTATCGTTCTGGGGGAATGGTTTGCACACGTAATGAGAGGACATCAGTCAAATAAGGCCCTTATACTATATATACTCACTATACTAAATACACTTTACTAAATAATACAGCGGTAGGCAGTAGAGGCTACATTAGGCCAACTGCCTTAGGCGCTTTTCTGAAATAAAATAGGAACAGCGATATTTGTTTCAAGGTTCGTGTGAATGTAATAAATGCTTACTTGCTTGGGGTTTCATATCGTATCACCTAAAAATATATGAGAAAGTACCTACTCGAAAAAAAACAAGTTAGAGTTATTAAAATTGTAACTTAAATAGTAACACGTCAAAAAAATAGGTATATTTAAATACATATTTACGCCTAAATACTCTCGAAAAGCGCCACCTTCCAATCTGAATTTGGAATCTTATTTCGGTCAAAAAACGATAGATTACGAGAACCATATCTAAGACAAGGGAAATAGTTTCCCATCGTATCAATGGTGGACGAGACTACAATGAGTGTTGGGAACTCTTCACTACATACAGAGTCATGTTATTGTTCCATTGTCTGTCACGTTGCGCTGTGTAATCAGTGCGTAACATGCGTATTTATCTAAGTAGAATGGAACGCCTATCATATTGCAATAACTCATTATATCACAAGAGACTATTAACAAAACTGTCATGTTCCATCACCTTACGTTTATCTATACCAAGTACCTTTTAGCATTGGAAACTGGATCCGTTCGTTTTCAAAGCAACTTAGTACGATGCAGCGACCTATTCGCAATGCGGTGGCGTAACTCGGAAGTTGTTATGACGCGTAAACTGGTATACGCTTTCACAGTGAGCCGCACGCACATGTGCTGATTTCTCACCATGCATACCTGTGCATTCAATGACGCATAAAGAAAATTAACGTACAAACCATGCGTGACTAAGCCATGTTTTTAATCCTTTTGTATTTCAAATTTCGTTCACGAACTGATTACTAAGTAGATTATAATTGCAAAATCCACCATCATTATACCCAAAGGAAAAGTCTGTGATATAAAAATAGTGGTAATAGTCGGATAGAACACGCATTACGCGTTATTATAATTATGTTAACAGCGCCGTAATGACCGTGTTTGTTCTTGATACTATTACCGAACAAACAACAGGTTTTGGGGACAGTGAGTGAACGCACGTTTTGGGGTGGCGGCCTTCCTGAAGAGCCTTCGTGCGGCGCGACGGCCCGTCTAGACGTCTGGCGCCTACCATGTGTCGCAACCGCACTCGAAACTCGAACACAACACACGGTCGCTAACTCAAGGAGCACTGCGTCGTAGTATGTGCAATTTTAGCATTCAAGAGGCGTCAGATGGCGAGATGTGCACATGTTCGCTGAGTATTGCTTGATATAAACTACGGGGAAGCATTTCGAGATCATTTTGACATACCAACTAGATATTGCCTACAGAAACACAAGTTTTTACACTGGTTTACATTTAGCCTTGCCTTACCAAGTGTGACAAGGTATAAACGAGGTGGAACGGGTTTGTACAGGAGGATATTTATACCTAGAGGTATTTATACCTCATTTGAGAACTCTTATATACTGTTTGTTACCTACTGCTAAATTATTCCAACTCCTAACTATTCGGAATATGAAAGAATTTTCAGAACGCTTTAGTAGTGCAACATTAAAAAAGGATACTTAACCATTTTATGATCAAAAAAACATCGGATCATATTTTAAAATTCGATATCGAATAAACTTTGATAATATTTGTGCTAATTCTACTAAGTATTTAATTATATCTACGAGTAATAAATATTGTAACAGTCCGTATTTATTACCCGTAGATATATTACAATACACGGAAACGTAGGGAAACGATCTTTTGCTTAAGTATAAGAATGGTTTAATTACTTTCTGTTTGTAGTTGTCACTTCATTAATTTATAAGCTAGAATACCTACCTATATTATACTGGGACATTCTAAATGCGATGGCAGACTTATCTGTAATTCTTGCAAGACCAATAATTGAATGATCACTTACCGCTTTAAGGAATTGTTTGTTGCAAGTCCGCGCTTATCTCTTTATAGTGTCAAAACGAGATTATGGAACGTCTGACGACCGGTCGTAACTTCATTCAACAGATTTGCATGCTGGCTCGCCTAGGCCACAATTCTACAACTGGTTTCTCCATAAATCGTAATTATTATAATTGTGAATATGAATTCAAATGTCATCAAGATATTTCACAAATCTCTCGGAAGACATGTCATCGTTATAAAGATGACGTTGAAAAAAACTAAGAAATTGATGAGCTTGCATGTTCGCACTCGTTACTACCAAATCTTGAGAAGGAAATGCGATTCAGTTTAACGTAGGTAGGTACAATGAGATTCTGTATTATGATAGTCTCTTCTCTTCGTAAAAGTTTTCCAGCCATCGGCATAGATAATACAATTAATTAGATATATATGTATCTTTTGATTCCCAGTTAATTTAGAACAATCAAATAACTGATATGGGTTTTCATAAATTCCCTACATGTAACGTAAATTTTGTTAAAAATGGGGTCATGCGACTCATTCTTTGTGTTTATAAATAGCTGACGGCGATCGGGTTCTACGAGTAGTAAATAAGTATAACGTGAGCATAACAAGCGAATCGTAATGATTCCAGTGCTCATGGTGTAACGAATGTGCGGCGGCGCGCAGTTTAGATTAGTTCCGGCGCGGGCTCGCGCGTAGCTCTGCGGCGCGCTTCGACCGCTGTCTGTGGTGGGTGACGCATCAATAAATCCGTGTCGAGACAAGGTCGGCGCGAGGGCGCGGGCCTAGTTCGCGCCGTGCCACTCTTACCTAACCTGTGTCGGGTGAACAATGCCGCTAATGGCAGGCCGCGCGTGACTCAACCACGCGCCGTCTCGCGGGCCGCTAGCCGCCGCCGCCGCCGCCGCCGCCGCTGCGGTCCACCACACCGTGACTTTCAAGCCGATTCACACAAAACCATTGTGTTGTGGAGCAGTCGTAGACTTCAACGTTGTACAATGTACATCATATTACGTGGCCGACCACTGCGAGTCTCTCTTTGACGGCTCAACTTCACTCGCTCTAAATTTACGTACGGTCGTAGTCCGCTTGCCTACTATGGGGTTTCGACTCTGCGTCTTAAAGTTATTAATTTAAGAAGAAACAACGTCAACCTACACATTAAGTACACAGACTAAGTAGGGTGAAGCTGACACTCCAAAGAAAAACATTACGTTTACGTTTCCACAAAAGAAGTTGGAAAAGTTTCCACTGTCCAACACCTGTTCAACATGACAAATTTCAAACTATGTTAAAAAATATTTATCCACAAATAATTATTGACGTTTTATTAATCATAAACTATGTCAACTAAACTATAGTTTTTCCTCGAACTCACTCACTTACTTTTTAAACGTGAAAATGTGTGTTTCAACGGGATATTGTAACAACATCTCCATCAAATATTCCATCCTCATATACATAAGTCACATAAATAATATTATATTAACTTATCTCAGCATAGATTTATTATAGTAGGTCCGGTCCATAAAAGGCTACTAAGTAAATTATGCGCAATCAGTCAAAACAACTTTCTTGGTTATCGTATATCTAGACGGAAGGTCGTGAGCGGTGACTGTTGACTTTCCATTGCAATGTTTAGAAAATAGCAATACAGCTATATATATACTTAGACACAGGAGAAGAAATCGTTAGTTAGTCTGCTAGTATTTCACTACAACTATTATTCTGCAGTAGGTAAACTTCTATTCATATGCGTTTCTCAGGTTCGTTCAGATCTCCTCCTGAAAAAATATTAGGTTATTAATAATCTACCACCCCGGCATATGTTTGAATTACGTTTTAAACACTTTTTTTTATTGCAATTAGGTTTTGCACTAGACTACTATTACTTGATGTTAAGCGACTCCAGTGGTGGGCGTTATCCATCTATCTCGAAGAATCCAAATTACTATAGACTTTTTGATGGTACTCAAGTAGATTATATCCATCAGGAATACCCAATCAGACATGATACACAGTTCAGCTTTTTTAATGAAAACTTAGTTCGGCGCGCCACAGACAGATTTTTCTTGAGCTGTGAATTGAATTCTAGCGACACGCTCGGGAACGATAAGAAATCTTCGGGGAAACTCGAGACATGGTCATTTTGCAAAGTAAGCTGTCAAATTCTGAGTTATAAGTTTTCACTTCTATCAGCAGTTCCTATTGTGTACATACTGCAATACTGTATACTGTCCATTTTATTTTAATCCAAAAGTGGAGTCAGATCTCATTGTTCGAGCCCTTTGTACATCAGCTAAGAAATGGTGTCACTTCTTCGAGCTACAAGCAATCGGATAGAAACGTTAGAAGAAAGAAAAAATGCGGTATTAGATCATACAGGCCAGCTGCAGGCTCAGAGCTTGAACACTTGTGATAAATAAGTTACTACGTACTAACGATGTTTTTCTTTGGTGCCTCGTGATGATAACATAATACTTCTTTGCATAATAACAAGTTATTACTAATTAATTAATCATAATTAATAGGTACTTATTAGTACATCAGCACCTGCAAAAATAATCAATACTAGTAAGTACTCTGGGCGATGATCGGACCTTTGCCCTCGATTACAAGGCGTTCCATTATCCTATTTCTGTTTATACTGTGAAGTGATAGGTACCTACATCAACAACAAGGCAGGGGTCAACAATCATTTATGTGTCATGGACCACATGGTGATAAAAGTCGATAAAAGCGGGCCGCACTTCCAAAGTTTGTAACGCTCTGTCACTGTTACCTGCGTAAAATATATGTAAGCGTAACATAGCGATTTATTTGTATTTAAAATATTATTGTGCCGGGGAAATAAATTATTACAAAATTTTAACATTATTTAAAACCGTCGCGAGCTGTAAGGAGGTAGGTCGCGGGCCGCAAGGAGGTAGGCCGCGGGCCGCAAGGAGGTAGGTCGAGGGTCGCAAGGAGGTAGGTCGCAGGGCGCAAGAAGGTAGGTCGCAGGCCGCAAGGAGGTAGGTCGCGGGCTGCAAGGCAGTAGGTCGCGGGATGCAAGGAGATAGGTCGCGGGTCGCAAGGAGGACTAAGGAGGTAGGTCGCGGGCCTCAAGAAGGTAGGTCGCGGGCTGCAAGAAGGTAGGTCGCGGGTCGCAAGGAGGTAATTCGCGGGTCGCAAGGAGTTAGGTCGCGGCCTGCAAGAAGGTAGGTCGCGGGCCGCAAGGAGGTAGGTCGCGGGCCGCGCGTTGCCGACCCCTGCTATAAATGCATTTCATATATACTAGCAGCGCCCCGCGATTTTACCCGCTTAGTTCCCGTTACTTTTCCGGGATAAAAATGGGATAGTCTATGATCTAATCTTCTTTATCTAACTGTGTTCCAATTTTCAAGCCCAACCTATTCATACATTACGACGTGATTGAGCAACAAACAACATCTAGAGATTGACATTTATATATTTATAATATTACTAAATATGTCCGCCCCAGCCAGCTTTGCCCGTGGTACTCGTACATATATAGCCTATAGCACTCAGAGATCCCCTACATTACATGTCCAACGGAGAATTTTTTTTTTAAATAGGTTCAGTAATTCCTGAGAATATCGCGTTCAATCAAAAAACCTCTTCAGCTACCTGCTACGCCACCTGTCGAAAATTGGTCGTACTAACTCAGAGTTACAAAAAAATTGATTAGTTCTTCTTCAGTAGATTCTTGTCTTAGACCATGAAATAACACACATTTGTCTTTAGCGGAAATTAAAAAAAAAGCGTTTCTACTACGATGAAATAACATCTCTGAAACAATGCAAACGAAGATTGAATATTTCATGCAAAATCTATTTTTATCGTTACATCATCACGGCCATCCACCATTGAGTGTAGTTGGTCTGGACCATCCATAGCAACCTCTATCCTACAGCAGGGTATTTTTTTAAATAATCGCATGTGACCACCATCATTTTCGATGTTAAGCGACGATGCGGTCTACGATAGAGAAAGGTTACCTAAAATAAACTGCATCGCCTTCGCAACCTCAAGCAACGCATTCCACAACCGAGATGTTGTTATTATGAAAGTAGAGTCAAACCTCCTCGGTTTAAATCTTTGGAACGTTAACCATTAAATGGCATCGCTTTTTAAAGCTACGAACAGTTTGATAGAAAAAGAGCAAGGAGATCCGACAAAAAAACCTATAAGGTAACAACCATAACAACGTCTTCAACAAGTTTTTTGAACAAGAATGTCGTTGCTTTTGAGCATATAGGTATTATTTATTGTCTTTGCCTATGAGCCTCTTGGCATGTATCTCAATAGGTTCCAGAGCCAACTGGGACTTAGCCCACCCAACTTGAAGATATAATAAATAAATATATTTTAAATATTGGTGGACAATTCACACACAACATGAAGATACGAACGAGTATTCCGTAATAGACTATTAAGACAAAGGTAAAGCTCTTATAAAGCAAGAGCTCGTGAAACCCAGACCTACGTTATTTCAACAAAGCTGAAAGTTTATCAGCGCATGCTCCCAACATAGGTAAGAGCGATGGACCATTATGAAGTTTGGGTCATCCTGGCTTTGGCAGATAAACTGTACTAAGGCCCCGACTCCCATAGATCGTACAACTCAAGATTAGCCCTTCCAAACTTCAGGGCGCACGTAATCATGTTAACGTTGGGAAGAGTGAGCTCACTCTTTCCGTTCTAGTCGGTTATAGAAAGCGGCGGACGCCGGTCGTTTTTACCTATCACTGATTTTGAACATAAATATAAAAGATTATGTCTTGCTGTGCGTTCAAAAAGTGTTCTATTAATCTTAGAAACTCAAATAAATGTAATGGAATTACATTTCATGTAAGTATTTTTTTTTTTTTTTCCAGTATTAGTTATATACAATTATACCAATCAAATTAATCAATGCTAATAGAAATACGAAACACAAAAATAAATTAACTACGTTTGCCAGTGTTTTGCATGCAGCTCATTCCATTTTGCCAGGATGGGTACATGCACTTCCATAAGAGCGCCGAGCACAGAGTTTGATGTCCGGTAAAATCTCTCCCTTGTGTTAGCCGATCTTTGTCGCATCAGTGCTGCGAAACCAGGCAGTTTCCTCTCAGTAAACATAGTTGATGCACTACAAAACTTAGGCAGTCTCATTATAATTCGCAATGCATTGTAAGTACTGCATTTAAAATTTATTTTAAATATTTTCTAATTACATAAATTTTAATTTTAAAATGGCTACCATCACCGTCACCAGTCACACATCACCGTGTGACAGAGAGAGAATAATACCAATTATAACTAGCGCGAGCAAGATATACGTCTTAGACAGAGACAGAGATATCTTAGATAGAGATAAATGTCACAGACTCAGTTTATTATCAATGTAAAGATGTTCAGGGCTAATCTTGAGTTCAACCATCTTTGCCGACTCCCAGCAGTAGGAACTTTTTAGTGGGCTGCTTATGATAATTAGGCTGCTAATTGTTACCCATGTATTTTAATAAAAATCAGCTTATACTATGATGTAAGTAGAATTATAAACTTCTTGCTTTTTATCAGTTAAATTCGTACTATTTACTGTATTATTTAAGTCACATCCTTAGCGATGTCCCAAAGTTTAGTTCTCCATCGAGTTATATACTCGCTATTAATTATGTTTCACCCAGCAACGCCTAATTCATGAATGTACCTACCTATTTAATTATTGATTGGCAATCGATATAGCTCGATTTCCCGTGATAAGTATGTGATAAGAATTCTGCCGAAATCCAGATTATAATTAATTCCGGTATGTAAATAGTACGAATTTAACTGATAAAAAGTAAGAAATTTTATTCAGTTGATAACTTATTACATAACGTATTCAGTATAAATGTAATAAGGCCACAAGGCAAGGTAAAAACATAGAATAGATAATATACTCGTAGATAGAACGGACACTCCCCGCCAATTTCAAGCTTCCTCACCCCTCAGGCCGTTTCGGATACGCTAGGAGCACTCAACGAAGGGCTGGTATCGAACATCTAATTCCCTAACGAAATATCATCATGGTGGGTTGTTGTGTAAATAAATTTTGTAATGATGAAGCTAATCAATAATACATTCAAAAATTCGCTTTATAATGATGATAAATTAAGTGTACTCTACGACACAATTCCAAGAAAATCCGTTTCAATAATAGTCATCACATTTAGATCCGTAATGATTATTATTGATCAATGGTAAATTAAACAGCAACCTGAGTACTTACCAATAGACGTGCGAGTGCAGTGCAGTGCTAAGCAATGCTTATAACAGTAAAGGCTTATTCAAACCGGAGAGGTTTTCGCTGCCGCCTGCGGTAGAGAAAACCAGTGGGTAAGCGTTAATATTACTGTTTACACCAAAGCGGATTTCGCCACCTGCGACAGCGGAACGTGGCGCCACACAATCAAAAGGGCCTGCCTACTGCCTACCCAGGCGATACAAACCGCTTTCGCTCTAGCCGCGGTACTTCATACAAAATACCGCGCGGTATTTACTTCTACCCACAGCGGTAGCAAATACCGCTCCGGTTTGAGCAGGCCTTTAGGTACATGACTCTGTTATATCATGGGCAGACGGATTGGTTACCATCAGGCGTCAGGCGCATGTCTTGCTTGTTCCGTCACTCAAGATTCTAAAAAAATTAACAACCAATGACGTTCTGCAGTAACGATCACCAGAAGAAATGAGATATCGTTAAGCTTAATGGGATTTGCAATAGTGCTGCTTTGTTACTGTTCTGTGCTGCACAGTTCCAAATTCTATGAAACTTTGGGCATAAGCAATATTCCGTATTAACTTGTGAGCACAACGCTGAACCCTCGACTGAAGCTCATTTTTCTTTTTGATTTCGTTTTGTCACAAAGGGCTTAATTTTCTATACCGATAATGTGGCTATGGTCCATTTTAAAGACGTGATAGATTTTTAGCTCGTGACTCTTAATCATGTATGAAATGGGTTGATTAGGTTACAATTTTTAATTTTCATGCATGTCTTTGATTTGTACAGTCAAGATTCGTTTGAAAAATAGGCAACAAGGTAATATTTATTGAATAGACAACGTAAAGTGTAATAAATAAATTTCGCTTCAAGCATTAACATGAAATTGTCATGGTCGAAGCCATGTGAACCATTATGATAATGATCCTAATATGTCCCATTCCTCCCAAATTCTCTTTCGAAGTCAACGCCCTCCATTGAAAAGATTTACATATTTACTCACATAACGTTTGGAAAAATCATGATTAAGGCTATTCGGTTCATCTCAAAGAGACTTATTACGTAATATGCCTGGTAACGAGGACCTATTGATAAAACTGAAAAGCGGCCCTTGTATAGCTTAATTAGCCTGTTTTCTTAGGGTTCATTGAGCTCTTCTGATAATGTTTATTGGAATGAGTGTAATTTTATAAAATATCTTTCAGCAATATTTTTTAGATGGGTAAATTACGATAGATTATTTAGGACACAATTTTCCCTAATATTGAAGCAGCAATATTTATAAATAGTCGCTCATGTATTCGTGTCTGATATGGTATCAGACACGGCCTTTATCAGTCGCGATATCAGTGATACGGTTCGTTTGCACACTGTTTCAACTTGTCTGGGCAAATGTTTGTTTAGACACGTTACGGTCTGTCTGCCGGCTAATGAGGTCAACTCCACCTGATCTGGATAGTGGAAAATAACCGATATTGTCTGCTGCAGTAAATATAACTAGCTCGGGAGCGGGGGCAGTGTTATAACTCCGAATAGTTTCATAGTTACCTTGTTGCACTGATTATTTTCCTGAAGAAAAACGGAGATGAAATACTAGGTCTATGACATGACTAAACTCAGTGTAATTGAAAACTGATTACAATCTGATCTCCGTATCAGGCAATTTCAAATAATCATT
The DNA here is from genome assembly GCA_017562165.1 of Ectropis grisescens. NCBI lineage: Eukaryota > Metazoa > Arthropoda > Insecta > Lepidoptera > Geometridae > Ectropis > Ectropis grisescens. The sequence goes on along the minus strand of CM029777.1, from coordinate 12,391,792 downwards.
GTTAAATCATATTCTTACTTTTTTGTTGCGCATGAGAAGCTATATCACTAATGTTTTTTCACACGTTATGCTTGTTAGTAACAGTAAAAGGGGACTAATATCATATACCTTTTTTTTGTTGTTAAACTAGCATCTACCTACAACTTTGACCGCAAAGAATTTTCAGAAATAATTTTCCCTAAAAAACTCTATATATAATCTCTTTTTTCGGGGTAATAAATAATAGCACATAGCTATTGCGGACTATAATATATCTTAGCACACAAGTATATTCTGGAAACATTGATAGTCAGTTCTTACTACTTGATTGAGTAAGAAACGTCGGAATATCCGTACTTTCACATTTAATAAATAAAGAAATAATTGGTAGAAATTTCACACACAACAGCATCTGACCCCAAACTAAGCAAAGCTTGTATTATGGAAGCTAGATAGCTGATATATTGCGTATATATTTTTAAATACATACTTATTATGCATAGAAAACACCCAGACACAGTACAAATATTTGAATTCATCACACAAATATTTGCACTGGGTAGGGATCGAACCCACGACCCACGGCTTCGCAGGCAGACTTACTACCAACTAAGCCACCAGGCACTCAGTATAATATTAGTTAACATATGAACATAATATGAAATAAAAGTGGTCAAGTGCGAGTCGGAATCGCCCATGAAGGCTTCCGTAGCAGCAAGTAACATAATATAAAAGTTCTTGTCGTTCGTTGTTACTTTAATCAGTGTTTTAACAATAGTGAATTTATGACGTATTAAAATAAACTTACTTACAAGATCTCATTCAAACCAATTTTCGTTGAAAGTTTACATGGTAATCATCACAATAAGGTAGGTAATGGTACATCATAATTTTTTTAGTTTATTATTCTCTTATTTTAGACGTGACAGGAGGGGGGGACAGATTTTATACCACTTTAGAAGAGTCTCTCGTACAAACTACTCAGTTTAGAAAAAAAATGTTAGAAACCTCAATATAATTTTTCAAGGTAGATAACCTACACGTATGGTTTTGATGGAAAATATTTTTTTTGAGTTTCAGTTCTATGTATGGGGCGGGGCGTATACCCCCAAAATTTATTGTTTTTTCTTCTATTTTTTGTATGAAAATCTTAATGCGGTTCACAGAAGACATCAACAAGACAAGACTTACCAAGTTTCAATAGTATATAGTTTTTATAGTTTCGGAGAAAGGTGGCTGTGACATACGGACGAACAGACAGACAGACATGACGAATCTATAAGGGTCCCGTATTTTACCATTTGGCTACGGAACCCTAAAAACTGTGTAAGTACGTACTTTAAAACTAAGTGATATGGGTTTGTATATGGGTCATGCGCGGTCCGAAGGGGGGGGGGGGTCACAGGGGACATGACCACCCCCAAAATCGTATACATTAAACTAAAAATGTAAGTAAATTATAAATATCTAAGAGTAGACCCGTCTTATTAATTTTTCAATTCCCCTTTTCCATCCTGCGGTTGCCTGGAAGAGATCGCTCTTAGCGATAAGGTCGCCAATTGCTACTTTGTTTTTTAAGTTTTGTATATTTTTTTGTTGTTTATGTTCTAACTAAGTGCAATAAAGAGTTTATCTATCTATCTATCTAGACTATTTTTTAACGCGGGAAAACAACTGGAACGGGAACTACGCGGGTAAAATCGTGGAGCGCTACTAGTAAAACTTTACTAGTAGCGCTCCACGACTTGTACCTCTACTTGTGACCCCCCCAAATCCGAGGCTGCGTACTGGTGACCCCCTCCAAAATTCGAGGCTGGGACCGCGCCTGATCTGGCTACGTGTCAAAAAACTTTAAACAGATGTTACAAGGTCTAACGATTAACGGTAGTAGTAGAACCTTTTGTTTTGCATGTGCCATCCACTCGCATGCATACTTACGGTTGATACGAGTAAATCTTGTATTCGAACCAAATTACGATGCAGATCGCGAACATAAAATTTATGGTTGTGATCAATGTCACGAAGAAAAAATATGACTGTAGGTTAATGTTTACCTATCACATTAAAAAGTTTATCTTTATCCTCACTGAAATAAATACTTAAATTTCAGAACGATCTAGGATTATTTCGAAAACTTTATTAAGAAATTGTTTTGTCAAGTTTCTAACAATGACATTTATGTTTGTCACTTGACGTTAATAGACCGATTGAGGATTTTTTTATCTTCTACTAAAATAATAATAATAAATTATCGTTTAATGTGTTGTTAAGCGCAAATCTCGAAAACAGCTGAACTAATTTCGCTAAGTATTATTATTTGAAGTACGAGGACGGTTCTTAAACCAGAGATTTTTTTAATTGTCCAAAAAAGTCTAAATACAACACTTTTCTATACTCCCATTCGTGATAATCCTTAAAAGACAATTTGAAGTTTAATCCCATTTTCCGGGAAGGGGAAACGATTGAGTGACGTTATTATCGTACAAATATTGATGTCTATGTTCTATACCTCTGTTTCGTGCTAGTATAACAGTAAACCTTCATCAGTTTAATTAAAAAATACAATCAAAATCAGTTGACCGCGGCAATAAACAATACAGTTTTATATATTAGTTTAGACATGTATGTTGTATATGAAAACAAGATCGAGAATGTTTATTTAATTTTCACAAGAAAATCTCGTTGTAGGTAGTCGGTAACTCTAGCTAAGAGCTGAGCTAGATGACGTGAGCAGTGGCGGGGGAATGTTGGCCTTCCTGAAGAGCCTTCAGGTGACGCGACCGCCCGTCTAGACGTCTGGCGCCTACCATGTGTCGCGGCCGCGCACTCACCTCACTCGATTCATGTCATGATGACAAATTTTCTTTTGTTTCCTTGTCATATCGCTAAGTACCTTTTGTCCCTCTACAATAACCTTAATAACTTTTTCTTTTACTTTCAATACTGAACATACGAGACAGGGAAGAAACAAAAAGCTTCTAAGAATATCGTGTTACCTGTTGTAGGTACCTTTTCGTAGAGAAGGTTTTTATTTTTCTTTTCATCAACGGATCGATAAAATTTAAATTAATGATTATTAACTTTTTTTGCATGAGCGTCGCCTTTCTTTCACCTATGCAATCTATACAAATGTCTGTTTTTATTTCTACTGATTTCGTTATTTTTCGTAAAAGATTATCGTCAAAAATAAATACAATACACCAAGACCTGAAAATGTCGAGTTTCTGACTGAGGTGACAGTTTTGGAATCATAAATCTCGTTATACAAAAAGACTTATGAATATATTTAAGATGAAGCCTCTGTCTAGATGTCTAGACTGGGTAATATGGAGAAACTGGTTCCAGATCGGAACTTAACGAACTCTCATAAATCAACACGAATAAATCTTATAAATTACAAAAGTGATTTCGAAGTGAAATATTCAAATGTATTTTTGGCAAAAAATGTAATTAGAACTAGGGGAATAGGTAACGATAAATGAAGCAAATTCAGTATTTGGTAATAAAAAATATTATAAAAATATTATAAAAAAACGAAGACGAAAGTCTTAAATACTCGCAAGTATTTAGAATACGGCGATTATGTTTTCTACGCAATACCGACATTGTTAGACAAAATTCTACGAGAATTGAGCTAAATTTCCAACTATAGAATTTCAACACCAAAAATAACTCGCCGAAGAACGTGAACGACCTCCACCCACTCAAAATAATGGTATCCACGAGTGTTGTAACTGGGTAGTTGTAATATATTGAATATTGATATAGCTGCGGTAGGAAGTACATTTTTCTCAGGCATCGAAGCGTGTCGTATATCTGAACATCATACGATAGCGGATGCACTAGGACCGGGATCGCGGAAAACAAGCACAAGCTTCTAGCAGCTAGAAAACAGGATTCCCGGCGGAAGGCATCGTAAATTGTGTCGAGGCCACTTTTGTTTTTCCTTCCCATATTTTAGAAAGCAAGAAAAGGTAAAGTGAATATTTATAAGGTAACTGTTTATCCAGTGAAAGGTTTTATAACCTTATATGTTTTATATATCCTTATATAAGCCGCACGCAGTTCTTGAAGCTCAGCAAGAGCGAAATTAGTAAATTCAATGTGTTTAGTCTTCTAGCAATTAATATTTCCTATCGATGAAATATGTTTTCAGCTTGGAATTCAGGTAAGATTAAGGATTTGTTTAAGTTCGTAAATAGGAAATCGTAACTACAACTATAAGAACATCAACTCTAGGATCTAAGTACGGCATGCTGCGCCACCTGCGTCCTCTGTGTCAGCGCAAAGTTCTGTAGGCAGCAGAAGCAGTTGAGGTCCTAAACGTAACCTAGGATCTAACGTATATTTTCATGTCTTTTAAAATTTAAATTTATATTAATGTTTACAAGCACTTTAGTCTTCATAGTAATATCAGTCATAACTTACAAAGTTATGATTGTATACTAACCTGATTTTGAGGTGAATGTGAATTAAAGTAATGCAGGTGGATATTTATTACAGATGAACCCACATAGATTTAAGGGTATTTGGATTGCAACAGGTATTGATTCAGTTTTGGCTCTGTAACCTTCGAATTGTTGAGGAACTGCGGTCTAAATAAATTATGCAAACACATCGGTCATGGTTACTCGGAGGCCATCACACCACTCGTCGCTAGTGTTGCTTGATCGGCGAGACAAGACGTACATCGCTCGCTTATTTACGAGAGCGAATGTGGAATGCGAATGAATGAACGTGCGTAACGCTAACTCGGCCATGGTCAAAACCATAACTGTTTAGCGCTGACATTCTTATCATTATACGTGGGCTTGACGCTTGATGACCTACGGCGATGTCTCGTTACTAATGACAGCGGTTTTACTGAAGCCGACGCGGCGACTGAAAATCGATTAAACTATATCGATTCCCTGTTGTTCGAATTTTAAAGTTTCAGATTTAATGGCACAACACGCTGCATTGATCAATTCGCACTATAGCTCCTGGTCATCATAAAATGTCACATTTCGATTTCCACTTATTTTATAATCTTGTAGGTACATACAGTGTTTCGCAACATTTCTAAAACTAAGTCAATGTCCGAGACGATCTATAGTTTATTTATGAATGCAGGCATGCATTTAATGGCTCTGATGCGACGTGCTCATTAAGTGTTTTATATAGCGGGCGGCGTGTCTAGACAGGTGTGTCTATTTTCTTTACAAGCAATTGTAATTGTGAATTACGAATACTAAACTGACCGAGACATGGTAATAAGAACACACTCGTTTATTCCTAATAGCGTTGTAAATTTTCTCAATAACCGGGTGCTTGCATTAAAACTGTTGGATACAACATAGTGTCTGGCAATTATTGTCTACGTTAATTTCAGTGTGTTTACTCTTACCACCTACTATTTTTATGTCGCTCTTTGCTGAAAGCTGAAAGGAATGTCGAGGGGCAGAACTTTATCTTTCTTATTACACGAAAATAACTCACTTCTTATCGGTTGTTTTCTATGCAATGACTCATTTATAGTTCAGACACCTTCCTACTTTTATATTGTTTCCTGGTAGTAAATTCTAAAGCATACACTTCTTTATTAGCTTATAAAGTTTTGGCCACTTAAAAATTTCTATTATAGAGGTATATTTCATATCATTTTGTCAATGATCAAGCAGTGATTTCGTCACCTATCATTACTTTATAGATAAAACATAGTAGACTGATGTAACGAGCTATATGTCGTGGAATAGTTAAGTATTTTTATCTTATCCGCCACCCACATTCTTGTCTGAAAAAGATTATAATGTCAAATCATATGACTGTCGTTAAATTCTGTCCTCCACGAAATCAATACCGAACATCATTTCGACATCAGTAATATAGTTGTCCAAAATAAGTGTTGTTTTAATTTATTCATAAAATTGAACCTAATTAATTGGAACCAATTGGGAAAGTGAGAATAATATAGGAAAACAATCTAAAAAATGATAGTGCCACAAAGATATTTTATTCATAGATTATATTACAATTTCACGTCCTTGGTTAAAAGTACACCGTGATGCAATTAATTATCAAATGTGGCCTATTTCCAGTTAATATACATCAGGTATATTATATGGAGCTCCATAACCGAAACTATCGAATATGCAAAAAAAAAAATATGCGTAACCGTATTCGTATCAAAAGTTTCGGATAGTTTCGAATGAGGGCGAAGTCTAAATATTATTTATTTTAGTGCAAGAAACTGAGTAGGTTTATTATAATTACTACGAGTAAATAACTGATATAAGGTAATAAACACCTAATGATAACCTAAACTAGATAAAACCTATAAATACTCGTACAAACAAATTATTACTAAGTACTATTCGTGTTTATGTTTCAATTCAATCTCATACCCGTAACTGAAACTAACAGATTATCTGGAATAATTACATCAACCCGTTTCCGAAACTGACATTTTATTACTATATCCGTATGCGTATCGCAAATATCATAATTATCTATAACATCCCTAATAAACATCAAAGACTCATTAATAGGCACTCGTAAAGTTTGTAGGAATAGGCTGGAGAGGGTTCACAGTCATAAGTAGTTCTCATTAGAGGTGTGTCCGGTTCAACGATTGGAAATGGATTGCTCAATTCACTGAGTTTACATGAGTTTGACGCTCTTTGTCATGTGGGTAAGTTCGGCTCACTGGGCATCTCATGCAGCGGGTGTCACTGCTAATAGTTCCGCAACAGTAGCAGTTCCATTGACTATGTTATGTTGCGGCCATTACAAAAACTTTACAGTTGAATAGAGAGTACTTATACTCAAATATGAGTAAGGTGAACATGACATGTTCTAAAATTGAACTCATCCACTAACAATTTGTGATAGAAGTAGACTAATCGTACTAAAATTATACATTCCAAAGTTTGGATGTTTGTTGCTCAGTCCCGTCGGAACGGCGTAACGGATCGGATCAATATTTATATCACAGTTAAATTATCGTTTGGAATAACATATAGGCTTCTTTTTAACCCGAAAAGATAACTGGAACAGAAATTACGCTTAAAAAATCTCGAGCCGCTACTAGTATTATCTAGAACTGTACATCAACCCACAATTTTATTTAATTAAAGAATAATACATACAAGAAAAACGGACTCGCCCATGCCTTTTTGTATATAAGAACTTGTCAAAATCAAGGTACTTCAGAAGTTTACTTAAGCAATACGCAAACCAAATTCAGGAATTTTAATAACCAACTCATTTTTCACATTTTAAGGAACGTAGAGACACACGTATAATTGCGTTCTTAAAACCTAAAACTTTTAATTGGGGAAACGGAATGCACCAGCTTGTGGGGTGATGTCATAAACAGCAATTGGAGAAGGAAATAAAAATACTAGACAGAAACAAGTATTTATTTTTATCTCTGTTGTTGCGTTGTTAATTACGATTGTAGCAAATAAGCCCCAAAAATAATCGAACGTAAATATTTCAGGCGTTTGTTCGCTAATACGATCGTGAATCGAAATAAAGCTAGCATTGGCTAACGTCGGCGTCGCGTCGAAGCAACTGGCCATGAACCCGATGACCTTTTGGATTAAATTTATCTATTTCAAGTGCATTGGCAAACGTTACATAATCTGAGGTCCACAACGTTTTGACAATAAATATTGAAGTGAAGATTTTTTTGCGAATGATGCAACCGGCGTAATCATCACCATCATAATCATTATTGTGAACTTTGAGACGCACATGAGTTTGTCAAATTCAAGCTCAAATTACGTCACATATGTATATACCGACTACCAATATGCGTATTATACCTACATTTGTGTAGAGTATCAATATAGGGTTTGTATGAGTGTGTGGCGAGTGTCAGCAGGTGCATAACGTGACCCGGATGAGTGTCCGGGGCCGGGCCGGTGGCAAAGCCCGGTGACCGGTGCCGGCTCCGAGTGCCGGGTGCCATATTCGGTCAGTGCACATTGTTGTTTACCGGCGCGGGTATCGCGAGGCCGAGTGACGTAGCGTCTAGACGGGCGCCCGGCCCGCGCCCCGCGCCGCTCCCCCCCCGCCGGCGTGCCGCAAGCCCGACGTCCATGCAGTTCCGATCACCAGCTTATCTTTAATGCTGCAACTATAGCGGTGCACCGGCGGCGAGCGGGCCGCCCGCTGGTCGCGCCGTGACCACTCTTCCGAAGCTAATCAATATGCCTACCGTGGGTCAGCTGGCCGACGAAACTTAATAGATTTCGGGAAGCGGTTCTATCTAGTTTCAATCGGCTATCTCTGATTTTGATGGCGATGAATTTAATATGGAAATTATCACCATTCGCAATAATAAGCAGTGATAGGAACATTTCTGCCTTTTAAAATTGTTTATGCATACAATTATCATGGTCTATTCATTAGTGAAATTGTGATACATTAACATACTTATATATCACAGAGTATTTGACGTTCAATGATTATCGTGATCGATTGTAGTCTATCAGTCTCTTAAAACTTGAGATTATTATTGTATAAGTATGAGAGCTCAGTAGCTTAATAATGTATGATGCAACCGAATCGTGATAAAACCCAATTTAATTTTAAACCATGAAAAACCAGACCGCTACACATTTCAGTTAAAATTTTAAGTTGCTACAATAAGTGCTATAAAATGACGGGAAGTACATGACGCGTGTCTGATGATTAACAATCCGCCTATAACAGAACAGTGCCACATATCCATATGAACCTGACGAGTTTAAATCACTGCCTAGCCCGTGCTAGGCAGTGCTTTTATTATTATTTAACTGCGTAATTTAACTGCACTGTGTTCGTCATTACGATATAAGATGTATAAGATGATTTCACTCATTACCCTCAAACTTATCTGAAAACGTTGCCCTTCAAATTGGAACACTGTTAAGTGTACACATTACAACTTGGCGGTAGAATAATAACTGGCAAAACTGTGGTATTAAATGTACAGACGGCGGACTCTGAAATAGTCTTACTATAACAAAACTACATGAATAGTTCACGAAATATTATTAGCCGTAATGTGTAAACATTACTGTGTTCCGGTTTGAAAGACAATGTTTCCAGAGAAATTACAGAGCTTAGATGAGCGCAGTGCAGTGCTAGGTTATGACTTGGACTCTTTCATCTTTCAATAGCTGCGTGTCACTGTTCTATTATGTGGCAGGCAAGTCGGTTACCATCAGGCACTTGTCCAACTTGTCTCGTCACTTTTTACTGTCAAAATATTGCCACTACTCATTCATTTTTTAAATAACCGCAGTTTGTTCAATATACTCATACTTATAGTATAAACTAGCACCGTCCCGCAGTTTCACAACCTTAGTTCACGATCCCCTTATTTTCCCGGGATAAAAAATAGCTTATGTGCTATTCCAGACCATTAGGCATTTACTTACATACCAAACTTACAAATCTCTTCAGTAGTTATTGCGTGAAAGAGTAACAAACATACATTCTTGCAAACGTCCGCGTTTATAACATTTGTAAGGTGGTAGAATTGCAATGGTGGACGAACAAAAGGAAAAGCAACATTCAGGTTGGGGTCAACCTGAATGTTGCTTTTTTTAAATAACTTAAGAAATAAACATCTTTACAAAATTGTTTTCGTTGTAACAAAATAAATTAGTGTCCGACCGAAAGTTCGGTTTCGGTTTCGGTTTCGGCCGAGTTTCGGCCAAAAATCAAGTTTCGGCCACAGTTTCGGTTTCGGCCAAAATCGGCCGAAACTTTTGCCGAAACCGAAACTTAACAAGTTCAAGCACGTTCACGATCGCCTAACTTTGTTTTCCGCGGCAACGCTTTGACGGACCTTTTCGGGAATTATCGTGCGCCGTTCGGATAGTTCTGTAGCAACCAGCGATGCCACCCGTACGAGGTTCCTCGTACAAATACGAGATTTGTAGTCTTTCGTACGAGGTACGAGGACACTATTAATTAACCTCATACAAATAAGTACGAGATTATAATATTGCTATTATAAAATAGTGAAAACTAGAGCCATCTATCAGAACTTGTAAGGACTTACAAGACTTCTTACTGATTTCTTATCTATCCTATTATGATATATATTGTGTTTCCATTACATGCCCTAATTAAGGCAAAATAATAGGTAAAATGCACCAAAATTCAGTATTTTAATAAATGATATAGTTAGTTGACCACGTGAGTTTCGGTTTCGGTTTCGGTTTCGGCCGAAACTGAAGCCACGGCCGAACATTCGGTTTCGGTTTCGGTTTCGGCCGGAAAATCAGTTTCGGTCGGACACTAAAAATAATACAATAAAAAGTAGATAAAGTACAGAGATAGGCCTAAACAATTCACAGTCATAGGAACTGCTTATAGAAGTGAAAACTTATGGTACGCGGGTGACACCGAAGGGCGTAGTCAATGGCCATGGTCCCGAGTTTAGCCGAAGATTTTTTTGATTTCTTACCATGCCCGAGCGTGACGCTAGAATTGAATTCACAGCCCACGAAGAAGTTGTCTGTGGCGCGCCAAAGTTTTCACTTCAAAAATCCACATCAATCTTTATGAGCTAGACGATGACTGGTTTGGAAATAGTATCACTTTTAATCATAAGGAAAAAGATGTGATTATGATAAAAAATACTCATGGGTGTACAAAGTATGATGCAGAAGCACGTCACGATATCGGCAATATAGTCGATGTAAACTCAAAGGTGATAATTAGTGTGTCGTATCATGTTAAAGTCAGTGAACAGACCGGTCTGGTAGCCATTGGCTGCGGGCATCTTGCCTCTGCACTTTATAAAACTTGTACTCAAACTCATGTGCTGTCTGCTCTTATTGAAAACTTAATTCAATGTATTGGAAAGCATTTACTGTACTTTACATGAAACTATTAAATCTCATTAAAGCATTGGTCAGACTTAGATAGATAGTAAGTATTTATCGAGACACAATCATACGTTAAAATGAATACACGAACGCTATATTTGCACTTACACTGAAAAAATTACATAGAATGTGTACAAAAGTTTAAACAGTGGTCCCATACTAGCCTATGGCCCATGTCGTGGGTAGCTGTCTGTACCTTAGTAGATATTTCAGAGCTTGGGTTGTTACATTTGGATACAAAACAAGATACAATCTAATAGTGAATTAATATGTTTGTGATATTATTTAAAAATCAAACTAAGGATGACATTAAAAATTTGGCTATAGCGAACAGAAATATTACAGAAAAATACTTATGAAACAGCGCCACAAATAGCTAGACTCGAGTAGGTGAATAAACTTATAGTGTAGCGGGCAACCTTGACAGAAAACAGTTTAAAATATAGGTAATCTCTTTTCATTATCAACAAAACTAAATCACAATTAAAACTCTACTACACTACATACCTACAACTAACACTAAATGGGTACGCCTGACACTGATGAAAGTCTAGAGATAATCAAGATATTGAATCGACATAATTTGTTCAACATAACATTTGGTGCAGATATTCACTTAATTAATGAGTACGTACATTATAACCTCATATTTCGTTAATATTTACAAATGTATACTTATTCTAAAGGGAATAATAAAAAAAATTACTCGGCGCGTTTTTTTTTGTTTCGCTGTATTGTTTTTATTTAAAAATTGGTTGCCTGTAAAGTCGGTATACGGGCGAAAGTTTTACGTGACAACGACTTTGAGTGGTAAAATAATTTTACGGAAGGGACGCGTGCCTTTCACTTTTTATGTCTGTCTCTCTCGCTCTTAGGCGGGCTAACCATGCCCGAGTGGAAGGGACGCGTGCCTCTCACTCGCTCTCGTTGTGAGCGCATAACGTGAGCGGAGCGTAACGCAGTTTCTTGAAGTGTCACCCGGCAAACCAATTTATAAGACGTTGTCACGTCAAAAACAATAGCACCAAAAAAAAATACAACTCGAGACGACGAATGGTTTAAGTAACAATGCAATTGAACTCGGCGCTGAACACGAAATAACCTTATTCACGAAATTGGAAAAGAAAATATGTTTCAGGTTCTTCTTTCACAGCCATCTTATTGAGTCGTGGTCGACAAACTGCAAGCTGTCACTTAGCCCTCTAACCTTGTAAATAAACTTCGCTCGTGGCATGTATAGCTTAAAACACTAAGAGATCACATACATATCAGTATATTGCGGTAAAATAATGTCAACACACTACGCAAGTAAAACTGCGGGGTGTTACTAGTATAAATACGTATATAATCCATCAAAACGAACTGTTTATGCTTTTCCAAAAAAGGATTAAACCTAACGACCGCTATTAACTATCAAATTAGCCGTGGATCTAGGCGTAGCCATCTTCAGATCAGACGGACCTAACTAGGTGATAGGTGAACGAGGTAAATCGCGTTTCCGTTAAACAGTAAAAACTGCTATAGCTACGTCCAGTAATGATTAAGCTCTCGCTGTAGAGCGGCAACAAATGACCTAGACAGAGTTATCACGTCTGTCTGGCGTATAATTGTCTGCTAGGCAATTAAACTGAACTGTGAAACTGCACCAACTCGCCTCTGGGAGTTTCCGCTCCACGAACCAAGCAGATTTTACAAGGCGAATGAGTTTTATGCGTTGTAAATTTATTTCACACATTGTAAAACGGCTTACATTAAAGAATGCTATGTAAAATTAGTAAAACGTGGATAGGTTTGATACATTTTTAATTTTCATTTCATATCTACATTAACAAAACTAAATTACAATGAGAATGATACTACACTGCATACCTGATTAACTATTGCATTATTATTGCATAACTGGCAGCATTACCACGCTGATTGGCAATACTTATAATTTTTTGCACAAATAAAAAGCGTCAGCATTTTGGTAACGCGTTGCGTCGACCAAGTACTCGGAAATGTTTTGACGAGGTTCCCACAGGCCTAATACCTCAACACAAAACGGTTCAAATATGTATCCACATTCAAGGTTTGCATATTGTGATCGTTTGAGACACTCATCTTAGTACTCAGAATCAGCAGCTTCAACACCATTCCATGTATCTTTGTAAGATGCTATAGCACCAAAGTATCAAAGGAACTTGTATCCCATACTTTCAGGTCACAAAAGTCACACTAATTACTACTCGATAGACGATAGAACCTAATTTAAAATAAATCTGTTTAGCCTATTTAAATGTTTTTAAATGAAATATTAAACTAAGCGAAATTATGTCTATAACAATCACGATCACACTACAATAAAAAAAATCGAAAATTTTACGCGCCTAGTACTTCCGGTAGTGCAAGGGTTTAAACGATGGCATAATCAATTTGGTTACTTATATCTATCTAATTCAGCTATTGGCACTTACTATCTTTTTAATTTCTTTAAATATACGCTCTAAAAATTACTATCTTTCTTACGCAGACAGCTGAAAAAACAAACACCAAACAAAACCTTCCGTCCATCCACCCCTCAACACAAGGGTAGATACACTATTACTATAGTCTGTGTAGATACATGCAAGCTTGAGTTTGGGTCAGTCATATCAGGGCAAAGTTTACACGTGTTTCATTGTGTAGGTAGCAGAGGTATTAATAGATGAGAGTAGGTATAGTTATCGTGTAAAGCGACACCGACGGCGCAGCGCAAACCACAAACCTTAATAATTTATCATCACACAGTGAACTCGTCTGGTTTTTACCAAGAGATAAATATGTACCATGACGTGAAGAGTCTGGGTCTCAGTTATTGTCGCTCATTGGTTTCATGAAATATAGGTACTCCATATTTGAATTTGCGGAAAATATTTTGCAGATGACACAAATAATGAGTAATTGTACATCGTATTTTAAAAATAAGTAACTGACTGCGTATAACATCAAATTTAAGTATAGATGAAGTTAATTAGTAACCTTAGGGGGGGCCTTGCGCCTTTTTGCTCTAGCCCAAATTTCGGTAGGTTGTGCAGGCCATCAAAGATCAACTGCCGTATAACCTTAAAAAAATACCAGTTTTAAAAAACACATGAGAAAATAAATGAAAACGTGCGTCATCTGGCAACCCTTGGCTAGCTTAGTAAATTATAGTCTTGACTCTCTCCTTGAGAGAAGAGGGCCATTGCTGGGGCAATGGGAATATAAATTGGGCCTTGCTCAAACCAATTAAAATTTACCAAAACCTTATAGAAACAATCAATAACAGGAAATTGCAATGTTTATCAAACATTTGCTTAACAGTCCACTGAAAGTTTATTTATTTATGTAGATAGTTGGTATCAAATGGATCTATCGCATCCATCATGTGTCTAGACTGATATTATGATAAAAGCCTTCCGGCACTGGCGTTACACGGACACGCCGTTATAATGAACGATATTTACTGAGTTTTACAAAAAAAAGGTAATTGAAATGATAGCTTATGCTGTTAGGCTAAGTTATGGCTGGTCTAGTTGGGAGAACGGCAACTGGCGCTCCGTAACCCTTTCATAAATATCCTAGCTGAATCCTCCGCGCTACGCTACGCCACCTTTTGAATATTGGTCGTATCAATTCAGATTTAGAACAAATTTGGTTAGCTTAGGATTTAATGACGCAACTTTAAAAGGTAGACACATGCTGTCATGGACTTTGGCGAAATTTCTCAAAAGGAATTTTTTGCGCGATTTTGTTACATTCTTCATTCATTCTCCGCTCCTGTTGATAGTAGCGTAATGTTGTATAGCCTTTTTCGATAAATTGATTATTCAACAGAAAAATAATCTTTCAATTCGGACTAGTAGTTCCCGAGATCCCAATAGCGTTAAAACAAAAAATTCTTCAGCTTTATAATATTAGTTTAGATTTCACAAGTATCGGATTAGTATGTACTATAAAGTCTATCTTCTGTAAAGAGTATCTATCTAGTATATACCGCGTGTATTACTCATTTGTAAATACTCGTATCTACAAAACCATATAACTCATCACAAATATCTACGAAATTTTAACTGTAACACGATCGGATAAAACGTTTTCGTATTGAATTTTCAAACTGCCTTATTTGTAGCATGTACGCTCAATAGGAAACATGTGTGACTTGACTGAGATAACGTAATCAGTTTTTTATGACTACGACACCATGTGTAGGTATATAAATCCTCTTAAAATAATTAATATTCATTATTAACCCAAGCTGCAAAAAGTTATTAATTTAAAGAACAAAACGAACAAAACGTTTTTTTTACTATAAACCTAAATTAACAAACAATTTAACTAGAAATAATATTATATTGTCAATATATATATATAGCACGTGTCACTTACAAGTGACACGTGCTATATACTACTACGTTGCTACAGCAAGAGATGCATATTACTTATCTTTGTAACCAAATCTACTATCCTACCAGATAATGTTTTAAAATCGAAAGTTTGGATTTTTAATGTTTGCTGCTCAAAAACGTCGGAACGACTAAACGGGTCGCGTTGAAAATTTAAACAAGGTTAAATTATAGTCTGAATTACTACTATTCTAAAAGCGGGTAAAATAACGGGAGCTACTCGGATAAAACCACGGGGCGCCGCCAGCTTAATATACTCGTATGTGCATCAAAATTAGTAAGGCCCTGCTCCTCTTTTTCTACCCCAAAGTTCTTAAATTCCGGTAGGGACGTCTGTATATAATATAATAGTGAAAGACTTAGAGAGCCTTCTATACTACCGTAAATCTACTATTACTAATTTGTAGTTTTCGAGGTAGTTTCTGTGCTGTAAAAATCTTGTAATTAAGATTTTAATGGTATTATCACTGTGAAATTCTTAACTTTTACCAACTTTTTCTCAAGGTTTACTCAGATTAAAAACCTGTCTGAATATTGTATAAAGTTAATTCTTCTCAAAAATGTTCGATATTTGTGACATAAAACGAACTCAAACAGATAAAACAGAATTGTCTTTAAGTCATGTTCTGCAATGCGTCTGTTAGCTGCTTACCACATACGTCACAAACATGTACCTATATTTTATATCACGTCATTCTCGTTATTTGTTTCACTTTGTTTTATTTCGAAATGTAGACACAACAGCGATACTCGTGTTTGTTTGTTTTGTCTATTCGCATGCTTCCGAGAATGTAACGATATTTTACCAACTCCAAACGATTTGTAGATAGGACTTAGACCAAACAATAACTTGGCCGTTTATCGGGCTATTTTCGTATTCAGACTGCAGTTTCTTTTTCTTTCAACAGATTATGAGTTCTTAATCACCATTAGCCAAGTGTTCATGACCTCTTTTAAACAGATGCGTTCAGTTCAAATAGTTGCGTCACGCTAGTCTAGTGCCTATCCGTGCGTGTTCGGACCAATAGATGATCACTTGATCATCTCTTAGAGGGTTCAATTCATGTGGATATGATATATCAGGTCAATGACTTACATTACAGCAGGTTCAAGGATGTATAATTGTTTTGTGGTAAGTAAATAGCAATTGAAATGGAAATGTATAACAGCAATTTATTGTCAATTTTACAATGTACTTTGTTAAGGAAAATTATGTGAGGAAAGGGTGATTCGCAATTATAGTTATTTGCCAAATACTCGTAGTAAACGGATTGTCATTGAATCATATCCTGTAATCATTTGAGTATGTACATGGTTGTAGGACGTGATTTGTCGACCGGCAAATTTCAACCTAGAAACAATATTTCAACAGATTAAAACAAAATCAGTCACAATGAAAACATACGTGATGATGTGGTCAACGCGTACCACTAACTCAATTTCTATCCAACTAGCGAACGCCCCGACTTCGCACGGGTGCAATGCTGATACCAAATATTGCGAATTACGAAGAATGGCAAAACTAAAAAAAATGTATGATGTACATTACCATGTAAACTTTCAACGAAAATTGGTTTGGATGAGATCTCGTAAGTAGTTTTATTTTAATACGTCATAAATTCACTATTTTTAAAACACTGATTAAAGTGACAACGAACTACAAGAACTTTTATATTATGTTACTTACTGCTACTATGTTAAGGCTCCCCTTCATGAGCGAGTCCGACTCGCATTTGACCACTTTTATTTTTTAATAGTAGAGACGGATGTTCCAACATTTTTTTGTCGAATATCCAGAAGAGCAATCTTTGAACAAACAGCCTTCATGTTATTTGACTAGCTCGTCGTCTGCAGCCGGTGGTATTTGCTCTCTTCTTAGCACCTCTTAGCCGGACTAGCTTTGAGGCGCCGCAACAGAGCCAATAACTCTTCATTTATTTAATTTTACTATAGCCATAGTCAATATTTACTGGATTTACTTAGTTTTTATGGTAGCGTTTTTATTTGTGCACGAAAATTTAAGTCTAATCTTGCAAGCAAATTTGCGAACCGCGAATCTGTATTGTGTGTTTAAGTTTTTTAACTTAATGCATGGTGATGTATTTCCAAATGTAGCTCTAGGTACACAAACGTAAACAAGCGACATATAATGTGATCGTAAATGTGACATGGTCAGACGTGAACGTGATCAATCCTTAGAATTGCACCGATGATCGGTTCGGACGCGTGCCGATTACATACAGCCAAATTGCGTCTGCGCCCGCGGCTCGGCCGTCGACGGGAGAGATCGCGCCAGACGGCTACCGAAATTTGGGTTAGGCTGTTTTTGCGCGGCGCCCGCGCCACTGGAGGTACCACGAGCGCCGTGAGGTCGATGAGCCCAGTCCTCCCCTCCCTCCCGCCACCCCTTCCACCTTTACGACCCGTTCCACCACAAGGTGCAGCGACCATCCAACCCTACATATCTACCACCTGCCAGACACTAAACGAGTATATGAAACAGCTTCGACTCCGACGCGACCAACGTCCACTTTCAAGACGAACCGGAAATTGTACTGGCAGAATCCTTGCCGTGTACAAAATCCTTCAGCACTTGGAACGTGAAAGATATGGTACTCATAACTTGTATATGAATATATATATAAAAGTATAGGAAATAATGTAGAGGTAAAGTGGTTTTTGCAATAACATAAAAGAATAGGTTTTCCTTTTATTTAATCTAGCATATATGTCACCATAAATTTGTAAACATCGTCAGACGCACAGATTATTTTCTAACGTAGGTTAGGTTAATTAATAATCTGACATCATTAGATTATAATTTGACGGTGCTATATTTACTACACTGCGGCTATTTTGACGCAACAGACAAAAATATTAGGTAATTTTTAATATTAATTAATTAATAACATTAATGAATTAGCGCTACAAGTCCTACGAGAGGTAAACAATGGCAAGAAAGTTCGCTAAAAATAGTAAGTAATAATACTATTGGAAAAAGAATATGTACATTACCGCAGTAAGTGACATTACTATCTAATCATAATCTACATGCCACGACACAACACAGGACGATCAAGACAAGTCCTTGTGCTGCTTACACACACCTGTCCATAACAGCATAGTTCCTCGAGACTGTTATAAAAAGAAGAGCCCAAATCGCTGTTTAGTACTATTTTGCGTTCGTCGCACAGCGATATGAGATGATTCATTTAATTTTTTTAGAAACATTGTTCTTGAACCTGGGGACAGAAATGCTTGCACATTTTTGCTTGGCGGCGGAAAGAGCCCTACCACGACAAGACTTAAATTTCAGAATCATGAGTTCAAATCGACATCGATACACATGTTTTACCAATGCTGTCCTCAACCACGACTTGATTATGAAAAAAAAACTTATGCGTATTTTTCAGGCGAAGCATAATTAATTTTTTCGCCATTTATTTACTAGATTTTTTTTACTTTTATAGGTTAACACTTGACCGCCATCGCGCGACACGGCGAAACAACTAATTGCGTTCCAGTATTACAAATTATGTAGTATTCGTAGAAAGTAGTTGTAAAATAACTCTAATACTGGATAAAACGAACACCCGTTCTAAACCGAACTGGTCGTGTTCATCATTTTACTAACAACTTTTCTACGGAGTCTACCCTGAAATGGTGAAAAGAAAATAAGCTGTTTCACACATTTTTTTCGACGTTACAAATCATTCGGAAATATCTGAAACAGCTGTATTTTTTCCTGATTTGAGGAATTGAGCTATAGTAAAAAAAAACCCAATGATCACTATAACAAGTTCTTTCTGGCTAAGGTGATCTGTGTAGCACAGTATATCAACAATTACTTTTTCAAAAAAATATAATTCAGTTGATAAACCATAAACAGAGTAACAAATACTTAATAAACTACCGACTTTAACATTTGTCATCAGACTCGTAATCACCATCATCACCGAAATTTACATCATTATCATCAGTATAGTTAGTTCTAAACATTTCGCTGTCCTCGTTGACTTCTTCGAATCACGGCTGATAATTACTTGGTTCAAAGGTGGTTTGGTTGCGACTTGCATTTTTTGCCAACGCCTTTCCAGATCAGTCTGGAGATAGACGTGTATGAATGGCGTGTCTAGACGTGCCATCCGTCTCGGCTTAGCGGCACATATGCGTCCGTTGTTTGCCTACGACAGGCCGCGTCCCGCCAAATAATGTGCACTGAATACAATGATTGGCACACTACGTTTTTTGTTGCAAGTCTTAGACTTTTTGCAACGCTAGTCACTGCACGATGCTATGAATAAATATAAGTCTAATCATGTCTGGAGATTCATATCTAACACAAAACAGGTACAAGACTAGCGATTTAGAGTTAGATTGCGGCGATCGGACTGCATCCTGCGAGATGTCGACGTACTTTGTTACCAGACATGCAGGAACTGCTTTTGTGTAGGTATAATTTGGAAAATGTTTTGTAAGTCAAAGCCCCCACGGAAACAATACGGGGGCAGATAAATTATTTCAGACAAAAACGTCAGTAACTTAGAGCTGCGGAGGATATGAATACTCGTAACAATATCGTAGTTTGTTAGATAAATACGTAATAGAATTACGATAACGAACCGACAGAGGCTTGTTATCGTCGTGATCCACCGCCGATAACGAGGGAAACCCAAATACCGGCGTGCTGGGTCTCTCAGAAATAGTTCGCCAAGACGAAGGAGAAACGTTGTTCACATACTCGTAATCACTACATACTTGTAGTATAATCCAAAGTCACTTCCCGCGTCTGTCCGTCCCTAAACGCGCTTAGATACGCTTAGATTTTTAAACCCACCAAACAAATGTTGATGCGGGTTTTTGTAATAGATAGAGTGATTCAAGAGGAAGGTTTATTCATGTATAATACGTACATAAAATAGCAGAAAACGTGGATAATTTTAAATGTTGCTAATGTAATGTCATAAAGTAGGTAAGTAGGGAACACATTTTTTGCGTTCACAAAAACACATTTTTTAGCGTTTGCAAACGCTGCGCTGGCTGAACCCTATGAGCTAGATCAAAATAATGTCTCCAAAAAAGTCTGCAATAGTATATCTATCTACTCGTATCTCTTATGAATAACCCACAATAACTATTTCTAATGGTACTTATATTTAGTATCAGCATTGCACCCGTGCGAAACCGGGGCTGGTCGCTAGTAACAAACAATTCTACCGCCAAGCAGTAATGTGCAAACATTACTGTGTTCCGGTTTGAAGGGCAATGTTTCCAGAGAAATTACAGAGCTTAGAGATATGACATCTTAGATCTCTGGGTGACGAGCGCAGTGCAGTGCTAGGTAATGATTTGGACTCTTCATGTTCCATATTTAAAAAAAAAAAAAAACTTTCGGTTCCATGTTTATCCTATAAGTGTGAAAAAATAAATGTCTAAAATATTTCCAACATTCATCAAACGGCTACGTTTTCTTCAGTGTTTATTAGATGTGGTACCAAAGCACTAATATTGATATTAGTTCAGATTGGTGTGCCTCTTTTTGTTTAACCTTGTATAATATCAACAGCTAAGGAGAAACTAATATTTTCTATGACCCGTCTTAGGTCACGAAAATATTTTTGTCGTCGTTACTACAGTAATTTACTATTATTAGTGGGTAATATCCTATCCAGTTTATTCCACAAAATAAAATACGAAAATCTCTATGATAGAGAAATGAGTAGGAAAATCAGTGAAAGGCTCTCTGGCTTTTCTGGGAAATTCATTCAAATTGCCGACTTTCGTAATAAAGTATATAATATCTAATAAGACAGACAACTATTATCGTTGAGGCATTTGAGTATGTTCAGCTGGATTAGAATTGGGATTAATCGTCATTTCATTCTGTTTTGAAAGATAAAGAAACTACGACGGAAGATTTGCTTAAATAATTGTAAAATGGCATGCTTGCTAAGATTAGTTATTTAATAAATTAAAATTAAATGTTTAAATCAGTTTTTTTAACAGGGTAGTGGACTGGGTCAAAAATAAACCATTCTAATTAGTCCGTCAGCTAGATCGTAGAAATATATGGGACACTAAATTATAAAAAATCGACGAAGATATAGTTCATCACACTTCCAGAGTTGTCGTGACGTCACTTGTGGCTTAAAATCGTACCCACCAGCGACGTCACGCGAAACTTCTAAGCGATGTATCTTCGTCATTTTTTGTTGGTGAAACAAAAGAAAAAACACGTGTACAATATTTTCTAGCAATCTAACTGTCGGACAATTTTTTTTTTTAAAGATTGTACTCTACTGATGGGGGTCACGGATATTCGGATGGGGGTCTGGCCTAGGGGTTTTAAAATAACATCTTGAACTTCACTGTACAGTTCACTGCTTAGCCAGGCAACACCTCTCATTTTTAGGGTTCCGTAGCCAAATGGCAAAATACGGGACCCTTATAGATTTGTCGTGTCTGTCTGTCTGTCTGTCCGTCCGTATGTCACAACCGTTTTTCTCCGAAACTATAAGAACTCTATACTATTGAAACTTGGTAAGTAGATGTATTCTGTGAACCGCGTTAAGATTGTGCGTTGTGGAATGCGTTGCCTGAGTGGGTTTTCCCTGATGGTTACAATCTTGGTGTCTTCAAATCGAGAGTGAATCGGTTTCTTCTAGGTAAGCATGCTCCATCGTAGATCTCATCATCGCTTAACATCAGGCGAGATGGTGGTCAAGTGCAAACCTATTATAGTTAAAAAAAAAAAAAAAATTATCATACAAAAAATAGAATAAGAAAATTTTAGATGTGTCCCATACTTAGACATGAAACTCATTTTTTTTTTCATAAAAACTATACGTTTGTATTATCTATGGATAGGTCTTCAAAAATGATAATGAAGTTTCCAACATATTTTTTTTCTAAACTGAATAGTTTGCGCGAGAGACTTCCAAAGTGGTAAAATGTGTCATGTAACTTCTAAAATAAGAGAAACACAAAACTAAAAAAATGTATGATGTAAATTACCATGTAAACTTTCAACTAAAAATGTTTTGAATAAGATCTAGTAAGAGGTTTTATTTTAATACGTCATAAATTGACTATTGTTAAAACACTGATTAAAGTAACAACGAACTACAAAACTTTTATATTATATTACTTGCTGCTACGGAAGACTTCATGGCCCTTCATGGGCGAGTCCGACTCGCACTTGACTACTTTTATTTTTAAGTCGCATCGTATGAGACCACAGAGATGTTGAATAATAATAATTTTGTCTTATGTACTGCTTAACATGTTTGATCCTACAACATTTCTAGTTACAGTGGAGTACAATTTCATGAAGACGTAGGTCGTTATCGTTGGCTCTCAAAATGCTCAAAATTTTTGCATTGAAATCTGTGTTTAAAACTAAATACCTAAGTAATAGAGCGAATGTTAATAGAAGTGCAGCGGCGGGCGTTGCATCCAGCTTAACCAGCTCGTCTCGCTGGCGAGCTAGAGCGACGACTTGCGGACGCTCGCAGCTCTAACTTATCGAGTGGAACTACTATCATCCAACTCGAATAAATGTTTTATTGCTACCGAATTTCAACAGATTTTCAATTTGTTTTATTGGTAACTTTTTTTTCAAAAAGAATGAGAATCATAAACGGAATTGTCTCAATCATATTAAAATATCACAGTGACCGCAGATCGCCAGAATTAACTTCATTTGGGAGATAGACCCTGTGACGCACACTAGCGAGTCATGTGTTAATTCAGTGATTTTCTCTATTTAGTGATAGTTTTAGTAACACTTGATATCGTGATACAGTATTGTTCCATAAAAGAGAAAAATATTATTTCGATAATATTACAATCTTTATGAATAGCAGAACTGAACCACATGATAAGCATTGTCATACGGTGGCCAATTTTATTGTTGTTGCTCTGTTGCCTTGGACTGCTACTGTTGCTTCTCGTATTGATTTGTACTCGTAAAGGCACAAGATTGAAAAGCTACTTAAATCATAAAAAAATACACGTATATGATCTATTTTGTTATTAGTAGCTTACCGTTTAAGTTTTATTTAACACTTTTACATGATAAACTGCCACTACATTGGTCTAGGAAAGGGTAGAAAGACAAACTAAATGCTCACAAAATGGATTGATCAATGGCTGGAAAAACCTGAAGGGAGGGGAAAGAATGCTTTGCCCTAAATTGGGGCTCTAAAATACATGTAGCTACTAAATATAAATAACATACTCCTTATGTACTCGTATCTATAATGTTACATTACATTGACCCGGTGTATCGAAAAAAGGTCCCGATATGCATGCAAAACACTAAAAGATAAGATGATGGATGACTATTGAAATGAAAGAGAAAAAATACTGTGCCGACCTCACATGGTGAGAAAGTCAATAAATAATAAAATTAAGTGTAGTTATAAGTAGTTATATTTCGGTTGAATATACATGCACTAAAGAAATTAATGAAAATACATGATATCTGTAGTAACACTGAAATAAAATAAGTCTGATATACCTACTTTTAGTCATTTATTTGAATTATAAAAAGTAAATGTTACAAACAAAAACTTAAATTGGTTTTTTTTTCACGTAAAATCATTTAATTTAAGTCATAATTAAACAAAACTGACAAACGTCTTTACAAATATTCCAACAACTTAAATCTGATAATACAAGTCACAAATACAGATAGTTTTTTTTTAATTTTTACCGAATGTTCGGCCGAAGTTCCTATTCGGTTCAAACCAATGTTTTATTTTAATAAAAGTTTATTTGTTTTAGAGCCAAACGGCAAGGAGTTCGTTTACAATTTTTTACCATAAATATCTGCATAAATTTAAATCTCTAACAATACTTAAGTACCAAGTTTAATGCTAGTATAATGTAGGAGTCACGTATTCGAAACACAGGGACGAGTTCAGGCGAGTTTTCCATTGATGGTAGTGACTGCAGACGGGAAAATTTCATTACAAGTACATGCTGCGCAGACTGCATAAAGTATGTAGGCGATATACCATTAACTCGTTGGAGCTAGACAATACAATTTCGTTACGGAGTACCTTGGAGTAGATGTGATTATCTGGATATATTTACTGCAGTCGGATGGCCGCAGATTACGAATCTCATTTAGAACTTTCCTTTCAACGGCGGTTACCTACGTTTTTCAAAATGTGGTGGTGAACATTTTTGAAGTTGATGTAGTTATTCGAGAAACTTATTGAGTAATAGAGAAGTAGTAATAGACTAATAGATAGAATAATAGTAATACAGAAGACATTAAAATCGACAAAAGTTACCGACATCCTAAAGAGATGAACTGCTTTCTCTTTCTCTCTTACACGTTTTAATGTTTTCTTCTGTCAATATCGTCCTCGTGATATCGAAGAAATCCTATAGCCACTGATTTAGTTTTTGTGCCCATTACAATATCGAATACACTCGATAAGATTCTTTATTCGTAGCAGCCTAGAATTTTATTTTAGCTCCTACCTACATATTCATTGTCACCGAGACCACAAAAAGTCGAATCAAATGTTACTTTACATAACCTCTACAGCCTCACCTTTTGCAAAGTCTAGACGGCTCAGAAGGTGCTTAATGCATTTTAAATCACTCAACCTATACCTACTTAAACGATGAATTTTTATTGATAAGTATTCGTACCTAGCATACTTACAGTGTGCCGCCGTCTAAGATTGCGGTCGTTTCAGAATATATAATGCCTCTTACTAACATACTAGCGCAGTCTTGTGCTTATTCTATAATTATACGAATATATCATAGAAACGTGAAATATGGAACATCGGACACATGGAAAACATAAGCACTTTTTTTCTCTCATTCCCGGGATATCTATTGCGATCCAATTTTAACACAACAAATAATATTCAAAACGCAATTTTCTTGTTTACTGTGAGCTCATACGGACACATATGTGTTTTTGTGTTATGATAAAAGTTCAAACTAACAATGAGATGTCTAGACAAACCCCAGACGAATTCCCAATAATGCGGTCGACCATCTTGCCTTGTAACATGTAATGTGCAGCCATTTAAAGAGCAATAAACATTAATTATAAAACAGTCAGCTGTGAATTTTTAGAACTATCAAAAGTTCTGTAAACATATTAAAATTTTAAACTGAAGATAGATTTTTTATGAGTTATGATATAAAGAAAAAAATTAGGGATTTATCATTAAAACGGGTTTATTTATGCATGTATCCAGCCTCGCAACTTGATTAGTAAAAGTAATATACTTACATACCTATATGTATATTATAGGAGCAAAGAATTCTTTTTCACTGTTTCTCAATTCGAACGTATATATCTTCTTATATATGCTCGAGCTCCTTGTGCAAAAAAAAGTAAGTAGATTAAAATTTATTTCATCCTTCATTTTGCTCGCGACCCCCGAGTAAAAGTTTACAAATCCTTATGTTATACCCTTATGTCGCGACTTACATTACGAAAATCAATAGTTTAAAGCATTTTGAATATGTACATTTTTCTCCGTTCGTCTCTATCATGAGATAACTTCTTTCTATTCATGTCCTCTTTTACACAATTCAAGTAAAACTTTAGTCATCGTCCTCTACCACAGCATCCATATATCTACATTCATATTTACTCGTATAACTTTTTACTATGTGTAATTTATCCATACGCATTACATGTCCGAACCACGATAATATGGTGCTTCTCAACTAGTACTTCTACATTGTTTTTCCCTAATATATTCAACTTTTCAACCATATCATACCCATTCGCGTGAAACCACACAATGTGTGGTTTCCACACATCCAGCTTAGTATTCACAGCTCCGCTACATGCAATCGTCTTTCACGACGACAGGTCTTATAACCGTTGACGGATTTCTTTTTTTTTAATCAGAAGTGACGAGACGAGCAGTACATGTGCCTGATGGTAAGCAACATGCCTGCCACATAACAGCACAGTGACACGCAGCTATTGGAACATGAGCCCAAATCATTACCTAGCACTGCACTGCGCTCATCACTCAGAGATCTAAGATGTTATATCTTTAAGCCCTGTAATTTCTCTGGAAACATTGCCCTTCAAACCTGTTGTCACATTACTGTTTGGCGGCAGAATAACTGGCAAAAATGTGGTACTTCCCCAGGCGGACTCTGCTAGGAGTCCTACCACTACAAAATCTTATAACAGCGTCAGTGTTATTTAGCTACTTACTGTCTACATTGTTTACTTGTAACATAGACCATGTAACAAGAGTCACAAACACGAAGACCGAGCCGACTTTTTCTTCTGTCCATAGGAATGGGTGTCACGTTTTTTACGACGTCTGTTTCGGCGATGTTTAAGGTTGCATTAGTGCTAATCGCAATGGAATGCTACGCGGATTTGCAAAAATAAGGACAAGTAAATGATTACCTACAAGTTTACAGAGGACAAGTGCACATTTATCAAGGTCAGTACTGCGTCTGGAGGACAATCACAACTCGTGCCGCTCAGGTCGCAAACCAAAACAAAAGGTTTATTATTGCTAGCTATAAACACGATACCCGTAAAAATTATGACTCATAAACATTATTATGACACGGCGAGATTAGTTATTACACCTGATGTCTTTATTCTCTAAATAGAGAACAATGGCGTCTCATTTAATCTTATCTTGTGATGAATTAATGAAAGATAAAACGTTAACTAAATAGACAAATTTATAAAATCAGAAATTATCGTTCTGGGTATTTTACGCTATGAAATTCTTCTTGAGGAAGGTTTAATCTACATAGGTGTCAAGTTATATTTACTAGAACTACATATGGCCCAATAGTTATAAATAAATCCTTTGAAAATAAGGTTGATTAAGATCGAGAGAGAGAACCTCTAGAGTGATCATTCTTGCTTTATTATAAAGCAAGCACGATCACTTTGTACATTGTACATTTGATTTGTATAAAGGCTTTATACCATAATGTACAAATGCTCTCAAACACAAATTAATAACACAATATGTTTTTAATGTTCCACAAGATTTTTCTATCTCCAGTGTAGGCTGACGAGATGAGCAGGTCATTTGCCTGATGGTAAGCAACATGCCTGCCACTTAACAACACAGTGACACGCAGTTATTGGAACATGAAGAGTTCAAATCATTACCTCGCACTGCACTGCTCTCGTCACCCAGAGATATAAGATGTTTTATTTTTATGCCCTGTAATTTCACTGCAAATATTACCCTTCAAACCGGAACACAGTACTGTTGCTTGGCGGTAGACTAACTGCCATAGGTGTGGTACTTCCCCAGACAGACTCTGCAAATAGTACTACTACCACTACTTAAAACATCGAAATAAATGGTGTAACGAGCTAGCCTATAACAACGTCCATTCGTCCGAGTAAAGTAGTAAAGGTGAGTAAGTGAAAATGCACCACGCAAAAAAAAGGTAGAGCAAAACTGGCAGCTGTTTTTTGCAGTTATTTCCGTAGATATTAATTGTACGATAAAAATATCAGACGCAGTAATGGTTCATGATCTGTTGGAGCTGATCATTTTTGTAAAAAATAAAATAAAGATATGGGTAAAAAAGGTTTGACCTTCAAACCAATATGACGGCTAAGGCACCGGTCGTATTTGGATTTAAGGTATTTTTGCTATTTATGACCGCTCCAAACATTGACGCAAAAAAATCTGACTATAATTAATGCCAGGTTACCCCTATTTTTTAGCTAACTCGACTGGGTTATTCACGTGCTGAAACCAACTATGTTGTATTACTATAAAACTCTATTAACATTATGATGACACAAACATGGTGACAAAATTTTGGGGCGTTCGTATTAACTTTATTAAAAAAAATATAATGTAATGAAATCATTCCTTTAATTAGATTTGCTCAATTATTTTTTATTCATAAACTCAAATATGTTCAAATTGTCTCTAAAAATTTAATTTAGAAGAAGTCGTCTCGTGATAAGACCTTTAAATAAAATTAAATACCTAACTTAGAAAGTCGCAAAGAGAACATTTTCCATAAAATGTGCTACATGAAAAATATGAGAAAAAAATAACTTTCTCTCCTTCCTCTTTCTAAAACTCACACTATAACCTCTGCTGCTGTGCTATATGCACACATAATGATTAAAAACAGAATTTTAAAACAATGGTTTCTAAACTGTCATTATATATTCGATATATCTAATTCATTGTTTCTCATTCATTCAAAACTCAGTAATTTACAGGATTTACCTACAGTGCAATATTTTCCAAAATATTGTAATCTTCAGTAAAAGTCCTGAATATTTTTATAAATCACAAGTTATTTTGCAGTTAAAGTAGCAATAAAATCTTTATTGCTGAATTGGTAGACAGAAATCGTTATGATTTCCTTGTAACTTACAAAATGTTAATGATTCCAGTTTGAATGCAAGCCAGACTTCACACTCACATGGCAACTTGTGTTTATCTAGATGATGCGTCAATTTCTTAATATTTGGCAGCGATGTTAACGCCCTCGCGCAAGTCTAGACTGTAGACTCTATTAGCCGGGTCATCGTCAGCACTATCTACATGCAGTACGCTCACTACCTACAGAAATATGATGCGAGTACTTCTCTCTCTTGGGATTGTATCGGTGCTATATAGACAACCGTCTTTTCGAGTTCCGAGATCCATCGCTCTGAAATTAAGAAATATCTTATCTTTATCTTTTCGTATTAAGAAAAGGTTTACACTTGACTGCCATCTCGCGTAAAGTAAAGTGACGATGTGGTCCATACTGGACTTCGCTAACCTAGAAGAAGCCGATTTACTCTAGACTTAAAAAAATATGACGAGGTTTTTACTTTATTACGCTTATAGGCACATTAGTTTAATTATTTGTACCGAACGAGTCTCCTGATATTTCCATATGGTTTCATGTACGGCTAAACATCTAAATTAACGATTAATACTGACCCGCAGGTTTGCCACGGTTGCAGTTCTCGTAATTTACCGCAATAAAAACTATGTTATTTAGTGTAATCTATCTCTCTGCTAAATTTCATCTAGTACAATTTATTGGCTTTTGCATGAAAGACTATGAAGCAACCAATTATTAAACCTTCGTAATTGTAAAATTAGTAGAATATTTACCACAAAGCTAACACTTACGAGTACATAAATAATAGACAAATAGTTGGTTCTTGACTCCGCAGATCTCCCTGGCCATACAGAGGGGGGGGCGCAGCGAGTATTCTGGGCATGTTCAGGCACGGCCTGCGTTCAGCGCGTGGTTGTCTCTTTGACCTTATTTGATTTGTATTTTTTATTATTATTTTCTGTAGACATTTGACATACTTTGATTAAATAAATCACTTAAAAATAGAGGTTTGTGCATTATGTGGAACCTGACATTTTGTCCGAAATAGTTGATTATTTCATAATTTCAAGGTTATTGTTCAATTCAAGGTTGTTTAGTAATATACTTTGGCAAAACAATGAATAAGGTTTGTCTTTAAAGCTTTCAGAAATATGTTTAGCACTCGATATACGAGTATTCTTTCTTTTTACCAAAGTACACATATTTAATAGTATATACTTAACTAACATAAGTAGTTTTATAACTCGATCAAAAATCCACCAGGCCACAATGGATTTGTGTGCCTTTAGTAGTTTCACGAGTCCAACGATAGATTAAGTTACTGAACTGAGATTTAATTCTACTTCGTGGTTTTAGGCAAAGTTTAAATAATTATGTAGATATTACGTGATCGGTTAGAAAGAACTCTAGAAGGGCGTACATTTTAAGATAAAACTAAAATAGCTGTTTTTAATGCAAATACATATGTAAATTGGTATCTTAATGCCCTTTCTTACTAGAGAGAACTTACCTAGAACCGATTTGTATTTACCAAGATTGTATCCATCGGGAAAAACTTTCTAATTTAACGCATTCTACGTCGTTAACTAACTAAAGAAACAAAACTTTAGACAGAAAATAATTAGTGAATTACCTTTTCCGAAATCTAAAAAAATAAATAAATTTATCTTCTTTTTTATGTACGGTTGAAATTAAAAACCTCATTTTTACCTCTGAAATTGGTTAAAAATATCAAGATTTAGCTTTCTGTTGTACATATTGACAAATATTTCCTAGATAATAAATTATGCCATTCTAGATCAGTAGATTATTTTCCTTTTATAACAGTGAAAATAATCTACTGATCTAAAATTTACAGTCTGCCACATGTAAGTATGAGCTGCTGCATAAGTGTGCGTTAACAAAATTCAAAATTCTCGTGTGAAGTTGTTGTACTATGTACATTGGCCCGAGTGTCAGTCGTCAGTCAGCCCGTCCGACGCGGCGCACTTCGCTTGTATAATGACTGTCTGTTGCTGCAGTGCAATGTGGCAATGACGCACACTTCTGCTCATCAGTCCAGTTTTTGCGGCCATATGCGCGGAGGGAAAGCCCGCCTATTTAACAGCCGCGTATCTAGACTGTGAGTATGCGTCTAGACGCAGGTTCCAGGAGGCCGCGAGCCGCTTTCACATAGGTATTCAGAGTCAGACATGCCGAACGAGACTCCCGACACAATCGACTATTACGTGACGTAATTTCGAATTAATAGACGATTGTGACTATTTTCAATGAAACTGCTCGAGTTATTGCGCGTTTCAATCTACGCCTAAATCTTTCAGATGTGGCGTTTATACTGGGACTTACCAGCTAACGGGTATTACTTCACAGAAGAATTTAAATTGGTGTTTGGTAAAATTTGATAATTAAAAAACGAGATAAACATTTTCATTTGACGTTTTCTGTTTATTCATTAAAACGGAACTTGATCATAGACCTACTTCAGTCTATGGATAAATCAGACGTGCTTTGCGTAAGTAGTTAGGTATGTAGTTCAGTTCTCAGTTTTATTTATTAATAAAAGATGTGCCCGTAAAAAACAGAGTTTTAAAACTAGATTTATAGGAAGGACATTGGATCGCAGCGTGAGTTAAGCGACATTGTAAGCAGATCTCGGCAGGCCCTGGGCAGGTGGGTGCCGATAGACCTGTATTGTACTATTTATAAACCCTCCGGCTATGTCGGCTATATTTTGGTACAGTCAGATTGAAAAAGCGAACAATATTTTTGCACCTTTTATAACTTATTTTTAACGTGCCTAATGAACATTTTCTTTTTCTGCAGAAATGTGGAACTTCGTTTAATTATAGTTTTTGTAAATGGTAAGAATGGGGTAGCCTATGGCAACGATCTAGAATTTGCCAGTTTGTAGCCAGTATGTAGAGCTAATACATTAGTTTAATTAATTTTGATTATTAACTGATGTCGGTTGATTGACTGTTATTTTGACCCATGCAAATGGCAGCTGTCTAATTATGAGTTGGTATACTAATGTCGACCGACTTGTTATTAAAAAATCTTGTGTCGCCTGACTTTTTATTGTTTTTAAAAGTGGTCTCGTCTGACTTATTATTGTTGAGATATTTAAAGAGTAGGTCAACAAGTACTTTGTTTGGCAGGTGCTAGTATCACCTGACTTATTGATTTATTGTTTATTCAATTCCTAGTCGAATCAAAAAATATGTGTTAGTCGTTAAATAAAAATTATGGCATAACCGTGTATAGACGAATTTGGACAGGTATACAGGTATGTACCCGGCTGTACCACGGCGGGATGAGGCCGCAACATTGTATCGAACCTTATTTACGAGAAAAGCCTGCGGTCGCCGTCTGGCTCCGCTCCCGGGACTAATCCCACATTCTCCACATCACCGCCAAATTTTTATCTGAGAATAAAGGAGCAAAAAATCTATTTTAGGGACCTAATCTAGCCTATGTCCACACATATAACTTTTAAAAAATGAGGGTGAATGTAGTCAAATTGTTTACATGTATATAGTTATACTAGATGTCCACCCCGGCTTCGCCCGTGGTATATTATATAGCACTCATCGGGATCCCGTACAAATCCAACGGTGAAAGAATGACTGAAATCGGTTCAGTCATTCCTGATAACATCGTTTTCAAACAAAAACCTCTTCAGCTACCTGCTACGCCATCTGTCGGAAATTGGTCGTACCAACTCAGATTTAGAAACAAATTTGATTAGCAAAGGTTTATGTTCAATGACGCAATCTTGGACATTGGCGAAATTACGGTGGCATTACCATATGGAAGCCAAAATAATAATAATAAATATTGGTGGACAATTTACACACAATACCATCTGACCCCAAACTAAGCAAAGCTTGTACTATGGCGGCCAAATAGCTGATATAATACTTAAAAGAAAAAGTCAAAGTTGAATCGACACAATCTTAGACACATGCTGTCATGTCAAAGCACGCTACGAAAACTCTCAAAAAGGAATATTTTTCCCCGTTTTTGTTACATTCTTGATTCATGCTCCGCTTCTATTGATAGTAGCGTTATGTTCTATAGCCTTCCTCGATAAATGGACTATCTAATAGAAAAATAATCTTTCAATACGGACCAGTACTTCCCGAGATCCTAGCGTTCAAACAAACTAACAAAAAAACAAACTCTTCAGCTTTATAACATTAGTATAGACTATAGAGTATAGATTGATTTTAGTATCTAAGCTAAGATCAATAATTAATTAAATTTTCTCCGATAAAACAAACACCCACTTAAAACTAGATATAAAATAGATACTCGTCTACATTTTATAAATTTAGCGAGGTTTCGGAGTAAACGGATATTTCAAATACCTACCGCTTCACCGATTTCGATAAAACTTGTATGGGACCACTTCTGAAGTGTGTACCAAACAAATAGTTATTTGTTATACAAGAGTGCAAAGTTGATTTTTAACCGCATGCTCAATTTTGATGACCGAGCAAGCGAAAGATTCTAAAATTGAATCACGAGCGCAGCGAGTGATCCAAATTAGAATCCTGAGCGTAGCAAGGGAATCAAAAGAGCAAATGGTGAAAAATCTTTGCACTCGAGTGCAACACGTAACTTTTCATTCCACCTCAGCGAGGAAATGACTAAATGAATTTTTTTAAATGTTTTCGCGCTAAGCAACTAAAAAAAAAATAAGTACACCAAGGAGGTTCCGAGTCTGAGTTTTTAACATTTAAAAAAAAATGTATGATGCATTCGGCACCAAGGAGGTAGAAATAAATAGGTTGAATTATGTTTTGAATTCAAAACCTCAGTTCAAAACACACGATGTTCTAAATTCAAATTTACTTTAACCTCTAGAGGGTAAAAACGACTTTTGCGCCCTGATATCGAGGAGCAAAAGTACTCTTTCCGAGCTGGTGGGATGAAAAAAAAATTGGCAGTCATAGAGAGAACGGATAGAAGTGAAAACTAATAACTGTGAATTTGATAGCTCACTTTGAAAACTACGCGGGTGAAACCAGAGAGCGTGGTCATGACCATGTCCATCTAGAACATCCGAGTTCACCCGAATATTACCCATGGCCATGCCCACGGAAAATCTGTATGAGGTGCGCCAAAAGAAGTTTCAAAAAAAAATTGACAATTGATAGAGTTATCGCTTAAAATACAAAAAAAACATACAACCGAATTCAGAACCTACTCCTTATTTTTTTTTTTAAACAAAATAACCAAACCGTGTAGCCAGTAAGCCAGCGAATCAGAGTACGTATGGGTTTAAATCTACCACATGGGAGAAGGCTCATAAGGAATACAAAGGAGGCCTTTAATGTGTTCATACTATTTTTCCTAATTTTTTTCTTCGACTTTGCCTGTTTCTTTTTTTGTGCTATCTGTATCGTTCCGCTTGCATAATCGTCGGATCCAATGGATCAAATTGAAAAGTAATTTCACTGTTTAAAATTATCATTGTATATTTGTTGTTCAATGCATAGGAAGTTGGGGCAGACAATCATTAATCAACGACAAAAATAAAATTGTACTTTCCGAGTTGCATATATTGAGGAATTGTTCAATTGAGGAAAAAAGGTTTTGTTTTTAAATTAGTTGTTACCCATCTTGTGCCTCTAAGTACAGCTGACTTTTGAGAACTTTACACAAGAAGATATAATATGTAAATGAATAAAAGCTGAGCAGACAATACCTACTAACATAATATCTGCACGAGTATGTCAAGGATTTCGATCGTCTGGCCGAGATTGACATTTTAGAACTGGAGGATAATATTGAGCATTGCACAATAGGTACGTACATAAGTGATGTCATTCTGCTTTTATAATTATAAATTCGGGGTTAATTTAAATAAATTTTGCAAAGTTTTCGAATTGCAAATTTAAAGTGATGTGATAACGGTCAGTTATTCAAGAAATAACACCTCTTTGAGAGTTTAATATAATAATCTCTATACATAAAAATGTTACGTTGGTTTGTGTACGCTTCAAAAACTCAAAAAGTTTTGCACCGATCGAGCTGAAATTTTAGAATGATATACAATCCGCGTCATGGATTGTTTTTATCTCATTTTTGCATCACAATGTGCCACAGCGAAGTGCGGCAGGTTATAGCTAGTATAATATAAAATCTAATCATTATCATCGTAGCTTTATTTGTTGATTGATGAATGTGTATATGTAATAACTTTGTGCCGAATCAATAACTAGCCCATTCACTGATAAATTGTGCCCTACAGATAGCGGAGAGTAGGACGCCCAGCTGCAAGAAGGGTCGATGATGTCTTTATCACGGGTCGAACCAGAATTCGATTTGCAAAGAACCGAGAAAGATGGTAGTCAAGAAAAAAGCCCAGCAGTAGAATAA
The DNA here is from genome assembly GCA_017562165.1 of Ectropis grisescens. NCBI lineage: Eukaryota > Metazoa > Arthropoda > Insecta > Lepidoptera > Geometridae > Ectropis > Ectropis grisescens. The sequence goes on along the minus strand of CM029777.1, from coordinate 12,356,802 downwards.
AGAAAACTGTGGATGATAAAGATGTCAAATCCTGAGCAATAACCGTCTGAAGCCGTTATTTGACACTAAAGGATGTTAGTTGTTTGCAACTCAAATATCTACCTCGAAATGTTTTTCTTTAAAGTGAAAACTTCTTTTAGAGACAGACAGACAACGATGTCAAACTTATAGCACCACTCTTTTTGGTCGAGGGTTAAAACTAAGTATGTGTACTATCGATTATTTAGAGTACCTACATAATCGATTTCGTTAGAAGTACTTAACAGATCACTAAACAATAGGTGCTATTTTAAGAACAATATGTATTTGGTATGTAAATACAGAAGGAGACGGTTTCAGCTTAAATTTTCTTGCAAATAGATTCGTATCTACAGGGAAACTAAATATTACACAAAAGGTTTTCCTGTTGAATATATGACTATAGAAAAACCGAACTCTGACAATAAGAACAAAAATTTTTTTTTTGTAACAATACATTCGTATTATGATAAGCAATACTCTCGACCCATACGTAACAACACGCAGTATTTGAAAAGTATCAAAAACACTGTCTTGCACTGCACTGCGCTCGACAACCAGATATTATCTTTGCCCTATAATTTATCTAGAAATATTGCTCTTTGAACAAGAATACAAAATTTTGCGAATTCCTGCTTGACTATAGAATAAGTGTCATACAAAAATATACATTAGGTACTCGATACGTTTTTGCTATGGTATGATGACTCTTGGCAGAGTCCGCCTGCGGAAGCACCTACACTTTTGCCAGTTATTCTACCGCCAAGCAATAATGTGCAAACATTACTGTGTTCCGGTTTGAAGGGCAATGTTTTCAGAGAAATTACAGGGCTTAGAGGCTTACGAACGCAGTGAAGTGCTAGGTAATGATTTGGACTCTTCATGTTCCAATGACTGCGTGTCACTGTGCTGTTATATGTCAGGCATGTTGCTTACCATCAGGCACATGTCCTGTTCGTCTCGTCAATTTTTATTTTAAAAAACCGTTTTCGTCAGTTTAATAAGTTTACTTTCCATTCATATCTTACGAGTATTTAACGTTCTTTACGTTTATCTTCGAAAAGCCGAACTAATTTTCAGGTACCTTCACCACAAGGTAGTATAATAAATAAATAAAGAGGATTCGATGAATAATAACTACGGCTTTAAGAAGTTGGTTAATAATAATTTGTTATACAAGAGTGCAAAGTTGCATTTTAACCGCGTGCTCAATTTTGATGATCGTATAAGCTATAAGCGAATGATTCAAAAATTAGAATCCTGAGCATTAGCGAGGGAATTAATAGGCCGGCCACAAGGTGAAAAATCTTGCCATTCGAGTGCAACACGTAACTTTCATTCCACCTTAGCGAGGAAATAACTAGGTAGGTACCTACCTAAATGCTTTGCGGTCAATTCTGTAGGCGTCAAATTTTAAGCCTCTTCGGGGCTAGAATCACTCATTATAGTTTGCACATTATAGTATTCAAGTTTCCTGTTGCTCTTAACCCAAGGTATCAACGCTAATAATAATGATGTGAAAGTATGGAGGATCGAGGTACCTCTGTCCTCCATACCCATACGTGAAAAGATAATTGCGCGTAAGGGGCCCCCTAGACCTACAATAACTTTGTGCAATACATTTTATTATGTATATTATTTATTAGGTTATATAGAAATTTACAATTTACTTGTCAATTAAAAAAATCATTTTACAACATACATTTTATTGTACAAAAAGATTGAAATTTACTCTGTCTCCAAAGTATTGCACAAAAATTCGAACTGCTCAATGTTTTCGTCTTCAGTCGGAGGATGATGTTGATTCCGTATGGACCGCGCGAGCAAAATGTCTCACCAAGATTTAGCCGCAGATGTAGTGTTGTTGTTTGTGGAAATATTTGCTTGCCATTGTTTGTAATGAGCAAACGTTACTGTGTTCCGGTTTGAAGGGGAATGTTTTCAACGAATTTACCGGGCTAAGCGATAAAATATCTTATATCTCTTGGTGACGACCGCAGTGGTTTGTTAGGTAATGATTTTGACTGTCCATGTTCCAATAGCTATGTGTCACTACGGTGTCACTATGGGCGCCTGCCCATAGTGACACCCTATGTTGCTTACCATCAGGCAAATGTCCTGCTTGGCTCGTCACTTTGTACTGTAAAAAAGGAAACATCTTTGCATATAAACAAAAATGTCTAATACTAAACATTCATTTGTCGCGTTCATTATATTTTAGGCGGCACCTAGACGATGAATGATTTTGCACAATATTGCGAATTGTGCAATATTATTGACCGTTTATGGTTAATATTGAAGATTGCGCAAAGATTGAATGAAAGTTTGAGCGAGTTTATTTTTTATTGCTCCATTTTTTTTCATTGTGTCGCGTCGTGTAGTATGTAGAGGCAGTATTGCGGAATATTTATCAGTCTGTTGCTCGTCTTGACGAAGAGTAGGTACATTTTGACGAGAATACAGCAGTTAAGGAAAGAGAGCTTATGTGGCATATCAAGAGATATGACACACATGCACAATTCGCTATATTGTGCAAAATCATTGATCGTCTAGGTGCCGCCTAAAAGCAAATTAAAAAAGTACGTCAAGGAGGTTGCGAGTCTGAGTTTTAAACAAATAAAAAAAAGTTATATGGTAAATTCGACACCATAGAGGTAAAAGTAAGTAATTAAGTTTGAATTCACGAACTTGGTGCACACGATGTTCTAAATTCAAATTTACTTTACTCTCTAGAGAATAAAAATAACTTTTGCACTCAGATATGAAAGAGCAAAAATACTCTTTCCAAAGTAGTAGGATAACAAGAACAAAATTTAAAATTTTGATTAACCCTCGACAACACTAGGAAGTGGGAACTCGACAAATAGGAGGTACTATTTGTTATCTGTACAACATTCTAATACAACAACTAATATATAAAAATACAAGCCATTTCATTTGATACCCATAATAAGGGAGATGTGATTTTTTTTTTGCGATTTTGTGGTAGCGGCCATCTTGTATTTGAAATTTGTCATAGTGCAAAGTATTCTACTAGTCAAGCCCTTTCGTTTGATACCCATATTGTGGTAGTAGTGCAAAAAATTATATAATTCGCTATTTTGTGGTGGCTGCCATCTTGGATTTGTAATTTGTTATAGTGTATAGTATTTTACTAGGCAAGTTCTTTCATTTGATACCCATTTTGAGGTAGGTTGTGAAGAAATATTTTGTCCGCTATTTTGTGGAGGCGGCTATCTTGAATCGATATTAACCAAACATAGCTAAGATCATCCGCACGGATATTAACCTTCAAATATTAAAACCGCATCGAAATCGGCCCATCCATTTGAGCTCTACGGTGCCACAGACAGACACACAGACAGACAGACATCGACGTCAAACTTATAACACCCCTTTTTCGGTCGGGGGTTAAAAATTATATGAGACTCTAATTCCAAATATTCGAGTATCTTACTCCTCACAGGATCCTCTGCTAAGTCGTCGGTGACAGAACAATGCAACGCAGGAGGCTGTCTCATTCAAAGAATCCACTGTTTTTCCATTGCACCATGGTATTCGACCATTTGCTGCTGGAATGGTTCTCCGGACAATATAATTTAGAGCGTAATGACGCTAATATCTGCCACACGACTGACCGACGATAACTCAACGTATATACAACAAATCGATTACTTAAGATTGAAAAGGTCACCTGAAATAGACTGATTTTAGCGATAACCTCGTTATGAGAGATTTTTTGTGTGGTGTCGCATCGTGTTGTGTCGTGTTGAATCGCGTTATGTTGCGGCTCGTTGCATTGCGTTATGTTTCGTTACGTTGCGTCGCATTCCATTGTGTTGCGCTGCGTTACATTGCACTACATTACGTTTCGTTACGTTGGTTTGGGTTTCATCGCGTTGCGTGCGTTGTGCTGCGATACATTGAACTGTATTACGTTGCGGTCCGTTGCGTTACGCTGCGTTGCATTAGATTGCAGTAGATTAAGTTGCGTTACGACACGTTATGTTGCGTTGTACTACGTCACGTTGCGATGTGCTTACGTTGCTACACGTTGTGTTACGTGGAGTAGCTTTGCGGTACATTCCACTGCATTAAGTTACGTTGCGTCGCGTTACATCACGTTGTGTTGCGATACGTAACGTCGTTTTTGTTGCGATACGTTGCGTTGCGTAGCTTTGGAGTATGTTGCACTACATTACGTGGCGTTGTGTCACGTTGTGTTGCGTTACGTTATGCTACGTTGCGTTGCTCAACGTAGCGGTACGTTGTGTTACGTTGCGTTATATCACGTTGTGTTGCGTTGTGTAGCTTTGCGGTATATTGCACTACGTTACGTTGTGTTGCGTCGCGTTTCGTAGCGTCAAGTTGTATTGCGTTTCGCTACGTTCCATTGTGTTGCGCTACGTTGCTTTGCGTTACGTTACGCTATTCAGTTTTTTTTCATTTCGTCACGTTGTGTCTCTAAACGATACTTGAGGTTGCATTGATTCACGTTGTGTTGCATTACGTTACGTCACGTTGCATTGTGCTACGTCATCTTGAGTTGTGCTGCGTTGCTTCACATTGCGGTACGTCACGTAGCGTCACGTTGTCTTGCGTTACGTCATATCACATTACGTTGCACTAACGTTGCTTCACTATCTACGGTATAGTAACCATCTAATGTGTTACTCGTATGTGTCTAACTGAATAAAAAAGTTTTACCCTTATAGCAAAGACTTAAAGTAGATAATAATCTTTAGTTACTAATTCTGAGTCAGGCTGAGTTGGATGGATACATTCAAATGCCTAAAGGGGACTCGACTGTAAATTTTGTAGAAGTAATATGTATTGGTAGGGTCCGCCTGAAAAATTTCCACACCTTTTCCAGTCATTCTACCGAAAAGTAGTAACTTAGGAACATCATTGTACTCCGTTTTGAAGGGGCCCCATATCTCAAAATTAGCCGTCTAACCAAGTTAGCGGGTAAGCATGTGTTCTTAGTACGTACTAACTCTACTCAATAGTACACATTTCGTTCATCAGAAAATACGTGACGTCTGGCGGCCCTGGAATCTTACTCTATTGCTATTCAACATTGATTTATTGATGAATGGCATTAAAATTAGAACTATTAAAATACCTCTAAATCGAAATAACGTCATATTTTATTCTGGTAGATTTCTAGCATATTTTTAAACTTGAAATATAATTGTATGCAGTCATGAAATATTGTTGGAAATTCGTGACAGAAGGGGTCAAACAAAAGTTCAAACAGAAATTGTATTCGTCATTGAGACTGTACGAGTTCATACTTTCAACTCGCACTCAGTTTGCATAGAAAACCACAATTAGTTTATTAGACAAGTAAAACCTTTACGCCGTCCAACGCTTGAAATAAAAACCTGCGAAGTTCTGAATAATCGCAACCACAGGTAGCTTTTTATGAAAACCACAACAAATATGATACCTGCTACCAAAAGGGATTGTTACCGAGACTTGGGAGGTTGGGAGTCACCGCAGCGCGGGACGGTGCGGGGTAGGGAGCGGGGCGCGGGCGGCGGCGTCTAGACAGGCCTCAGACACGGGAGGCTGCGCCGGGCTCACACACACATGTGCGCGGTGCATCGCCAGATTTCTCTGCACTACGCACACATACACACCGGTGCAGTCTGACCTCTAGCGCCAGCGGACGTTCAATTACTTCGGTATTTCTTACCAGGTTTTGCCAATCATTTTATTTTTTCAAACATAATTACGAACCCGTTTGATGTTTCTTACCATTAGAAATGATGCCTTCAATCAACGGACTTGCGACAGTATATTGGAGTTGTGGGAACTCTTGAGTTCTATTAAAAGCCATTAGCAGTCTCCTTAATCCGGAACTTGTGGGAGCCGGATTACCTGTTATCTAGTTTTTAACAATTCGTAATCAGTCACCATCCAACATTTATTCGACATTAAAAAAACATATTAAACTTTTTTTCGTTGTATTTGTAGGATAATAGAGCGCAGTGCTATGACAATGCGCAGTGACAAGGGCGGACTATTTGTTGGAGGTGCCAAAGTCCTGTGGACAAAGAAGGAATTCTTGTCATGTATTTTATAGTAGTGTAAAGCTTGGGACAGACACGAAGACGCGTCCTATTCCTAGACGGCAGGGCAATGCGACAGGTGGACACGTAAATCCAAAGAACGGTCTATGTGACGTATCACACGCGTGACCTATTTTCAGTCTCTGACTAGTACAGAAATCATGAAGATGTTGACCCTTCGTTAAATAGGCTGAATATCTGAATTTAACAGCGGTTCCTTAGAAAAAAAAAAAGTTAACCTTTTGACCGCCACGCCAAATAAGGTTAGCCTTATAAACCAAATAAAATATGAATCCATGTTATTTTTACATTTCTTGAGAAATATGACACACTTTTAAGGAGTTTTGAACGGCATGGTAAATATCACTTTCGTCAGGTGATAATATAAGAGACACAACATAGGAATAAGACATATTAGTGTTAATCAAATAATAATTAAAATCATTATATATGTATTTAAAAATAATTCAAAGTTATATATATATATGTATAGAAACAAATGTAATGAAGATATAGTATATGTATTACAAAATAAAATTATTTTTAAATCTATAAAATAAACACGTCGTCGCCATCATCACAGCGCGACACGATTAGGAACGCTGGCATCATTGCCCCTTCGATTTGCTAATCTTAACTACATATATGTATGAGTCGAGTATTTCTATATTAATTACATACTACGAGCCCTTGGTATGACAGTCCGGTTCGCATTATATCATTTAAATATTTGGAAACATCTTTTTTTCTTTTTAATAATGATGTGTTGACGTATGATTGCCACTTGGCTTAATTAAAAGTAACACAGCGATCTAAGAAATAGACTGTGTCACCTAGAAAAATAATACAAGAACAGAAATAATACAATCGCACTAATTTGGAACATTGAGTTTTTTCTTACTAAATATGATGGTATTCGTTAGGCAAAGACAATATACCCAATTGACTGATCGTACGACTCCATAGCGTTTTAGTAGCATAATTGCACTAAACCTGTTGCGAGTTCGGTCTGTCAGGCCTTTGATTCCAACAAAAGAGAGCTGGCAAAAAAACCGTAAAAAATATAAAATATGGATTTCTGCTCAGTCAAATGGTGCGGAAAGAATAGCAGGGCATACAACTTTACAATGGACGGTATATCATTTCACAAGTAAGTAATTTAATGCAATAATTAAAAAAACATAACCTCATCAATCTACAAAATTAAATTTCAAAAAATTTAATGGGAACCCATTGATATCTTGCTTTTCATTCTGCTCTGTCCATTGAAGTTTTGCATAACTCTATCTCGTTTTATCCGACCATTCGTGCAAAGTAGTGCACGTCATTTTGACACGATACGAGTACGACACGGATATTCGGCTAATCACAGCGCGGCATTTTACCTTATCCTGCGCCCCTCCCGCTGGTGAGTAGTGAATGTAGGCAAGATTCGAATCATCGCCCATCAACAGGGTATTTAATATGTGACGCTAAAAGCTATACTATTGGTATAAACTTGGTAAGTAGATGTAATATGTGAACCGCATTAAGGTTTTGATACAATAATAGAAAAAAAAAAAAAAACATTTTTAGGGGTGTCCCATACATAGTACTGAAACTCAATAAAAATTTTTTGATCAATGCCTTACGTGTGGGGTATCTATGGATAGGTCATCAAAAAAGATTTTAAGGTGTCTAACATTTAATTTATTTCATTGACCGCATCGTCGCCTAGCACCAGACAAGATAGCGGCCAAGTGCAAACCTATTTCTCCATAAAAAAATATATGTTCAAATAAATAAACAAAATCCTCTCAATATATCTTCTTACTACAATAATTCGTTGTAAATACTTGTATCGGCTGTGATAAATCAAATAGCTCCAACGAAGGTGCCATTAATTATTTTTTATATCTTTTTGATGCAGTGTTAATTAACTAGAACACAAAGCCGAAGACAAATGTTAAATACGTAACTGTACAAAGTTTAGGTACAGACCATGAATATATAGCTAAACCACTACTTCCTTGTTGTTTAAGAAATAAACTTACGACAAACTTTACGAGTAAGTGAACTTTGAGAGCTCTGTGCATAAAATTTTGTGTAAGATTCAAAATTCCGAAGTGTTCCGGTTTGAAGGGCAATGTTTCCAGAGAAATTACAGGGCTTAGAGATAAAACATCTTAGATCTCTGTGTGACGAGCGCAGTACAGTGCTAGGTAATGATTTGGATTCTTCATATTCCAATAGCTGCGTATCACTGTGGTGTTATGTGGCAGGCATGTTGCTTACCATACCATCAGGCACATGTCCTGCTCGTCTCGTCATTCTTTAAAAAAAACAGTAAATTACAAACAATTATACAATACGAATAATAACTTAAAATATAGTGCCATAAATGGCGGTCTTATCGCTAAAACTAATCTCTTGCGAGCAACCAATGAAAGCATGACGTAAATAATTATTATTTTTAGTGTATTTTGCTTCAATTATGCAAGAGTTTGTTACTTTGAAGAAATCATGATAGAATCAATTTAAACAATAAACAATCCTAAAACTCGTAAAAGGACTAATATGCAAACCACTAAAGCATTACTAAGAATTGACGTCTATTTATTTTTAAAAGCACAGTGAAATGCTAACCATTTAATAAAGCACATGGGTACATTCTATACACACATACTTACGTCATTCCTGGTATCCTTTAAATACGAAGACGAACAAATATTGTCGCTGTTAATAGACTTTAGATAAAAGCTATTTCTTGTTTAAATAAAGCCAATTTCATTATTATTCATGAATAATTTATGATTTATCGCGTTCAAACAGAGCTAACGAGTTTCATATAAAATTACATACATCTACTAATTTCAGACATGATAAACTAACGCCTAAATACGATATTTAATTTAAGGTAACTATAGATAGCGCGCGAGTTGAATGCAGTCGGGGTCTGAGGTAAAGAGCGGAAGCATCTCCCCCCGCCGCCCGCATGCCGCCTCTCGCGCGCCTGCAGTGTAGTGGTGTGCTGTCTTTGACAACTATCATTGTATGTGTATCGCATTCCTGAGTTCTGCATTCAACTCGCGCGCTATCTGTAGTGTGTTACACATTGTAGTAATTCAAATACTTTTTGTACGTTTTCCAAATAAATACCATAAAGCCTGGCAAGTATTTGGAAAGCTTTCAAGTCGTCAGTGCTTGAGCTCAATATATGCTTATTTTACGCTATAATATATGCTATGCTCTACATCAAGGGTGTAAATGCAGTCAGTAAGTTTATGTTTATTGCCAGACACTTCACGCACAACATAGTATACAACAACATAAATATATAAAGTATTTTGTGCTAGCCCAAAGCCCGCAGAGGTCACCGAAGTACCATAGGACTCCTTATAAAAAAATGAAGTGTCTTGGGAAACCAGTTAGAAACGAAGTGTCTTCGAATAATATTTTATTAATATTATTGTACAAGGAACACCATTTGCAAAAAAAATAATTAATTTTATTATTTATGGTACGATCATCTGAAAAATAACCCTGGTCGCGGACAGTTTTTGCGTCACTTCTATTTTCTTACGATTTTAGGCTCACATTTTTTGCGGTTCGGTCTTCTCCAAGCCTGCCATAAGGAGCTTCCTTCCAAAATACATAATCCTCTCTCTCTCCCTACCCATCGCTTACTTTTCCAACCGCTACCACTTTCCTTCCGTATTTTAGTATGAAAAGTGAAAACTAACGTGGTTATTACACATTTTAAATACATACACGGGTAACACACGTTGTCACGTTTGATATAGTCAGTCCTGTCCGACTCAAGTTTCGATCGTGTCCGGCGATCTTTTTCAAGGAGAGTGCGCGCGCGTGTTCGCAACTCGTTTAGCACTGATTCTATATCTTACCTAAATCTTATATCGTCAATCCGTCGATTGCCCATTTCATTGTACATATTTTGATACGTGGCAAACACTCCAATATTATAGAAAAAATTACATGTTACCATAAAACGTATCGTGACTACACCATTATTTGCTTGCCTGCTTTGAATTGAAATAATCACAGCCACAGACAATTGAAATGATTAACTTCATCATAATTGCAGGTTAATCTGACTACGTTCAGTTCAGTACAAAGGCACTGCGAATGATACCTACCTGTCTGGCTGCTTACGAACGCTGTCTCTGTAGCGGCACTAAGCTTATTTTGAATCACTCTCTTTTTTATTCCAGAGGTTATTAAAGACAATTTTTGAACTAAATCCATGAAATTTCTTTATTGTATCTACACTGCTTTTATGTTGCTAGATACATTGATAGTCAAAAGTGGGGAAATACGGCACTAGCGACTCGTCGTGGACCGCACAAATCAGGTCCATGGGCCTAATCTGTCTTAGTCACAATCGAACAGGCATTTGTGTAGCACACACGTGCTATTTCTCATACAAATAATGATTTAAATTGTCATTTGCAGAATAGGACAAAGATTTTTTATGTTTACTGGTAGTTCCAAATCAAATTTCATTCGTTAGAGTATGGGTACCTGGCACAGAGGATTATCTTTCGTTTTCTTGATTCTTGATTATCTCCGTTGGTAGATCCACGTGTAGCATGACATTGAACATTTAATTGTGTGTGTCTATTTGCCTGCAGTTGTTTATAGTCCAGGTTGAATTCAAGAGATATTAGAGAGTACCGAATCTGCCCACTTTTATACTATCAATGGCTAGATAATTATCATTTAACCACATACTTCACCCCACACGTACACACACACACACAACGCTGTACATAAGCATAACAAACAAACAATTCAAATGTATTTAAGGGTATAACTATATATACTTACATAATGTAGGTACTTCAGAAGAATGTAGAAGTTCATTATGTAATATAGGAATGTAATGTAGGATATTCTATTTAATATACGAATAAAATTGAATGGTAGCGGTATATTATAATATATACACATAAAAAGTTTCGTGCAAAGAGAGGATTAGGATTTTTTAATCTAATTTAATTAGGGACATTGCGTCTTATTTGATTATGTGAGTCCTATAGTTACACAGAAATTACATTACAGTAACGAGTAATATATACAACATTAAATAATAAAAACCCTATCTTGAAACAGCCTACGGGTTGTACCATATTATCCATTATAGAAAATATTGATAACCTCGCACAAACAAGTTCATTGTCTCTTCCATAATGTATTTAAAAAATATAATTAAAAAAAAAAAAAAAGTAATTTTTTCCTCAAAACTAACGTCAGAGAAAATTATGTTTCTCATTTTTTCTATTATATCGCTAATATTAAACTTTTCAACTACTTTAGGGGATTCCTTTTCACTTTTTGCCCGACTGCGCGACGTAAAGGAGTGGTAATGTGTTTATAAGTCTATATATGTATGTATGTATGATTCTTTGAAGCACTATACAGACCAAACCCCTGACCCGATTTTTATGATTCGCACGTCATTAGGGATGTTAACACTAATCACAAATTAATGTTTAATGTTAATTTTATGATAGTTTGTATTAATAGAATATCGAAAATCACATTATTATAATTTAATATTACGTAGTAAATTTATTATAAATGATTTTAAATTCGATATTTTTAATCTGTTTTCACGTGACTGGAAACACGAATATGACTTGTTACGTCACTAGTCGCAAAACTAGCTGTCGAAAACTGACTAAACTGTTTACTTTTCTGCATTTTTATCATTGTTTGCGGTCGTAGCGACGACGATTTTGATTGTTTGTATTCAAGTAATGATAAGAAAACACATAAACTGGACATACAGTCAAGAATCGCGCCCAATTTTTTGCGACTAGTGACGTCATGTCAGTCGTCAGTGTTTAGAGGGAAAATTCAAAATTTGTCTAATATTGTATATTTTATCGAAAATACTAATATTTTGAAATAAAATATTATTTTTACGGTAAACATGCGTCGATCTTCCAAATAAAAACAGTTCCGAAAAATAGTAAACATCCCTATTGATTCCTCTTAGCTTCGCGAGTGACACTAAAGACATGACATTAGTGTAAATTCAGTATGGCGGCTACCGGACGCCATATTGTCCAAATTAAAAAAATTAAAATCAACAAACTATGTCAAAAAGTCAAAAGGGGTATCGTTGAATATAAAAATATACATGTGAATGTGGAATGTGGAATTAAAACGATCCATACCTTAAAACGTAAGAGTTTTATAAATTAACTAAAATTTTGATTTTTTCCTTGAGTAATTTAAGTAAAATCTTCATTTGAAATGACAAAACGTTTATTGAGACAAAAACTTAACCTAATTTTAACATTAAAATTGCCACTTAATCCAATGACAACGTCCGAAATTAAGAACAAACAATCGCTATCTCGTCTGATTACAATGTGAAGAGGACGGCAACATCTCAATCCTAATCCTCAATGTAAATTACGACAGCGGGCACACGGTTTGACATAAGTAATTGTTTGTAAATAATTGTAGTGATTTTTTTTCATTTTATCAAATTAAGTACAAAAGGTAAACATGACCGAGGCCGACAGACCTCGATCATGTACCTTGGATAGCAACAGCAGCAGCAACACACTTACCTCTAGAGCAGAGAAAAGATCAAGAGAAGACAGTGATGAACATGTCAGTGACGACCTCCATTTTATACCAGTTCAGAGTAGAAAAATGTCAAAGGATTAAAAACACGCAAAATTGTTTGAATAATGTGCAATCGAATCAAAATCAAACGTAATTCTACTTACAGAGCAGCATTAGATGAATATCTGAGCCAACACAAAGACGTGAGTGAAAATACCCGCGTGATTTTAAACAATAAACAAAAATAGCAATAAAACAGATTTGTCCTTACTAGATTCAGATGGAATTCGTAAGGAATACGTCTCACATACAGATTTTGAAGTCGATGGCAGTTCCGACTCATGTGAGCGTAACGTAAATATAGATGTTAAAAAAGTTAAGAAACAAAAGAAATTAAGTAACAAACCTCTTTATTCAGATATTGCCAAAATTAATAAACAGGATAAAATAGATTTGACAATTAAATTGGCTGTAAAATAATAATGGATCCCGACTGTTCAGTTGTTATGTTCCTTTACTAGAATATATTTTATTTTCTGCAATAGTATTAATTCAATAACATATTACAGAATTCTAGACCACCAGAAATCTAAATGCTTGTTTTATTAATTTCAGTTTTTATAGTAAGTATGTAAGGACGTTGTTTGGTTCACATTTTATGCAGTCGGGTTTTTTGAGTTTTTAAATTATATTTATTTTATTTAATACTTTTTTGTTATAAACAATGTTATTTTGCTCAAAGTCAATTGTTATTATGCTCAACAAAATATGCATCTTTTGGGTTTTGACCAAATGTCTTCGTTTCTACTGATAATATGATATGTAGGTTTTTCTACTGCATGTAATTATGTAATTTTATAGCTTTGTGTAAGTACCTCTATAATCATAGATTTTTCGACCGAAGTTGAGTACGAAATCGTTTGAAGTCGTAAATGGGTGGGAACCGAGGCGGAATAATCCACGATTCCGTGTTCCCACCATCAGCGGCAGAGTTGAAACGCCATGGAACTTTTGGTAAATAGATCATATCCATACATGGTATAGAGTCCAACATAACCCGGCCGTATCCCCCGGGCGGTAGGATATGCGTAAATGTATTTTCTCCACGTATGAAAATAGATAGTCCAATATACCTACTAGATACTTTTGTATATATTTTATGTCTATCCACATTCACATGTACAGCTAGTTTTTTCAAATAAAGAGTGACGAGACAAGCAGGACATGTGCCTGATGGGAAGCATGCCTGCCACAAAACACCACAGTGACACGCAGCTATTTTAACATGAAGAGTCCAAATCATTACCTAGCACTACACTGCGCTCGTCCCCCAGAGATTTAACATTTTAAAATGTTAAATCTCTAAGCCCTGTAATTTATCTGGAGACATGGCCAGACAATCCGGCAAACCGGAACACAGTAATGTTTGCACATTTCTGCTTGGCGGTAGAATAACTAGCAAAGGTGTGGTACTTCCCCAGGCGGACCCTGCCAAGAGTCCTACCACTACAATTATACGAAGTTTTCTGCTACCTATAAATGTGATAATGGTTGTTACGCAACTTTAAATCGATACACATCCTAAACGGTCAGTGAAATCAAAAAACGTTGAAAGAAAATTAAAATAAACCGGACATAAGCGCACTAATGAGGAACTGTTAGTTAATAATTTAACATAACAGTTCCTCATTAGTGAACTGTTATGTCCGATAATAATTTAACCAGTTTCTCTAATTTCCCTGGCATGAAAAGTAGCATATTTATGTGCTACTTCAGGCCATAAGCATTTATGTTTCGAGATTCTACCCCATCCATTCAGCCGCCGACGTAATTGGGCAACGTATAGATGACATTATTAGTAGTGTTGTGTATTAGTTTTACCCGCGTAGTTCCTGTTATTTTCCCGTAATAAAAAGTAGCCAATATGGTATTCCAAACTATGTAATTAACTGTCTTCCAAATTTCAACCAGATTCGTTTAGACGATGTGATTGAGCAACAAACATCCAAACATCTAGACATACAACCTTTCACAAGTTGCAAGGGAGGAAGTAGGATTAGTAGGAATCGCTTTAAATTTTCAAGACTATAATTTTACTACTACTGTAATAAACAGCGTTCATTCGTGGATGTGTTTAAAATAATCGTAATTTTATGAGATGATACAGCACTATATTTTGAACTTACGTCAATAACGTACCCATTTCATTTAATCTGTTTTACCACACAAACACTCAGATAAGTAAATGTGCAAAGTGGCCACTGAATTATTATTTTAGAATGTTATCTTGGCTGAAGTTGTGTATGTGTCATTAACACAATGTTATTTGCGTTATGTAGGTACAGCATTATTTACCGGCGAGCCGAGAACAAAGCGGAACACCGGGTGTAGAGTGGACGATAAGCAGCCCGACGCGACGACCGTACTAGGGATGCCACTCGATCAACTTATTTTACACGTTTTTGTTTCAGTAATTACATATATAAAATTAGTATAAATTAAGACTAAAACAAATTGTCTTTCCGACATATTGCATGCCTCTCGCAGAGGCCAGTTTGTATGGGGCAACTTTTAAAATGTTTTGTATCATCTTATCTTACCTACAAACACCAATAAAGATTTTTGTATTTGTAATTTGTTTACGTTCAGAGTTCATGAAACTTTGATTATTATTTTTATGCTGATTTTAAAAATCAATTGATCAAACATTTTCATTGAGACAGAATAAGCAGGTGAGTAGTAATACTACTGGCAGTGACATTTAAATTATTTCTAGAATAAGTCGATGATGGAAGATGGCTACAATAAAAAGTTAAGATGTTACGTAAAAAAATGTAAAAAAGAACGTAATTGCATCTACTAATTAAATGCTGTACAGAGTTGTCTTCATTTAATTTCACAAATGTGAGGGTAAAGTTAGGCAATTTGATTTTGTTTTGGTAAATAAGCAAAAAAAATCGGTCAATTCCCTTTTCATAAAAATAGCAAAACATAGCTACACAAAAACGAAATTTGCCGAATATCTATCTCCTATCTCTCCGATAACACGCATGGCTTGAATTGTGACTTTGACTGCTCTTGTGAGAGAACCGGAGCCCCAGTAATAAGTATTTTAAGTGGGCTCCTTATAGCTGAAGAATAAAAAGGATGTGGATAATGACGGTGGATTTCAATAGGTATCAAATGCAAAAAGGACCGGAAAAAAGGAGAAAAAAGTCGGGCGTAGTGTCGCTAAAACAAAACTGTTTCACTAGAGTCCGCCACATTTGCACGTGTACGTTGTCATGTTGTCACTAAAAGGCTGACATGCACACATATACACAAGTAGCACGTGTAATAACCCACTGATGTGTGCGTGTCAGCCTGTATGTGACAGCGCACATGTGCATATTATGTGGCCGACTCGATGGACACAGTCTGGATCATGGATTTTTGTTTTAGCGAGACTACGTCCGACTTTTTCATACATCCATGGTGACAGCCCTACGTGCGTGCGACCGGCGCGGGCGCGGGACGGGCGTCGGCACGGGGTCGTCGCTCGCCTCGTAAACAGATAACTCCGATTGATTACACGGCACTGCCCACTCCTTAACGGCGCTGCTTCGAACAGACCAGACACAAAACGATCTTCAATTATCATTATTCTTATTCTGCAATTTATCCTATGTAGAACAAGTTTTTGTCGCGGTAAGACTCACTGCATAGTCCAGTCCGGCTGGGGAAGTACCATGACTTAGCTAGTTACTACCGCATATAACCGTGCAAAGGCTAAAAGTGTTGGTCTTCAAAATGTTATACAGAGACTTTATTAAGAATGTTACTTATCAAGTACTTATATAACTGACCTCCGTGAGTGACAACTGACAAGCGGAATACAGTACAAGTCAGCGTCCAGCTTCCAATTAGGCCCCCGTCACGCTCGCCTTACAAAAAAGTAGATCCAAGACGAGAGGCGTCTCTAGCCCAAGTAGAGCCCGTAAGCATTCATTATTACCCTAGCGAAACGCACTCTACAATATTTGTACCAATGTTAACATGTCGACTACATAAAATGTAGTTACAAATCATGGACGTATGAAAAACAAGTACATATTTACAAAAAAATGTTATGCCATTGCTAAAAAAATCGACTTTCATATCGCCTTTGGTAGTGATGCGATACTCACTATTACACCTATTTGATCTTATACCTTTAAACAAGCAATTCTTGAAATTACGTATACAGGGGGGTTTCGGGGACGATAAATCGATCTAGCTAGGTTTAATTTTTCTAAAACATAATTTTATAGACGTTTTTAGACAATGAAAAACTCCTACAATGTCATTAGAATACGATAACTTATTTCGCCACTGTTCTTTAAGTCTAAATGGCTCAGACGGAATATGCTCGCCCTCGGAGTCAACAGGCCCCGGTTCGAATCCTGATGGTTACTCTCGGGTCTTTTCTTTTTGTTCTTTTTTTCTGAGAAAATGTTCATAAACGCATTTAAACCGAGCAAAGTTCGGTCAACCAGGTACTGTATAATTATCTGTTTTAAGGTATAATTCATGTATATAAGAGCTACTTTTGTGCGCAAAAAAAAAACATCGTCGCTAAATTGCTAGCTTATCGGTTTTTATTGGATACCTCATGGAGAGTGTGGTACTGATCTGCATGATTTAAATACCACCTTGTCCTTTTTTCTATTGGACTGCTTGTAGCTCAAAAAAGTGACATCGTTTTATGGTTGATGTTCCAAAGTTTCGAACGTTGACTGAGTGTGTTTTTGCGATGGTTACAATCTTGGTGACTTCAAATCGAGAATGAATCGGTTTCTTATAGATAAACATGCTCCACCGTAAACCGCATCGACGCCTAACAGCAGGCGAGATACTTATAACTGCTAATAAGAAAAAAAATAGATAAATAAATAAATAATAAATAAATATTGGTGGACAATTCACACACAACACCATCTGACCCCAAACTAAGCAAAGCTTGTGTGATGGCAGCCAGATAGCTGATATAATACTTATATAGTTTTTAAATACATACTTATTATACATAGAAACACCCAGACACAGTGCAAACATTTGAATTCATCACACAAATATTTGCACTGGGTGGGGATCGAACCCACGACCCTCGGCTTCGCAGGCAGAGCTACTATCAACTAAGCTACTAGGTCAGTCCTGACACGCTTGACTGTAACTTCACACATTTAAGAAGAGCTCCGGAAAATTAAAAATAAGCGAATGTAGTTTTATTTTTACTCAAAAAAATCTTGCTAGCTTGCCACTATGCCATATTTCGTAAATAATACCTTAAATGTGAGATTGCAAAAAAAATTGCCAGTCATAGGAACTGGCGATAGAAATGAAAACTCATAACGCGGGTGAAACCGAAGGGCGTGGCCATGAGTATGGCCATAAAAAATCATATCAAAAAAATTACATCACGTACATCATATCATATCAAAGTACATCACATAAAAAAAATGTTGCAAAATTAAGTAGGTACCAAAATTTTGAAACAATAATTATTTCCCTGGACTAACCATCTGAACTTAAAATTTTATCCACAAATGTACATATTATATAATTTTAACTCAAACTAGAACATGTGTTATTTACTTGTTAAGCTTAGATTGCTGTAACTACAGCAGAGCAATTTTAAGACGGAACGGCTTTGTCTGCGAGGCGTGAAACTTCCAACGTGCTACTTACTGTCAGACTGCAGAATGCAATAGTCTCTGCGACGACCTTTGAACCTACACTCTTGAACCTAGAATTTCAAGCTATTTCAATGTACATAGATATACTATGACTGGCCTAGTGGCTTAGTTGGTAGTAGCTCTGCCTGCGAAGCCCGAGGGTCGTGAGTTCGATCCCCACCCAGTGCAAATATTTGTGTGATGAATTCAAATGTTTGCACTGTGTCTGGGTGTTTCTATGTATAATAAGTATGTGTTTAAAACTATATAAGTATTATATCAGCTATCTGGCTGCCATCACACAAGCTTTGCTTAGTTTGGGGTCAGATGGTGTTGTGTGTGAATTGTCCACCAATATTTTTTATAGTATGCAGATAATGTGTCTATGATTTACGAACAATAACATCTATAAAACAATCCGCACACAATGCATACAGAATTTAACCTCAGTAAACGTTCAATTTTTTTTTCTTTGGGTTTGTTTAACGTCATTTGAGATATTTAAAAAAACACTCACAATTCTCAATTCACATTTGAGTATTTGAAAACCTAACAGTTTTGTTTACGTGGTTGTGTTTACGTAAACCTTGAGTAAATGTCTGGAAAACTATCCTAAGACCTAAGATTTACCTCGGTTAAAACTATCAGGTTTTGGCCGTAAGCCTTGAGTAATTGTGAAACATGACGGAGAAGACACGTTATTGACTAAATATAACAATATCGAAAAGAGAGTATCTTCCACAAACTACACATACAGAAGAAGTTAATAATAGAACAACGAATTCAAGCATAATAAACAATTAAACTCAAAACATTAACCACGAAAATCTTCAAAATCTCAATTATAGGGAATTTGTTTGTAGCTATTTTTCTGTAAACCAAATAGTAGAAATAATAACCCCACTATTGGGACTCAGGTCCTTCTTTCACAAGGAAAGAGCCGACGCTAGCGCAGTGTAAATTGTCGGACGACACATATGTATGCATCTCGAACAATGTGTTATTCGTGAACAGGTTTCCCTACAATTATTCCCTTTCAGTAGTCATAGCACGTGATTTTGAAAATACTCTGGCATTCAAACCTACGGGCTCACGATTGTTAAATCAAGGCGATCAAGACTCTAAAACACCATAGCTTTTGAAAAAAAACGAAAAGCCGACCCTATATAAAAAAATGTATTTAAGTAACAAGTATACCTTGGGAGCATTAAAACTTTAGAAGGAACAGCTCTATATGATTTTAAACCCTAAAATTGTTATGTAAGGTCTACGACGAACGAGCATTAACAGAGTAGAAACCGATTTACGAGAAGACACCCAGATTGTATCCATTAGGGAATAACCACTCAGGCAACGTACTCCACAGTTTAGATGTTCTTACAATTCGACCTCTTTGTTCGAGTCTTTGAAATGTCAACCATGAAACGACGTCGATTTTTTAACTCTGAGCGGTCTAATACCAAATTTAGCAAAGTGGTATTTAAAATTTCTGTAACCTGATAATTTTGCAAATTCGTGATTCTCAAGAGTTGGGAAACATTTTCGAACACAGAAGATGTTTTGTTGCCTATTTTCGATATTTTAGGATATTTTTCCATGGGCATGAATCCAAAGCTTTCAGCTGGTACTTAGCAGCTTCATCCTAAAGATGCGAAGTATTCCTCATTGAAAATGTCGCACAGAACTTAAATGTGTTCAAAATCATTATTTAATTACCTCCCGAATCAAATCCGTACTTTGTAAATCTGTGATTTCCGCGAATTGATAACTCTTCTGTTTTGGAGGCCGGAAAAAAAAGGAAGAACTACATATTTCTTTTTGAATTAGCTGGCGTTTATTTGGCCCAACGCATAAGCATTGCCATTCAGCGTGGTAATGCCGCCAGCATGCTGGGTACGCTTCCGATTGGTAGTGGGCTTGAACATCTTGATTATCTACAGACCTACAGTGGTCTATAGATAATTCAGGTGTGCTTAGTGTAAGTAGTTAGTTAGGTTTGTAGTGTAGTGTATGTAGTTCTCATTGTATTTTAGTTCTGTAAACTATTATTCTAAGATAACGAATATCGATATGGTAGCGTGATAATGGTCACTTTATAACATTGATATGGATCTATCCAACATATGGAATGCCATGTTTGTGTTTTATATTTATAGTATATAAACATATCATTCATTCTATAAAACATAGACATACATATTAATATATGTCCCACAATCACATATCATTGAATTAATGGATTTCGAAACATACACGGCCACAAATATAAAAAAAAAACTACTTGTTATTTTACAAGTAGTATCGCGATTATATAAGAATTGAATACTAATTCAATACTTGAGTAAAACTTGACTAATATTGTAACTGTTTTGCATTCAATTTGGGTAAAAAATAAAATAATGAAAGGGTAATTTCCTGACTTAATATTTTATTTATTTGTTAGTAATCTTACAAACAAATGTTTGGCACGTATCGTTTATATTTGCGTATTCAATAATAACCTTACAACAGAATTTCATAAAATCGATTACATCAAACACAATTCATATTCACCAAAATAAAAAAATAATTTGAATGAAAAACATTTGAATATTTGCAAAACTCCCGAAAACGATCCCATTTTGGCATTCCTTGTGAACTTAGTTAGCTTTTAATAATTCAAGATCCGTACAAAAGACATCAACGCATGTTAATAAAAAATTAAACCATAGAAATTCCTGACTTATCCAGATAGTTGCGAAGTTGCAATCCATTTTAAAAACATTTTGTAGTTTTTTACTTTAATTTTCAAAACCAAAATATGACACAAGGCAGAAATATCACATAAAAAACAGCGCCCACGAAACACAATTATTTGGCCGCTAACCAAAGAGTTTACATATATGTACTACGTATAGATTTGGCACAAACGCTTTACACCGAAAGTCCAGGTAGCATATTTCTTACCTTGTCGCTCTTGTGGGAGTGTCATACCTTTGTCGCGGCACATCACACTGTTGCCATAGAAAGTGTGCACGTCATCTGCTTACGATTGACACAAAGGAACCGTGCGGAAAATCTAACTAAGTAGTATATGTAAACTCTTTGCCGCTGAAATACTCGTATTTGTGCAATTTTATTTTCTCATTTGAATTTCATTTTTTTAAATGTCTAAATCTAAAAGATCGGTAACCTTTTATATTTCAGCGTGCGTCATCTTCAACCAAAGAATATCTAGTTATTCAATGAATAGATATTTAAGACAGTCCCTATTCAAAAAAAAATCGGTCCACTAACTGTAGAGATATAATAGGTATTTTTTTAATCAACCAACTTACGTCTGATTCAATACTAGCCCTAAACATTGAATTGCTTTCATAAATTCAGTAGTTTAAAGGAAAATTTCGGGCAATGATCTTCTTGTTATTCTATAGTCGTTATTGTTTTCATAGCAAAATCTAGTATGTAACTAAAAAAATGCAAGTAAGCTAAACGGCTGATAGAATACTTACGAGTTTATAATTGAAAATACATACCTATGAAGTGACTCTTTCAATATTTTAGCAAAAGTTGACATCTCGCAATAAGTATAGAGGTACTAATTAAACTACTGCAAGTTGCAACAAAGCGCGGTTGAGTACATAAGTAGGTAGGAGTCTTCTAACAATATGGATTGTTTCTGTGCGTAATGTTATTGATAACAGTACTTTAATCATGAATTTTATTACAGAAGTGCTAAAAATATTTCCAAACAAATATTATCTTATCGCAAATATGTCCGATTAAAAGGTTGTCGTACGGGATGGTCGTCCGCGAATGTATGCATCGCATAAAAAGACAATTTGTAAATTGCAAAATGTAATTGCAGACGTCCGCTACGGTGGCGGCGGGCGGCAGAGTGCACTGCTAATGAAAATTTAAAGTAACCGGTGCACGCTGACGGGTGGTCTCGGACGCAAGCGGATGCGGACTCTACACTAATATGTATCTCCAAAGCTTAGGGATTTTAATACTGACAAGTGCCACCAATAATAATATTCCAGATAGATGTACGCGAGCATATAGGAACCTGTCAGCAAAAGCTCTCGGTGGATGTATCGGACTAAGAGAACAATAGTAAAAAAACAATCCTTGTTAAGTCGAGTAAACTCACGCATGTGATGGGAATAGAGTGGTTTATAGCAAGCTACTAGAGTTCTTCGAGATGGTCGCCAGCCACAATAGTTTTAAACGCCAGCGTCAACGCTTGGTTGTCGAGCACTCATGTTATGTTAATACTGTGTTTTTACAAAATTGTATTTTATTTTTTTCGGATTTTATGATTTTAATGTTAATTATTTTTCTGTAATGTTCAATGTTCATTATTTTATTATTATAATGTTCAAATTTTACGATTATAATGTTCGTCCTATTTTGCAATACCCTGACAGGGTATTTGTACACATAGTTATAGATTTTAGCTATATGATCTATCTAATAAATGTATGTACACTGTGCAAATAAATAAATAAATTTTTGACGTTTAAATTGTTTTGTCAAATAAATTGATGTCAGTGTATGAATATTGCACGAATCGATCGAGAGACGTGACAAAAGGCTCATAGGCAATGACATCCTCCTGCGAAAAAGTCTGCTAAGTCTCGAATATCACCGGAAAATTACTAGCTTATCGGGTTTTTATCGGATACACTTCGGGGAGTGTGCTACTGATTTGCACGATCTAATACCACCTTGCCTTTTTTTCTATACGAATGCTCGTAGCTCGAAAAAGCGACATCACTTCATGGTGGACGTTCCAAAGACACGAATGAAGAGATTTGACCCTACTTTTGTGATAAGAACGTCAAGGCTGTGGAAAAGGTTGCCTGAGAGGGTTTTTCCCGAGATAGAATCGGTTTCTTCCAGGTAAACACGCTCCATCGTAGACCGCATCATTGTTTAACATCAGGCGAGGTGACTGTCAAGTGTAAACCGATAAAAGTTAAAAAAAAAAACAAATAAGATTGATTAGTCTTTCATATCTACTAATGAAACATTGACTTCAATTAAATTTTATTTAAATAAATACTATGCCAAAAGTGTCATATTTTACTTTAAAAACCAAACTCAAGGATTCAATCTAAAATTAAACACATTTTATTGTAAAATTTGTAAATCTGAAAATGAATAGGCCAGCTAAACGCAATGAACGAGGTTTATGACTAAACAAAATTATCGTTGATACACATACATACGAGTACATTTGTTTCAAATTCTGAACTTTGGAATCTATATTATATTTAGATGAAAAACTTTGGAGTGACAGTTATAGACGGAAAGATAAATAATATTTATTTTTCTTCGGAAAACTTCTTTGGGAAAACTAAAACATTGTAATTTTTTTCCACTTTTTTTTTTTAACTAGAATAGGTTTGCACTAGTAAAATTTTGTGAAATTTGGTTCTGTGTTTTTTTTAAAACTCCACGAAAAATGAGTTTTTAATCTAAATATAATATGGATTCTCAAAGTTCAGAATTTGAAACAAAGTGACATTTCAATATTCCGAGATATGGCTTGATGCACCCCAATCTAAATTTAATTTTAACGGCGCAAATACAGGATTCTTGTTCTGCACAATGTTAATATTTTGAAAACCATTATTAATAGCAAAATTATTATTATTTATTTGCCATTGAAAAAATCACCCTGCAAAACATAACATTTAAATCTGCACCCAAATTTAGCAAGGATCTAAAAATTGATTGTACATAGTATTTTTAAGTTTTATTTACTAATTTACCACCCTGACTTCAATTTCGTTGGTATTTAATGTGATTAAAAATGAGGCTCAGCATTTGTACACACTTCCAAAAATATAGCTAACTTCCTCAGAAACTATATTTCCTTTCCAAAAACTATTTATGTATCAAAAAAAATAACATATTTTACTACTTTATGATGTAAGTAAAAATAAACATTTAGTCAGAAAAATTAGGCAATTAAATAATTCGTTTTGATTGTAACTTACACATTATTTGTACACAATGGACGAACGATTCGCGATGACGATAGGCTTGCGCAGCTGGAAGAAGAGCTGACTCACATAAGATGGCACATTCTTGGGTTATGTGAAGTCCGAAGAGAGGGAGAGGACACCGTTACCTTGGAATCAGGCCATCTTATGTACTACCGTGAAGGTCACCAGCTGTCGCAAGGCGGTGTCGGGTTTTTGGTCCACAAAACTCTCCGCAACAACGTTTTAGAAATCGCAAGTGTGTCCCCAAGGGTTGCGTACCTAGTGCTAAAGTTAACTGAGAGGTATACCCATACCTGGCCTGATTCCTGGCATGAACGGTGTCCTCTCCCTCTCTTCGGACTTCACATAACCCAAGAATGTGCCATCTTATGTGAGTCAGCTCTTCTTCCAGCTGGTGGTTACGGCGTACGCACCCTGGGAGGCATACCCAGATTCAGAAGTTGAGGCTTTGTATGAGGATATATCAAAAGCACTACATCATACCTCCAAAGCCCACTTCAACGTTGTTATGGGGGATTTTAACGTCAAAGTGGGAGTACAGACCTGCAGCGAATCGGTAGCAGGACCACATGGTTTAGGGCGAAGGAATGACAGGGGGACAAATGCTGTTTCTGATGAACTCGTTCTACAAGAAACAGCCGCAGAGGAGGTGGACTTGGCGAAGCCCCGATGGACGGACGAAAAATGAGATTGATTTCATCATTGCAGACAAAAAGCGTATGTTCAGGGATGTCTCAGTCATTTCTCGGTTTGCTACCGGGAGTGACCACAGGCTTGTTCGAGGCACCCTGAATATTGATTACAAGCTTGAACGCGTCCGCTTGATGAAGTCAACACTCCGTCCGAACCTTCTCAAAACCGTGGTTGAGTCTGAAACTTTCCAGTTAAAACTGGAGAACCGATTTGTTGCCTTGGAAACCACAGAAAGCGTTGACCAAAAACTCGACAGAGTGGTAGGCGTCTTGCGAGATGAGGGCACAAAATTTTGTGAAATGCGACACAAAGGCAGAAAGTCAAAGCTTTCGAAGGAAACTCTGCAACTCATGGAGGAACGACGAAATCCCATGTTAACTTTGTTAGAACTAGGGGCTCTAAATAAAAAAATCTCCAAACTTGTACGACGTGACCTCCGATTAGCAAACGCGCTCTTGAATGAAAAATCAATCGAGCAAAATCGGGGGTCAAAAGTATTCGTCAAGCCATTGGGTAGAAGTCTCCTAACAAAGTTAACCTCCTCTACGGGGAGAGTTGTTGTATCCAAAGCAGACATTCTTTCGGAAGTGGAAAACTTTTATGGCCAGCTGTACGCTTCACATGGTCCTCATCTCCCGCAGGATGAAGACAGAAGAGCCACTTTGACTCGCCACTACACAGAAGACCTGCCTGAGATAAGTCTCGACGAAATCGTGATGGCTCTTGGGCAACTTAAAAATGGAAAAGCCGCGGGCGGGGACGGAATTACTACATAGCTCTTAAAGGCTGGTGGAGCCCCACTTATAAAAGTGCTCCAAGCACTGTTTAATGACGTCCTCTTCACCGGGAGAACTCCAGAGGCATGGCACAGAAGCATGGTCGTCCTCTTCTTCAAAAAGGGCGACAAAACCCTTTTGAAGAATTATCGCCCCATATCGCTCCTGAGCCATGTCTATAAGTTGTTTTCGAGAGTTATCACGAACCGTCTCACCCGAAGACTCGACGAGTTTCAGCCACCGGAACAGGCTGGGTTTCGAAGTGGTTATAGCATAGACTACATCCATACGGTGCGGCAGATTGTACAGAAGACAAAAGAGTACAATCGCTCCCTTTGTTTAGCGTTTGTGGACTATGAAAAGGCGTTTGACTCCGTCGAAACCTGGGCTGTTTTGGAGTTTTTTGTAGCGATGCCAAGTAGACTGGCGATACATCGAGGTGATGAGATGTATATATGAAGCCGCCACGATGACGGTCCAAGTTCAAAACCAGCAGACGAAACATATCCCTCTCCATCGAGGCGTGAGACAAGGGGGATGTAATCTCCCCGAAATTGTTCTCCAATGCACTAGAGGATATGTTTAAGACGCTGGATTGGGCTGGACGTGGTATCAACATCAATGGCGAGTGCATCTCTCACCTAAGATTTGCAGACGATATCGTCATGATGGCTGAATCGCTGGAAGACTTGCAATGGATGCTGGACAGCTTGGCCAACTCTTCTCAACGCATCGGTCTTCGGATGAACTTGGACAAAACCAAAGTCATGTGCAACGAGTTCGTTGCTCCAGGACCGATCGCCGTAAATGGAATCACTCTAGAGATTGTTCGAAGATATGTTTACCTAGGGCAGACGCTCGAATTGGGTGAAAATAGCTTTGAGAGTGAGGCTATGAGGTGAATTCAGCTGGGTTGGGCAGCATTCGGAAAACTTCGTCGTGTCTTCTCGTCACCCATCCCACAATGTCTAAAGACAAAAGTGTATAATCAGTGCATCCTACTAGTCATGACCTACGGTGCTGAAACGTGGACACTAACAGTAAAAGCAGTCCAAAAATTCAAAGTCGCTCAGCGAGCTATGGAAAGACCTATGCTTGGAGTTTCTCTGAGAGATTGTATTCGTAATGAAGTCATCCGTCAGAGAACCAAAGTCACCGATATAGCTCAGCGCATCAGCAAGCTGAAATGGCAGTGGGCTGGTCATATCTGTCGCAGAACCGATAACCGTTGGGGTAGACGAGTTCTGGAGTGGAGACCACGAATCGGCAAACATAGTGTAGGACGCCCTGAGTCTAGGTGGAGTGACGATATACGTAAGGCAGCTGGTAGCGGTTGGAAACGTAAAGCTGAGGATCGGGCTGAGTGGCGTATTATTGGAGAGGCCTATGTCCAGCAGTGGACGAATGTGGGCTGATTATGATGATGATGATGATGATGGTGATGATGATGATTGTAACTTAATTATGTCAAGTACATAAGTCGCTCTTAGCTTGTTTCTTGAGACTGTTAAGGCTTTAGTGGCGGGGTGCGAGGGGAAGGGGGCAGCCACATGCCCGGTGCATCGCGACCTCAGTGCAGTGACCCGCCCCGCCCCGCCCCGCCCGCCGCCCTCGCCCGGCGCAGCCGCTGGACCCGATGTCACATGTTGCACCATACTATGTACTGAGATACTAGTACTAACTTAGCTCTACGGTCTTACGAGCCGTCAATCAAAGGATCGGCATATCTCAAGGGGAACGCCTTAAGTGTAACATATATATACGAAACTTCTACAGACGCTACAGTTAAAATGTCTGTAATCCCATTTTGACTAGGTACTTTGGTTACAAAAGGTTCTTTCTCTCTACTAATATTAAAAACTAAAAAAGCTGTTTAAGCTCTATTTTTTTCTAGCTTCATATTTTTGACATGACTGACCAAACAGAATTGTTGTTTGTCGACCGCTTATGACCCTATGAGAGTAATTTTTGTTCAATATTACAAAACTCCTCTAAGGATCATTAAAGAATTAAGAAAATCGCAATCACTTCTCTGTCCCGTACCATCAGGCGAGTTGGTAGTTAAACGTGCACTTATGACATACGTGACATATATATACATAAATATAACAAATGTACTTTTGCCAATGTTGTTAAAAATCTTACATTTTTTTTAATGATTACAGGATTTATTAGAAAAGAAATATACACAACATGTGCAGAAATACTTTTGAACACTAATTTTAATATCCTAGAAATATTACCACGAACAGAAATTTTCTTCCAAAAATAGGCAATAATACCCGATAAAAAATAATGAAGAGACAGATCTTAGAAGTAGCGAGTGACGTCATTTGGTTTACTATTTTTACGAACAAGTGACGACGTCACAAATCCGGAAGTTTGATGATCTATAATATATACATATTATCACAGATTTCTATTAGAAATCTATGCATATTATAATAATAGGCGTGGACTAATTCTATTGGAAATTTAACTTATAATTTTGAATAAGGAGCTAAAAATTGAATTAATTATCTTTTTCCAAATTTCACAATAATGTACTGATCTTTGGGATTATCGCGCATTTAAATAAATTTCAACATACTCTGATCAAATCATTAGTAATATAACTTTCATACGGTTTTAACTACTCAATTGATTTTTAATAAATGACTGTTACAGCTTCAAGTCTTATAAGAGATCTATCAGATATTACCTACTGGAGGAGCAGCACGAAACTTTTCAATGCCGACGTGCCTAAATAACTTTTTTTTTACTGGCAATGCGTTTCACAGCTTAGTTGTTCTTATTACAAAAGTGGAGACCAAATTTATAGGTTTACACTTGACTTCATCTCGCCTGATGTTAAACGATGATGCGGTCTACGATGGAGCGTGTTTACTGTCTACCTACTCCATAGATTTCAATTTTTTTTTGCTACGCAAAAAGATCAACGTAGCGTGTGAGCGAGAAATCATTTTTAAATTGAAAACGCCCGAGAGAAGAAGAAAAAGTGAATGAAGTAACGTCATTACAATGTCTTCTGGAGTAGAGTACCCGAATGTCACAGTCTGATTTCGTCGCGTTGATAATCTTGTATTTTTAAAGTAGTCCTTCGATTTCAGATGATTATATTAAATCATTGTAGCATGTTCTGTGCGTGAATGTGATGTTACAAGACGATAAAATCCGAATCAATACACTTTTCACAGGTAAATAAGATTTTGTTATGGCAAATTATCGAACCAAATTTTGACAAATTTCTGCTAGTTATCGACTCAGAAAACAATTTTTTACAATTGTAAATTGATTTATATTGTTAAATAACTGTATACTTCTTGATTAAATACAGAATTTGTGATAAAAACTTGTAAAATAGTAAATTGCTTGTTTACTCTAGTGCTTGATAAAACGTTGACGTCACGAGTATCGATAAAACAATCGTTTAAACTGACATCATGACATGAATAAAATATATTTAGCGAAGTTAAGTTGAAATCGAATTGCCATCCACATTTTTACATCAGTAATAAATTATTTACTTCTAAGAATTCAGAAATTGGTACTGAAGAATCTGATATTTTTTAGGTTTCCAACCAATGCAACATTGTATTAAATATGGATGCGGGCTATAAATAGACCAGATTGGATTGCTAATGTGAACTCTACTGTCTACACCAAACATTTTGACGACAAAGCAAACACTGCCGTCTGCTGTGTGGGCACTTATTCAGAATTCTGAGGTAACGGTGCGCTTTCTTCACAGTGTACATTAATATAGTATAGTACAGGGACCTAATATACTATACCATATTAATATATACGTAATACTACTTTTACGTTATTTTATCAAACATAATGTAAAAGTAGTATGACGAATTAGAGAAATTTGTATTAAAATTATCAAAAATGCCGCTTTGTCCGCATAATAAAATAGATGTTTTTTTTTGCAAAATTGATAAGTTTACGAGTGTTGATTGATATCAGATTAAAGCATGAGAACAAGTTGTTAAAATTTGACAAGGAAACGTTAGTGACAAACTTAAACGAAATTGTGATTTTCCGAAAGCAACAAATAATTAATCAAAAGTGTATACGAGGTTTATATTAAGTATCTATAGTATACCTAATCAAATTTGACAACCGAAGGAATTGGCTAAAATAATTAACAATAGAGCGTGTGAGTAAAACAGATTCAGGATCCATTGCCAGTGTAGGTTGGTGAATTATATTCTACGTTTTCTATTCGATTATTTTAAGCGTTAAGATGGATGGATGGATGGAACGCACACTAGCACTGCTAGTAATTTTTATTTTGGTGGAATCCTCTTTTGGCATACCACAAATGTTTTAGGCTGTGAATGAAGCTCATCGTTACGATTGGCAGTGAACGATTTGTATGGTTGAACTCGGGACCGCTGAGTGTGCCAGAGCGAGAAATGTACAGTTAGCCGCTGTTCTTTACTGCTGTATCGCTGTGTTTGCTGTATTTAATTTAAAACGTCCTATTGTATGTAATGTATTTTATTGATTATCGCACACCTCTTTACAATATCTTTTTCTATACCTTTCATTCATCATTCAATTCTGCTTACTCTTTCTTATTTATACTTGTCTGGCATCTATGCTTCTGCTTCAGACTAATACGTTACATTTACCAGCAAATTTTTATCCACTTTTCTTTATAGATACTGTGATAATACTGTGATAATATAATTAAGTTTTCACTTCTGCCATGTGATCTTGGCTCCTTCCACTTTAACCATTGTTATACCTATTACGTAAACTCATGGATATCAAATAATAATTATAAAATAGATTTGGCTTTTATACTTGCATCATTTATTACGATCTAAGTTCTTGATTATAATGTATGTAGATGGTTTATTTCTGTTGGCGGCACTAGTGCACGTGACGTACCTACCACCGTTTGCTCACAAGATGTGATTATTCCCTGTTTATAAAGGCCTGCCAACTGAAACAATCGACAATGTAAAACCGCACTGTGGTCAACACTAGTCACCAACACATGTATATATGTTTTTATCAGGTCTCCGAGTTGCCTAGGTGTGTCTGTACATTCAACGTCTTTGGTCTACTCTCAAACAAACTTTGAATATTTCAGTTGTGTCAGTGGTTGAGGTAGAAACACGGACATTGTGTCCGTGAAGAGGGAAGTTTGAGCGAACGAATGAGATCCTCATAAACGTTTCAGAAAACCTCATAAAGCTTCGCTAAAAGTATTGTTACCGTTATCCGTTTAATGTTTTTTTTTTTCTGTATGTTATCAATATGTAATATTAGATATACTCTTTATTGACACACCAAATAAAATTAAACACAGAAAAAAAAAAAACAATACATTTTACAGTAGTGCGACAATGGGCGACCTTATCGCTGAAAGCGATCTCTTCCAGGCAACCTTAGGATGGAAAATAATATTAGGACAAATATAAGGGGTGTGCAAATAAGAATTAAACAAAATAATTAAACAAAGTAATATTAATACGTAAAAAAAAGATTTTGTACCCCCTTTTTACGAAAATGATGCGGATGGAAGAGTATGAAATTCCCCAAACTTATTCTACTAATATTGTAAACGTCAATGTATGTTTGTATGTTTATTGTTCAGTCACGTTGTAACGTATGAACGGATCGAGCTGAAATTTGGAACACAGATAGTCCGGAAGAACACATAGAAAGGAACGGGAACTACGCGGGTAACACTGCGGGGCGTTGCTAGTAGTTTATAGGTATAGAAAGAGTGCAAAAATTATGCTAACATTTTTGAAATGAAAACTTCTTTTGGCGCGCCACAGACAGATTTTTCGTGGGCTGTGAATGCAATTCTAGCGTCACGCTCGGGAATGATAAGAAATCTTCGGGTAAACTTGGGACCATGACCAATGGCCGTTTAGAAATGCGTCAGCATTTCTAGATCAGTGGCCATGCTTAATGCTCATGGCTACGCCCTCCGGTTTCACTCGCGTAGTTACCAAAGTAAGCTACCAAATTCTGAGTGATAAGTTTTCACTTCTATTGGCAGTTCCTATGGCTGCCAATTTTTTTTTTTATTGTATATGATAATTTGACAAAGAAACATGACATATTCTACCATTTATTTGACTCACACACGCGTATATACGAAATGTATACTGTTTTGTATTTAAATTATGGTCTAATTTCTACCACAGAGTGACCACTAGTCTTGTTAGTTGTGATCATGGGGTTGATACTAACATCAACTACGGGTCCACAATTAGATCAATGTTTATAACAGAGAAGAAAAAATGATTTTTGATCCCGATCTCTCGGAATAGTTATTTATTATGCAAGAGTGCAAAGTTGCTTTTCAACCGCGTGTTCAATTTTGATGACCAAGCAAGCGAAGGATTCTAAAATTGAATCATGAATGCGTAAATCTGAATCCTGAGCGTTAGTGAGGGGAATCAAAAGAGCACAAGGTGATAAACTTTTGAACTCGAGCGCAACACCTAACTTTCAATATTTTTTTTAATATAGAGTGACGAGACGAGATATGGGGCTGATGGTAAGCAAAATACCTGCCACATAACTGCACAGTGAGACGCAGCTATTGGAACATGAAGAGTACAAATCATTACCTAGCACTGCACTGCGCTGCTTTTTCTTATCAGCGGCATCCTAACTAAATAATCATTTTATAATTTTTGTGTATTTTTATTGCTTTTGTCTTGATATTAATATAATCGCAAATTGACTCTTGTAAGACGACATTATTCAACATTTTTAGAGTAGATTTTTTGTAAAACATAAGAATAAATTAACAAAACATAAGAATATCTATTTAATAACACTGTCAACCAATCGTTAATTGCATAATCCAAAGCTAACAATGTAAGCTGAGCATTAACCCTAGTAGAGCACGGCAATAATATTAATTTCGTATTTAAAATTTTAAGCTAACAGTGAAAAATCTAAATTAAAGAAATCTAGTTTATTTCTAAAACTAATACCACGAGAGTGAGTAACATATATAATCATCATTAATACATACGGTATCATTCTGTATATACTGTAGTAATATCTTTATATTAATAACGTTTTTAACTTTTCATTGAGTCTATTATGGTAGAGTTCATTTTTTATATTGTAAGGCAAAGTGTTGTTATCCTATTATACTACTAATATTAATATTGTGATAAGAACGTCTAGGCTGTGGAATTAGTTGCCTGAGTGGGGTTTTCCCGATAGTTATAATCTCGGTGTCTTCAAATCGAGAGTGAATAGGTTTCTTCTAGGTAAACACGCTCCATCGTAGACCGCATCGTCGCTTAACATCAGGCGAGATGGCGGTCAAGTGTAAACCTATTAAAGTTAAAAAAATAAAAAATATTACCTATAAGTGCGTAATGTAAAATCGCGGGTGCTGTCATCTTTATACGAGAAAAGTTCTTAGCCAAACATACTTAATGAAACCACACGATTTTGAGTTTATTTTTATTTTTCAACATACTCTCCTCCAAGCGCAAAACACCTTTTCCATCGACCCGGTAAGGCTTCGATGATTTAAAAAAATCTTCGTCTAACTCCTCAAAATAAGCACCCACGGCGCCTATTACCACTTCATTTGTAAAAAAAAATATTCCCACCCAAAAGAAAATCAGCTTTGGGAACAGATAAAAGTCGGACGGTGCTAAATCCGGTGAATATGGGGGATGACGTAACCAATATTTATTTATTTATTTATTTGTGGTTTTGAAGTCGGTTTAATTTTTTGTACGAAAATAGTTTATCACTGTTCTGTTCACTTTTCTAACAAGTCTTTTTGCGTCTGGAAAACGCCTCATTATTGAAACAGACGGTACCTACACACCGTGCCTATTGCTGACATTGCAACAATCTTGTCCATCTGTTTGCAAAATATTGTGGCGGCGTCTTTAAAGTTACTTAAATACTATAACGCCTTTAATCTCGAAGTCAAAATACACGACATTGTGACATTATTACGACCACTAATAACTTTCTACTACATAATTATTAAACAGAACATTCAGTTACATATAGCCGCACAAACGTTTTGCATTAGTCCAATAATTCTTGCGAAGAAAAAAATATTTATGATATAAATATAGCTTATAATTTTATTAATTTTTCGCTTTTGAGTGCCTATGGTTTTTAAGTCGGTTAAATATTTTGTTTAAAAATAATTTATTTTCCTCTTTTTAGCGCAATACAAGTTTTCAATAACCTTTCTAAATACATAAAAGCGAAAGGTCACACATCGCGAAATCTCAGAAACTACAAATGGTAGGTGTCGCAAATTTTGCATGGAAGTGCTTTTTATCACGTTAGCGCAGACGGGGTTTTGCGAAAGTCAACCCCTAAGAGGGTAAAATAAGCTATCAAATTCTGAATTATACGTTTTCACTTCTATTTGCAGTTCCTATGTATGCCAATTTTTTTTTTTTGTTGATATTTCAAAACCTGCCACACCGATTTCAATAAAATTTCTATCTAACCATTTTCATTGAACAAAAAAAGAGTTATTAAAATTAATCTACTCTCATTTCTATATTTTTATGTTCTAGTTTGGTCCAACTTGAGAGATATGATAGTTTTTAATTCGGTTAATGATGTTTTCTTATCAACCTAAGAGAAACTAATGGGCTGTCTCAGCTGGAATCAGGCCACTCCAACAGGTAGCAATCTTCGCTACGATCCACCACAGAAGTACACTGGGCGTGAACATGACATTTCTGCAAGCTTCAGTAGCATTGCTTCAGCCTTGGTTGCACAATCTGCACACGTGCAGAGACCAACCGACAAACCGACTTTCGAAACCGAGAAATCAACCTTCCTCGCGCAGTTTTTTTAGCTGCTGGGCTTGGACAGCCGAGCGAAACCATGCGAAAATGGAGCCATAGCAGTCTCGGCTGATTTTACCAACTTTAACCGCTGCAACTGCACACACCCTGTGTTGAGCTATTTCTCCTGTGAGTTCTTTGTCTGTAATCCAGGCGAGAGATACGCATTTCTACGCACTGCCATCCCTTTTGACTTATTACTTCTCGAATGTTCTGCGACAGGATGGCTGCCTATTTCCACTAATAGCTCCGAGCACTTCTAACAGTTTGCGAGTGCATGTAACAGATCAGTGGAATTGCAGACCAGGACCTAATATGCCAGGGCTATCTCGATCACTTTTCGATTTTAGCTCTGCCAGAGCTTTTGAATACGCTCACTCTTCACTCTTTCTTTTTTCAGTCACTCTTTTTTCTTTGATTCTTGGCTGTAGTGTCAATACAAAGGCCAATGACGTAAAAAAAAAGCAGCTTGATATGTTGGCTTACTTCCTTCTCAGGATTTTCTTAGACAGGCCGGACTACTGTAGACCAAGTCAACGGAAGAAATTTGGTCTACAGTAGTCCGTGCAGTAGTTGGTCTACACTTGTATAGCCTAAGCTTGAGTTTTCATGTTTGCGGTCTGATTATCAGAGTTAGTTATATACCCCTACACTGGAATCCCTGCAGCTGCCTTATCTCTTTTTTTCGTGGTTCAGCAGCATGAAAGTACGTCCGTACTGCAGGGACGGACACTACCATTAGTCGATGCTAGTTTCCTTCCCACTGTTGGTATCGTGGGCAGTAGCAGACTAGCAATGGGGCAGTAGGGGCGGCCGGCCCAGGGACTCCGATATTGAGGGGCCCCCAAATCCTTCCGCTTTCCCTTGATCAAATCCTAAACAAAACCTAATGCTTAGCACCTACATAATTTCATCAAGATCAAGACACTATAGCAAAACGACTTTTAAAACGGTGCTAATATTTTTAATACTGCTGAACGCTGCTGTTCTGTACATCTGTACTGCGCTCGAGTCCTACAAGCCTAGCTCATTCACTGTGTCTTCTGCTAGTCAGAGGAACACAGAAAGAACCTTCAGATTAGTACACTGATGTACAACTCCAATCTGCAATTCTGAATTTCCGCTCTAATTTTCTACAGCTCTTTTCCGGTCCTCTCCCGACCAGGTATTAGCGGTCAGTCAACAAAATCCCACCGAGAGAAAGTGCACCCCCAGGGTGCACTGCGCGGAGTGTCCCCCCAGTCCCGGTCCCCCACTCCAAATGTACCTACCTACGCGAATTCAGCTAGATCAACAAATACTATTTAGTAACTGTTGCTAAAATAAAATATAAACTTATTACGAGATTTGTAAGCAAAACAGCGGACTGAAAATGTGTTAAACCTATATTGATAATTAGTTTCTCATTTTTCATAGTTTACTGTACCTACTTTTATAAATTTACTATACATTAAATAACATATTATAGAGTATGAGCTGTAGTCGCCTCTGCAGCGTAGGCCTCTCCTAACCTTTCCACTCTTGTCTCTCGCGTGCTTTTCGCATTCAGTGAAAGCCACTTCTTGGGTGAAAAAGTCGCTCCATCTTTCGTGTGGTCTACCTTTCCTTCTCATACTGTTCTCATACTCACTCAGCCTTATCACTCAGCTCTTTGTAAGCTTTGCGTAGAGCTCTAGATTTACTTATTGTATACTTTTCGAATATTTGTTGTCGTTGGACTTTTTTCTTTGGTGCTATATTCCTTTATTTTCTTTGGTTATCGTCGTTATTGCAAATTTTATTTCAGCTGTCCTCTTTTGCTTGTATAACTCATTACTTTGCTCTAATATTTTTTCTGTTTCTTTTTTTAATATGACATTTTGTATGTAATACTTTTTATACACACTAATACAATACAAAACTACACTACTATATATTTAGCAGTAAGTCTGCATACTCTTGTATAAAATGTAGTTTTATGCTTGTCAAAAATGTTTAACAATGTATTTTTGTATATAACTATGTTTGTGTATACAACTATGCATTACTATTACAGGTGCAGAATATTGATACAGGTGCAGCACCCCGAGTATGAGAGTTCAACGTAATGTCAAACACCTATCTATATCAGAAATAATTTTACATCTAAATATAAACCGTGCATAAGAATTCACAACACGGAGCGCGAGACAGTGAGATAGTGCGAGTCGCTGTTTCCTTGCCAATAGCTGCGACATTGTGTCTGTTGACACGGGCCAGCAGCCGCCTATTTTGAGGAGAGTGCGGTACATCGCACACGTGGCGGCGGACGCGGCCGGCCTGGAGTCCGCGGGCTCCGCTGGACCCCGGCGAGGGCCGAGGCCCGCGGCCGGGCCCGAACGCGGCGCCGACGCAGTGCAGGCGACCGCCGCTGAACATATCGCATCACCGCCCGCCCGCAATTTCGCGTAAAATTGGCAGCGTGCGGCGGGCGGGCGGCGGCAGCGGCGCGGAGCGACGCTCCCGAAATAGTGTTCGGGTGCGGTCGTACTCGGTCGGGAGCGGCGCTTCAGTCGCCGTGTGGCCGCGCGCGCGCACCCGCGTCGCCTCGCCAGCCGTCCTGACGACGCACGAATACCCGGGTGAGAGCGCGAGCTCGCCGGCGCGCGGTGCACGGACCGACGGTGCGCGTATTTCGGTCGCGAAAGGGCCCCGGGCCGCGTCGGGCGCGCTGCCCGCGCGCTGGCCGCCGTGCTCTGGTGGTGGTGCGTGGCGCTGCTGCGGCTGGCCGCGCTGTGCGCGCCGCCCCCCGGCCCGAGCGGCGTCGGCGCGCCGCCGCCCGCGCCGCCCTCCGCCCGCGCCGCAGAAGATGCGGTCGTCTGCGCGAACGCGCGACCCAACACCACCGAGCCGCCGCCTCCGCCGCCGCCGGCGCCGCTGCCGCCCGACCCCGCCGGTCAGTACCCGGCGCACCTGCCGCGTCCGCCCGCCGCTAGCGGCCGACACAGACACCCGTGCCGTATTCCTGGAACACGCATACCTGACTCGATAATTTCACCTTTCGCAAATACACTTACTAGCATTAAACTAGTACGGCCGGTTGATATGTCACGCATACTAAAATTATAAATGCAATCAAACATACCTTGTGGCTTCTGTGAAATATGTTTATAGTTGAGTAAATTCATAAAGTCGATTATTTTCATATTGGTAAAGTCGAATATATTCATCAGCATTTCACTCTAAATGTAACTTTAGACTGGACTTGGACTTTATATAATTGTTGATAAACAAACACTGAAAGACTTATACACGTGGCACTTTGTGTGTATGTTTACTCAGGATTATTACGGATCAAGTTTATTACGGATTACTTACACTTATTAGGTATTCTTATAGTAGTTATACTAACAGATTTAAATCGCCTATCTATTAAATTAGCAATTTTATATGTTATTTTATCAATAACCTACAAAAATGCAATGCTCTGAAAATTACTACTCGAAACGTTCCCATATTTAATACCTAATAGTTTATTACTTAAATCTTATGCTAATTTAACAGTGGGATCTGGGAAAATTCAATACAAACCTCCGTAGCAACCTCCTACGCTCCCTCCATTACTATTACAAAGGCTGACAAACGATTTACGGGAAGTAAACTTTAAATTATGACATTAGAGTGTAGACATTTTTGATAGTCTTAGTTAAAAAAAACTCAATTTATCCAGGTGAATTAGGTACTAATACTCAGAATTTTATATAAAAGTTGTATCAGTTTGACTAAAATATCACCAAATATTGATCTGAATATTGTAAATATTGTAAACGAAAAGGAAATATCTTGTGTTTACTCCAATTTGGCGTGTTCCACGTTAGGCTTTGTATATATACTTTGTACTATATGATAAGACATCACCCCATTCATCCTAAAAATACCTACATCTTTGTAATTTATATACGAGTACACTCTACAAGGCGGGTCAAAGGACGTTATGACACTATAAAAATTGATTGACCCAAGTACGTTAGCATAGCAGATAGAGTTGGCTCCGTGGCGCCGGCGGGTCACACAATGTGGGTTATCAGGGCGACAATATCCACCAGCAGTGGCATCCCTCGCCTGGGCCGATTCACCTCCCGCCTGGCTGCTTCGGAGGCCCGCACTGCGCAACCTCATCGAAGCCCTCCGCACCTCTAAAGTCACTAAAACAACTCGTTTGTATCAATACAGAGTTCACTGCCTACAAAGACAAAACAATCGTATCGCGTTTCTCGGAATCACAACATTCATGTAAATAATATCGAACAGACAGGTCATAAAGGCAATTAAGGGTGATAAGATACTTAACACATATATACGCCAATTATGTGATAGACGTTATTGTTGTGTGATTCAATTTGCTAATTGGGCCGCTCGCTAATAAGACGATGTCTAAGGTCACATGCGGATGATATTATTATAAATTTAACAGCGTCATTTTTTTATAGTTGTCCAAAGATAAGAACATAAAACTTTTTAGTTCTCTAAAAATGCTACCAAAACACAAACCTTATTATACCTTTAAACAAAATGTTGTTGACAATATATTTTGTCAGCTTATGAATCTTGAGTTAAAGACATAAAAAGATTTAAAAATAAAGCGACTCTAAAACTAATACACAGCATCCAAATAAATATATTGGGAGGAACTTTAACAAATATTTATTTAGTACTACATATGGGTTACCGTGTAATCTATTTGAACTCGGGTGCATCTGAACTTTGAACGCGTAGCGACATAAAAACTATGTTATGAGGTAAGTTAAATACCTAAATAATAGTCAGTTATTTACTGGATTATAGCCTTTAATTTACATTTTCATAGATCAATTATTTTAAACAAAGCTACGTAACCATAAATATTTACAATTTATAGTCAGTATGAGAAAACAACTAGGTAGGCATATTCTAGTAAATCTTATTACAGACCAACAGTTTGTAAAAAAAACAAGAGTACAATAATATTTATTTTTAATAATTTTAGTCAAACGTAACATGGGATATACTGTAGTTATTATCAAACTAAGTTAACACCATTCAACAATAAATTTTGAATTCCAATGAACAATTTACTCTAAATATAATACATGTCATTTTCAATTATTATCCTAGTAAAAATAGGTAAATTGCTGGTTGCCTGGAAGAGATTGATATCAACAATAAAACCGCCACTTGTGGCGCTAGTTCATCAGTGTTTCATCGTAATATTTTAATTTGATTGTGTCAAAATAAAGTTTACTATCCATCTATCTAATTTTCGGGAACGGAGGAGGAGGAACGAAGAGAAAGCCGTCACGCAGCAATCGTCCCTTATTTTCCTCCTTTGAGTTGAATATTTTCTTGAAGCAGAAACAGGTACGAATATAGTAAAAAACTTTTGTAATTGACGGAATTATCGAAGGCAAATTAATTTCATACAGCAGAACATACAACCTCTTTCGTCGTGTTGAAACGCAAATTGTATGTTATTTAATTACTAATGCTAGTTAAATAATAGCTCAAACATCACTTCCAACCTCAACATAATATTCATGGAAGTATGATTTTCTACAAAAAGTACTAAGTATTTCTAACTTCAATCATTTTTTCTTCTGCCTTTGCACTTTATTTAAGTAATTTGATGACTTTGTATACCTTTGAACCTTTTTTTCTGGACCATTATAAAAGTAAAGCTTAGTGAGATTACTTTTTCAGTATAAAGAAAAGTATAGTCCGAAAAAGAAATAAAAATTAGACCTTTGTGATTGTGAATCAGTAGACCAAAGTAGATCCACGCAACATATCACGGTATTTACAACAAGCTACTAGAGAAAAAACCGGTAGCGTTTTTATACGGCCTAATCGATATCAACTAATCAGCTACTGAATATATTAGTAAGAATATACATATGTAGAACCTATACAGGTCACGACGTTTGTAGCTTTACTGGCGCATGCTCTCAGCTTAGCATGGATTACAGAGCTACAAAATTAAAATCCGATTGGAACCCGTCAGAGATTAATTTTATAAAAACATTATCATGGTATGTAGTTCTCCTTAACACTCAAAAACATTTCAAGTTCTCGGTTCAGCATCTTTGCTTAGCCTCGGCGTTGTCAGACATTTTTGTTCTGAATGGACTTAAGTTTGACCTCGCTTTATCAAGTAGCACAAGGTACAGACAAGGTCTAAGGTGCAACACGCTTGCCCAGAAGCTGCGTTTAAAGATTAGTTTTTTAATCAGATAATCAAACAATGTCCATTATAGAGTTAACTTAAAGTATTTATTATATTTTATTGTTCATAGTAAATATCGTAACATTTCATACAATCTACGCACAGATTTATCCTCATGTATAAAATATGCAAAAAAAAACTGAAACAGTTTAAACTTTACTTGTAGTTCAAGTACAAGTTAAATTTAAAATACCACACGTATGTCTTCTCTGAGAAATTACTGATGTATCTTTCAATCGTAAAACTTATTTAGGTATACACATTCAAATGATAATAGAAGCGCACCACTCTTTGTTATCGACTATCTACTTAAGAGGTACACACAATGTAATTTTCCTCTTACGACGTACCACCTATTGAGAATTGTAATCTAGTCATCTCTAGTGTGGTTTGAATTTCATTGAATTCTCATTTATAAACGCAGGTGTCTAGACCACGCTCTATTTAGAGTTCTAGCCTCATAAAATCGGTCGAGGATATGTATATTTCTTTATCCAATTCAAAAATAGTTGCATCGAAAATCCAGATTGGTATACCTAATACCTACCACCTCCGACGTATTCGTACCTACTTACTAAAATTTATTTGTACTCAACTGACTAAATATGATCACTTGTATTTTTCAGTAGTAGGTATGCATAACAGCAGTTACATTTCCTTGACTAAATCCTTGATTGAAAATTTGATATTTTATGTCGAAAAAAATGAAACACAAAATAACAAGGAACCAACATACATAGATTATTCAAACCTATTTAGACCTACCATCAGAAGTATTTTGAAAATAAACACTCAAACTAAAATGATAGAAAAGAAAAGAAGTCCTTCTGTTTGTATAATAATTACCTATATTTCTATTAATCCTAGTAATGTTTTAGTCAAATCTAGCAAATTTCTCATTTTGTAAATTTAGGCGTTTGAAAATAGACTAGTTTAATGAGTACCACGCTATTGACCTTGTCCTAACAAGATCCGTATACCAACGGTACCGTTACTTATCAAAGGTGGTCCTTACTAAATAATTATGTTTATAGATTATCTTAGACGGTCAAATCAACGTTCTCCTATTTCACGAGCCCTCGGAAAACTTGTCCTTGAAAATGATGTACAAATCAAATTTTAGCTAAGTACATAGAAACTACTCCACTTCCTACCACCCTCTGACGTAATTTTGTATAAGATTTTCTCTTAGATAAACCTTGCTACCTTGTCTTACCGATCGCAATTTTTACATTTATATAAATGAATAGGTTTTATATAACTTAGGTATTTAATCTACTGATTAAATATCTACCTTTTGACAAGCACGCACACTTGTTTTTTTTTTTTTTTGTAGAAATATCTATCGTTTCCACTTTTTTATATAAGTAATATAATCTTCTGTTTATCTTCTCGCAATAAAAATGGTTCTTCCAAATGTATGTACGCTCATACCTTTTGAAAGACTGCACTTAATTGCATGATTCTTTCTTTAATATCTCCTATTCGTTATTGTCGGGACAAGGTTTACATAGCAGAAAATTTTGTTTAGTATTAACATCGTGATCATGGGGTCACGATATACACAATCATTGGTAATCATAATTAACTATACCTAGTTCCTTCGACTATTAAGCAATTTGGCTAGATTATCTCTACCGACAGGGATATTTTGTATAATAGAAGTTTCGTAGAAAGAACCCATGCCAAGGTTTTCCTTTTGAGAAAATATAAAATCTTCTAAAAGTAGAGCTTATTTGATGTTTTTCAAGACTACTTAAAAGGAGGCTTCTTAAAATCAGAGATTTGGGAATATTGTCGAACCGGGGCGGGGGAAGGGGATCGGGCCCACAGAGTATGGGGTGGGAGAGGTTTGTTATGGCGGCGACAGGAAGCGGCCGGTAGCACGAGCGGCACGTGTAAGAGAGCGGCCTTGAGACGCCAGGTCGTCGAACGCGGCGCGCCGCCCGCGAGCCGCGCGGCGCTTCGGCCGCGGGCTCCACGCCGCTCCCGGCGACACCCGACCCCTGGCCGGCACAGTCCGCGCCTCTTTACCCCGGCAATCGCTCCTCGCTGCGTCCACTCGATCGAAACTCCCCGTATCACCGCTCGTGTCCGCGAGGTCAACAGCGTTGCACTCCGACGAATGCTATGCTCGCCCGCGCTCATGTGAATTATGCATTATGAATATCGTTTGAATTCGAATGACCGAGTCAGGTATTGGAAGTGTTTATGTTGATTCACGGCTTCAAAAAAACTGGTCTCCCGGGCAGTGCGGCGCCGGGTCACTCTGACAATAATGCGCCATTATAGAAATTCGCACTCACGTCACCGGCGAGTCTCGATGCGGCCCGAACGCCGCCGCCGGCCGACGCGAGCTATCGTTCTCTGAGATAAATAATCATACAGTGATACATATACTTATCCGAGTATTCGGAATCGATATCAACAGACTCTGCACAACTATTGTGCCAGTTTTGTGATTGTATATAGAACTACAAAGTACGTCATGCCGCAAACGTCTGAATAAAGGGACGGAATTGACTCTTATCACCAACCTGATAGAGGAGTGCGCAAGGGTGGGGGTTCTCGTTCAAGGAGTGGGGGTGTGAAGGGATGGGAAGTGGGTCGTGAGGCCGTCGCCCGAGCCCGGCCTCAGCCGACGACCTGCGTACTTACCCCCTAGTAATTCGCACTTAAACTAGAAACCTACAAAAGTAGGTAAGATTTTATACTTATTCTGCTTATACTAATATAATATTTTTAACTGACTGACAACCACAATTCCGCCAAATGCCATGCTTTGTTGAAATTGAAAAAAAAAATATCCCACTTCATAATGAAATGTTTCTAAAACCACCTGGCCGATTACGCCGAAATTTATATGGGACCGTTCGGGAAGCAAATCCATTCGAAAGTCGGCCCGAGCGTTCTCGAGAAATCAGGTAACATTCCTACAAAAAAAAAAAAAGGTCGAATTGATAACCTCCTCCTTTATGGAAGTCGGTTAAAAATACAAACCTACGAGACACACAGATAGGTACATGG
Source organism: Ectropis grisescens (assembly GCA_017562165.1). Lineage (NCBI taxonomy): Eukaryota > Metazoa > Arthropoda > Insecta > Lepidoptera > Geometridae > Ectropis > Ectropis grisescens. The sequence continues at coordinate 12,312,892 of CM029777.1, read as the reverse complement.
AATCGTAGAGAGTTCTGAGGCTAAGTTACCACACTTGTGTAGATTATTATTGATGTATTGATCAAAGATTGATCATCATGAATCAAGAAGGAGTAATAAATAGGTTTTAAATGAAAATTTCAGTTGCTTATAAATATATGGCCGATAAGAGACTTGCTTTCAAAATTCAGTATAAAAAAAGTAGTTCTTCTAAAATCTTTTCCGAAGGGTTGTTAATAAGTTTTAGTGCCCATTAAAAATTATTTGTAAAATTATATTAATACTAGCTGAAGCCGTATTACTTCGTTTGCGTACGTAGATCTTGCAGACGCACGTGCATCTGGAACGTAATAAAGTTTTACAAGAACAAAATTAAAAATTTTGAATAACTCACGACTACCTCAGATTTGTTATCTGTACAACATTCTACTAGTCAAGCCCTTTCATTTGATACCCATATTAAGGGAATTGTGAAAAAAGATATGTATTTCGCCATTTTGTGGAAGCGGCCTTTTTGGATTTGAAATTTGTCATAGTGCAATGTATTCTAATAATCAAGCCCTTTCGTTTGATACCCATATTGAGGTAGTAGTGAAAAAAATAATCATAATTCGCCATTTTGTGGTGGCGGGCATCATGGATTGTATTATACTAGTCAAGCCTTCATTTGATACCCATATTGAGGTAGGTTGTGAAGATATATTTTGTCCGCCATTTTGTGGCGGCCATCTTGAGTCGCTATTAACCAAACATAGCTAAGAACATTCGCACGGATATTAACTTTCAAATAAAAAAAGGCCATCGAAATCGGCCCATCCGTTTGAACTCTACGGTGTCACAGACAGACACACACACAGACAGACATCGACATCAAACTTGTAACACCCTTTTTTTTGGTCGGAGGTTTAAAAAACTGGCCATTGAATGAGTATAGTTTGTATTGCTTAGGACTTCGCAGCAGTATTCTAAAATATAGTTCATTTCTTCACAAAGCTAAATAACATTTGAATGAAAGAAATTGGAATAAATTCTGACATTAATATTTAGCAGTAGAATAGGGATGTTAACACTAATCACAAATTGATGCTTAGAGTTAATTGTATGATAGTTTGTATGAATTTAATATCGAAAATAACATTTTCGTAATTTAATATTACGTAGTAAATTTATTATAAACTATTTTAAACGCTATATTTTTAATCTGTTGTCATGTGACTGGAAACATCAATATGACTAATTACGTCACTAACCGCAAAACAAACTGTCGAAGACTGACTATACCGTTTACTTCTCTGAATTTTTATTATAGTTTGCGATCTTAGCGACGACGATTTTGATTGTTTGTATTCAAGTATATATACTGAAACACATAAACTGCACATACAGTCATGGATCGCAACCAATGTTTGGCGGGTAGTGCCGTCATGTCAGTTACTGTTGTTAGTGTTTTAGCGGGAAAATTCATAAGAACTTTACGATGGTTAAATTTACTCATCGAAAATACAAATACTTTGAAATAAAATATTTTTTTAATGGTAAACAAGCGTCAATCTTCAAAATAAAAGCATTGGTTTTGCATTACATTGTTAACCTCTCTATTACTGACTTGCGAGTTGCGATTGGAGCTCCATCCACTCTTCTCCTATCAAAATGCATGTAACAATCTTACTCCCATAACTAATGATACCTGCTATCCATCCAGTCATCATTAAGTTTTTTTATAGTATAGAGTGACAAGACGAGCAGGACAATGACAAGCAGATCTTGGAACATGAAGAGTCCAAATCATTACCTAGCACCGCAGTGCGCTCGTCATCCGGAGTTTTAAGGTGTTTTATCTCTTAATCCAGTAATTTCTCTAGGAACATTGCCCATCGAACCGGAACACAGTAATGTTCGTACAACTGCTTGGTGGCAGAATAACTGGCAAAAGTGTGGAACTTTCTCAGGTGGACGCTGTAAAGAGCACTACCTACCACTACAACCAACCAACCAATCAAACCAACACTCTGTAATAGGTTCATAAGTTCATATGATAATGAACAACATAGGTAGTCATTGTTATATGATATGAAATCTTTCTAGAGTCTGAAAGTTACCTACTGTCTGAGAATTTCTCTATTCGAAGGCTTTTACCAAGTCACTGCCTTAGTCCAAGGACGCGGTAGCGACGTAGCTACTGGATACTTTATCTGAAATTGAGATGAGGCCTCTAGTATATTTTGCATTCTGAATAATTTACCTACACAAAACTAACATATGGATTTTTATAAATTCGTCTATGGTTTTAAAACCTACGTATACATACGATATTCTAAGACCAGGGGAGTCTAAGAATGGGTCTACTACAAAATTGTTATTGAAATAAAACTTCATTGCTTAATTTTGAAAGCAGATTTCTAGAGTAACACCCATAGAAAACATCCACAGAGCGACTTTTTATACATAGTATGGAAAAACAGAAGTTTTCTGTTTTTGTAAATTTCCAGAAGCTCTGGAATCGATCGAGAGACGTAACAAAAGCACTGTAGAAAACTCATAGGCAATGCCACTCATGTTCGTAAAATACTTCAAAGTCTTAGGCATCACCGCACAATTGCTAGCTTATCGGTTTTTAGCGGACACACTTCGGAGAGTGTACAAATGATCTTCCTGATCTAATACTACCTTGTTTTTTTTTCTATAGGACTGCTCGTAGCTCGAAAATGCGACGTTTCATGGTTGATGTTCCAAAGACACGAACGAAGAGATTTGACTCCACGTTTGTTATAAGAAGATACGAACATCTAAGTTGTGGAATGCATCCTGAGTGGGTTTTCCCGATAGTTAAAATCTTGATTTCTTCAAATCAAGAAAGAATCGGTTTCTTCTCGGTAAGCACTAAGCACGCTCAATCGTAGATCGCATCGTCGTTTAACATCAGGCGAGATCATGGTCAAGTACGAAACTATAATAGTTTAAAAAAACTTTAAAAATGTAAGAAATGTCCACCAATATTTCAATGTATGTATATTTACGAAGTTACGGGATGTGCTATCAGTGATTAATATTCAAAAAGCAAAACATGTTTATTTCTTTGATGAAGGTTTCAATATGGGGTATTCCACGCAAAGCGGAGAAGTAAAAAATGATGATGTTTCCGATTTCAGTAATATTTGAGTACGTTCTTCCTATACATATCCTTGACACGTACATCAAATATTTTTGTATAATAATGACCGATTGAGTCCCATAACTTCATAGTTATGGGACTTTGAAACTTTGACGAAGTGGTGGAAATGCTGATTACAAGTCCTAGATTGTTTTTAAAGTGAAAAATTTATCAGGCACAAAAATACTTGCCTTTTTTACTAGTACTAAAGCTTGGCGGAAATGCTGATTACAAGTCCTAGATGAAAATTTTTTAAAGTGAAAAATTTATCAGGCACAATCCATTTTGTTCTATTTTTTTTACCACCACGCGTTCGTTGCGAGCGGGCGCTCATTGGCTCGCCGATTAAACAACAGGTTCGAACTTGTCGAATTAGTCTGAGAGAAAAATAACTTCAAACAATTTTCCAAATTGTAGGATCTTCATGTTGCGAAACGCTACTCACTTGTGAACTGTACTAAAGCACGGTGCGAACGATTTTGAATAGTAGCGAGTATTTTAGCTACTAAATTACTCTCTACTAGACTAATTTGCTAGCCTAATGCGAACAAGCCTTAACGGTATTATGACAAAATGCACGAGTAACAGTGAAGCAAGATAATCATAATATGTTTCGTTTTGTTTGAAATATCACATTAAGTATATCTTTTTTTTATTATTTATATTAGCTACTCGACAGACTCCTGGGCTCGTAATCTTTGTAATTACAATTGTTTTTTTACACATTTCTTGGAAGAAGAAGAGGAAAATAGGGTGGAGTTGGGTACATTTGAAATCTTATTATAGTCTGTAGAGCCGATCACTACCGGTTGGGATTCCGCTATTAATCGACTCGAGATCGAGTGTCGACATTTGCCTAAGCCGTCTCCTGCCGGCCCAGAGCGTCCACAACTGATGGCCATCTGTAGGTTGAAATCTCGGATGGTCTTCGGTGATGCAACTTTTTCTTTTGACTTACATTCGGTAATGTCACTGTAATTTTGCCAATGTCCAGCGTTTGAGCATTGGGAGTATCTTTGCTATATTAAGTTCTCAATTCAGGTGATCAGTCTTCCATCTTCTTCATAGCTTCTGAGGATTATGAGCTTGATTGTCAGAAAACACGTGAAATCGAGGTAGCAGGGTTCTTGCTTCAACTATTCGGTGATGCAGCCAACGCTCGCCGCAGGAACCGGCCGATAGCGTCGTTGGTGTCGTCAGCGTAGTATGTGAAGGGCCCCCGTGTGCCGTAAGATTGCAACAACCGCATGGGGCACGCTCTCGTGCAGCTTCATGTTTGCCTTGGTTTTGATTGCGATTACCGACTCGTATGTTAGTCCCTTAGCTTCATGTATGTAAGGATGCGTGACCGGTGCCTGACCCATAATAACCCTGGTTTGTCAAGGTCTCCTTCTCCTCTTGACTGTGAACTAAAAAGAGGGTGTTTGTATATTTCCCTCAGTGTATATGCGACGTCCATTCGGTTTCCAGGTGTCCAGAGCAACTCCTGGATGTTCTTTGTTACCAGGTTTGGGCGGTGATACCTCATTTCGAAGAGATTTTCCCTGTCCTTGTTTACTGATTGACGTTTCCAATGAGGACAATTTCACCAACACCAGACAGCCTTGAAGCCATCACAATGGCTCCATAATGGTTCGGCCACCATCAGGTGACTGAAACTTTCTCTTCCGAATCCATTTACTAGAGCAGAAGCCATGGTTTGCACTCTGGTTTTGACCATATTTCCGATTCGGTGTGATAGCTTTTCTCTTAGATCTTTTGCTGTGTGGTGTGTTGTGGTGATGATGGTGTCCTTGTCCACGTCGAAGTGTCTAATCACCCCTGTTGTTTTACCACATCCTGGAACTGGAACATTGAGTATATCAAAATACTAAAGAAAAAAGGTAATCTGCAAACTCGCGCGACGCGCAAGTGAGGTACAGTAGGCGCCCCGGCGCGACGGACGCCCGGCGCTGGACATCACACGTCGGCAGTATTTCCAGTCTATGGGCTAATCTACTTTCACGCTCATAATAAAACTCTGCCAAGATGTTCTATGTAATAATTGTTATTTTCGGTGAAAAAAAAATGTTCAGAGTAAAAAAAAACGCATTTATTTTTGAAGAATACAATAATTACTGTTTCCAAAAATCCAGTTGAAAAGCTCACTAAATGATATAATAAATCCAGTGGTATAATTATTTAATTACATAATTTTACACGTAGCAATCAGCTTTGCAGTAGGTACAGTCCGCGAGGTATAAGCTGAGCTTTGCATTAGTGTGAGTGATCACCAAAAGTACAGTCAGACAACAAACTCTTAAAAATGAATATCATTATATTTTAGGTAGGTACTTAAGGCATAACATAAGTCGGAGAAGTATTCTAGTATTAAAATAAAATAAAACTAAATTGATAAAATAAAGTCCAGCTGTGTATTTGACTGATGAATACATATTATTGTGTGATTATTACTAAAAATTCAATTTGAAAGACAAAATAACTACACATCATCTACACCAGATCTTCTGCACCATAGTCACTTTCTTTATCATTTTCACTCTCGTCTGATGTGTCGTTTGTTTTAATAATGAATCTTTCCGTTATATTGTCAATAACGGCGTCGTATCCATGAAACTTTTTTTTTCTTTTATTGCATGGTCACAAACATTTTCCATTCCTGTACAGTGATACTTTCAGTTTTTTTCATTTGCTAACCTCATTATTGTATCCATATTCATTGACACGTTTTTTTTCGCGACGTATCCTTTTATCATTGCCCATATATTTTCAATCGGATTGAAATCTGGGTGATAGGGTGGTAGACGAAGGACGCTGTGACGATGTTCTCTTAATAAGGTGTCAATTTTATATTCAATAAATCGTTGTTTATTATGCAGTATCAATTGATAAAGTTGTGGTTTAAGCATGGATATTGAGTGATCGATATTGCGTAACTTGAGCCAGTCAATCATATCTTGTTTGCGACTATTTATCGTTTATCGTTTGAGTTGGGAGCGGGATTTTTTAACGAATTGTGGTAAGATGCGTTGTCCACTACAATAACGCTATTGGGCTTCAAATTGGGAATTAATTGCGTTTGTAACCATTTTGTATAGTTTTCTGTATTCATATTGTTATTATAATCACCACTTTTTGATTAGCTTGAAACATCAGCAGCGCATTTGGTATGAAACCGTCCTCGCCGCCGGCATGAACGATTATCAATTGATTTCCTTTAGAAATAGGTTTCTTCAAACCAGAAGTGCTGCCATCTGAATATGATTTTTATGAAGTGTGAGTGGTGTTAATATATGTTTCATCGGTATAAACGATAGGCCTGCCCTGAATACGGTATTCGGAAATTTTAAGTAAAAAGTTATACGTAGGTGACGGATCTCATGCTTTTCCATTAAAAATTTTCTGTTATTCCTGTCCTTGACCATTTGAATCCCTTTTCGCAATGACCATATTGATCCTGGATAGTTAATGTCAGCCTTAATTTTTCATGAATTCTTTTCATTGTTGGACCTCTTTGTCAGTAATGTGAAAATTATGAATTGTTCTACGGATTACTGCTTTATCAAAATCATCAATGATTATTATATTTTTCCTGCATCTGGTCTTTTCGGAGATTTGAATTTGGTTCCATCTTTCAAAACACGTTTACCTCCAATAAGACTCTTTTAACAGTTGACAGTGGAATTCCTGTCGATGTCGATACCAATTGGGCTGATGTAGTCACACTTGACATGTCTTTATCGTTCATGTCTTTAAAATAGCTATTTAAATTACACAAAATTTATTTTACTTGTCTATTTAATGGTTTCCGTATTTTGCGCTTATTTGTGTTGGCATCCATTTTACTAACACTTATATCAAACAAAAACAAAAATAATATTAAACTCGTCACGCTGCAGTCTGTACAAGAGGTGAAGTGCGGCAGGAGCGCGGCGAGACAGAATGGCGCCGCCTCAGGCCGGTTACCCAAAATCAGTTTAAACCGGTTTTTACCGGGCGAAAATGGCGCCGCGCCTAAGGCCGGTTGTCACACCTACACTATCCATGTACACTCACACAAATGCAAAGCTCAGCTTATACCTCGCGGACTGTACTGCATTCCAACCGCTTGATAGAAATTTCAAAGCCCCATAACTCCATAACCGGTCATTATTTGAATTTTTTTATATATGTACGTATCAAGAATATGTATAGGTAGTTAGGTAGATCATACTTAAATGTTACTGAAATCAGAAACATCGGCATTTTTTCCTGTCCGCTTCGCGTGGAACGCCCCATATGATACATTGTCAATTGTTTATTGAGCACGCTGCCCTGCGGTGACTGATGATATCGATACAGATTGTTAGCAGGGTTAGTTATGTTGCAATGAACGTGTATTATAATTAATAGCACAGGCAGTTTAGTTGTAAATGTTAAGAGATTCTATTTTGCGATCTTTGTAAGTCTGTAAATTCAAACAGAATTGTTTAGCTTATAATTAATTGACAGCAAGTCCTTTCAGGATTTTTCTCTACCAATATGGAAACTAGTTATGTGTAAATATTGGAGCCCACATAAAAAAACTACGGAAACTGAGTTCTATACTAAAATGTACTTTTTTACTTCCGAAAAACAAGATACAGGTAAGATCTCGCATATTTGTGATCAAGAACAAATCAAGTTCGAGAAATCCCAAGAAACAGGTCACTTGATAGAAAACCTTTACGCTGTATGCTCATTATTCATGCAAAATTTCAAAATACTCAAATAATTAAGGGCTTCCGAGATTCCTTTCACAGCGCAAGCGCACTCAAAGAGAAAAGAAACCACCTTTGGCCAACAATTTCACATGTTCCTTTAACCGGGACAAAGTTAGCATAGTATTATCGTTAGCAAGTGTACTCGTATAATCGAGTGGTTTTGCTTGTGGAAAGTGAGGCGGGCGCGTGTCTTGCACCGCGGCGGCCGCGCACGGACCGAAATAACCCGCGAAACACGACGAAAACAATCGAGCTGAGCCCGCGCCTGCGCCCTCACCCGCTAGCAAAAATGATGGAAAATGTGCGTGGAGTATACTGTACCACGCGCGTAACCTCTGCTTTCTTTACTTTAGAAGAATAAAACACTAACAGCCCTCAATATGTTCGCACAGCTAGGAATCCGATTCTTGTCTCCCGAGAAGATAATCTACCATTCTATCCGAATGCGGATATATGTATAACTGATGAGCTCGAAAAATATTTTTCTCGAACTTTTGTGTTTTATTATAGAGTGACGCGATGAGCAGGACTTTTGTCTGATGATAAGCAACATGACTCCCTATAACAGCACAGTGACGCGGGGCTGTAGGAAATGAAGAGTCCAAATCATTACCTTGCACTGCTCTGCGCTCGTTACCCAGAGATATGAGATGTTTTATCTCTATACCCTATAATTTAACTGAAAATATTGCTCTTCAAACCGGAACAGACATGTCAACATCAGTCTTATCAGTACTAGTGGTCACACTATTATTGAAATTTGACCATAACTTAATTAAACAAAGGAGTCGTTTAACATCAGGCGAGATGGTGGTCAAGTGTAAACCTATAAAAGTTAAAAAGAAAGAGTACATTTGCGTATCTGTGTCCCATGCGCACGACTGTCCTTTCATAGCCATGTACGTAATGCCGTTAACTTAAAAACGATGAAGGCAAACATCAAGAGGACTGACATGCATCTAGGATCTTTCGAAGTCAAGTGTCATCCACCAACCAACCCGCACTGGGCCAGCGTGGTGGATCCTTTGCTTGGCTCTATCTTTGCGAGAGAAGGCCCCAAGTTCAAGCAGTGTGTCAAATACATGATATGTGTGCTCTTTTATTTATTTTATGCATAATTATAAAAAAATACTCTATGTTCCTTCTCTATGTAAACGTATCTAATCGTAAACGTAAACGTAACTTAGTATGTGATGTAAACTATAAGTGTGAGAAATTTCATACTCTTTCCTCTGTCCTCTCTGCGCAATTTTCGTAAAAAGGGAAACAATTTTTTTCACGTATTAATATACCAGCAGCGCCTCTTACCCGCGTAATTCCCATTCCCGTATTTTTTTTCGGGATAAAAAGTAGTTCTTCCAGATTATAATCTACCCGTGTTCCAAATTTCAACGCGATCCGTTCATACGTTGGGACGTAATTGAGCAACAAACATCCATACATTGACATTTATAATATTAGTAGGATAGATAACTTTATTGGCTCTAGGTTGAATCGCTCTACAGCCTTTACCAACGGTTGTTAATTTGCGACAGAGACAATTATTATTTGCCTCGCTAATGGGCTGATGTCGGTAATCTAGACGAATTTTATAATTAGGAGAAGCCAGATGATTTATTCCGATTTGTAATAAAATAATTTTTTACTTAGAAATACATTTTAGGAGTTCACCAAACCATGTTATTCCCAAACAACGGAATTACGGATGCCACGATTAAATCTACTCAAGCTAAAAATGCTTCAAGCGAGTGATCTCCGTTTCCTACAATTACAGATGTCGCACTCACTTAAAATCACATTTGTACAATTTGGATGTACGTTCTTTTACACCGGCTGCCTGTTTTAGCAGTAAAATTGTGACTTCATTTTCAATTACATCTGGAACTTTTTGAACATGACTTCGAAATTGGAAAGCAGTGATTTTAATAATTTTGTGGTATTTATTTTTATTTTACCTGACTGTTTAATAATATTTTACCCTGTCAGTTTTAGGATTCATGTGTTCATGGTATATTTATTATAATGTATGTTTTTCTATTCCACTGACGTTTGAACGCATTAGACAAAAGTGTCTGCGCGAAAATCCTTGTAATCCAGTCATTTATTTGATTATTTTATCTGCGGAAAAAAATCTAGTAGGCGAAATTTGTATGCACCTTTAATTATGAAGCTTTGTAATGAATATGTGAAAAAATTACATTGAAATCGTGTCAGCTAAAAAGTTATATAGGTCAAAAGCTGAAGAAAATCAGTTTATCACAAATATATTGCGTCATGTTGCCTAGAGGTCAATAAAGGTTATTAAAAATTGTTTGCCGTGAAATTATCTACAAAAAATACTTTTCACATTTTTCTGTAAAATTAACCGTTTTCGGAGTGGACCACTGAAAAAACCAGACTTAAACAATTCGGCAGAAATATTCCAACAGGAATATTGCTCTCGAGACGTCATTGTCAATGCTGAAACACATTTTCTACTCGTATTAGCAATGTACTCGTACGATGGTCAAAAATCAGAACATTCGATAGATAACTTGAACTTTTTGTAAGATTTTTTGGTACCGAATGGTAGGTCTGAAAATAGGTTGTATACACTATTTTCTTATTATATCATTTGGCATTAAAAATAAAAAAATAAAAATCCTCATTGTAAAACCGATATTAGTGCCGTAATAATCTTCGTGATTTAAATAGCAAAAAACGTTTCCCAGGTCAACTAGTACATAAACAAAAATAATTATAACAATTTTACACTATTATATTATGCCAAATCTTATCCCTTCATATAAACATATTAAAGAAGTTAATAATAAACACATTACCACTCCTTTGCGTCGCGCAATCGGGTAAAAAAACTACTTCAACAAGAGACATTGCACATAATGTATTCGTTACATTTATTTATTTGTGCTCTAGGAACTGTTTGAAGCTAGATAATGCCAGATTAAAAAGCCATTTTTTCTACTAGGCTTAAGACAACTCAGGCTTGATTAAGCAATTACGTCACTCGGTGCTTTGTCTCGTCATAATACTGGTATAGGTTAGGTATAATGAATGTCCGTAGATGCAGCGTGTGTCCGTCGCCGTCGTTGTCGGCGTCGGTGCTACGGGTCATCGCGGCGACCTCGCTACGGCCGCGCTAGGCCGAGGGCGGGCGGCGGCGGCGCCGCGCACTGTGCGCCGCCCAATCGATACTGCATCGCGCTGCCTTTGTGAAAAACTCTTCAACACCTTTAGAAAAATTTACCTCCAGTAGCAACTTCACCATCCATTCCCTAAATTCAGTTTTAAACAAATTACACACCTTTATATGTGGACTTCATATGATGCGTTTTCGGAATGTTAGATGAATGAAAAAAAATCTATTGTAAACAATTTTCAATTGCAATGCATTTGGTGTAAATATTTCATTTGTTTGAGAAATTTGATCAGCATAAGTCAATTTTAATGGTTTCTTGATTCGTGATAATATAATTTTATTATTTTTTAATAAACAGTAGTACGAGTATTTGAGATCATTTGTCATTTCTACAAATGTTAAACAATTATGAAGTTTACAAATTTTTTAGTAAATTTTGCGATGGTTATGATAATTTTCCAATTTTTATGGTTATAATGGTTGATTTCATTTAACTACATTTAATGGAATGAATTTTCTCTTTGAAACGAATAAATCGAATCAATTTTCACAAAAAAGTGTCAACTTCATTTCAAAATTTTGGATCTATTGACATTAAAATGAAACATACACAAAAATACGTTTTCAATTTTTGACGTGACAACGTCTTATAAATTGGCTTGCCAGGTGACACTTCAAGAAACTGCGTTACGCTCCGCTCACGTTATGCGCTCACAACGAGAGCGAGTGAGAGGCACGCGTCCCTTCCACTCGGGCATGGTTAGCCCGCCTAAGAGCGAGAGAGACAGACATAAAAAAGTGAAAGGCACGCGTCCCTTCCGTAAAATTATTTTACCACTCAAAGTCGTTGTCACGTAAAACTTTCGCCCGTATACCGACTTTACAGGCAACCAATTTTTTTTTTAAAGTAATGTTATCGCATGGTTCTACATCCAACGTATAGAGCTAAAGCTCAAATCTGGGACAGCGAGCACTAGGGTTGTTGTTCGTCGTCGTCGTTGTAGAGGTAGTCGTCGGGGTAGTCAACCAAAATGTTCTACGATCTCGACGACCAAAATGTTCTGGCACGTAGATAAATAAATTTGAGTTTGAAATATATATCGAGGGAGATCGTCTATGACTGACCAGATAAAAGCGGTGGTAAATGGTTCATCATCACTACACGAATGCACAAGAAAGGCGGCCATCAGAGAGGAGTAAATAAATATTGTAAATAAATAAATAAATATTTTTTTCGAACAAAGCCATGGGGAATCACTACGTTATAAAGTCTGTGTAAATTGCTTCATTCTCATATTCACTAAGTATGTACCTACGCGCCGCTGGTCATTGGTTCTAAAACAAATCGTAGTATTAAGGGCTCATGTACCTATTTACATTCAAAATGTACGACTACATATTACATATATCTAGTAAATGAAGAGTTAAGTCTGAACGTCGGCGCCGCGTTTCGTTTCGTCATCTTGCACACGTATCACTCATATCGCCTTCCCATGAAAGCGTATTCAAGTAGGTCCTTTGTGATCGTTTTGCTAAAAGTCTTAATTTCCTCCATTCGAGCCAGTTTGGCATAGAAAAGAATGGCGAGATTTATTTACTCTACTTATAAATAGGTAGAAGACTGGATTTTACGATTATTTTTGGAAATTAAACGTGCTTACAAGAAAAGATATTAAAAATTGATGAAAATCTTTTGAAGTATAAAGTGCTCTTTAATAAACCCTTTTTAATTAATAATTACAAAGACGGATATTAGGTATAGAATGAATGAGCGCCAAATAATAAAAATCGATCTCAAAATAGCATAGGTACTATGTAGGTTTATCCGGCAAATTATATTTTTATTTCATTCTTTACTATACATTCGTTTAAGAGACATTGTTGCAAACAGACCAGCAAACATGTCTGCAACAATGTGTTTGTCCCGAGTACACGCACAAAGTTTTGTTGCACAAAGGGTCGCGTCCGATGAAAATAACCGGTTATTTATCGCGCAGACGCCGCACTTGCGGCCAGCCATGGTGAAACCGCCGGCACTTCAATACTAATTAATGTTAGTAAACATATCTGAATAATATACATCCTATATTATAAATGGGAAAGTTTGGATGTTTGTTGCTCGGTTGAATGGATCGGGTTGATATTTGACACAAAGTTAGATTATAAGGGGTCATCTATGAATTATGTCACACGAATTTCATGCTTTTTTATACACCTCCCCCGTCCTTGTCTCAGTTGGTCACATTTTTGAGACCCCCCCCCTACTTAGTATGACGTCACATGTTTTGCAATTTTCATTTAAATTTTGTGTTAATACTTAGGTACGACAAACGACATTTTTTAAAATGTAACGTCACAAAATTCGAGGCCTCTCCCCGCCCGTTGTCACACAATGTCACACTTCATCGGCCACGTCCCTCCCCTCCTCATAAATTACGTCACACACCTTGACGTAATTTATGGATGGGCCCTAATCTAAAATAGCACATACGAGAGCTTTCATCACGAGAAAATAACGGGAATGGGAAGTACGCGGGTAAAACCGCGGAAAACTGCTAGTTTATCCTTACTCCCAAATGTTACCTAAGCAATTCATGACAGTTTACCTCTATTAAATTATAAACAAAACCTTTGATTTTTAGAGGTATTTTTGCAACGAATGTTGCAAAAAAGGTGAATTAATGTACATCATAGGCTTCGAAATTATCAATGATGAAATTATAATTAATTTGATAGGAAGAATCGGAATACCGATAGATATATGCTAATAATTGCCACGCTTACAAAAAATGACACAACATTACGCGTTATACGCGCAAAATTATACTAATCGATCATCACACGTAATCGAATATCGCGTCAACACATTTAACGTTCAATTGATGTTACGTAAAACGTATCGAGCACGTAACTGTAATCGCGAGTCGGCGCTGCCATTCATCCCAAATGCGTGTACGTCCCTGAATGCGCTGACGGCGGACATGTCGCGCGGTGCGTTGCAATCACATAGACAATGGCAATTGTTCGGCTCGGCCGTATTTCTCGCGACCTGCCGGCGATGACGCGCCGCGGACGCGACTCCACGTAATTTATTTATAGCGAGTGACCGGCACATCGGCACCACACCGAGCGACGTTGACAAACAACTCGTTTGCAGCGAGCTCACCGCGGAGGAACAGAGCCATTACCACTCGGCGACATCCTCCGATCTGGCGACCTTCGCACTGGAGCTGCGATATTACGACACAGAGGCCGCTTCCTATCCTCTCGTTTCGAGTCTCGCGCGACTCGCGACCCAGCGTGCGTTCTAGCACCACGCAACACGTATCAAATCATCATTATCGCTACTAAACTACGTCATGTTCTACTTTCTAACACACTGAATGCGTTCTTATTCATGATTTCTTAATTTGTAAATGAATGATATTCATCTAAATGAGTAAGTAGTATGGGAACTACAATAATATCTATTATCTCGCATCTTATCTATAGGCACGTGTAGATAAGGTGATTTCAATTTTTATTAAAATTTAATACATTCTGATGTCGAAATTTCTGATAACTGTGTAATTGTAATTACTTATTTCCTTATTTTATCAATGGTAAACCTAGCAATTAAACACGGTAGCTTATTCATAGTTTTCTTGACATACAAAACTAAATCGATTTCACTTTGTGTAGGTACACGCAGTTTACCAAATCCAGAATGAAAGAGAGATCAACAAGTCGAAATGGTCACTGAACCAATTTGAGGGCAGAGACCGAGCCATAATCGATGTACGCACAAACAAAATCTCACATTCTTGACTGACAATTTGAATACGGCGCGGCGCACCGGTTAGTCCAAATTGGTGACGGTGATTGTGACTCGTGCTGTGTGCTCGTGATACACTCGCAAGTCACGTTTCGTTATATCACTTTTATTTGGGGTATTTTATTTCCCGCAGTATAGTCGCAATTTAGGTGTTACTGTTAATGAGAATATGACGCAACCAGACGACCAGCTATAGCAGGGCCTGGCAGTGGCGGCCGCTGCGCCGCGCCGGCGACACAGGCGGCAATACAGCCTACGCTTACCTTCCATTTTCCACCTTCCTAATTAAGCTACGTCTAGACGTCCCGCCAGCCTCCCCCATTTCCCGCCGAGTCCACCCTGCCCGTGCCACCCTTATCAAATACGGCTTACAATGTACAAAATATATTACATAGCACCATGTCTGCCGCCAAATCGCGCTCTGAATTTGGGATTTTGGTCCAATCGATTTGAAACTGAACCAGATTAAACGATACTCTACGAAGATTTATGCTTGCACGTTGGAAATTACGAAATACAACTTCTGATTTGTGAAATACTTTTGCGAGAAACTAAATCTGAATCATTAAACATTTTTTGACTGATAAAGTTGGTACGCCCACTTCGTCAAGATCGATAGTAGGACGCATGCTTCCGGCGTGATTCTCACGTTTTGTCCTTCATTGTTATCGTTGTATCTCTAAGTACCTACCTACCTATTTAGCTTGCAGTAATTAGTTAAATTCACATTAATTGCTTACATCACTTGTGAACCGTTAATTATTATCAATAAATATTACCTCGTTAATTGAAGAAGTAATTTTATTTTTTTAATGTGTGATCTCAATTATAGGAATCGTTTTATTTTATGCCCTAATTACGTAATTATTTATTATTTTATTTTATACCATAATTATTTATAAAATGGAGTGATGGATCCCAGTTACTACGAAGTTACTAGACGCCTGATAGACGCATAAGCTACGTATTTTTTTAAATAGAAACGTCCAGGCTCAGTATGACTGTTTTGTGCTATAGAGATCCGCTTTGCATGCATTGTAAGGCATATTGCAAAATTTAATGGATTGATAAAGCCAGAAATTTAAGATGTTTTATCCCTGATCCCAGTATTTACAGAGTAATTCCCTACAATCTTAATACTAGAATTTGTATTTACGTACCTACTTAATATTTTCTCCCAAGTAAAGCGGCAGGGGTGTAAGGGGGAAGCGCTTAACATCTAGCTTCCCCAAATGTCAACCTCTCCTGCGCGTGGTACACCCTGCTGCCAACTAACGAGGCTCTGACGACCGAACCAATGGCGGTATATCCATTTAAAAGCCAGTCCTAAATGGACCAGGCCGATGACGGGCAGCGGCGTCATCGGTGCAAAGGACTGGCTCCGCGGTCACCAACCCGCTTGCCAAGCGTGGTGACTATGGCAAACACCCCCCCTATGAAAATCACAACTAGAAAACGGCCCCTGGTCCCCGGCGGCTCCGCTATTCCAGGCGCTGGTGGCAGCCTTGGTTCCGGCGGAGCATGGGGTGCGAAGAATCTCCGGCAGACGCCCCGCCACCAAACCCAACGACTCGACCTGGCAACGTATAACGCACGGACGCTGAGGGCTGACGAAAAGATTGTGGAGCTGGAAGAAGAAGTGGACAAGTTGCGATGGGATATCATAGGGTTATCAGAAGTCCGTAGACAGGGCGAGGACAGGATAATCCTTGAATCCGGCAACTTGTTCTACTACCGGGAGGGAGATCAACAATCCCTAGGGGGTGTCGGGTTTATCGTCCGCAAGTCTCTCGTCAACAACGTGATAATGATCGAGAGTGTGTCGAACAGGGTTGTATACCTTGTACTTAAAATTAGCGACCGGTATTCATTGAAGGTCATACAAGTATACGCACCGACCTCGACACATCCCGACGAAGAGGTTGAGGCCATGTATGAGGACATCTCAAAGCCATACATGTCTCGCCAACACATTTCACAGTTGTGATGGGAGACTTCAACGCGAAACTAGGCAAACGTAGCGGTGATGAGTTGAGAGTGGGGAATTTCGGATATGGGCAGCGGAACCCAAGAGGGCAACGTCTAGCGGATTTCTTGGAAAGGAGAGCCTCTTTATGATGAACTCCTTTTCAAGAAACAGCCACAAAGAAAGTGGACCTGGATTAGCCCAGACGGTTCCACAAAAATGAGATCGACTTCATTATGACGAGTAAACGGCAAATATTCAGCGACGTCTCTGTGATCAGCAGGGTTAAGACCGGCAGCGATCACCGTATTGTAAGAGGCACGCTGAATCTAAACATTAAGCTCGAAAGATCACGTCTAATGAAGTCCACGCTCCGACCAAATTATGCTCAGATCAAAGATCCCGATAACTTTCAACTCGAACTTCAAAATCGCTTCGAATCCTTAGATGAGTGCGTAACGGCGGACGAAATAAACGACAGGCTAGTGGAAACTGTTCATGCTGTTGGCAGAAAGTTCTATAAGAGCCGACGCCAAAATAGAACTCAAAAGCTCTCCGATCAAACTCTAAATCTCATGGCGGTCAGACGAGATATGCGGTTACAGTCTTCGGTCGACATGACGGTATACCGACGGCTTAATAGACAGATCTCTACTTGTGTGCGACGCGACATACGCTGCTTCAATACTTTGAGTATTGAAGAAGCGATCAAGCAGAACAAAGGCTCAAAAGTGTTCGCAAGAAATCTGTCTCTTGGGCAAAGTCGGCTGACCAAACTGAAGACCGATAGTGGTAACGTTGTCTCGTCGAAGCCTGAGATTTTGGAGGAGATTGAGAGGTTCTATGAACAGTTATACACCTCTACGCAAGCACAACCTGTCGTTAGCATGGCAAAAGACCCCAGAGCCAAGCTGACCCGACACTTTACCGAAGATATCCCAGAAGTCAGCCTGTATGAGATTAGGATGGCCTCAAACAACTTAAAAACAACAAAGCACCTGGCGACGACGGAATTACGACTGAGCTTCTGAGAGCGGGTGGAAAACCGGTACTTAAAGTCCTCCAGAAGCTGTTCGATTCCGTCATACTTGACGGTAGTACGCCAGAAGCGTGGAGCAGAAGTGTGGTGGTGCTCTTCTTCAAAAAGGTGACAACACCTTGTTGAAGAACTACAGACCCATCTCACTTCTGAGCCACGTTTATAAGTTGTTTTCGAGGGTAATCACGAATCGTCTCGCACGCAGGTTTGACGACTTCCAGCCACCCGAACAAGCCGGTTTCCGAAAAGGCTATAGTACCATAGACCACATCCATGCGCTTCGGCAGATTATACAGAAAACCGAGAGGTATAATCGGCCACTATGTATAGCGTATGTGGACTATGAAAGCCTTCGATTCCATCGAGACCTGGGCAGTGCTTCAGTCTCTCCAGCGATGCCGCATTGACTATCGCTATATCGAAGTGTTGAAGTGTATTTACAGCAAAGCCACAATGTCTGTCCGATTACAGGACCAGTGCACAAAACATATCCAGCTACAGAAAGGCGTGAGACAGGGAGATGTTATATCTCCGAAACTGTTCACTGCCGCGCTGGAAGATGTTTTCAAGCTACTGGACTGGAACGGATATGGCATCAATATCAACGGCGAATGCATCACTCACCTTCGGTTTGCCGACGACATAGTCATTGTGGCGGAGTCGATGGAGGACCTCGGTGCTATGCTCAGGGACCTCAGTAGAGTATCCCAACAGGTAGGTTTGAGGATGAATATGGACAAGACGAAGGTCATGTCAAATGTTCATGTCTCACCTGTACCGGTTATTGTTGGGAATACCACACTCGAAGTTGTTGACGAATACGTCTACCTGGGTCAAAAGATCCAATTAGGTAGATCCAACTTCGACAAAGAGGTCCAGCGAAGGATCCAACTCGGATGGGCAGCGTTCGGGAAACTTCGGCACATCTTTGAGTCCAAAATACCCCAATGCCTAAAGACGAAAGTCTTTAACCAGTGCGTGTTGCCAGTGATGACTTATGGAACTGAGACGTGGTCCTTCACTGTTGGTCTCATAACGAAGCTCAAAGTCACACAGCGAGCTATGGAGAGCTATGCTCGAGTCTCTTTGCGCGACAGAATCCGTAATGAGGATATTCGCAAAAGAACGAAAGTGGCCGACATAGCTCAAAGAGTAAGCAAGCTGAAGTGGCAATGGGCAGGCCACATCGCTCGCAGAACTGACAACCGATGGGGAAGAAAGGTTCTCGAGTGGCGACCACGAACCGGGAGACGCAGTGTTGGACGGCCTCCCACTAGATGGACAGATGACCTCACAAAGGTCGCTGGAAACCGCTGGTTGCAGGTTGCGCAGGACCGTTCGTTGTGGAAATCTAGGGGGGAGGCCTATGTTCAGCAGTGGACGTCTTGTGGCTGATGATGATGATGATGATGAAAGCGGCAGAATAAATTGAAGGGTGTGGTAAAACCCTCAACAGATTATAAAAAAGAAATCATGACATTAAAAATATTACTTAGAGATAGGCACCTATCCTTTAGTCTTTAGGTAGGTAGTAGGTACTACTAAACTTGTTGAAAAAGTAGTGCAACAAACAACCACGCACTACGAATAGTTCACATTTCATTCATAGAATGGTTTGGATACGTTGGAGGTATATTTATTGTATAACAACAACCAAAACATGGCCATACAATAATTCTTTATTTAAAAAAAAACATGAGACAGTCTACTTCTTTTCAAACAGTATTTTAAATTATAATAATTTGTATTCAATGATTAAATTTCTTTCCTCATTGAAATTAACCTTTAGTAAAATGAACACAACGCTGCGAGCGTCATGTATTAGCGTAGTTTAGTGTACGGAAGGATGTATGAGCGGCTTGAGTAGCCGCGCAGGTGAGCCGGGTCGCAGGGCACGGCAGCCTCCGCTGCGGCCACGTGTGCCACCAGCTGGAGAAGCTATTTCGGGGGGCGGCGGCAGTCCCGGCAGACCGACACCAGACGCCGCCGCCGCCGCCGCCGCCCCCGCTCCTCGCCACCGCTATAAATAACCGCACTGTGCATTCTTGGGCGAACGATGTCGAATTTTTGTCGAGTACGCGCGACCACATGCCGCTTGTTTTGGCCTAACCCGCCCGCCGAGATGAGCTTTTGTTCTGCATGATCTGGCGCATCCAGATCGTGAAAATAGGCACACAGTTTGCGTGTACGCATACCTACGACTATATTTACGCACTGAATCCGTTGGTCTAGATTCACGTGTTTTCAATACCAACAGCAGAAAATACGGTAGCACTTGCACTTAGAACCTAATTTTTGCTGTAAATTTTACCTAACAGATGTCAACAAGGCTTACTTCTCGTGATGATTTTCGTCCTGTTTTGTGACAGAATTCATAGGAATATAAGTATACTCGTAGTATGAGCAAATTTTATAACAGGACAATAAGAATATTAAGAGTTCGTCGCTGGACATAAGTCTATTTTGTTGTGGGGCAAATGCCTTTACCCACCGTCCACTTTGAAGGGACAAGGCAGGTGTGTCGGGTGTCGACACCTTGGACAGACAAACATGGTATCGACTAAAACGTCCACAAATATCTCCTGCATGGCCAGAGGTCAGGGTCTTGGGGTCACTTGTCACTGCAAGGTCACTTGTGGTCGCACTCACGACAACGACCCTGACCTACTTGCCACCACCCTTACAGGCCTGACTCGCGGGGGCATCAGTACCTCCGCAGGTGGCTCTAGTGACGCGCCGAAAAATCCAGCGAAGTGCCATGTCTTCGAAGGCCTATCCCTAGGTGGAGTGCCGGACGGCCCTAAATGACCGATGCCCCAGGCCCTCCAGTGAAGACGATTCAATTCAAAGTAACAACTATCCAGGCTCGCCCCTATATCCACTCAGTATCCATTCAGTAGATCTCAGTAGAGGAACGAAAGGCGTATACTCTTACTCATCCGCCTCATACGATCACTCAAAGTCGAGCATCTTGGCTAAGATGGTAGCTGCGATGATGGCAGCGAGCGGTCCACCCACACCACCGCGGCTAGTGATAGAAGCGGTTCTTCCCCTGGGCCATATCGATCTTCTCGTCCTTCCACTGATCACCCTGCTAATCAAAGTGCTCGTAGAGGACTCAACTGGAAGACTTCTCTCTCTCTCTCTCTCGCTCTCTCTCTCTCTATCTGGAATCTTACTTGGGCGATAAGATTATCAGCCGAGTAACTTTGCCCAACTCTTCCAGTCCTTCTCCCCGTACTGTTCAAAAAGGAGAGAAGAGCAAGTAGAAACTTCCTCCTCGGCCGGGATTTGTAATCACACAACAAGATGCCACCAAGTCAAGTGGTTGTGTGATCCCCAGGGTGGACCACGCGGATGTTCCCGAGCCACGCACCCTAGTATTTACGGACTATGGCTTTGTATTTTATTTTAGTGTACTTGTTTCCAGACAAATCGGAAACATTTCCAAATGGACTTGCAAAATAATATTTCTTTTTCTCACTTAGTTTTAAATAAATACCTTCCTAAATCAAGAAGCAAAGTTAAGACATAGGTATCACAAGTTCAGTTCCGTCATTAGTCTTCAGGTAAGGGACTTAACCCAATTAAAATGTTTTTTACCTTCTTGAGATATAACGAAGCCCAAGAAAACATATGTTATCGTAAAGAAAAATTAATGAAATAAGTAATTATGCTAAAAGTATTACCATATTATGTATGATAAAAAAAACCGTTTAAAAAAGAATGTGTGCGCTTAAGACCGCACGCCAGAAGTAAAAACTAAAATAAGAAATACTTATATTTAAAGACCACTAAAAATTTTAATCATTAAAAATAAAAATTATTTAGAAATTGAAAATTAGTATAATACCTAGTAAGCACAGCAACACGAGAATAACATAATACGATATATTACAACAAAAACTTTTTTGCAATGGATGTGAAATGCAAATTTAATATTTCGTGGTAAGTTAAATTAATGACATTAATGTGGTAAGTACCTAGAAGTTAATGTCGGTATAAAAAGATATAAATATAATAAACACAGGTACACAGGGACTATAATTATCTTTGTCGCTCTGACACGCTTGTTCACTGTATATTGTTTCTCGCTCTAGCATCCCGAGTTTACCCGAAAACCTATTATCATACCCGAGCGTGACGGTTCATTTCAATTCACAGCCCACGAAAATTCTGTCCTAGGCACGTCCAAAGAAGTTTTTACTTCAAAGATTTCAGGCAATGTGTAGGAACAAAATAACTATTTACACATATTAGTGCTAGTATCGATATTATGCATCTGTATCTGGCATTCTATAAACAATAAGAAATTAATTAATCCCAAAAGGCACGTAGACTAATAAGACAAAACATTTCAATAATACAATTAAAATATTTCAATTGGTGGCCTCATCGCTTAGAGATCTCTTCCAGGCAATTTTTTACTTTTGCATCGAACAAGGATTTTTGAAGCACTTGATCAGTATGATGATATCTATGGTCTTTACTCTCTCATTGTGGGTGAAGCCTCCGAGCCCTTGCATCTAATATGGGCTGCTTATGCTATTATGAGTTTATCTGACGTCACATATAATGAACATTTCTATACAAATTACTATCAAAATATTTAGGTTCACACTTTGTACTCGCGTAAGTTTTAATGTATCCGCTACGTCTACGAGTATAACAAACGAAAATTAGTATCAGAGGTTATTTATTTATTCTATAGAATTAGATTCTGATGATAATCATCAAACACAAAACTATATCACATCCTAACCTACCTATCCTATCCTACTCCATGTATGTATTTGTCCGATGCGCTTGTTAAATAAATTGTAAAACCTAAAACCTACTTCGTCATTCCTACTTCGTAGGAATGTTTTTTCTTACAAACAGGAAACATTACTTTCCCAGAATAATTGCGTGACCCTTGGAAGAAGTTCCTAAAACAATAAATGTAAATAAAAAATCTGGTTGCCTGTAAAGTCGGTTTTACGGGCGAAGATTTTACGTGACAACGTCTTTTTCTCGGTAGAATATTTATTGATATGAATATAATTAAATTGCACAATAGGAACAAGGAATTGAATGAAAATAAGAATTGCACAAATTTTAACTATAGAAATATATTTTGTTTACTAAAACATTGTACATGTAAACTTAAACTTAACTAATTCCTATTTGAGTGATTTTGTTGAGGATAGGACGATGATAGGAGAAATATGAAATGAAAGGAAGTGTTTCTGCTGTAATGTGTCTTGCGAAAGTCAAGTCGATAGTTGTTCCTTTTGACGTATTTGACTTAGAAACGTTTGATACGCAATCAAGATTATACGTATTTTTTCATGAAATTAAGAAATTAATCAATCAATCATAGTTTACGATAATGAAATATCAGTGTACAATTATTTACCTTTATTGTTGTAGTTGTTGTAAATGACGAATCTAAGCACTCCACATTTTCACTACAGACACAGCTGACGATACTTTAACCACACGTGTGAACTTGTATTATGACGCTTTCTTGTTTTTCCAACGCCAAGAACGTTCGAGAAAGACAAAGACAGAGACACAAGCATGCGCCGATTCAATGCGCCTAATTCTCTAGTGCTGCGCGCGCGGCAGACCGATCATAGTTGAGTGGGAGAGAGACGCAAGGCATTCGGCGGGCCTCTCTCTCGTTCGGTGACTCATCGTAACGTTACCGAGCGTTACACTTTTTCATAAGTGACTCCAAGCCGCAACCTAATTTAAGACGTTGTCACGTCAAAACTGCTCTCCCGAATAAAGCTTTTCTCTGTGCTAAATTCAGAAATTTTAACAAAAATAAATGACTGTCACGAGTTCAGTGTCTTACGCAAATAGCGGCCCAAAGCTAATTTATAATTAAGAATAGAGTACCTTTACTCTGTCAGTCCCTAAATTGTGATTTTCCTTAATTTTAGTCCTGTGGCTTTTCCAGAAAAACGTCTCGCTTTATACCAGCGTGAGCCGTATACTGCGATATTTTTAAATTTGTTAGCACATATTTTTCCTTTGAGGTTATGTACCTATTTTCTACATAGTGATGACGCCTGCAATTTTTTCCCATAATATGATGAAATGTAGATTAACCGCTAAAGTTGTACGCAGCTCGTCTATACTAAGCTGAAAGCAAGAGCGGCCCCAGCTTTGACGCCAGGGGAGGTCACATAATCGTGCCCATGTCACAAAACCGTGCAACTAATGCGTGCGGTTTTATTAGTGGTCTTAGGTTCTGGGCCCAGCCCAGGGGGGCGTCATATTTTACTATGAAAGCAATCCCGAAAACAACAAATCTACGATAGAAAATTAACGAATACGATTTTACAGTTTTCCCCCTTACTTAAAATTATTCATAATGATGAGTAGAGCACTCCACTTTTGGCGGAGCGCAAATAATCTGCGTAACTCCAATAATAACTACTAAAAAAACAATTAAACGAATTCAAATAAATTTTTGAAACTTTTCCAGCTAGACGATTATATTTTTCTTTCATTAATTGTTAAAACAGTCTTAAAAAAAACAAATGAAAAAATTATATCTAAACAAACTTGAAATGAATTTGTATTTTGAAGTCAAAACTTCTTTTGCCGCACCTCACGCAAATTTTCGTGGGCTCGAATGAAGCTCATCGTCACGCTCGGAAATGAAAGAAATGTTCTGGTGAACTCGGGACTGCCGAGTGTGCCAGAGCGAGAAAGAAATAGTTAGCTGCTACTCTTTACTGCTGTGTCGCTGTGTTCGCAATATCAATTTTAATGTATTTTATTTATTCTCTCACATCTATTTACATTTTATTATCCTATCCCTTTCATACATTATTTAATTCATCATCATCTTAAAATACTATTTATCATAATTATTTCAGCGCAGAATCCAAATAAATAGTACCGTACCTGCATCTTGAACACAGAAATCAAGTATGCCAGTTTAATAGTAGGCGTGTATCTAGTGTTATTAGAACGTGCGCTCGCATTTACATCGGTCGTTCGTCGAGAGAGAGATATTCTGATTAAGGTTTGCTAAAATTAGCTCAACCACGCAAACAAACTCCCGGCGAAAATAGAATGGCACATAAGGCACAATTGCACAAGGCTCCAGGCATTTGACGGCACATGCCCGTCCAATACAAATATTATTACGTTTTCTTGATTTAGAACGAGAACCATACATGTTTGGTGAAATTTGAAAGGAATTTCAGAAAAAGCCGTGAAATGTAGAATTCGGTTTGAATTTCGTTTTATTGCGAACTACGAAGTGTAAGTGTACTTAGTGGCATTTATATTTTGAGTATACTATGAAAGTACAAGATCTAAAGTCACAATAATTTATAGTTTGTCTATCTATTTGTCTATGTGGCTTTATTTCTCAACGTCAAACATTTGTGTAAAAAACACTGCCGTCAATTTCAATCGGTGCTGTGTCTAGATGTAATATCTGTGTTTGATAAACATATATATGCAAATTGACAATATTTCCTCAATTAACAAAATAACTTACCTACTTAACTGATTTTATTAATATTTCTGAGTTCAACTGTCTATCTGTTTATTCCGGGTAATCTCCGAAATGGCTAAACCGATTATGACGGGGCTTTCACTACTTGATAGCTGATCTTCTAAGACTTAACATAAGTTACTCTTACTTAGTGAAAATAATTAAGGTTTCGTGACAAAAAGGGAAACCCTTATAACTGGTTGAAACCGGGGGCAGATCTAGTCTTAGATGTAATTGGTCTCAATTAAATTAAAACCCCTAAGTACTAAACTAACTTTGAAAAAATTGGTGGTCTGTGAACCCGGTTGGTTTACGGACGATAGTTTAACGTGACAACGTCATAACAAAACATTGATAGATGCGGCGCAAGCGTACAATGAGCGTAACGGGACATAACATGACACATTTTCGTGCATGCAGCCGCCGTTAATCAATTTATTAGACGTTGTCACGTCAAATAATTTTGTTCATCTACGAGCCAGGTGATATTTAATTTCGGAGTACATAATACGTAAACAAAGAAACTTGCATGCAATCCATACGCCTATAATTTGAGTGTCAAAGACCTAGACAAATTGTGTGAATATGTGGAGCTACGCGGTGCATCTAAATAAATCCAAAAGATTCCCGTTCTACTGATCAGTAATAGTCCAAGATCCCAGAGCCGCCAGAGGTCACGTATTTTCTGATTAACGAAATGAGGGCGATTGAGTAGAGTTAGTACGTACTAAGAACACATACTTACCCACTAACTTACTTGCTTAGACGGTCAATTTTGAGATATGGACTCCATGTGTTCTTAGTACTTACTAACTCTACTCAATGGTACACATTTCGTTCATCAGAAAATACGTGACGTCTGGTGGTCCCCGGGATCTCATTCTATAAAAGCAGCATTATTACTGTACCCACGCATTTATCCACTCATGTTACGCGTATGACAACAACATCGACACATTGTCTTAACTCCTGGAATGGAAATGACGTCACGGAATAAACATTATCAATTAAACATGTTATGTCTTAAGCATAAGCAGCCCACTAAATGTTCCCACAGCTAGGACTCGGGGGGCTTCTCTCGCAAGCAGAGAGTCAATTCCATAATCTACCACGCTGGCCCAGTGCGGGTTTGTAGGTAATAAATATGTCTTGTGATACCTAAATAATTATTTTTCTTTCGTAAATCTGGGTAGTTTTAAAAAAAGTGGTATTTATTGGGAATAAATAAATAAATAATTTCCATCCATCATGTTTCATAAATCAAGCTAATGAAGACTAATTTTGAGGAAAGGTTTTGAGTTTTCTAATTAAAAATATATCGGTAGGTACCTTGGAAATGTAAAACACTAAGGTATATGTTAGAACATCAATGACAGCATTTTGTTTTGGGAGACGCTACGGTAGTCTACGAAAGCTGCTACGACATGCTACGGCCGCCGTATTTTTAGGCTGGGTTTAGTGTGTATTCTATATTAAATTTATTGTTACCTAAATTCCAATTATTCTCAGTCATGGAATTTATGAAACACATTTATTAGTTTATAATTATGTTATGTTTCAACGAGCCAGTTTAAACTGAATGTGCTTTGAGAAATAAATATGTAGGTAGTATGATAGTTGCTAACTTTAACGGATATTATTTTTCTCTGAGCTTAACATGATATTATTAATAAACTTCGTGTTATGCGATACCCGCTGCGGAATCTTACCCATTCTTACCTACAGGCGAAGAAGGAAAGTGATCGAAATCTTCTGCTGCGGTTTCTGTGGCATTGTTGAAAACCGAGTTACAATTAAAAAATAGTTGTACAGTGATATAAACGCGCGTAAATTGAGTAGAGAAAGGTGCATAAGTTTTTTTTTTGTAAATAAGACCAGTTCTGTAGGCTTCAATTTGGCTCGACACGCTACGGCGTGTATAGATTGACGAGTCGAGCTAGTGTGATGCCTGATGGTAAGAAACACACATATTGTTTAATTCTAACGTGATGCATACTATAAGACAGTAGCGACCAGTATTTTAAAATAGAAGTGCTAAACTCACTACTCAGCACTTATTGTGCTCGTTTTTTTAATGGACCTGTAGTAGTTGGTCTCCTAAGTGGCCTCTATCCTAGTGGCTGTTTGACGAACTTTGGGCTAACGTAGAAGGCGTCGGCAGGACTACTTGTAGCCTATATTATCGTCTATATTATTATGAATATTATCCTTGTCTATATTATTATGAATATTATCCTTGTCTATATTATTATGAATATTATCTTGTTAATTATGTAGAAAACATTGACAAATGACAAAATATTTATTGAGACAAAAACAATTTCTACTATAAAATTATTGTTATTTCTGTAGTCAGAAGAAACAGCGACTTCATAGGTCATAGTCGACTTAGTCGACTTCAGAAATAACAATAGAAAATAAAAAATATAACTGCAAGTCTCAATCCCGAACGTTGCCCTTCACACTCAAATTATTTTATCCGAAAAAAACAAAAACTGGCTAAAATTTAAAATAAAATTCAGATACTCGAACAAATTTCATAAGAAGCTATCACAACGTCGCGTCGCTTAGATAAATTAATGGGAATTTTAGTTTTTGTTTATATTTCAAAGACCACCACACCAATTTTGATCAAATTTAAATGGGACCTCTGAACTATGATCTACCAAACAAAAAAAATATCATTAAAATCGATTCCCAATGTGCGGAGCTATCGCGTAATATACAAAACAACACACAATCTAATTGAGAACCTCCTCCTTTTCTGAAGTCGGTTAAAGAGACGGTCAAAATACAATATAACGTAAGGTATAATATACAAATACATAATAATAATTAAACGTTTTAATACATGGATTACTTATAACCTAGATACTTATACCAAAAGTTCCTATTACATAAATTATACACTAAACATACCTACACAAATAAAATTGGCTAGGTTTGAATTAAGTGGTAGATTCTTAAAAACATAAAAGCAGGCAGTGATGGAGTATGTCTGACGACATGACGGACATGGGCAAGGCAAGGGGAAATTACAAGTACAAGTACAATTAATACAAGTAATTCAAGTATTACGTAACGCAATTTGGAGGGAGATGTCTTGTAAACGTAAAAAAAAACGTGAAACGTGATGCGTGATGGAGGTAATTTTTTTTTATTGAAAAAACTAGGAAATTTAAATTTCCTCGACGCTACGTAACTTTTAGGCCGAGTGAGGGGAAGGGTGCAAAAAATTAACGTAGCGCACCGGTAATTTTTCGGGAAACCTGGGTCAAAAATACAGCATTTTATATACATTTTATATTTGTATTGGTATTGGACGTCACACGAAACTTCTAATCACTAAACCTTGGTAATTTTTTATTTGTGAAACAAAAAAAAAAAAAGCTTTCAGTAATTTTTTTAATACTCTTTCTGACTAACTTCTTTTTTTAGTCTCCATGTCTATTATAAAATCATTAATTTTTTTGTTACGTAATACATACTTAAACAGCCCCAAAATGGTATCAGATCGATAGTCGATCCTGTGTGTTTGGCGCATTTCAGAGTGGTGGTGGGCAGGCGCATGCGCGGGCGCTGCACTGGTGGTGTGCGCAGCCGCGGGCGCGCTGGCCCGCCCGCACCTGCGCCGCTGCCTCGCCGCCCGCGCCGCCGGCGACCCAACGCCGCCCGCGCCCCTCGACCCCGTGAGTCCTCCGCTTACTATCTATCTCTTCGCTACACAGTATTATGACGTACGGGGCATTTACCAAAATTATATAGCTTTTATTTTAATTCTGTGGTACCGTGATTATGTGGTATTTAATGTGCGTAATGACGCTAACTTAAAACAGTGAAGGAAAACATCGTGAGGAAACCGACATGTATCTCGTAATCTTTCAAGGTCATGTGTCATCCACCAACCCGCACTGGGCCAGCGTGGTGGATTGTGGGCTTGACTCTTTCCTTGCGAGAGAAGGCCCCGAATCTCATCAGTGGGAACATTTATCATCGTCATCATCATCGGCTTATCTTAGTCCACTGCTGGACACAGGCATCTCCCATGGTTCGCCACTCAGTCTTATCCTCGGCTTTACGTCCCCATCCACTGCTTCCTGTCTTCCGTATATCATCACTCCATCTAGTGTTAGGGTGTCCTACTGTTAACAATTGAAACTAATACCTTTCGGTACATAGTTTCATCAAATTTCCATGAATATCATAAAATTATTAAATATTATTTTTACTCAAAAGTGAATCAAAATTACCAAAACGCAATGTTTCCAATTGATATGTTATGTATTAAAGTAGAATTAACAAATACCGCTATTTTTACCTGATTGTAACTAAAGAAGTTACATACAAAACAACACAATCTCACATTATGGCATAGAAACTGGAGGTAAACAAAATTTACACTTTAGGTACTTAAATAGACCTAGATATTTATACATTTTATAATACATTTGCTCGTAAATGATCACTTATTTCACCAATTTCAATATCGTAACGTATCTAATTACCTACTGGTGCGGTAATGTAATGTAAAACGGTTTATAAAAATGCTCCGTCTAAAACGAACGGTACTTTTGTAAATTTTAGCAAAAAGTTTTTATGTCGGAATAGTGGTCAACATTTTATGAATAAAAACATATATACAGTCGAATAGAGAAACCTCCTTTTTTGAAGTCGGTTAAAAATTAAGTTTGGGAGATAAAATGTAGGTAATAAATAAACATTTAATTCTGTATTTTTTTTTATTTCAACTGTTAAACTGTCCCGCGTTCGTAAGACTTAAAAGCCCTTAAGCTTGCAGCGTCGGCGTTCCCACGCTGTATTGCCAGGGAGAAATTTTGAACAAGAAATGGACCGGACCGGGGATCACACCACTTCTTTCTCAGGAGTCATTTAATTTAAATATCTTTATTTCTTCTTTTTTTAGATTGTTTAATTTTATTAATTTTGACCATAACAACAATGAATCTGTAACAAAACACAAAAATATTAATTTACATTATTAGTAATAGTGACTAGTTTTGTGCTTTAGCTTTAAAAAAAAAGCGCTGACGCGCGCGCATCTCTAATTTGTGAAAAAGTGAAAATTATTCCGCGCGCTTTTTGTTTCCGATAGGTTGTTTTCATTTAAAAATGTCGTCAGATTTTATTTATATCCTCGCAAATATGTTATAAAACATCGTATAACATACGTGCGCTTTGATAATTCCAGCCGCGACTTTCTTGGAGCTCGAGCCTAATGGCTCGAGCCACAGATCAGAAAATAGTTGCTCGAGCTAGCAATATCACCTCGGCTGTAATTTTCAACGGCTCATGGACAAGCATCCAAGCCATGTATATAATATATTAAAAAAAAAAAAAAATGTAATTTTCAACTTACCGCACTTTTATCATAATCTTTGTATATAAAAATGTTATGTTGGTTTGTGTACGATTCAAAAACTCAAAAAGTTCTGCACCGATCGAGCTGAAATTTTAGAGTGATATATAATTCGCATCAAGGATTATTTTATCTAATATTTGTATCATAATGTGCCACAGTGAAGCGGGGCAGAGCACAGCTAGTATACTATAATTAACACATAGAACAAATAAGAACAACGCCTGTAACCATAAAAGAACTTAACCAAGGCAATTACAATTAGGGGTGCGTGGTTCGGGAACGTCCATATGGTGCACCCTGGGCATCATAGATCACACAACAACTTGCCTCGGTGGCATCTTGTGTGATGGCGAATCCCGGCCGGAGCTGGGAACTTCTATACGCGCTCCTCACATGCGCGGTCCGAGGGGGTCACGGGGGACATGACCCCCCCCCCAAAATCGTATACGTCGAACAAAAATCTAAGAAAATTAAAAATATCTAATAGTACATAGACTATTTTTAACGCGGGAAAACAACTAGAACGGGAACTACGAGGGTAAAACCTTGGGGGACTACTAGTAAAGTATTTTTTTGCTCGATTTATTGTATGTCTACTTGTGACCCCCCCCAAAACCTGAGGCTGCGTACTGGTGACCCCCTCCAAAATTCGAGGCTGGGACCGCGCCTGGCTCCTCACCCCCTTGAGCAGTGGGTGTAAAGGTTGGGGAGAGGGACTGAAAGACTTGGGAAGGTTACCTACTCGGATGACATATCGGCCAAGTAAAATTCATAAGTCTTCCAGATCCTCCACGAGCATTCTGATTAGCAGAGTGCTCAGTGGAGGGACAAGGTGAAATACATCCATACTAATATTATAAATGCGAAAGTAACTCTGTCTGACTGTCTGTCTGTCTGTAGAATAGATCCCGAGAAAGGACATAGGCTACTTTTTGTTCCGAAAAAGGGGTTGAAAGGGTTAAAATAAGGGATGAAAGTTTATATGGAAAACTTCGTCATTGTTGAAGAACTATGAAACTTTAAG
Organism: Ectropis grisescens; assembly: GCA_017562165.1. NCBI lineage: Eukaryota > Metazoa > Arthropoda > Insecta > Lepidoptera > Geometridae > Ectropis > Ectropis grisescens. The sequence continues at coordinate 12,281,154 of CM029777.1, read as the reverse complement.
TCTAGATATTTAACACGAAACCATAAAATGTATGTTTTAGCAGTTTTGTAGTTTCAAACTGTACGTACGTACATACGGGGGTAGAATTGGGGGTGAAAGTCTGGAAGATCAATATTATTGAAGATAAAACTATGAAACTTTGTATCTAGACACTTGAAATGGAGTCGATAAATGTTTGTTCCAGCAATTTTATAAATTCTAACTATACGGGGATACTTATATTAGGGGATTTTGATTAACGTCGCGGAACATCGGGCAGACACGTAAGGGCAGACGACTGTGACACACCTCGTATGAGGTTTTTCGTTAGAAATTCATTTATATTGACTGAATATTGATTTCAATTCGATTTACACGATTTTATTATTATTAAAAAAACGTGAAATAAATAGTATATTTAGGTTTTTGGGTTAGATTGTTGAGTAATTATTTTCTTTAGTTGGGTGATTTTACTGCTTGCTGATTTTATTCGTCGTTATTATTTGTTCGTATAGGTAGGTACATTTGGATACTATACAATTTATTGGTACTTAAGTATAGGTATTATTAAATGTCGTTGTTAATTGTATGAGCAATTTTCGTGTGTATTTTTTACTAGGTGTTATGTCTTATCAATCTTCTTAAAAAGTTATACTTTTAAATAAAATAGGTAGGAAGTCTATTCGAAGAAAAATTGCTTTTTCATGTTAAAATAAAGATTTTAATTAGTGTCAAAAAATGTCAAATTTAAATCTAAACCTGAGTTCTTAAATATTATAGGTAATTTAGGAGTTTTAAAATTCTATAAACGTAAATAAGTTAGATTCGTAATAAGTAATAAGAGGCTTTTCTGTGGATTTACGGTAATTAAGTGTAAATAATTTTGTGAAATTGTGTAAATGTGTTTTGTTTTGTTTTCTAATCACATTATCACAATTCGATTTAATTAGTTAGTATAGTTAGTTGCAGGGTTTTGTGATTATTAAAATATCTTGAAATTAGTATCTTAAAGTTTTTGGGTTAGATAATTAAATTGGTACTTTTTTTCTTTAGTTGTGTCATTGTAGGTATTGCTTTTTTTGTTCGTCGTTATTTTTTGATCGTACATCTGGATGTTGTATGTAATTTGGTGGTTTGGGTTTGTCGTTGTTAATTTTAAAATTAGTTTGCGTGTGTATTTTCGTGATTCTATAGTTTAGTGTTATTTTGTGTGTGTATTTTCGTGATATAGTTCTTTATTGTTGTAATACACATAGTTATTTAGTGTTGTTTTTCATTGTTCTTAAAAAATAATACTTTAAAAAATTGTATTAAGTAAGTCTATTAGCTTTGATTACTTTCTTAAGTTAAATACATATTGTTAGTTATAGGTACTTATTATAAAAGTTTGTTTATTGTCGGTAAAAATAATTGAATTACATATTTAAGTTCTTACATTCATAATAGGAAGCCCTTTTTTGTATTCGCTGAAATAAAATGAAGTGCAAATAGTTTTAAAGGAGGTTTGTTAAATTTTATATGTTTTTTAATCAAGAGGTAGGTAATAAATTTAATTCGTGTACATATCTGCTATTGTCTATAGTATATCATTTTTTCTTTGTTTAATAGGTACGTTATTTTTGTTCTAATATGAAGTTATATATATGAAAGTAACTCTCTCTGTCCGTTACCGCCTACGCCTAGAGTTTGTTACAATTTGGTGCACAGATAGACTAGACTTAGGAAAGGACAACGGCGACTTTTTATCACAGAAAAGAGTTGAAAAGAGTGGAAATGAGGAGTAAAAGTGTGCATGGAAGGATCTTTGCACTCTTTGTATGCTATTTTAACCGACTTCAAAAAGAAGGAGGTTATCAATCCAGTTGTATTTCAATTGTGAATCAATTTAGATGGTTATTTTTTGGTTGGTAGATTATAGTTCAGAGGTGGTCATATAAATTTTATCGAAATCAGTGCGGCGGTTTTTGAAATATGAACAAAAAACTAAAATTTGCGTTCATGTAATCAGACGATATATCTACTAATATCTACTAACAGACTCTAATAAAATTTGGTGGACAGTCCCAATATGATTTTAAATTAAAGTCTGTTTTTGATTATTTTTTGAGAACATAGTTTTTTTTTTAATTTGTCGTGTAAATTGTACATTTATTAATAAATATAAAACTTTGACTTAGACCGATTTTGATTAGGAAACGTGAATTTGTATGCTAGTAGAAATACGAGTAGGTACTGTCTCAATTACTTTAATAAATATGTGGCGCGGACGAAGTCGCGGGTTAAAGCTAGTTATATCATATAGAGGCGAAACCGCGGTTAGGGATAGCCGCGGACCTCTCGCTGCCGACCATCTTCGCCGTGGTGCTCGACAGTGAGAGGTCGTGTGTGAGTTGGAGGAGCGAGAGTTGGAATCCGTTCGCTCCTCCACTGAGGCGGAAGCGGACACTGGGGGAGCCAGGAGATTACGACTCTGGGCTCGCATCCCGTCTCTCGTCTCTCGTTTCTTTTCCTTACACATAATGAAAAAAGTAAAAAGAAACACACAAGACCAAAGACAAGCGACAACCGTTCCGATTCATGTAAACGCCACGGTAATATTAGCTATAAGTAATATAATCGTGCAAACGTAAACGGTGTCTTCGTCTCCTTATTTTAAAAAGTCTAAAAGCGCAGAACTTAGCTTTAAAAGGCTACGCTTGGCTAAATGTAGTCAACTAAATCCAGAAGCAAATTATAAGCAAGCAATCCTCGCTTCTGAATTTATTATGCTAGCTTACTGAAAGCTATTACACTTCAGTATCGACTAAATTGTGCAATACATAGCCAAGAGTATAAATATAATAAACCTTTATGCACACTTCATCATCATCGCAGATCGTATCGTCGTGATTACAAACTCTATAAAATACTAAACTGCCAAAGTCCAAAAGTAAAAAAAATGTAACTGTCACTGCATGTGTCAATTATTTGCAATTCAGAGCCAATAATGCAGGGACATGAGATTAATCCTTCATAATATCGATTTTCAGAATCGATAAAATTCTTTGCAGTTTTGGTACCTCACAGTTGGGCATGCAAGATATACCGTTGGTTTATGCTAACTGCCACAGGAAATAGATCTATTATTAGTTAAATAAGAGTAGGTAAATAACGACTAATTTTTGTGCGGAATGAAATAACATTTTTATCTGTACGACATCCAAACTTATTCATACTGATTTCTTTTCTCTCCGTGCATATTTTCTTTGAATATTTAACTAAATACACAGTCGGGTGCATAATACAACAATCAAAAACAAGGAAAAAAGAGGGCCTCCACATATAAAAATGATTTAGTGACTGAAATTGCATGTGAAAAAATACTTTTCTAATACAATATTCGTATTTCTAAAGAATCAGTAGTATTTTAACGCAATAATTACGGATATTTATTACGTATCACAAAAAAAATGGCAATCATAGGAACTGCCCATAGAAATGAAAACTTATAACTCAGAATTTGATAGCTTACTTTGGAAACTACGCCATGAGCGTGGGAAATGCTGACGCATAATTAGCTGGTCAATGGCCATGGTCCCGAGTTTACACGAAGATTTCTCTTCATTCACGAGCATGACGCTAGAATTAATTCTAGCGTCATTCACAGCCCACGAAAAATCTGTATGAGGTACGCCGAAAGTTATTGGTAGACAAAAGTCGAACAATGGAATGGATTGCAGCAACTAAGAGCTTATTATTTACACTCTTAACACTTCTAACTGTTCTAATTTCTTACAATTAAATCTTCACGCTACGACTACATATAAATCGTGCTGTTGGTATTTTAACATAATTATTTGAATTAACTAAAAAATAAACAACATTTACCGAGTAATTTTTGTAGTAACACTTTCAAAACACCACATCCTTTATTTTTATTGTAATAATAATACAGCTGTAATAAACATACGGCTGAATGACTAGTGTATTCACGGCCAATATATTAAAACAAGCCCTTTCATTTGATACCCATATTAAGGGAGTTGTGAAAAAGATATATATTAGGTAGCGGCCATCTTGGATTTGATTTTTTTTATAGTGTATAGTGTTCTACTAGTCAACCCCTTTCATTTGATACCCATATAGAGATAGGTTGTGAAGAAACATTTTGTCCGCCATTTTGTGGAGGCGGCCATCTTGAATCGATATTAATCAAACGTAGCTAAGAACATCCGCACAGATATCAACCTTCAAATTAAAAAACCGCATCGAAATCGGCCCATCCGTTTGAGCTCTACGGTGCCACAGACAGACAGACAGACATCGCCGTCAAACTTAAAACACCCCTTTTTTAACCCCCGACAAAAAAAAGGGGTGTTATAAGTTTGACGTCGATGTCTGTCTGTCTGTCTGTCTGTCGGTCTGTCTGTCTGTCTGTCTGTCTGTCTGTGTGTGTGTGTGTGTGTGTGTCTGTCTGTGGCACCGTAGAGCTCAAACGGATGGGCCGATTTCCATGCGGTTTTTTTTATTTGAAAGTTAATATCCGTGCGGGTGTTCTTAGCTATGTTTGGTTAATATCGATTCAAAATGGCCGCCTCCACAAAATGGCGGACAAAATATTTCTTCACAACCTACTTCAATATGGGTATCAAATGAAAGGGCTTGACTAGTAGAGTACTAAACGCTATAACAAATTTCAAATTCAAGATGGCCGCCACCACAAAATGGCGAATTATATAATATTTTTCACTACTACCTCAATATGGGTATCAAATGAAAGGGCTTGATTAGTAGAATACTTTGCACTATGACAAATTTCAAATCCAAGATAGCCGTTACCACAAAATGGCGAATTACATATCCTTTTTCACAATTCCCTTAATATGGGTATCAAATGAAAGGGCTTGACTAGTAGAATGTTGTACAGATAACAAATCTAAGGTAGTCGGGGGTTAATCAAAATTTTTAATTTTGTTCTTGTTGGTTGGGGGGTTAAAATCAGTAATACGAGTAGGTATATTAATTACAACAAAAACTTTTTGGCAATGGATGTGAAAAGCAAATTTAATATTTCGTGACAAGTTCAATTAATGTGGTAAGTACCTAGAAGTTAATGTCGCGATAAAAAGACATAATTATAATAGACACAGGAACTATTTTTATTATTATCTTTCTCGCGCTGACGCGCTTGTTCGCTGTATTTTGTTTCTCGCTCTAGCATTCCGAGTTTCCCCGAAAATCTCTTATCATACCCGAGTGTGACACTAGAATTCAATTCACAGCCTACTAAAAATCTGTCTAGGCGCGCCAAAAAAGTTTTCATTTAAAAAAATTGTCAGTCATAGGGACTGCCGATAGAAGTGAACACACAATCTTGACGGCTCACTTTGGTAACTACGCGGGTAAAAATGGGCGTGGCCATGCCTATGGTCATCTAGATCAACCGAGTTTACCCGAAGATTTCTTTAATTTACTCTTCAAAGCATTGTCCTCTAAATAAGTCTTCAAAGCATGGCCATCTAAACTAGATGACCATGGTTAGATATGTAATGGCAACGATGGTAAGCCAGTTTACCCGAAAATTTCTTTCACTGACGAGCGTGGCGCAAAAAGCAGATTGATTTCGGTGTGAGCAACATGTACTGAAGTTCGCCAAACAAATAGAGTATGTACAGTGAAGGACCACACAAAGCATCATAATGTTTTAATTGTCGGAAACGCATGCACTAACGCTTGGACCTTGACAATTGATGGTTTTGAACGGACTGAGCCAATAAGGCTCACTATGATTTGCCTCACTTTTCTTACGCGGACCCGGTTTCTAGGCGTTATTGTTAATCAACAATAAAAACACTATAACATTAAAATATCCAACAATGCGTTAGAGAAGTGATTAATCAACATTTGATAAAAAAATCTTAATAGGTAATTTTAGGTCGACAACTATAAATTCTTGATTTACTCGTAAAACAAGGATAGTAAATAATCGTTGTACTAATCGCCTGTGTCTTTATATACTACTATGGTGTTGGGTAAACAATATAGACAAGACACTAACTTCTAAATTTAAAATAATGCTGAATATTTATATTTAATTTAAGAACATTATCTCTCAAAATCCCCTTCAATCACTAAATCATCATAGGATAATAATGATAGGATACGTTCCACTATGACTACAACTTGATCATTGAGCAATGCCAACTGTCTCGTCGGGCACAAGCCGACAAACGCGTCATCGCTTGCTATGTAGGCATACAGTTATAGGTAAGCATAATATAACAACAGCGACGACGACGGTAGCCGCAATCGAGCTCTCTTTACATGTGTGCCATCTCATATGTTGTGTGCACATACGATACGCTCACCTTACCAAACTTACTCACGCTCACTAACATCATTTCATCGCACCTACCGAAGTACCGATTGAGCACACAGACCCAGCTAGACAGATTGTCTTATAGTGTGCGTGTGCGTATTATAAGGGAGCTGTGTTAGTGTGGAGCAACATCGGGGCAGCCGGTGCACCACCCGCCCGCTCGTTCTCCCCGCTACGCGACTGCGAACGCCGCTTCGCGTCCGTCGCGTCATTGAACAACAAGACTTGCTCGATGGCAGGCGCCTTTCTGCCAATATGAAAAAAAAGAGTTAAGAAACTCTGTCATAAAATACGCGATAGTGAAAATTATCATATGTTATCCTTATTTACGAAATGATTTTATTTTTTTATAGTGTTAGTGCAATGAAAAGCATATTTTATTTACTAGTGAATTTTAGCTAATTATTGTAAATGCGCCAATCTCTCTATAGTGCTCTGTGATTGTTTTGTTGTAACAAAGTTCGAAAGCAAATTTTCAAAATGCCAGTGACTGTGTGGTGCAATAATAAAGTAAGAAGTGATTTTTGTGATTGATCCTTCGGCTGTTAGTGACTCGATTCCGTGTCTTCATATTTTGATACAAGTACATCACTAACTGTCAAATATAGGTGGAAAACCTGCAAGATTGGTGGACGACACTGATTCAAATAGTAAGTAAAAATATCGAATTTTAAATTTTACTCCGTACGTAATAGTGTTTAGGGAAAGCGATGTAGTGTCGTTTATGTTCTGTAGAAAGGTTCTGTCTTGAATTAATTCATAACTATAAGGAAATAGTCATAATAATTTCTTGAAGGATCGTGAGAGAAGATACAAAATTTGTAAATAAAGTGTTGGGTGTATCTAAATGGAAGAATGTTTGTAGTAGAGATGAGTGAGGCCCGTAGGCCGAGGCGACTCGGACGGCCGAGAGACGGCCGCGACCGAAGCGTGCCAAGTGATAAGAGGCGCGCCGATAGCGACGTCACACCCAGACGTTGTTTGTGTGAATTTAAATAAATTTTCATGACAGACAGTTCCGTAATCACCTCTGGCCATATCATAGTCGCGACATGCCAACTCGATGCGTGCACATCTTGTGAATATGTTCTTCAGAGCAGTAGGTATACAATTTTATATTTGCCATTCATTTTATGTTAAACATTATTGCAATAAATGTAGAAAACACTTTTATGATTTATATCATCAAACAATAAGATAAAATCAAAATTCAACATTCTTTATAAACTGGTTATCATAATGCTATAACTGTTTTAATTAATTAGTTGGTTCTTATTATCTGTCTGTGTGTCTGAATATCTCTACCTAAGCCTATATTTATTCCAGTTCTAATTTGGCATTTACTTTCATTAGATTTTGTGAGAAAAATGTAAAATTAAAGCTGGGAGTCTGCAGCGCACATAGTTCACTGATTGTGCTCATGATTTACTCATCAATATAGCCTTCTATGTGAATAGACATTTCAGGGGAAATGTATTTTTTTTTTTTCAAATACAACTAGTAGTTCCTTAGCATGATTAAACTAGCTAAATAATCTTTTTATACAATAAATGAAATTCATTTGATGAATAAAAGCAAATAACATTTTTTGATAAATTTGGGTATGACTTAGACATTAATATTTTGTATTGCAGAGTTTTGTATAATATATTATAAAAATCATGGTCCACTTGTTCATGTTAAGTTATGCATCCAATAAAGCCCATCTAATCCTTCAGTACAAAAACACAGATAAATTCTGTTAAATAAATATCATTGATTGATGTTGATATGTACATAATAAGACTAAAATTTATGAAAGTAAATTTCATTAGTACAAAAAGAAAACTTATATCAGAGCTGCTTTCTTGGGCACAATATAAACTAGTAAGTGACATTAAGATGAAATTGGGACAATGGGCTGACTGAAAACCTGTGATTACAAGCTAACACTTTTAATTTAACATCCCTTTTAATTTCTAACAAGTACCAATTATACTGCAAATATTAGAACTTATGTAAAATCTAGGATTGATAAACTAAGCAAAAAAAATTAATTACTTAATGGGCACATTGTAATAGATAATCTCGAGCAAATGAGCCCGCAATAACATCCTTTTACTAATATTATAAATTATGTTAATATTGGATGTTTGTTGCTCATTCGCTTATTAAGATCTAACTGGATCAGGCTTAAATTATAGTCTAGAATAGCATCAGGTCTGGCTATTTTTTTTATCCTGATTGAGAGTAGTGCTTGTATATACTTCCTATGCACTTTTTCTAAATTCTACACCTCAGATATGGGCAGATATAAGTCTATCTAAGTGATATATTGACTCAAACAGAATGACAAAACAACAGAAAAACTTTATTGTGTACAACTGGAAAAACATGAAAGCATTAAAGAGAACTTTAATAACTGTAATTACCTTGTATAAACCGGATTAATCAATCAATATATAAATCAATGTATTATTTATTCTATCTTTAATATCTCCGTGTATGTGATAAATTATTTATTGTCTCACAAACAAATATATGTACTTTGAAAAGTCAATCTTATTAACCTTTCAAGAAAAAATATTCTGTAACCTTGAAAAGCCCACAGAAATATAGATTATGTTGGTTTAATAAAGTAAAATATTTATTGTTTAAATAATTATCACTCTTGATTAACTAATTACAAATTCTAAAGTTGTATCAAGAGCCTTCTCCTTATTCTAAAAAGTATTAGAACTGGAATAAAACCTTTTGGTACTCATATTACCAGTCATTTGGCAATATACAAACAATCAAATTACTCATTTTAGGGGAAAAAAAAACGATTAAACAAAAAAGAGACTGGAATAATAAATAATATTTTTAAAGTAATTTGCCTACTAATATAGTAAGTATAAATATCAATGTTTATTGCTCAATTACGTTGTAACTTCTGAACGGATTTGGTTGAAAGTTGGAACACAGTTAAATTATAGTCTAGAAGGACACATAGGCTACGTTCATACTAAGAAAATAACTGGAACGGAAACTATGCTGGTAAAACTGCTAGTAATTTAAATTTATGAGCCGTTTAATATTTCACTGATGGCATACTTTGTAACAAATACAATTAAATTTGTACTTACTAAGAACTCTAGAAACTAAGAAATATTATTGAAAAATAATTACACTGTTCACTATCACCACAAACAAAGGATCTTGTTTCGTGGGGACTAGATATGGATGTAATATGTTGTAGTTAAATATGAGACAATATGTACATAAAACACACAACAAACACCCAAACTCATCACACTATTGTATAGGGTGGAAAACATTGGGAAGACCTGTTAACAACTGAGCCATAAAGCAAGTCAAATGTATGTCGTTTTGATACGTTGGTTCAAAATCAAAGTTAAATATCGTCTAATGCTATCAGAAGGTTACAATGAAGATACCCTCTACTCTGACCTTCGCAAAAATGAACATCATCTGTCTATTGATGTTAACAATGTTAATATTAATTATGTTCAGTTCTAATATTCATCAGAATGAGGAAAACAAAATAAATGCCAATATATATTTCATTGTTAAAGTGTTAATTTACTGAAATAAAAAATAAACTAATACTAGCTAAGATTATCTGAGATTAGCTACATTAATTCCTGTAGGTAACAACATGATTAATAAATAGATTGAAATCAAATTTAATCTTTAAATTATTATCCTGTTATTGAACTAAGAATGTAAATTATTCTGAGTTAAGTCACAGTGTTTACATCTACCTACCCTTTTTTTTATCAAGACATATTGACTCATATTATTACTATGTTTTGAGAAAAAAACATACAGAATTAATACCTCAACAACAGATGTTATTTCTGTTCCCTTTGATCAGTTAGAATCATGCTATTCTAGAAGGCTACACCTCAAAATGCAAAGAAGATATTGAAGTTCTCGGTAATAACTTGGGTCACAGTTGTGATAAGAATGTTTGATAGTGCGCCTTTGATAAGACTGATTGGCTACAGACTGCAGACAGACAACATGTTTACTGATACCCTCGTAGAACACACAAGATGTTATTGCCACAAGTTTCAATTACAAAGGTCTAACAGATGTTTATGTGTAAAAGTGGAGCTGTGATTCCTAATGACCAATAATTTATGTAATGCACAGACTAATGTAACTCAAGTTACATTAGTCTGTTTATTTTTGTGTAGAATAATAGTTTTGCACATTGGTTATCAGGAACATAGGGTCTTAATATGATCTGTAACTACACATTCGCTATTTTGTAATTTAATTTCATGCATTATTTTTAATTGGTTTCCTAAAAGCCACGCCAAACGGTTTTTTTTTTAATTTGTTCATTGGTTTTCTCTTTAAGTTGTTTTATTGATTTTAACTGAAATTGGCTTGCACATTTACTAATTAAAACACTACATTTGTTGTTTAAGAATAAACAACAAATTAATAAGAGATTTATAGATATTAAATCTTAATAGATTTGCAATAAATAAGATGATTGATCCACTGTAGACCCTGCAACTAAGACTGCCCCTTCTGTTGACCCATGTTCCACAAGGTTCCTCATACAACATAAATTGGTGATCAACGAGTAAAGTTTTTAAATCTGTTCCCTGAGCTGATTCAATATGGATAGAAATTGTTTGTGTTGTATCATTGTAGATTATAATACCTACATGTCTGTCTGGGTCATGTCATTTGACCTGATAACCTTTGAAATTTCACAATGTAGATAATGGGAACATGATACTCATAAATGCAAAGTGCAGTGATATTGATATCACACCACATCCTTCCGAGATTTTCTTAAAAGTTTGGTGTGTAAAAAAATTCTCTCAAAGTTGACAAAGTGCTGACGACACTCCCAGTGTTGCGCGTAACCACAAACTGCTGTTACCGTGTACCATGGTTCTGACCATAAGCTTGGTGGTCACTTAGTTAAAAAAAAACTCTTATCTGATATTTTTACATCAGATCCTGATTAGCGTTTGTTTGATAATTCTGATCAAACTTTACAATGACCCCAAACCTGATTTTCAACACTACCTGTTAAGGTTACCGTGTGTTGCAATATAGGTAAAAATATAGCCTTCTAGCTACTTTTTTCATATCTTCTTATCATCATCATTACGTATAATCAGCCTAAAGGTATACACTTGCCACTGCTGGACTAAATATCATAAGGCCATGCCACACTAGAATAAGTCACTCGACCCGATGCTCGATTTTACGCTTCCAACCTCCACCGTCATGGTCTTTTAATATTGGTTGAAAATCAATGGAAAAGGAATCGTCATCATCTAGATTGTTAGTGATACAGACACATGTCTTCGAAATATATATTTCGAGGAAGACGCCGGTTTCTTCACGAACACGATGTTAATTTATTATACTATTACTATATTATACATATTATACTGTACGTCACCAAAAGCCAAAGCTTCACCTTTAAATTCACTATTAAAATACTCGGAGCTGCAGATTTGAATCCCGCCTGCACCTCTGAATATTTTCCAAAAATCATGGGTCCTAAGGATTACTTATGTATAAATTTGTGAAAAATAAACGTAGATACGAGTACGTAACGTAAATGAAACATAAGACGTATAAAGAAACTTTTTATACGTCCACGGTTTTTGACGTGACAACGTCTTATAAATTGGTTTGCCGGGTGACACTTCAAGAAACTGTGTTACGCTCCGCTCACGTTATGCGCTCACAACGAGAGCGAGTGAGAGGCACGCGTCCCTTCCACTCGGGCATGGTTAGCCCGCCTAAGAGCGAGAGAGACAGACATAAAAGTGAAAGGCACGCGTCCCTTCCGTAAAATTATTTTACCACTCAAAGTCGTTGTCACGTAAAACTTTCGCCCGTATACCGACTTTACAGGCAACCAATTTTTTACCTTAAAATTCTAAACAACTGAAAAAAATATGGAATATTTTTGATAGGTATTCCTAATGAAATAATCCTTCTCCACGTAATCCACTAGAAGCATGTATTGTGTTTTTCTTTTTATTTGATAGATGGTTAAACTTTTTGACCATATTATGTACCTACTAAATATAACTATCTCTCTTATCTAAGCATTTGAAATCAATAAAAAGACTCTTATTTTCAACGAACATAAAATAAAAAATTCTGTGAATGAACAATAAAGAAATTGTTAATCAGTGATCATCTGGTATTCCGTCATTTTTTAGAGATAATACAAAATATTATAAATATTACTTGATAGTATTATCACTCAAACTACTAACTGTTAAACATTATTGCAATAAATGTAGAAAACACTTTTATGATTTATATCATCAAACAATAAGATAAAATCAAAATTCAACATTCTTTATAAACTGGTTATCATAATGCTATAACTGTTTTAATTAATTAGTTGGTTCTTATTATCTGTCTGTGTGTCTGAATATCTCTACCTAAGCCTATATTTATTCCAGTTCTAATTTGGCATTTACTTTCATTAGATTTTGTGAGAAAATGTAAAATTAAAGCTGGGAGTCTGCAGCGCACATAGTTCACTGATTGTGCTCATGATTTACTCATCAATATAGCCTTCTATGTGAATAGACATTTCAGGGGAAATGTATTTTTTTTTTTTCAAATACAACTAGTAGTTCCTTAGCATGATTAAACTAGCTAAATAATCTTTTTATACAATAAATGAAATTCATTTGATGAATAAAAGCAAATAACATTTTTTGATAAATTTGGGTATGACTTAGACATTAATATTTTGTATTGCAGAGTTTTGTATAATATATTATAAAAATCATGGTCCACTTGTTCATGTTAAGTTATGCATCCAATAAAGCCCATCTAATCCTTCAGTACAAAAACACAGATAAATTCTGTTAAATAAATATCATTGATTGATGTTGATATGTACATAATAAGACTAAAATTTATGAAAGTAAATTTCATTAGTACAAAAAGAAAACTTATATCAGAGCTGCTTTCTTGGGCACAATATAAACTAGTAAGTGACATTAAGATGAAATTGGGACAATGGGCTGACTGAAAACCTGTGATTACAAGCTAACACTTTTAATTTAACATCCCTTTTAATTTCTAACAAGTACCAATTATACTGCAAATATTAGAACTTATGTAAAATCTAGGATTGATAAACTAAGCAAAAAAAATTAATTACTTAATGGGCACATTGTAATAGATAATCTCGAGCAAATGAGCCCGCAATAACATCCTTTTACTAATATTATAAATTATGTTAATATTGGATGTTTGTTGCTCATTCGCTTATTAAGATCTAACTGGATCAGGCTTAAATTATAGTCTAGAATAGCATCAGGTCTGGCTATTTTTTTATCCTGATTGAGAGTAGTGCTTGTATATACTTCCTATGCACTTTTTCTAAATTCTACACCTCAGATATGGGCAGATATAAGTCTATCTAAGTGATATATTGACTCAAACAGAATGACAAAACAACAGAAAAACTTTATTGTGTACAACTGGAAAAACATGAAAGCATTAAAGAGAACTTTAATAACTGTAATTACCTTGTATAAACCGGATTAATCAATCAATATATAAATCAATGTATTATTTATTCTATCTTTAATATCTCCGTGTATGTGATAAATTATTTATTGTCTCACAAACAAATATATGTACTTTGAAAAGTCAATCTTATTAACCTTTCCAAGAAAAAAATATTCTGTAACCTTGAAAAGCCCACAGAAATATAGATTATGTTGGTTTAATAAAGTAAAATATTTATTGTTTAAATAATTATCACTCTTGATTAACTAATTACAAATTCTAAAGTTGTATCAAGAGCCTTCTCCTTATTCTAAAAAGTATTAGAACTGAATAAAACCTTTTGGTACTCATATTACCAGTCATTTGGCAATATACAAACAATCAAATTACTCATTTTAGGGGAAAAAAAACGATTAAACAAAAAAGAGACTGGAATAATAAATAATATTTTTAAAGTAATTTGCCTACTAATATAGTAAGTATAAATATCAATGTTTATTGCTCAATTACGTTGTAACTTCTGAACGGATTTGGTTGAAAGTTGGAACACAGTTAAATTATAGTCTAGAAGGACACATAGGCTACGTTCATACTAAGAAAATAACTGGAACGGAAACTATGCTGGTAAAACTGCTAGTAATTTAAATTTATGAGCCGTTTAATATTTCACTGATGGCATACTTTGTAACAAATACAATTAAATTTGTACTTACTAAGAACTCTAGAAACTAAGAAATATTATTGAAAAATAATTACACTGTTCACTATCACCACAAACAAAGGATCTTGTTTCGTGGGGACTAGATATGGATGTAATATGTTGTAGTTAAATATGAGACAATATGTACATAAAACACACAACAACCAGCCAAACTCATCACACTATTGTATAGGGTGGAAAACATTGGGAAGACCTGTTAACAACTGAGCCATAAAGCAAGTCAAATGTATGTCGTTTTGATACGTTGGTTCAAAATCAAAGTTAAATATCGTCTAATGCTATCAGAAGGTTACAATGAAGATACCCTCTACTCTGACCTTCGCAAAAATGAACATCATCTGTCTATTGATGTTAACAATGTTAATATTAATTATGTTCAGTTCTAATATTCATCAGAATGAGGAAAACAAAATAAATGCCAATATATATTTCATTGTTAAAGTGTTAATTTACTGAAATAAAAATAAACTAATACTAGCTAAGATTATCTGAGATTAGCTACATTAATTCCTGTAGGTAACAACATGATTAATAAATAGATTGAAATCAAATTTAATCTTTAAATTATTATCCTGTTATTGAACTAAGAATGTAAATTATTCTGAGTTAAGTCACAGTGTTTACATCTACCTACCCTTTTTTTTATCAAGACATATTGACTCATATTATTACTATGTTTTGAGAAAAAAACACAGAATTAATACCTCAACAACAGATGTTATTTCTGTTCCTTTGATCAGTTAGAATCATGTTATTCTAGAAGGCTACACCTCAAAATGCAAAGAAGATATTGAAGTTCTCGGTAATAACTTGGGTCACAGTTGTGATAAGAATGTTTGATAGTGCGCCTTTGATAAGACTGATTGGCTACAGACTGCAGACAGACAACATGTTTACTGATACCCTCGTAGAACACACAAGATGTTATTGCCACAAGTTTCAATTACAAAGGTCTAACAGATGTTTATGTGTAAAAGTGGAGCTGTGATTCCTAATGACCAATAATTTATATAATGCACAGACTAATGTAACTCAAGTTACATTAGTCTGTTTATTTTTTGTGTAGAATAATAGTTTTGCACATTGGTTATCAGGAACATAGGGTCTTAATATGATCTGTAACTACACACATTCGCTATTTTGTAATTTAATTTCATGCATTATTTTTAATTGGTTTCCTAAAAGCCACGCCAAACGGTTTTTTTTTTAATTTGTTCATTGGTTTTCTCTTTAAGTTGTTTTATTGATTTTAACTGAAATTGGCTTGCACATTTACTAATTAAAACACTACATTTGTTGTTTAAGAATAAACAACAAATTAATAAGAGATTTATAGATATTAAATCTTAATAGATTTGCAATAAATAAGATGATTGATCCACTGTAGACCCTGCAACTAAGACTGCCCCTTCTGTTGACCCATGTTCCACAAGGTTCCTCATACAACATAAATTGGTGATCAACGAGTAAAGTTTTTAAATCTGTTCCCTGAGCTGATTCAATATGGATAGAAATTGTTTGTGTTGTATCATTGTAGATTATAATACCTACATGTCTGTCTGGGTCATGTCATTTGACCTGATAACCTTTGAAATTTCACAATGTAGATAATGGGAACATGATACTCATAAATGCAAAGTGCAGTGATATTGATATCACACCACATCCTTCCGAGATTTTCTTAAAAGTTTGGTGTGTAAAAAAAAATTCTCTCAAAGTTGACAAAGTGCTGACGACACTCCCAGTGTTGCGCGTAACCACAAACTGCTGTTACCGTGTACCATGGTTCTGACCATAAGCTTGGTGGTCACTTAGTTAAAAAAACTCTTATCTGATATTTTTACATCAGATCCTGATTAGCGTTTGTTTGATAATTCTGATCAAACTTTACAATGACCCCAAACCTGATTTTCAACACTACCTGTTAAGGTTACCGTGTGTTGCAATATAGGTAAAAATATAGCCTTCTAGCTACTTTTTTCATATCTTCTTATCATCATCATTACGTATAATCAGCCTAAAGGTATACACTTGCCACTGCTGGACTAAATATCATAAGGCCATGCCACACTAGAATAAGTCACTCGACCCGATGCTCGATTTTACGCTTCCAACCTCCACCGTCATGGTCTTTTAATATTGGTTGAAAATCAATGGAAAAGGAATCGTCATCATCTAGATTGTTAGTGATACAGACACATGTCTTCGAAATATATATTTCGAGGAAGACGCCGGTTTCTTCACGAACACGATGTTAATTTATTATACTATTACTATATTATACATATTATACTGTACGTCACCAAAAGCCAAAGCTTCACCTTTAAATTCACTATTAAAATACTCGGAGCTGCAGATTTGAATCCCGCCTGCACCTCTGAATATTTTTCCAAAAATCATGGGTCCTAAGGATTACTTATGTATAAATTTGTGAAAAATAAACGTAGATACGAGTACGTAACGTAAATGAAACATAAGACGTATAAAGAAACTTTTTATACGTCCACGGTTTTTGACGTGACAACGTCTTATAAATTGGTTTGCCGGGTGACACTTCAAGAAACTGTGTTACGCTCCGCTCACGTTATGCGCTCACAACGAGAGCGAGTGAGAGGCACGCGTCCCTTCCACTCGGGCATGGTTAGCCCGCCTAAGAGCGAGAGAGACAGACATAAAAGTGAAAGGCACGCGTCCCTTCCGTAAAATTATTTTACCACTCAAAGTCGTTGTCACGTAAAACTTTCGCCCGTATACCGACTTTACAGGCAACCAATTTTTACCTTAAAATTTAAACAACTGAAAAAATATGGAATATTTTTGATAGGTATTCCTAATGAAATAATCCTTCTCCACGTAATCCACTAGAAGCATGTATTGTGTTTTTCTTTTTATTTGATAGATGGTTAAACTTTTTGACCATATTATGTACCTACTAAATATAACTATCTCTCTTATCTAAGCATTTGAAATCAATAAAAAGACTCTTATTTTCAACGAACATAAAATAAAAAATTCTGTGAATGAACAATAAAGAAATTGTTAATCAGTGATCATCTGGTATTCCGTCATTTTTTAGAGATAATACAAAATATTATAAATATTACTTGATAGTATTATCACTCGATCTGCTCATGCCGTACGAGTATGTACTAGCTAATTACGAATCTTTTTTGTAGTCATGGTCACTTATCAGTTTCACACACTAGATAAGTGTAAACATTGTGATCAGAATCTGCGAAACTTTTAGTTCCTTTTATTTGTGGATGGCGTGCACCATTCTCACATTGCCGTTCTAAGCAAATCACCAAATGAAACTGGAGAACAAACATACTTAGCTAATTAGATCTATAGCCAAAAACAAAACTTGAATCTATCGTCCAATTAAAAAATAATGGTCTTGGGATTCGATATTGCATTCTTTTTTCATTTTTTTTAACTATTATAGGTTCACACTTGACCACCATCTCGCCTGATGTTAAGCGATGATGTGATCTACGATGGAGCGTGCTTACCTAGAAGAAACCGATTCACTCTCGATTTGAAGACACCAAGATTGTAACCATCGGGGAAAACCCACTCAGGCAACGTATTCCACAACCTAGACGTTCTTATCACAAACGTGGAGTCAAATCTCTTCGTTCGTGTTTTTGGAACATCAACCATGAAACGATGTCGCCCTTTTGTGGAACGAGAAGTCCGATAGAAGAAAGGGCAAGGTGGTATTAGATCATGCAGATCAGTTGCACACTCTCCGAAGTGTATCCGATAAAAACCCGATAAGCTAGCGATTTTGCGGCGATGATCAAGACTTTGAAGTCTTTTGCGCACAAGAGTGTCATTACCTATGAGTCTTTTCCTCTTTATTTTAGTAATTTTTAAAAAGCAGTAGGATAGCGAAACCTTTTCTATTTTGGCGGTCGAAGTGCCGGTTGTGAGAAAAAAACAGTAAGATAGGTAATTAAGTTTTACTACTCGTATTTTACTAAGAAGAACGTGTACCTACTATGCCGAATGAGAGCGTAGGTACCTACATTTTTACGTATACAGAGAGATAGGTAATTTACCTCTTGTGTAAAAATACATAATAGCACTTTGTGGTAAACTTCATATAAGTAGGTAAACATCTATCAGAGGATAGTTAAAAGCCATACGAAACGTATTGTTTCATTTTCACTTCAGACAACCCCGTAAAATACAAAATTGATTGTTAAAAGAAACATTACAATCCCATAGATTTCATGAAAAACAGATGTTAGTTAATGCTATGCCGTTATTGCCTAACAAAAAGCAACTTGCGACACATAAGTCCAATTTAATAATGTCCAACGCTATTTAGATGATTGAGATGTAGCTATAGATAAACCACCGCAGCGAACTCATACTCATATGAACCTAAATCCTACCTATTTTTCGTGTTTTCAAATTAACTTTAGTCAGAACATCTTCGAATTTATCAAAACGCATGTCTGGTCCACTTATGCATTTCCCCTTAAATCCAAAGCACAATGTCCCCTAAATGTTTTCTAAGTGTTGTGCGCGATTCTTCAAGTCGATATTATGTGGTAATAGATACACTTGTTAGCTAACTGTTAAAGTACAAAAAGATACCTGACAGTTGTAATTACTTAGATTATTCCTTATTTGCGCAGGCCTAAGTAATTTGCCCACGAATAGTAAGTATATTAAGTAGGCACTAGAGTACTTTCGCAGTTAGGTATAGGTAACATCAGAGTAAAACTCACACGAATTCACGCAGTCAAAACAAAATAATATATTTACATAAGTGTAAAGAAACGACCTGGGAAGAATTCTAGATTCTGATTAAATCATTAAGTGTAGTGAGATTTTTAAACCATTTGTCCGTTAGGTACAGTCATTTTAAAACAACGTATCGTACGTCGTAACGGGATTGAGAAGGACCACATAAGTGAGAAGTGTGTTGTGGCTATACACAAGGTTGGATCCAGTGCGGTCATGACACCCCCCCCCCCCCTGGGCTGTCTCCAGTGCCTAGGTAGCCCTCTAATTTAAACCTATACTTGTATATACCCCCCAGTCGAGCCAAAGCTGAATCCGCCCTTGACTATAGATACCGACAGCTTCTGGGGAAAATTCCAAATTTTGATTAATTAAATGGAGAGTGATTTTGTAACCCTTTGTCGTCTATGGATGTTTTAACGATCGTATCGTCGTGTATCGTACATCGTGACGGGATTGAGGATGACCACATAAGTGAGAGCAGTGTGTTGTGACTTGCAGATGCTCTCGGTACAAGTGCCGGGGTGCGCGGGCATGGAGAGGCTGGGCGCGCCGGGGGGACCGCGGATACGGCACGATCACAGACACCACCATTCCACATTGTGAGTATATACAATTTTTTAGGATAAAGTGACGAGACGTACAGGTCATGTGCTTGATGGTAAGCAACATGCCTACCCATAACAGCAATGTCATGCAGCTATCGCAACCTGAAGAGTCCAAATCATTACCTAGCACTGCACTTGTTACCCAGTAGGTCTACTACGAAGTCCGATAAATGATATATCGACCGAAGTTATGGACGTTTTATACCACGAAACACAATCGGTCGGGATGAACGAAACGCCCGATCAGATCAACCAACCGATTGTGTTTCGTGGTATAAAACGTCCATAACTTCGGCCGATATATCGTTTATCGGACTTCGTAGTAGACCTGCAGAAATATAAACGAAACTGTGTTGTCGTCCTGTTTTGCAACACCCTAACAGGGTCTTTGTACACATAGTTATAGATTTTAGCTATAAGATCTATGTAATAAATGTATGTACACTGTGCAAATAAATAAATAATATAAGATGTTATATGGGCCTAGCCATGTTTGGCTTCCACTTTCCATTTAGCAAATTGGAAATACTATACATGTGAACTGAATAATGATTTATCTTATCTTACCTCTTTATATCTAACTCTCTGGAAACATTGCCCTTCAAACCGGAACACTATGATGTTTCCAC
Organism: Ectropis grisescens; assembly: GCA_017562165.1. Taxonomy (NCBI): domain Eukaryota; kingdom Metazoa; phylum Arthropoda; class Insecta; order Lepidoptera; family Geometridae; genus Ectropis; species Ectropis grisescens. Next base: position 12,260,592 of record CM029777.1, on the reverse strand, counting down.
ATTACTGATTGGCGGTAGAATAACTGGCAAAGATGTGTACTCAGGAAGCAGGCGGATTCTGCAAAGAGTCATCCTACCATTACGAAATACCAAAGGATTTTACAAATTTAATTCCAAAGGACTGTTTTACACTGTCTGTGTTGATATAAACGTGAATTTGAATCTCGTAGTAATAGTCTTTATTGCGCACCACGTTTTTATATTTCCTATCCTTTTCTCCACCCCAAGGTTGCCTGGAAGAAATCGCTTTCAGCGATAAGGCCGCCAGCTGTTTCACTAGTTTTATTGTTTTCCTATATTGTACCTATGTGTTATTTTAAGTTGTGAACAATAAAGAGTTTTCATTCATTCATTCAATTTGGTCCCATATGCAAGCTCAAGGTATTGATTCTAAACGCAATCCGAATGGCTCAAATTCGTAATGACAATACTTGTCTGAGGTCACTCTAAACAGATAATTTGTCTTATCTGTTTAGAGTGACCGAGAGATGAGATTCCGTGTCGGATCAATCCGATTGGATTCAGAATCGCTAGCTAGAGCTGTAGCTAGCAAACTTCACCGTTGACGGAAACGTCAAGCGCGGCCAATAGGTCATTATTACGTTTTGAGGATTATCGAAATATCCCAGAAGCTCACTTGACAATTTTTCTTATGTATATGTATATGCGAATAATGTAATACGTAAACATAATATATATAGAAATGTAGGGAAACTTTCAAAATAAAATAATGAAACTCCGTTTTATGTGTGTTTGTAATATTAATTAAACATTGATTATTTTTTAAATATTTTATTTTATTGTTTATTGTATAATAATTTGTTATATTTACTGCAAACGTTGACGACTTGTTGATGAAATGGAAACTAAAGTTTTAACCGATAAGAAACATGAGTATTATCGCGCGACCGTATTCCACGGCAATCAGGTAATGAGATATACAACCAGCGGTGGCAAAGAAAATTATATAGGCAACTAGCGGTCCGTTCCGGCTTAGCTCGGATATTGTCACATAAAGCCCATTAATCGAAATAAAAACTTTCCTATCTTTCAAGTTGGATCAATCTGTACACGGTGTCCAAATTTGATTAAAATCGGTTACGTAGTTTAGGAGTCCATCGCGGACAAACATCGTGACAGGAGATTTATTGTATTAAGATGGGCTCCAAGCAATTGTACTCTAGTATTCGCGGATGTACTCTAGTAGATATTGTACATTTGTAATAGGAAAAATGTGGTAAAATATTTCCCGTGCTTCGCATATTTGATGATCCTTCTACTAATTATTCAAGTGTTGTATGCCCTTGGGTCAATATTCCTGATTGCAAAAATAGTTGTGATGATTAATCTTATGATGAATTGTTCACTTATCCATGTTCCGTACCAATTAAAAAAGTCGTCATAGTTTTAGTTTCAAATACAATTTAGTAAGCATTTACCTTGCTTTCTATAATGTGGTTGTCTGGACAACTTGAACATAGAGCATGACAGTGCAGTAGTCGATTTTACAAGCATTTGTCCTTGTGCAAACTCCATTGTTTGTAGAAGTGTGATATTTACCCAGGTTAACTGCAATAGTAAACCACCCCAGCATTCTCGTCTTTTACATTGTCAATAGTCTAGAAGATATCTTGTCATATTGCTCTTTTTTATAGTAAAGAGTGACGACACGAGCACGACATATGCCTGATGGTAAGCAACATGCTTGCCACAGCCTGCTGCAGCATGTATTGTTGATTCTACAAGCATTTGTTCCTGCACAGACTTCCCCCACAATACTTCACAGGCGCATCTCTAAGGAGTTCCTTAATTAGGATAGGTCGTTGACGCAGTTATGTTATGTTTCAGGGAATGGGAGAAGCAGCAGCGGCTGCAAGCGATGGTGGGGCGGCTGCAGGAGATGGTGGAGCAGGAGACGCGCGCGCGCTCCGCCGCCGCGGCCGAGCGGCTGGGCCTGCCGCCGCCCATACAGCTGCCCGACGGCGAGTACGGCCAGGACGCGCACCTACAGATCAGAGTCCCCTACCAGGTAATACATCTTCACGTGACTGTAACCACCATTTGGGGGCTTGAGGGTCCATGTAGCTGCCCGAAAGTGGCTAAAAGTGGGACGACCTGGGGTTCAGAGACTCCTATCACCTAATACACCCTGACGTCTATAACTGACTTCATACACCATTTGGAGGAATTTTGATGTACCATGTAGCTGCCCGAAAGTGACTAAAGGAAGGACGCCCTGCAGTACAAAGTCCCCTATCACGTTATTTACTACCGTCTATAAATGACTTCAACCACCATTTGGAGGACTTCTGATGTTCCATGTAGCTACCCAAAAGTGGCTAAAGGCATGACGACCTGCAGTTCAGAGTCTCCTATCACGTAATACTCCCTGACAACTGCCTATTCAACCACTATTTAGAGGACTTTTAATGATCCATGTAGCTGCCCGAAAGTGGCTAAAGGCAGGATGAACTGCAGTTCAGAGACCCCTATCACGTAATACACCCTGACGTTTACAACTGCCTATTCAACCATCATTTGGAATACTTGAGGTCCCATATAGCTGCCCGAAAGTGGCTAATGGCAGGAGGACAGGCCGCGCACTTGGATATCAAACTTCTCTTTCAATTCAACTTTGAGAAATGTTTTAAGGTTCTATATAAACGAGCGATAGCGAATAAAGACAGCACCTTCAGGGCAAACTAGGGGCATATGAATTCTTATATATATTATTTAAGTTTATTGTTAACTGTGTACTGTTTTGTATACCTAAATAAATAAATATGGTCTCGCACGTCTTAAACTTATGATGTATACTTAATATTTTTGTAAATTTTTAAGTGCCACGTAGTTGCCCAAAATCGAGTAAAGGCAGAAAGCGCACTTGTCTAAGTCTAAGTCCCTAAGCCTAATATATAGTGTCATCTGCATCATCATTTCAGCAGTAGATTTCTGTTAGTATTTTAAAGACACTTTCTTTTTATAGCTGTATAATCCAATACGGAAGCCACAGGCTCGTCTCTACCCTCTACCTATCGCAGAACGCATCATCGTGCTACATCAGACGTTACTGTCTTGACACATTTACCAAGTTTGACATGTATAAGAAAATATTAGTAACTCATGCAGGTAACTTACCAGAACACCTCATGGCTAAACAGCGAACTAATAACTTAATCATTGAAAACATTCATAAGTCATAACAACCGCATGTTATCATTCTGAACGACTGTTTGTCTGTATGTTATCATTCTGATCACAATGAAGCGTTTAGTCCAGTAACATGAAGAGCATAACATTGGCCTATAGAAGCGAGCCTCGACAATGTTAGTAGTCATTGCTTCTATCATTACCAGCAAATTTTCACCGGCCACTAATGTGACTAAGCGAACTGTATCTTGCAATTGTCGATTATGTTTTGTCATCATGCTTGTACGCGCGTCTGAGAGAGAAAAACGGCGCTATTATACTTACGAACTAACGAAATTAAACCCACGAATTGTTACTAATAAAACATCCTCCATAAATGTTAGCTAAAACGTAACAGTTTGCGTAATGATAGTAAAGTCTAACACCTACACGACGAGAATAAACGTGGAAGGTGGAAGTAAATAGAAAATATTCGGTCTGACAAAGTAAATACAACAGACGGCGCAGCACAGATATCATTCGTCTATACGTTTTTATCGTATTAAAAGACGATAAAGGTCGAGATTGCATCGAAAAGGCGCCACATCGTCGCCTTGTCTGCGCCTACGTATCTTTCTTTGTGCTCTTTCACATAATACCACGAATGAGATTATGATCTTGACCTATTTTAACCTTCATCCTTTGAAAAAGAGCATTCAGTAGTTCTGTTTATTCTAAAGTAAGAATCAGAGCATTAGTATATTATTCGAACGGCTTCTTTCACTGGTGAGCCATTAAAGCTTAAAACTAACGTTTAACGAAAAGTATCGCAAATAAATAAATATAAAAAGTTTGTCACTTACCTACCTTTTACCACTTCTCCGTTCGCAGGTCCGAATCCTGTTAATGCAATGCAATGTTTTACGAGATGATAAATTTTCCTGTTTAAACTTTTCAATATGATTACAAATCGCGAAGAATTTGTAACGAAAATTAATTTTCATTTCATACATTTTCTTTTTTGTATTTCATTAATTTACGTGTAAATTGTACATTTATGAATAAAGAACTTTACTTCGACAATAATTTAAATAGTGTTTGTTGAATATTAATATAATATATATATATAAGTATAAATATACTCCACAAAGAAATACTTAGTGTATATTCAATGTGATTGACTTGTGGATGATGGCACCAACGCTGCCACGTTACTAGTTGGCTAGTAGTGGTTTTGATAAACATCTTTTTTATCAGGCGCGATGGCAGTCAAGCGTGAATGTATCTGATGATAAAATAAATATTGTTACGTATGGCACAAAGAAACGATATCGGCTCAAGGAAGTGTTTACCGCTATACAGGGTTATTGGTGCCAGCATCCTTTGCAGGGCATGTTAAGTATATTATATGTATAAACTCTTGTTCTATAGTTTTAAAATATATTTTCCCCATGCCAAATAAAAAGTGTAGGTATTTGTCTGGTCTAAAAATATCGAACTCTTGGTAAAGGCGCAAGAGCGCGCACTTTAACGCTCGATAAAAAAGTGCCGGCGCGAATAGAGTTAAGCTGTGCTGGAGAGGACAATAAACACTTTTTTTTGTATATTTACCCTATATACGGAAAAGTCTGAATGTTATTTAACATCAATTTTTCTCTCCAGAACTTATTTATATTTTTTATTAACTTACTGTCCGTCCCGGCTTTGCCCCTGGTACATAATATATTATAACCTATAGCACGCGCAGGGACCACAAACATATCCAACGGCGAATGAATTTTTTAATCGGTCCAGCAGTTCCTGAGATTAGCGCGTTCAAACAAAAAACCTCTAGCTTTATAATATTAGTATAGCTAGATAAGAGTGTCGTGGATTGTGTTCCAGCAAGCCGAGCTGACGAGGAGCAGCTTCCAGCCGCCGCCGAACAAGTGCGTGAGCGACGTGCCCGAGTGGGCGGGCGGCGGCGCGGGCGGCGGCGCGTGCGAGGCGGCGTGCGCGCGGCGCGCGCAGGACAAGAAGGTGGGGCTGCTGCAGAAGGCGACGCGCTGGTGGGTGCGCATGGGCGCGCGGCCGGCCGCGCCGCCGCCGCCGCCCTGCGTCATGGTGCCGCGCCGCGCGCCGCGCCCGCCGCCGCCCGACGCGTGACCCGCGCGCCGCGCGCCGCGTGCCGACCACCATATCACGCTTACATTCCATTATCGGGACGACACGAGCCGCGCGCCTCCCGGAGTATTATAGACTTGGTATTTATTTATTGGGCCGCGCCCGCGCTCTGCGCCCTGCGCCCTCGCGATGTGAAGCGATCACTAAGACTGAAATATAATAAAAAAATGATATAACGCGTTATAAAGTCTACGTTGAAGTATGTTGTCTTAGGTAAAATTAATTCAAATAGAAACAATTAAAGTATATAATATTTAATGAATGTTTCGATTGTAACCTTCGATGATATTGTATATTATGAAGAGGTCGGTCGCCGGTGAGCTGATTCTTGCAGTGTTCGTACGGTTTCATGTATGAGTGACCTATCTTTATTTCTATCCAGCAGCTGTAAACCTGTGTTTAAACAACTTTTATATTTATTTATAATTATGTGTAAAGATTATGCATATCAGTACAGTAAACGCCAGGAATATTAATTTACGATGCATAGTGACTATTATATTGTAAATATTGTCTCTAATTTAACATAAGAATAATGATGGCCGATGCCGAAATCCGAGGGTCTTTTCAATTGAGTGTTTGCTACATTCCATATTTATGTTGAAATATTCTCGATATTACTGTACTCGCTACTTCCAGCTGTCTACCTGTCACCGCTCCGCCCCCTCCCGCCTCCCCACCCCCTCGCCCCGCCCCCTCGTCCGCCCTCTCACTGACCGTCTACCTACTGATAGTGACTGATATTATAAATGCAGATGAATAGAAATCTCATTAGTTGATAGACGAATATTTAATTGAAGTGCATTGTTTCAATTAGGTTTTAATTAGCTATTTATTGTTTACATTGTAAGTTGTGTGCGGCGCGACCGCGGCCGCGGCGTAGTCGCCGCCGCCGGTTCGCCGGTGTGTCGGCGGAGCTATGTCAGCCACACTTGCCCTGATTCATCGATAGGTTTCCTGTATAGTGATGTCTGTCGCTCCTATACGTCTAGATATAACGTGACGCACACCGACACAAAGCGCTTATCTTAATCAATTGTGCTTTGTAACTGATAGGGGCGCACGCTCCTATCGCGCATAATATAGATGTTTTAGACAGTCCGAAGTAACCTTATAATCGTGTATGACTGAAGAAAATAAATTACTTACTAGTAGACTGCAAATACGGGTGTTACGGGTAAGATGCCTTGTGCAAGGCAAGAGGCCTCGTGTAAGGCAAGAAGATACTGTGCAGGGCAAAAGAGGCTCGTGTTAAGAGACTTCTTGTATTGCAAGTGGCTTCAGTTTTTCATCAAAGAGACGTCGTGCAGGCCAAAAGGCCTCATGCCGAGCAAAAGGCCTTGTGTAGAGCATGAGTCTCAGGTATAGGAAAAAGTCTCATGTAATGTGCATCTCAAAATACCTCATGTAAGCCAAAAGATCTCGTTCAGAGGCGAAGTCTCGTGCAAAACAAGAAGTCTCGTGTAAAGCAAGGGGCCTTATGCAGGGCAAGGGTCGCGTCGGTTCCACGTGTGCCTCGCGCCTTTTGTTCGCTCGCACCGCACGTGTCTGGTCATTAAGTATTAATGCATTCAGCAACCTTCGAATGCCTCGATCCGTGGCTTTTGAGCTCAACAGTACTGAAAAACCCATACAAATGTTCAAAATATTGAAGTAGTAATGTGTTATTTTATTAAAAAGTGAAATTATTGTTATGTTTGTCTTTGGTATTTTAAACGAGGCAACCAAAATAATAATAAATATGTTGTCATTGAAAGTAATAAGTTCTGTTTTTGTTTGAGGTTTAGGAGAATTGGCAGCATGTGACGCTGTTTGTGTTTTTGTAGTAAATTGCGGGTGTTGCAGCTTTTATTGTATAATGTGACATAACTGGGACCCAGTGGATAATGAGATCCCCAAATTTACAGTGTAACTGCGCGCCTCTTCATTGCCATCTTTGACTGGTTTTGCAAACAAACCTGATCGAGATTGTTAAATTCTAGAATAGTTGTGGAAACATAACAAGACTTAAAATCACGATCTAAATTATCTCGTGACCACGGCGCTTGTAACGCTGCCGAATCTTCGAGGTAATTATTTTATAATTTAGATCGTGATTTAAGTTTTGTGTTGTGTTTAGAAAATTATTTCGAATCGCGAAAGTTTGAAAAAAAAACTAGGTCTGGAACAGTTTTGTGTGGATGTTGCGATAGTAGTTCCCTCGCGTATTCTTTGTGTAAGGTGATACAACTGTACCACAATTGTTTGTTTGGTTGTTTTAAAGGCAATTGTGAAATACTGCACTTCAGCCATCATGGTTGTTCACTACAGTCTTATTGGTCATAGTGTTATTTTCTGGAACGAACACCCATTTCAACAGATTTTCACGAACCATAGTTATGAGTGCTCAAGTGTTTCGTTAAAATGGGCCATGTAACTACCCCAAAGTATAAGTGCAGCGTTTTAGAGAATAACAGTCAATAAAAATTCAGGAATTAAACCACACTATTCCTATACATTTATCAACAAAACAAAATAGTAAAAATAATGTAATTAATAATTAAGTTGCTTGACTTAATAGATAAAACTGTAGTGAATGTGTCTGTATTTCGTACCAACCACAACAATGGTAATAGGCATCAGCATGACTGAGATATACACCAAATAAATATTATCTAAAGAAATTAAATAGGGTTTTAGCTACAGTATTGTAAACTCAATCAGAAAGCCTCAATGTTTCCCATCTTCATCTATTTCACTTCTGTTGAGAGTGAAAGAGCTGAGACTATTTACTTTTTGCTGGAGCCAGATGCAGTTGAACTGTATTTGTACAATTTATCGCAGAAAGGTCTATAAATAATCTAACCGCCGTATTCCAAACATTTACTCAATGCTTATACGAGCTAAAAAGTTATGTATAAGTAAAATCAAATAACAAATTCCACGTCAAACGAACCTAAACAAACAAAATTGTATATAAGTATGTTTAGGAATGCGAAGGTAACGATAATATGAAAAAAAGACTACAACGAAAATTTACATTATTTATTGTGTTTTCTAAATCCATTATTTATTTTGTTTTCTAAATCCATAATGATTTTGATATTTTTTTTATTGACGCTTCATTGAATTTTAGTGAACTTATTCATTGAAAATCGTTTTTTTTTTTAATCAGACCTTTCTGCGTCTGGCGTTGGGGCGTGCAGTTTACGATTTTACTATTTCTCCTTTATTAACTGTAAAATATCCGAAAATAAAAACACCACTCCGTATTAAAATATTATAATTCTGATAAACATATAAATGCCCGCTTACTCATAAAAATGTTACTCAAGTGCTCCAATCAGTTAACTAAATATAATATACACTAGTGAAATTAAAATGTCTACATACTATTTATAAATAAATTGTAACTTGCGCTCGGCTGACTAAATTTTTATGAATAAGGGAGCTCTGTATATACAAGTACCTAAACATAAGTAGCTTATAAACTGTCCATAATAAGTCGACTTTTTCAAACAATGTTCCCAAATTATATTATGCTATAATCACTATAATATGAAAATGTATGTTTTAGTACTTTATGATTAAAGAACGAAACTTAATATAGTCATACATACGATTTTTAAAGTAATAGTAATTAGTTGGAAATATCTTGTACAAATTGCTGGTAAAATATAAAAGTTGTTTAAAATAGTTTCACAGAATAGAATAATCTAGTTATCAAACAATATTCCATTGTCATATTAATAAGTAAAAGCAGGAGCAAATGTTTATTGAAAAAAAAACTGCATTAAATTATGACCTACCAATAATAATCAAGTTTTTCATTTATCGTCTCCTACACGACCACAGGTATGGTACTTCCTCAGACGGAATGTGCAAAGAGTCGTACCACTACAAAATGATAAATAGAATTCGTTTCTGCATGGCTATAAGGTTCGGGCCAGATTGAACGACGCCTTTCGCACTTTGCCGATTGAAATGGCAAGCACACTAGTAGGTACGCATTATGCTGAACCACCGCTTACGACTCAGTAGGTAGTAGACTTAGTGGTAGGACTCTTGGCAGAGTCCCCCCGGGGAAGTAGGTACCTCACCTTTGCCAGTTATTCTACCGTCAAGCAGTATTATGCAAACACTACTGTGTTCTGGTTTGAAGGGCAATGTTTCCAGAGAAATTACAGGGCTTGGAGATATAACATCTTAGATGTCTGGGTGACGAGTGCAGTGCAGTGCTAGGTAATGATTTGGACTCTTCATGTTCCAATAGCTGCGTGTCACTGTGCTGTTATGTGGCATGTTGCTTACCATCAGGCTCATGTCCTGAACGTTCCGTCACTTAAAAAAAAATTCTCGAAGCCGTAATTTTTTCTTGTATTTTGGAGGTAATTAATGAAAGAAAAACGAAAGAAGCAGCACAAAATTCATCTAAGACGTTCCATTGTAGATAAACGAGAGTGCAGGATACTTTGAGAAACAGTTTCGGAGTCCAATAAAAAAATGGCAGTCATAGGAACTGCTGATAAAAGTGAAAACTTATAAATTAGAATTTGATAGCTTACTTTGGAAACTACGCGGGTGAAAACGCAGGGCGTGACCATGAGCATGGGAGTCAATGGGAAATGCTGCCGTATTTCTAGATGGGCAATGGCCATGGTCCCGAGTTTGCCCGAAGATCTCTTATCATTCCCGAGTGTGACGCTAGAATTCAATTCACAGCCCTCGAATAATCTGTCTGTGGCACGCCTAAAGAAGTTTACACTTCAAAAATCCGAATAAAATCTTTGATTATGTATGTACGGAATCCAGTCATTTTAAAAAACACCATCGTCCGTCCATCCCCGCCGACAGCTGACCGTGTTTCTTCGTCCGGTCGGAAGAATTTCCATACCTACTTTGCGCGCGTTTTGTATAAGCACACCAGCGGTCAATGTGGCCATACCCTAATATAAATTGTAAAGTCTTTGTTATTAGGTGATAAACTATCGGGCGTTACCCGATAGGAATTTTAATCTTTACTCTCCTTGTCTCTGTCCTGAGCCCAGTACATAAATATCAATCTTTGTTTTTAATCGAGGTCGTCCCGCTACCGCTTAGTCGGCCTACAGCGTTACTAATTTTGGTTCAAAAATCATCCGACATGCGGTAGACACGTCCAGCATTCGTATCAAATTGAAAGTTTATCTTCTGAGTGGTTTTAATTTCTCGGCTCAGGAAAAAGACAACTAGAAAGAGGATAGAGCGGCCCTAGCAGCGTCGGACTGGCCACATAGTCGAGGTGGTACTTGCCAGCCGGGCCCCAGCCTGCACGAGCCCCCCACGGGCCAGGCATGCGGCAACCACATGATAAAGTCTCGGGCCCATGGCTTATGATCGCCATGGAGTCACCCGGGGCCCTTCGGCCCAGTGCTGGACCAGAGCCCGACCCTGGGTACTATCCCAACAAATTCTATTTCTTATAATAATGAAAGAAATGTTCGGGTCAACTCGGGACCCGCCGCCGAGTGTGTTAGAGCGAGAAAGATAGTCAGATGCTGCTATGTGTCTATCGTGTTGCTGTGTTAACTAACTACTTACATAAAATATTATAATAAAGTTATATATTATCGCTATTTTTTAACTATCAAAATGTCGAATAAATAAATATTGGTAGGCGTTCCACGCACAGCATAATCTAGCCCCAAACTAAGCAAAGCGCAAAGCTTGTACTATGGGAGCCAGATAGCTGATATAATAGTTACCCAGTACCTACCTTTGCTCCTGACCGAGCTTTGCTCTGTTAGATACCTACAGATAAAGGGCACCATGTAATAGATTTTATCAAAAAAAAGAAAGAATTTAATTAAAAATTGGCAGTAATGAAACGATAACGATAGAAATGAAAACTTATACTTAGCTCAGAATTGGATAGCTTACTTTAGAAACTACGCGGGTGTAACTGGAGGGTGTGGCCTGGCCATCGTGGCATGGCGCATGGCCATCTAGAAATGCGTCAGCCAATGGGATATGCTGACGCATTTCTAGATGGCCAACGACCATGGTCCCGAATTTACCCGAAGATTTCTTATCATTCCCAAGTGTGACGCTAGAATTCAATTCACAGCCCACGAAAAATCTGAATGTTAAGGCCTCGTTCGCACGGGAGCTAAAAGCGTTACGTTAAAACTCGGCGTTGGCAGTTTTGAAATTCGAATGAGGTCTTACAGTAGCAAGAAGCTGGCTGTCAACAAAACTGACGAGATTACAGATTCCATTGTCATGGAAACTTTATTTTAATATGTTGACTTCTTTATCTAAGGAGTTTCTACTCCTAACATAAACAAACACGTCCTACCGCCAAGCGCGCTCGCGGCGCAACAAGTGATGCGGATGCGCTTTTAAACCGCTCGTGCGAACAATAATATGACGTTCCATACGATCTACGCTCACGCCCATGCTCAATTTGGAACACGGCGCGACAAAAAAGCGTCGAGTTTTAAAAGCGCTAACGTGCGAACAGATACTTGGAAATGCATTAATTTGTTCTATTTGAACGCTTTTTTAACGGACGTTAAAAAAGCTCCCGTTCGAACGAGGCCTTAATGTAGGGAACAGTTTTTCATTGCCTAAAAACGCACATAAAATATGTTTAAAAAATGTATACCTAGCTAGATCGATTTATCCTCCCCGAAACCCCCTGCCCGAAAACCGAAATTGCATACATAAATTCATAAACATTGTTCCAGTCTTTTCCGAGATTTAGATTCGATACATAAATACATACACTCCACGAGGTATAAGCTGAGCTTTGCATTAGTGTGAGTGATCACCAATCAGGCAGGAGCGCGGCGAGACAGAATGGCGCCGCGCCTAAGGCCGGTTGTCACACCTACACTATCCATGTACACTCACACAAATGCAAAGCTCAGCTTATGCCTCGCGGAGTGTACCTTTACATTCATACAGGAATTCTTCTACATATGTATGTACAAAAATTCCTCGTGTAAGGTTTAGAATATATTTTTAAATACATAGGTAGGTAGGTACTTATTCTATATAGTTAAGTATGTCTTATTTTTGTTTTCACTTCTGCCGTGCGGTCTTAAAAGCACACACATTTTTATTTTTTACTAGCGGTCCCGCGGCCCACCTTTTTAGATGTTGAACAACTATTAGAGCGAGGAGTATCATCCGTGCACTGGAAACAGTGTCTATCCAAATGCTTGATTAATCATTTGTCTGAGTTCACAGCCCATGAAATTTCTGTGTGTGGTGCACCAAAAGCAGTCTTCAACTTCAAATATCTAGACTTGGCAAAGAATAGTTGGTCTGAGGGCAAAACCACGGGGTTTTGATAGCAGCTGGTAATCGCAATCTTGGATGCGTGGTGTGACGCAGATAAATAGGATTAAGAATACCTACTTATGTATATTAATTGTATGTAAGTATAATAAATTAAGCAGCCTTGATAGAAAGGTTGAAAAGCTCCAGGTTATCGTGGTTTGGCCATGTTATGCGTAAAGATGAAGATCACATAAATTACACAAAATCATCACATTTAAATAATATGAATTTCATTGGATGTTGTGGTAGAAGGCGACCAAAAAAATTGGGGCTGGATTGTATGAAAAGGATAGGAAAGGAGTAAACTCAGATTTGACAAATTATAGAGACGTATGGGGGAAACTTACATATTGGACCGACCCCACTTAAAGTGGGATGGGTAGGCAAATGATAATGGTATTCGGAATAAAGAAGAAAGCTGAAGGACTAGTATCCATAGCCAAACATAAATTAAAAAAAATATATTGACAGTTGACTCTGTTGTTGATATTGACATTATTGACAGTTCGTTGTTTTGGAGATCGCATCTATTACGTACTGTATTGTATTTATCAATTTATTGTCGTAAAATGATTGATACCTAGTGAACTTTACAAGTTAAAACATGCAAATTTACATAGATTGGTGAGTAGATCGTGCAATATTTCCTCGTATAATAGATTTTAAGTAAAATCTCGAAATGTCCAAATATACTTAGCAAGCGCATTGTCTATTGTTTTCAAATATCGAGGATACTAGCATCGTTTAAATTTCCGTAGATCTACAGTTTTAATAATTTAGGTTTGATTACTTTACATCTTACTAAAATTAAATAAATAACTATTACGAAATTAAAACATGGCCCAGTCCACTGAAAAAAGATAAGTTAATAATAAAATTTAACAGGTTTTTATCGATTACCTACAGCTTTACAAATAAGACTAGAGAAAGTAGTGACAATGCGACTATCATAGGTAGTCGCTAATCGGAAAAAATACCTTTCAAACAATAATTTCAGTCACGCATAAAGATATGAATACACGATGACAGTTTATAATTACAGAATTGACGACATTGCACAAGTAAACTACTGCTAGCTATTATAGCTGCCCACTTGCGCCTAAGCGGAGTGGACCGTTGTGTAATGACGTCACACGCGGTAGATCTTTTTGCGTATTTTGAATGCTTGTATAATTATAACTACTTGGTATTTTTTAACAAAACAAAAACTAGTGTATCTTTATTACAAAGAAGCTTTACTGTAAAAAATGTGTGCGCTTAAGACCGCACGGCAGAAGTGAATACTAAAATAAAAAATACTTGCCTATATTTAAAGAACGCTAAATCATTTTACAAATTAAAAATTAAAATTATTTAGAAATTGAAAGTAAGAATATACTTAGTAAGCACAGCAACACGAGAATAACATGCGGCTGAATGACTAGCGTATTCAAGACCAAGATTTACTTGGTTGGGAAATAGCTTTTGTCTAGCATTTTTTTTAGTATGTGCTATTTATTTATTTTATAGGCATTTCGCTAAAAATGCAAAAATATGTTATGTTTATAGGGTATGTGTAAGTGGTGTAATGAAAATAGGTATTATTTTGTGTGTTTACGTAGTGTAAGTGCTGTGATAAAACAGCAATACGAGTATAATACAACAAAAACTTTTTTGCAATGGATGTGAAATGCAAATTTAATATTTCGTGACAAGTTCACTTAATGTGGTAAGTAGAAGTTAATGTCGCGATGAAAGACATAATAAACACAGGTACACCTGAACTATATTATCAATCTCGCTCTGACGCGCTTGTTCACTGTATTTTGTTTCTCGCTCTAGCATTCCGAGTTTACCCGACAAGCGATTATCATACCCGAGCGTGACGCTAGATTTCAATTCACAGCCCACGAAAATTCTGTCTAGGCCCGCCAAAAAAGGTTTTAACTTCAACAAAGTTTCAAGTGGTTTTACATAAGTACTTATTATCATTCCCATTAGTAGTCACAGATTACTAATATACTCGTTGTGTTTAGGCTATCAAAACGTCGACACAACTTGCATCATACCACTTATTATACCAAAACTCGATAAAAAAGCCCATGGTTTTAATATAAGCGAGTAGCCTTTCCAAGTCTTCCGGTCCCTTTGTTCGAAACTTCTAGACGCGCTGCTTGAAGAGCAAGTTTGTCACGAATAGAAATGGGCCACCTCGACTGGGATTAGCCATCAGATAACAAAATGCCATACAGGCAAGTTGTTGTATGATGGCCAAGATTGCACCAAATGGAAGTTCCTGAACATTGCACCCCCGATATGATACAAAATAATGACAGTTCAGCTTATATCATCGATATTTAAAGTATGACATCGTTCCAAATTTGTGATTTTGTTCATGTCCTTCAGGTTTTATAATGAAGGATAATTTTGTCTCTACTTATGCATTTTATTTCGGTCAAAAACTTAAATCCATGACGATGAAACCATTTACTTAAAAACGAACATTCGTCATCTATGTACACTGGGTTTTTATATAATGGTATCCTTACTTTGTCTGTGGCTTTTCTGTAGTTTCTGTCAGTGTCAAAGCTGTCAATGTGGACTGTGTGGAAAGACACTGACGAGTGTTGCCCACTTAACGGGTTTTCCGTCATATCTAGCGAATTTGGGTACGTTGAGAACGGGAAAATAACTTTCTAACGGCTAACGGGAAATTTAACGGAAATAAGAACTTCATATTTTCATAGATAAATGTATATTATGTTTTTAAAACGGTGAGTTAAGTACCTAATATGAACGATTCTTTTTAATATTACATTGATAACAAGAAGGTCGATAAAAGACTTCTTTATACTGTAGTCCAGACATAATCTTTTCTTTTTTTAACTTATCTTCATTGTATAATTTCCGTATTACATTACGGCTAGCCGTTTTGAAAATCAGGGCCGGTTTGTAAATCGGCGGTTTAACGATCAGTCTGATTGAAAGCGGCTGATTAAAAAACAGCTGGAATATATTCGACGTCATACGTCATTCAACACGGTCATAATCACAGAGAGATTACCCGCCTCTTTGATAATTTTTAATTCCGATTCTGAACACTCATGGCGCTGCCTGACATAACAACAACTATAGCCTTGAAAACAGTACGTGTGTTGATAAATTGCTAAGGTGACTGTGGATTCTGGTGTTCGGTGGAATCCTTCACAATATTATTGGGGTGGTTTACCACCGTCCACCTTGTTAAGACTAAATCGGACCGGGTTGGTTACATAGGACCTAAATGCGAGACCCAGCGCAGCGAAGGAGGAGGGGTCGAGCGAAGCGAGCCGGCGACCTCCGTAGTGAAGCGCAGGCCGAGTATGGAGAAGCGACACTCAGGGTTGACCGCAGAGCTTCTGGCGGGTGCCCACCCGGAGTAAAACCTCAAACCTCGATGATAGAACCTTATCTAAGTGTACCATATTTCTTAGGTGTACCGTCACCAATATCAAGTTAGGTGATTTCAAGTTTTATCTGAGAGGCAAGATGTCTAATAAAAAAGTAAGGAATATCGCATGAAATAATCTGTCAACTTTTTCTGATTAATACAAATTATTTTCATTTTAAGCATTGTTTATTTTGTAAGTATGGTCACCCTACAATTTAAGCAGTAGTACAATGTGGCTAAACGTTGGCCACTGTATTGAAGAACGTATCGTAATGACAATCCGGCTAATCGTTGAACAGCCGCATTACAAAACAGCCCTGTTTTTCAAAACGGCTAGCCGTAATGTAATACGGCGAATTATACAATCCGGCTGCGACATATACATACGTTACGACGTGATTGAGCAACAAACATGCAATCATTGACATTTATAATAATAAAAAGACACTGGAAGCTGATGTAGGTACCTGCAAATATAAACTTTTAGAAATTGTATGTATATCAGTAATGGTTAATTTTGGCAAAATAAACGGATTTTAGACGGAAACTCACAACTAACTTGGCGCATTTGAAAAAATCTTGTTGGCAGCACTGTCCGTGTGTCACTGTGTCAGTGCGAAAGCGACTGGACTGGATGGTGGATTTATTGTTGCACGTTTAGTGAGTTCTGAGTTTATTTTACGCTTGAGTTTTCGTTAAGTTATGTTATGTTTATTTGAACAACTGATATATCTTCTCAAAATGACATGACTACATTAAATATATCTAAAATATGCTTTTTAAAGTAAATTAGCTAGGTACCTATTAATTGTAATTTTTAGTAAAAAAATTTCAGGTGATTGTATACATTTTGTGAACAATGGGTCCACCTAAAAAGTTCAAGAAGTACGATTCTAAATCTGGAAGCGACAGATATGGTATGTACATGACATGTAAAATGTACTTCTGTCATAAATCCAAACCGATAACATCAACAAAAGATTCAAAATTTCAGGAAAAAAGAAAAAGGTTGAAGATGACAACATGACTATAGACTTAGTAGATGATGATAACTCTGAAAATGTTGGAGTACCAGGCGCAGCCATGCAAGATGCAGAAAAGAATGATCAAGTGCCTGAAGATGAATTTGGAGCCAAAGATTACCGGTAACTTTTGTTATGTGTACAATTTCTATAGGTCATTTCCTCATTCAGCCTGTTTAAGGATGAGTTAAGCAAAGCAACAATGATAATTTTTGTACGATTGTAAACACATACCTATCCATGTTATATAGAAAACCCAGAGACATAGTATTTCATTCCTGCTTTGTAATTTACAACTTTGTAGGTAAAAGACAAAATTTTAGTACACCTCAGGAGAACATTTTATCAAAAGGGTAACAACAACTACACATTGATTTAAATTTAATTTGATTTAAAGTTATTGCTCTTGCTACAGGGCAGAACAAATTTTAGTTAAGTTGCAAATATTGTACAACAGTAAGTTAATCTGAACATTTTGTGATAAAACAAGCTTATAATAGCTAGTTAGTGAAGCACACGGGTCTACCAGCTGGCTCGATCATTGTATTGTAACTCGCTCGGCTGAACAGTCCGTAACTAAAATAGGTGTGAATTATGACACTCTATGGTCCGACCATTTTCCACTCATTGTTGAATGTAATATACATTTATTGACTATGACAAAAACACCAAAAGTCATTGTAAACAATGACGTAACTTGGGGTGTGAAAAGTGAGGAACAAATTAACAGATATACCAAAGAGTGTCATAAACGATTAAGAATGATAGATTTTCCAAATGAATGTAGTACCTGTGCTGACTATGTGTGTAACAGGCGTGACCACAGGCGTATTCTTGACCAGCTATACTCCGACATAGTGACAGCTCTGAGTGACGCGGCGGTGATAAGTCGGGGTAGCGTTAAAAGGGGTGGGAGTGGCCGGCACATAGAGGGATGGAATGAGCACGTTGGTGGGGCTCACAGGAGGCCAGGTCTAAGTTTAAACAATGGGTACTCTGCGGTAGGCCTAAATCAGGCCCAATATTTGATGATATGCGTGAAACCAGAAGAGTGTTCAAGTCTCGATTAAAGTGGTGTCAAAACCACAAAGAACAAATAAGAATGGACACTCTTGCTGAGAAGCATTGTAAAGGGATTTTCGTGGGTTTTGGCAGAGTACAAACAAAATAAACGTGCGGCCTGGACTTCCGGTGAGCGTCGGCGGCGTGAGTGATTCGAAAGAGATAGCGAATATTTTTAAAACCTATTCACTGTAAAATCTCCATTGGGTCCAGCGGGACAGGTGCTGGGTGCTGATTTGAGTAGAAAAGAGTAGGGACTACCTTGAATGCAAAAATCGTAACTGCGGTCATTAAGTCCATTTCTAAAGGTAAGTCCCCGGCCATGACGGACTCAGCATCGAGCACCTGCAGTACGCGGGGCCACATGTATCAGAGTTCTGGCTATGTTCTACTCTCTGTGTGTTAGCCATTCCTATCTGCCTGACGATTTCATGAAAACGGTGGTAGTGCCTGTAGTGAAAAACAAAGCGGGGACTTATCCGACAAAAGTAACTACAGGCCTATTTCGCTTGCCACCGTTATAGCGAAAGTGTTTGATGGTATGCTTAATTCACAGTTAGACAAGTATGTAACGTTGCACGATAACCAGTTCGGATTTCGTCCCGACTGTTGACTGAAAGTGCCATACTGTGTTTAAAGCGTACCATCAAATACTATACAGATCGTAAAACTCCTGTGTACGCGTGCTTCCTCGATTTGTCTAAAGCATTTGACCTGGTGGCCTATGACCGGCTCTGGGACAAATTGAGGAGCATAAACTTGCCGTGTGAACTTCTCAGCATGTTCCAATATTGGTATGGCCATCAGTCTAATAGCGTGCGCTGGGCGGGAGCTATGTCGGATGCGTATCAACTTGAGTGTGGAGTAAGGCAGGGGGTTGTCTTCACCTACCCTGTTTAATTTGTACATTAATGACTTGATAGTTACCCTCAGCAATGAGTATGTTGGTTGTCACATTGACGGATTAAGTGTAAACAACCTAAGCTATGCTGACGATATGGTCTTGATGAGTGCTTGATTGTGCGGTCTGAGGAAACTCATTCGGATATGTGAGGAATATGCTTGCAGTCATGGCTTAAAGTATAATGTCATGAAAAGTCAATGCATGGTTTTCGAGACCAGGGGTGCTAAGTGCCCCAGACTGTACCGCCTGTCTTGCTAAACGGAGTTCCCTGGAAAGGGTAGAGCAATTCAAATACTTGGGTCACATAGTCACTGCTGATCTTAGAGACCATGCGGACATTGAACGGGAGCGTAGGGCGCTGTCTGTACGAGCAAACATGATAGCCCGCAGGTTTGCACGATGCTCTAGCGAAGTAAAAGTTACGCTCTTCAGAGCGTATTGTACGTCGCTTTACACGTGCAGCCTGTGGGCTACTTATACTGAAAAATGCTACAGCGCTCTCCGCGTCCAATATAACAACGCGTTTAGGGTGGTGATGGGGCTGCCCCGGTTCTGTAGCGCGTCGGGAATGTTCGCAGAGGCGCGAACAGACTGTTTTCACGCGACAATGCGCAAGCGCGCGGCGTCTCTGGTGCGCAGGGCGCGGACTAGCTCAATGCTACCCTAGCGATGATTGCTGGCAGGCCTGACTGCCCTTTCCTTCGGCATTGTTGTGACAGACATGTTGCAGTGCCAATGCCGAAGAGAAAGTGGTAATATTGATTCTGACTGATTTGACCATTGATTATGTTTTGTGAATAAGTGTTTTGTTGACTATTTATTTATTTCATATTTCTGTACAGACATTCAAAAATTTAACTTATTTACTGACATTGTTTATTTGGCTGATCAAAAGTTGTTAAATTATTTACTGACATTGTTTATTTGACTGAGAATTGTTATTATCATTATTTACTGACATTTTAATTATTATTGATGATTTGATATGTTTACTGATGTCTGGATTTTTAATTTTGTTCATTTGTGGAAATTGTAATTGTGCCTACGAATATGAGTCATTTGAAACTCGAAATAAATGAATTTTAATTTTTAATTAATTTTAATAAAGTTAAATGGATTAATAATTGTCTTTAATATTCCAGGAGCCAGATGGCATTGAAAGCAGACAATGCTAGCCGCCCACTTTGGGTGGCACCCAATGGACATATTTTTCTGGAGGCTTTCTCTCCTGTTTATAAACATGCACATGACTTTTTGATTGCCATTGCTGAGCCAGTCTGCAGGTAATTTCAATTTCATTCTTTCCTATGTAAACAGTAACTATGTCAGTATAATTAGGTAACAGACAATTTGATTGTGTGTATGTCACCATAAAACTGTCAATACCTTCGGATTATAATCCAAAGACTATAAACTAACCTAAACTACTTTGAGTTTGTAATATCTCATGTTTACAATGTCTAATACAAACTGACATGATTGACAACTTTATATTTTCATATAATTTACCATTTGTAGCTAGCTACTAATGTAATATACAAAACAGGAGTAACCTAGTGTAGGACATAGAGTTCACATTGAAGTTCACATGCAAGTTTTCCAATAGTGTTTTTTTTTTAATTAAAATGAAAGGAGTGATAATTGCCAAGGTACATGTTGATCAGTGTGTCTAAATTTCTGTCAAACAAAAACAACTACAAATGCAGCCTTGTATATATTTTATATCCAGTTGTTTTTGTTTGAAACCATGATGTGATCAAGATTGGTGTTAAATTGATATTGAAACTAAGTTCCTTAGGGCTTGGAGTAGATAACGATTTTTCCGCATAACCAAATTGAAAAAATGTGAGAATAAACTGTAAGAAAAAATGATAACAGAAGTGACGCATAAAAATTGTCCGTGATCAGTCCCTTTATTTTTCAGATGATTGTACCATAAACAATAAAATTAACCAATTTTTTTTCAAATCTTTGCTTCTATATTAAATAAAGCAACTTCGTTCCTACCCAGTGTCCTATGACTAGAGGATTGATTCGAGTAGCCTCTAAAAAGTGGTAGTGTCATAGGCTATGGCTCTTTATTACTATGACTGATTATTTATATGCTACATATGTAACTTTTTAACATCACAAACATGTTGTTATAAGTGTTTTACAGGTAAAAATTCCTATGCATTTCTAATGTTCACAGACCTCAACACATACATGAGTACAAACTCACAGCATACAGTTTGTATGCAGCTGTGTCAGTGGGGCTACAAACAAATGACATAATTGAATACCTGCAACGGCTCAGCAAGTGTACCGTCCCAGCGGGTATCATAGAGTTCATACAGCTATGCACGCTGTCATATGGGAAAGTCAAATTGGTGCTGAAACATAATAGGTAAGAAATTATAAATTGTGTAATATGCATCCAAGTTAATTATTTTTAAAATTAAAATGTAACCATAAATATTTATCAATAAGTTGATAAAGATCAGATATCTTCACATCATTAATTTTATGTAAATCATCCAACCAACTGATAAAATCTACTGTTTTACTCAGGTGTGGGTAGATGGATAATTTGTAAATCCTTGTCATCAACCCTTCATTGGCCACTACTGGACGTTGCTTTTCTGGCTTTTCCCAATTTATGCCTCTTCACTTACTGTTTCCCAAACACTAATCAGAAATGTTGACTTTATCTGTCTGGAGAGAGCCAATTATCAACACTTGGGTAGACGGGAACTCCTCTCAGGAACCTATCAACCCCAAAGATAATCAATTCTTATTTATATCTCATTTCATTACTTACATGGTGGTATACGGCCTATTAAACATTCATAGCTTTGATAATGCTCTCTCCTTTTTTTCGCTTGAAATTATAGAAATAGCAAAACCAAAGTCTGGTTAGGTGGTAGAAAGGCTAGACTGTCGCATGTAACAGATAACATGTGCAAAATCGACAGGTACCTAGTAGAGAGCAAGCACGTGGAAGTGCTTCAGAAGCTGCTGAAGGACCCCGTGATCCAGCAGTGCCGGCTGCGGCGTGACGGTGACGAGGACCTGCTCGCCTCCGCGCTGCCCAACAAGCCGGCCGCGGTGCCCGGTGCCACTAAGCCAGGTCAATATAAGCTTCACGTTAATTAAAAGGGTAACTTAACCATGTGATGATATTTTCCAAAAAAATTGCCTCCTATATGCGGTATATGTGGTAAGGTTCTCTAAGGTATGGTACACGCTCCAGCATCTATCCTGGAGGCCTATTACAACTTGATTAGAATGCTAGCCTTCTGGCATAGCTTAAGCTGGTTGGAGCAAAAAAGGGAAGTATGAGCCAATTAAGAGGCAAAGTGCGGAAAAGGTCCCGTCAAACTAAGTAACTATGTAGTAAGGTTGTAAGTCCATTCCTCTTCTATCCCACACACACAATAAATAAATCAGAATGGTCGAGTTTTAGTGGTTTCGTTACGAGGTCTGTTTTGCAGGTGAAGAACTCAAGCCGCCTGCCAACGGCACAGTGCCGGAGGACATCAGCCAGTTCTACCAGCAACTAGACAAAGATGACGAAGAAGATGAAGCTACGGAGATTGCACAAAATACCGCCGTCGCTTTCGAGGTCGACCCTGACAAGATAGAGGTACGCTCGTACGCTATCGTAATAGTTTTGAACTATCGTAACAGTTTTGAAGTTAAGAGACATAGTAAAAAATACTCACGGTACTCAACGAATACGATGATTAGGGCATCTCAGACGGTAGTACCACCTCAGCTTAGACCGCCTCTGGTAGGGAGAATCAAGTATGCCGACTTTAGCGTAGTGTGCTGAGAGATACTATATTTTTTTGTGATTTGATGTCGGCTGATTGAAAAAGTTTTAAATCTGTGTCGACTGACTGATTGCTATTCTCCATACAACCGAGATGGTGGTCGATGGTTGCTTAACATCAACCAAGATAATAGTCTAATGCTAAAAAAGCTTATTAAATTTGCAGGTAATTCAAAAGCGCTGCATTGAACTAGAGCACCCACTTCTGGCAGAATATGACTTCCGAAATGACACCGTTAATCCAGACATCAATATCGATCTGAAACCGACCGCCGTGCTTCGCCCCTATCAAGAAAAAAGTCTTAGGAAAATGTTCGGCAATGGGCGAGCCAGGTAAAGTGGCTTGCAAGCAATATACTTTTGTTATTTTTAATTACGTTTTGTCTGATATTCTTATAACTACTAGCGAGCTGCCCGGGTAGACTTCGTTCTGTCAAAATAGAAATTTTGGCAATTGAAAAAAAAATAGGGATGAGGATTGTTTATATGTAGTATTAATTCTATTTCAACCCAGCCCCTCTGTGTACCTTCTCTATCCGATCTGAACGAGATTTTGTACTAATTAATCATAGAACAATCTAAGGCGAAGGGAGCTTATATTCATAGTCTATGTGTTTTTTTCTATGATGTAATGTAATATGGATGTACTTGTATTTACAATTATATTACTATTACGTCTGAACATTTATTGCAAAAATCGTCTTATATACACATTTAACGTTGATATACGACATCACAAGTAAGCAGTATACATTCGAAATCATACTATTAAATTTAAAAATCTGACAAGTATGCCGCATGTCTCCGTTGCACTCGTACACTATAAATATATATTTTAGACGCGCGCCGCGGCGATCGCCTCAGTCCTCAGTAGTCTCCGGCGCGTCGCTATAGATGTGCGTGCGATGCACGTATGTTTCTTCCCCAGCTCATTACAAACGTAGTGTGCATGAGTTACTAGTACATACATAAAACAAAGAATCATCCAATTTGGTGCAGTCATTCAAAATTTATGAGCGTACAGCGTACCTACATCTCCAAGAAAATCCATTTTTATATATCATTTTGTATTATATACTAGCTGTACCCTGCCACGCTTGCCACGCTTCGCTGTGGCACATTGTACTGCAAAAATTAGATAAAAACAATCCTTGATGGGGATTATATATCATTCTAAAATTTCAGCTCAATCGGTCGATCTTTTTGAGTTTTTGAAGCGTACACAAACCAACATAACATTTTTATGTATAGAGATAATAGATTGGTAGGTATTTGGTCTGTCTGTTGTAGCTGAGTGATTGTTTGGCCAGGTCGGGGGTGATCGTGCTCCCCTGCGGCGCGGGCAAGTCGCTGGTGGGCGTGACGGCGGTGTGCACGGTGCGCAAGCGCGCGCTCGTGCTCTGCAACTCCGGCGTCTCCGTCGAGCAGTGGAAGCAGCAGTTCAAGTGCTGGTCCACGGCCGACGACAGCATGATATGCAGGTCACTACTTCAACTCGGCCTGTGAAGCCTTCATTTACAGGGCTTAGAGATGTAATATCTTAGATCTCTGGGTGACGAGCGCAGTCCAGTGCAGGCGTGGTCCCAGCCTCGAATTTTGGAGAGGGTCACCAGTAGAAATACAATAAATCGAGGAAAAATAACTTTACTAGTAGATCCCCACGATTGGGTCATGTCCTTTGACTCAGGCGGCAGTCATTTTGAAATGTCAAACGAAAGTCACAAATCATTTGACAGCTTACAAAATGGCCGCCAGATAAAACAATGTTGCCAACTAAATTTTTTTACCTCTAAAAAACACTCTTTATTAGGAGGCCTGCGCCCCGTGGTGTAAGCCTGCTTTTCAGTTTGCAGTTTGGTGGTTAGAGGAACATGACAACATAAATAGTACTATTTTTGGATGAATAAATGATTTGATTTGTTTAGATTCACGTCAGAGGCGAAAGACAAGCCCATGGGCGCGGGTATCCTGGTGACGACGTACTCGATGATAACGCACGGGCAGCGGCGCTCGTGGGAGGCCGAGCAGACCATGAAGTGGCTGCAGGCGCAGGAGTGGGGGCTCGTGGTTCTGGACGAGGTGCACACTATCCCCGCCAAGATGTTCCGCCGCGTGCTCACCATCGTGCACTCGCACGCGAAGCTCGGTCAGTACGCTACGGATGACGAAATAACGTGGGCTAAAGACCGCACGCAGACAGTGAAAACAAAAATAAGAAAAACTATTGAATAATTTTAATAATTGAAAATAAAAACGATAACATAAATATACATATAAAGCACAGCGATATGACAGTGACAGATGCGGCTGAAAGTATTATCCACGGCCAAGAATAAATTTAAAAATGTGTTTGATTAAGACTGCACAGCAGAAGTGAAAACTAAAATGAGAAAAACTATTAAATAATATTATAGTTAAAAATAAAAAACGATAACATATAAATTGAATATAGTAAACACAGCGATACGGCAGTGACAGAAGCGAGGATGCGACTAAAGGAGTAGTATCCATGGCCAAGAATAAGTAAAAAAAGACAGTGACAGTAGCAACTATCTTTCTCGCTCTGGCAGACTTGGCGGTCCCGAGTTCACCCGAACATCTGTGTGTGGTGCGCCAAAAGCAGTTTTCACTTCAAAAAATGTGTATAATTTGTTTGTACTCCCTCAGGTCTAACGGCCACGTTACTGCGAGAGGACGACAAGATCGCCGATCTGAACTTCTTGATCGGTCCGAAGCTGTACGAGGCGAACTGGCTGGAGCTGCAAGCGAACGGGTACATCGCGCGCGTGCAGTGCGCCGAGGTCTGGTGCCCTATGACGCCGGAGTTTTATCGCGAATACCTCATACAAAAGTTAGTACTTTTATTTTTTAACTAGTGTCTGTACGATGAAATTTGGAACTCAGTTAAGATCTACTTTTCACATATTATACTACTTTTTGACCCGTAAAAACTGCGGAAAATTCAAAGGACGCTCTCTCGATTTCAGAGGATAAAAGTCGAACAAGTTGACTAGTTTTCTCATGGTTTTTACGTTAAATCCCCATAGAAACCCATTCTTATCGAAAATGGAAAATTATTAAGTTAAGCATAACAACGGTATGCGGCACGAGTATATGGGACGGCAGAAATAAAGTGACTTACAAAGGTCAGGTCTGTGGTCTGTCTAATTTCGATGCGCTTTTGTTATTTTAATAGCCGACATATCTATACTTATAATAAAACTGTAACGGGTCGAATTCTGTACATTGAAGATATTTTGAAAAATTTTTTTTGGAGCACTCCATAGTCGATACTGATGGCGAATCTGCATTTTTTTTCTTTCATGTCTGTCTGTCTGTCTGTCTGTCTGTCTGTCTGTCTGTCTTTCTGTATAGGGATCACGCATCACGCCGAAACTACTGATTCAATTCAGCTGAAACTTGGCATGATTTTAGTTTAAACTAAGGAAATTGCTGTAGGCTACTTTTGATCCCCAAATTCTGATCGGTTTTCTTGGGGAGGGTGAAAGTCAGAATGTGTATTTGGTTGTAACTCATGTTTGCGTTGTTTAATTGCATTAATTTTTTTGTTAGAAAGAACACATTTTTATATTGTCCCATCAAAATTTGAACATTATAGGTTTGGTAGTTCGGAAATTACACAAACATTAAATAATAACGACACGCACGGCGCGTTCGGTACATACTAACTTCTAAGTATTCTGTGTATCACAGACGATCCACAGAATATCTAGATTCTAAATTCAAGAAGTGCCCACGTGATCGCGTCGCGTCGTCTTGAATGACAAAATAATTGTCAAAAATATATTTTTGTGTGGAAAAAGGAGGAGGATGGGAATATCCTCCTTCAAACAAGGAGGATGTTCTCAATCGGGTTGCATGTTTTTTTTATTTGGTTATATTTTACACGATAACTCCGCTAATTGTGAGTTGATTTTGATAATTCTTTTTTTGTTTGGTGAAAATACTTCAGAGGTGATCTTATATATCGAAAACAGGGAGGTAGTTTTCAAATATCAACAAAAACAAATATCAGCTTAGATTTATCTGTATTTAGTTAGTCGATCGACAGAATTAAATTACCTGTCATTGAAGTAAATGTTTGTTTGCATAATAAGTAGCAGCATAAACAACCCATTAAATGTTGGCCTAAAAAAACCCACTGCTGGGCGTCGGGGCCTTCTCTCGCAAGGAGAGAGACAAGGCTATAATCCACCACGCTGGCCCAATGACGGTTGGTGGATGACATAATATGACTTAGAACTTGATTCTAGGTACATTTCGGTTTCCTTACGATATTTTCCTTCACCGTTTAATTACCAGCATTACGAACATGACTCTGAAAGGATAAGGTGGTGCGCTTGGTTTTGAACCCTGGGTCTCCGGATCGACAGTCGCCGTTCTCCCGACTAGGTCAGCTGGAGCTTACTAGACTAGCCGTAACTTAACGTATTATTTTAATCCAAATACTGTTTAAAATTTAAAGGTAGTGTTCAACAAGCTTCGGTGACCGAAGCAGACCGTTGTTAGGGTTCCGTACCCAAAGGGTCAAAACGGGACCCTATTACTGAGACTTTGCTGTCCGTCCATCCCTCCGTCTGTCACCAGACTGTATCTCAAGAACGGCGATAGCTAGACAGTTGAAATTTTCACAGACAATGTATTTCTATTGCCGCTTTAACAAAAAATACTAAAAGTAAAATAAATATTTATATATATACAACAAACTTGATTTTTTTACCGTTTCTTGCTCGATAATAATAACGTACCTGTCACAGGTTGACGCTTTCACTATTCCCATAATATTCAGTTTTATGGTTTCTTTAAATGTAATTAATTAAAATAAAATATTTTTTTAAGGGGGCTCCCATACAATAAAATCCTTTTATTTGCTAATGGTTCAGAACCCTTCCCACTGGCATTTGACCGGTTTTATTTTATCAAAAATTTTGTAATATCCTATCCTTTCCTAATATTGTATAAATATATCAATATTTAAATTTTTGCTGCTCAATTACGTTGGAACGGCTGAATGTATCGAGTTAAAATTTGAAACATCTTCTTGGCTTAGCTTAAGTAACACATAGGGACATATAGATAAGTAACTATACATAGGCAATGTTTAGCCTATGTGTTCTTCCAGAGTATAATCTAATTGTATTTCAAATTTCAGCCCGATCACTTGATACGTTCCGCCATGATTAAGTAACAAACATCCAAACATTGACATTCATTATATTTACAGTTACAGGACAACGTTGGAACGGCTGAAAATATTTGGAAGGAATTCGAAACACACGTAGTTTGTACTCAGAAATAGCAAATCGGTTACTTATAGGTTACTGTGACGTCGGAAAGACTAAGCAAATTTGGTAGAAAATTGAAACAGATAACTTATAGTCTGAAATACCACATATATGTACTACCTATCAACCTGAAAAGAAGCATGGGCCCTAAGGAAACAAATATTAACTATCACGTCAAAACGGCACAACGAATTGGGTTGGCATACGAAACACAGTTTAGAGTCTAAAATTTCACATGGGGTCTAAGTCTATATTTTCGTTAAACTCCATATTAATCTATAATAAGTATATATTTTCGTAAGGTACTTGATGTGATGGTAAGGTAAAAGGCGCCAAAATGAAAAAATATATGCACCCTTTTGGCGTAGATGATACAGGTGATTTGCGTTCACAATCAAAATAACAAGCAACATTATATTCTCATTAGATGGCGCTAATGCCAGTTTAATTCTAAAAGCACTAAAGGCCATTTAAATCAATGTTTAGCTATTGTGGTATGTATTTTTTCTTTCATCACTAGGTGGCGTTACTGGTATTCTAAATTGTACTAATAAGTTTTTGCTGCTAAAAGGATTTTGATGCCGAATTTGGATTCTTTCGTTCTTGGATTTTTTTTCTGTGTTACAATTAAATTCATACATTAACATTTCACTAAGATTTGACTTAGATTTACGGGTTCAACTTGCTTGAGAACCCATTAAAACTCAAAATTTTAATCATTTTCATTCCACACAGGCTACGTTCAAAATTTTACGCGGGCGAAGTCGCGGGTAACAACTAGAAAACAGCTTGCGGATAAAAAGAGATAAGTAGGTAATCAGATCATGCACATCAGCTTCAGACTTTTCGTAATGTATCCTATAAAAATCCTACAAACTTAACACTTGCGGCTATGTTCGATACTACGAAACCTTAATAAGTATGTTTAATTTTGTTTAAAAAAAGAAAAATAAAGATGATAAAATTAAATAAATTATTGTGTGGAAAAACAAATTCACTCGGTTTTTCAATGATTACATTATGCAAATATTTTGACGTACGATACTTCCAACTAATGTACACTATAAGTCAGTAACATCTGCTTACGCGAACGAAGTAGCGGGTTCAGCTAGTTTATATTAAAGATGGTACTTAGCTTAACTAGTTTCTCATGCTATAGTATTTGTTAACAATAATAAGCTTGCGAAATGCCGATTAAGTACCGCCATTTTGCCTGATGTTAACCGATGATGCGGTCTGCGATAACAAAACAATAAACCCGGTCGTCTAGCCTCACAAACTTTTAAAATAACCAAAACATAAATAATATTAAGATCTAAAGATTAAATTTATTTGAACAGCCAAAACTGTACAATTTCAGAATAAACAAGAAAATGCTGCTATACGTTATGAACCCGTCCAAATTCCGCGCGTGCCAATTCCTGATCCGTTACCACGAGCGTCGCGGCGACAAAACTATCGTATTCTCCGACAACGTGTTTGCATTACGTCACTACGCGGTCAAAATGAACAAGCCCTATATCTACGGACCGACGTCACAGAGCGAGAGGATACAGATCTTGCAGAATTTCAAATTCAACCCGAAAGTGAACACGATATTTGTGAGCAAAGTGGCCGATACCAGCTTCGATCTACCCGAGGCGAATGTGCTGATTCAGATATCGTCGCACGGCGGCTCTAGACGACAAGAAGCTCAGCGATTGGGTGAGATTTCAAATATAGCCTCCCCTTTTTATTGTTTTCAGATTTGTTATAATCCGTAATGCAAAGTCGAGAATACCAGAGGTGTAGCTACCGCCGTATATACCGTATCAATTATACGGGGCCTCCGAGTCACAGGGTACCCGACGTGCGTAAGCAAAATTAATAAAATCTTAACAATTAAAAAAAATCTTTAAATAAAATATTTAGTTAAACTATTATAAAAGCAATCTAACAAAACACGTGTTGAGCTTGTGTGTCACCAGACTATTTTTATAGTCATTTGAAGTTCCCAAAAAATCAAATAATGAAAAAATTGTTCTATGATGACGTCCGATTTCAAAGGGTTAAAAAAATAATTAACAAGCCGTTTTTTAGTTCAACTCGTTTTTAAAACATAGTTACTGTTCTTTCTTTTGCGATATAATTCACGTCGATATCTAAAAATTACTAAAAATTATAACGAAACCAAATTGAGAAAGAATTTTTTTCTTTGGGGGGATAGACATATTTTTCGTGGGATGTGAATTGAATTCTAGCGTCACGCTCGGGAATGATAAAAAATATTCGGGTAAACTCGGAACCATAGCCATTGGCTATTTAGAATTGAGTCGCATTTCACATTGGCTGATGCATTTCTAGATTCTAAGAGCATGCTCTTGGACACGCCCTCCGGTTTCACCCGCGTAGTTTCCAAAGCCAAAGTGAGCCATCAAATTCCGAGTTATAAGTTTTCACTTCTATCGGCAGTTTTATACATGCATTTTTTTGTGAGAAATCTTTACCCTTCATCTATACTATCCATACTAATATTATAAAGCTGAAGAGTTTGTTTGAACGCTAGGATCTCGGGCAGCACTGGTCCGGATTGAAGGATTATTTTTCTATTGGATAGTCCATTTATCGAGGAAGGCTATAGGCTATAGAAAATAACGCTACTATTAATAGAAGCGGAACATGAATCAAGAATAAGAATAAGTAACAAAATCGGGAAAAAATATTCCATTTTGAGAGTTTTCGTACGTTTCGTGCTTTGACATGACACATGACAGCATGTGTCTAAGATTACGTCATTGAATATCACAGATTACATACCTCTTGAATATAAAACCTTTGCTAATCATTTTTTTTCTTCTAAATCTGTGTTGGTACAACCAATTTCCGACAGGTGGCGTAGCAGGTAGCTAAAGAGGTGTTTTGTTTGAAAGCGATATTCACAGGAATGACTGAACCGATTTCAGTCATTCTTTCACTGTTGTATATGTACGGGATCCTGATGAGTACTACATAATGTACCATGGGCAATGCCGGGGCGGGCATCTAGTATATAAATAAAATTAATAAAGACTTTTATTGGTATGGAAATGATTTAATGTTGTTTAAGACTTTTTGGAAAATTATGAACATGTGCATAACACCATGCCTCCCTTACGGTGGCCAAACATGGGCTCTTACAAACATATGCAGAAGCTAGAAGTGTGAGCAGAACTCTATGCAGAGAAGTGCACTACAAATTAAATTAAAAGACAGAATAAGACTAGAAATCGTAAGAGAAAGAACGAAGGTAGTTCCCATAGCAAAGACCATTAGAAAACTAATATGGAGATGGACAGGCCATATGGTAAGAGGCATACAAAAGTGGTCTCAAAAGGTAACACACTGGTATCCTCGAGGAGAAAAGAGGGAGACAAATAGGCAGATGGGAGGATGATGTGAAGAAGACAGCAGGAACCACATGGACGAGGAAGGCGGGTAACAGAGAGGAATGGAAGAACTGGGAGGAGGCCTATGTCGAAAGACAAACTGGGGTGTAAATTATAGAATTAGTTTTATTATATAGTAGTATTAGTAAATTATAAATAAATATATACTGTAAAAACGTATTCAATACTCTAGAAATAAAGGCTATCTTTATCTTGTAAGACTTTTTGGATTTCTTATTAGGTAAATTAAGAGAGAGGCCTATCCCCTGGGGTGGGTTTAAAAGGGCTGAGGATGATGATTATTATTGATCAACATAGAATTTCGGTTATAGAGGACATATCTGCCCCTTTTTAAAGCTTGCAGCTCAACTCAGTCAAGTACTACAGTTTTTCCAGTGATTCTATCGCCAATAACTGTTCCAGTTTGAATAGCAATTATGACAGAAGAATAACAGGCCAAAGAAATAAATCATTTTTCTACATCTCTATGGTTGACGAGCTCCGGGCTAGTCGTAATTTAGACTCTTCACATTCAGACTTCACTGTAGTCGGCAGGCGTGTCGATTGCCATTAGACGCATGTATTGTTTGTCTTGTCACAATGTTATAAACAAAAAAAACAGGACTGCAAAACTTAATTTGGCACGTGTATGTCACCGTAAAATTATAAATACCGTCAAATTTTAATCTAACGATGCCAGAATATTAACAAACCTAACCTCCCGCAATATAATGTTACGCATTAGGTTATAATCTTTTAAGTGCTGTCTCCCACGTCACAGGACCAACCTAGTGTGGGAGACAGAGTTCACACCTGAATTAGTTTGCAAATATGTATTACGTCCTAATTATTGTCGCAAATGCCATGTAAACTGTTCAAATAAATCTTTTTTGATTTTTTTGATTGAATCTGTCGGTGCTGACATTATTTTTTTTTTTTATTAATTTATTCACCAAGTTTCCTTGGATCCTAATACTTATTACAATCTAGCCTAATTTATTAAGTCTAGGCTAATGAGTAATTTATATCTAACTTAAATTGCTACATAGTTCATAATATACAAGAAGGTGTCCATCAGCACTTTTCTCATTGACTCTGTTAAGGGGAAGTCACTTATTTCACTTGACTTAGTACATTTAATTGTTTTATATAGTATTGCACTGCCATTACACTATGTTAACTCAAAAGGTTTTATTCTTTTAAGTCTCCTCACTGTGTCCGTGTTATCAAGGAGCTGGTCGACATTCACATGATGGTGAAGCCTGCGTTCATGTCCTTCTGCGTACTTTTTTATCACTTTGCCGACAAGATCCATTCCAAGATCTCGATGTATATCGGCATTTCTCACATACCAGGGCGCATTGACAATATCCCTGAGTACTTTGTTTTGAAAGCGTTGGATTATCTCGATGTTGCTATTTTTGGTACAGCCCCACAACTGTATACCATAAGTCCACACTGGCATTAGGACTTGTTTATATAATAACAGCTTGTTATGTATTGACAGCACGGAGTTTCTTCCAAGTAACCAATACATGTTTTTGTAGCGCATAGCTAGTTCTTCTCTCTTTTTTTTGACGTGAGTTTTCCAGCGTAACTTTGCATCAAGAGTTATGCCTAAATATTTGGCTTTATTTTCATATGGTATACATTGTCCATTTATGAATATATATTGTATATATTGTTTTTTCTTGTTTGTGAAGTCTATATGAACAGTTTTGGACTCATTTAGCTTAATACGCCATATTCCAGTCCAGTTATGTATTTTATTAACTGCTATTTGCACCCTCTCTGTGGCTTCTGCGTGGGTGTCACCTATTGCCAAGATAGCAGTGTCATCTGCGAAGGTTGCGATGGTGCTGTTTTCTAAAGCTGGGATATCGCTTGTATATAACAAGTAAAGTACAGGCCCAAGTACACTTCCTTATGGTACTCCCGCTTTAATTTATTTAAACGACGAATATGAGTCTTCTTGTTTAATTCTAAATAATCTGTTCGTAACGTATGATGTTAAAATATCAGAAAACTGTTTAGGTAACAGTAATTTTAATTTGTTTGTTAACCCTTCATGCCACACTTTGTCAAAAGCTTGCGCCACATCTAAAAATATTGTAGAGCACACTTTTTTTTCTTCAAGGGTTTGCTCTATGATTTTAGTGATCCTATGGACCTGATCTATCGTAGAATGTTTTTGTCTGAATCCAAACTGATGATCTGGTATCAAGTTTTTGTTTTCTAGGATTGGTTTCAGTCTCTTTAGCAAAAGTTTCTCAAACAGTTTTGATATGACAGGCAACAGAGATATGGGCCTATATGACGCTGCTTCATGAGGAGGCTTGCTAGGTTTTGCTATCATTATAACTTCAGCTACTTTCCATAAGTTAGGCACATACCGCAGCCTGAAGGCAGCATTGATAAGTGTGGAGAGTTTAACTATAGCTTTACGTGGTAGATGTCGTAATATGTCTCCCGTGATTAAATCATACCCGGGAGATTTCTTCGGTCTCATTCTTAAATTTATCTCATTTAGTACTTTATCTCCAAGTCATCTTGCATTTCTTGATCTAGATTAGTTAGATTAGCAGCTGTTGTGACTCTTTCGTTAGGTTGGAAGATATTTTCCAAGTGTTGAGCAAACCTTTGGGCTTTTTGTTCATTGCTAATGGCCCATTTTCCATCCACCTCTTTTATAGGAGGAATATGGTTAGTTGGTCTTTTCATGTTTTTAGTTGCCTTCCAAAGTGAGTAGTTAGTACTGCTGTCACAGGACATGTGTTGGAGGTAGGCTTTCATGGAGCTGTCCTTATACTTTTTTATTGCTTTTTGAAGTTTTTTAGTGAGTTGGTTCAGAATATTTTTGTCATTTGGACAACGGGTATTATGCCATGTTTATCGTTGTTTTCTCTTTGTAGCCAGTAGTTGCAAAATTTCATGAGGGTAGTTAGTACCACTGGCCCTAATTTTCATGGGTGGTGTATTTTTCCAAGCTGTCTGTTGTATATTTTGTACAAATTTTTCTGTCTCTATGTTTAATTCTTCCGGTGTCTTAAGTGGAACCTTAAGATCTATTATACAATCTAAGTCTATCTGGAAGCTTTACTAGTCTGTGTGCTTATTTACTAGACTTAAACTAGTATCTCTGTATATAAATTTGTCACTTATCGATAAAAATATAGGAGAGTAGTCTGAACTCATATCAAATGATGGTTTTATGTCTAAATAAGCTCTTGATATGTTCCTATAAACAAAAAAAAAAAAACATTATTTAATATATTTCCAACAAATTCATGGAAAAAGGTAACAAAAGCGTTAATTAATAATCGTCTATCGTGTAACTTGCAGGCCGTATCTTGCGAGCGAAGAAAGGGGCTCTAGCGGAGGAATATAACGCGTTCTTCTACACGCTGGTGTCGCAGGACACGCTGGAGATGGCGTACAGCAGGAAGAGGCAGCGGTTCCTGGTCAACCAGGGGTACAGTTACAAGGTATAATACAACCAAGGTATAATATGTCCGATTTGAAGAGCAATGTTTCCAGAGAAATTACAGGGTTTAGAGATATAATATCTTAGACGTCTGGGTGACGAGTGCAGTGCTAGGTAATGATTTGGATTCTTAATGGTCCAATAGCTGTGTGTCACTGTGCTGTTATGTGGCAGGCATGTTGTTTCCCATCAGGCACATGTCCTGCTCGTCTCGTCACTTTAAATTTAAGAAAGAAATTAAATATTCTCATATATCAATTTTATTTGTTACTAGAAGCGCCCTGCAGTTTTACGCGCGCAGTTCCCGTTCCTATTATCCGCCTGTGATGCCAGACTATAATCTGTGATACAAATTTCAACCCAAACCGTTCAGACATCTCGACGTGGTTGAGCTTCCAGCTCCAGTCAACCAGGCAATGGATGGGATGGAATCGGAATGTAATGTATGGAATAGCCATATGGACAGGTTCTGCATTTTTTCATATTACTTAGGATATTACATATTACTCTTTTAATAAAGGACTGCCCTTTCACAAGCATATATTTATGTTAGCCGACAGATTTTAATTCTTTTTTATTAATGTGACAACGTCTAGTAAATCGATGAACGCCGGCTGCATGCACGACCAAAAAAAGTGTCCCGTTATGCTCTTTAGGTCTGCGCCGCATCTATATCTCTTCCACTCGATTGCATTGTATGGAATCATTCATTGTTTTGACGTTGTCACGTCAAACTATCGTCCGTAAACCGACTTTACAGACAACTAATTTTTTTAAGATTCCATATTGAAATGAAATTCCCAATTTACAATCCTCCTCTGTCCGCCCATTTGTTTGTCACTAGACTATCTTATGTTCCGTTGTATAGTCAGGTCATTTTAATAGGTAACATTTGACGTTTGTCAGTTATGTCGTCATAGTGAGGTGACCTCGAACCTCGAAACCGAAACCTCGATTAAAGTGAATGACTCAATCCGGACTTGAAAAACCAATACCTATGTGAATTTTAAAAATCACCAGGCAAATCCTTGCCCCATAATAATTATTTTTTCGCCAATTTAAGGAGCAATATAAGACAAGTGCATAATTTATCAAAAAATGCATTTGTTAAGCGTTATCTGAACAACAGTTAGTAGGTATTGTCATCTTCATCATTGGTCAGCACTCAAAGAAATTATAAATTATGTTTAATAAAATTGTCTATTCTAACAGTAATTTTTTGCATTTTTATCTATACCTATATATAAAAGCGAAAGGTCTTCACGAAAACTCAGAAATTTTGCATGGAGGTGTCTTTTAGCACACAGGCGCTCGCTAAGACGGGGTTTTGTGAAATTCAACCCCTAAGAGGGTGAAACAAAGGATGGACGGTTGTATGAAGATTCCGTAATTTTCAAAGTTATAAGGATGAAATCCACAAAACCGATTTTAATGAATGTTGTTACACATAGACTTAATTCCAAAAAAGGACATAGGTTACTTTTTATTACGGAAAAAGGGTTGAAATTAGGGATGAAAGTATATGGAAACTCGTAATTATTTTTGAATACAAACCCATAAAACTTTGTATCTAGACATTTAACGCGAAGCAAATATGTGTTTGTTTTAGCAATTTCGTAATTTATTATTTCGTGGTCATTAATTTATGGTGTTATTTCTGCACAAGTAATCATTGCATTCGATTCAACTTATCAGCTTACGATTTTATAGTAACATCCTTAATGGTTAAAAACAAAAAAGGTTAACTGACGCAACATTGTAGCGACGTGCAGTTCATGGGATCAGAAATTGCTTATTATGTTTAGAATGGTTTATAAGTGAAAACAAATCGTAAAATTTCTCGTATCAGTCATTAATATAATAAATATGTAGTGGTAATAGAAAAAAATAAAGAAATATGCAGTTCTAACAAAAAAAAAAAATATATTATTTTATGCCCGCCGTTACAAGGTTACGTTGGCGAATTTTGATGAATTGTCAAATGTTACCTATTAAAATGACCCGACTATAGTGAGTATAATTTTGTAGAACGTGTCGTATTAACATGTAGTTTTATTTTTAGGTGATAACAGAATTGAAAGGGATGGATACGGAGCCGGACTTATTCTACGGAACACGCGAGGAACAAGGGATGTTATTACAACAGGTAAGCTCATAAGATTCACTTAGACTGCTTTATGTAGTGGTAGGACTCTTTGCAGAGTCCACCTGGGGAAGTACCACACCATAGCCAGTTATTCTACTACCAAACAGTATTGTAAATCATCACTGTGTTCAGGTTTAAAGGGCAATATTTCCAGAGAAATTACAGCGCATAGAAGAAATATATATTCGTCACTCTATGGTCTATGCTATAAAAAAATATTATAAACATGTGTCAAGGAACACCTGGTAGAAACGAAGTTCCTTCAAATAAAATATAAAAGCAACACAATTTGCAGTGAATATAAATAGCTTAATTTTATTGTTTATGGTACGATTATCTGAAAATTAAGGTTTGCAACACTGGTCACGGGCATTTTTTACGCGGCACTTCCGTTATATATTTTCTTACGGGTTTAGTCTCACATTTTTTTCAGTTCGGACGTGCAGCAAAATCCCTATCTCATCCAAGCCACTAGTAAGGAAACTCATTCTAAAAAAGTGTGTGAACGAATCCTTCACTTCGGAACGTGACGATCAGCCTCATTCATGGCATTTTTTCTATCGGACTGCTCGTAGTTCGAAAAAGAGCATCGTTTCGTGGTTGATGTTCCAAAGACACGAACGATGACGTTTGACTCTACTTTTGTGATAAGAACATCTAGGTTGTGGAATGCGTTGGCTGAGTCGGTTTTTTTTTTCGATGGTTACTATTTTTGTATCTTCAAATGGAGAGTGAATCGGTTTCTTCTAGGTAAACTTTCTCCATCGGAGACCGCATCGTCGCTTAAAATCAGACAAGATGGCGGTCACGGTAAACCTATAAAAGTATGGAGTGAATAGTACGTTTATTGATTTACTTTAAAATTTACCCTGATGCTACTGTGGCGCCAACCTAATTTAATGCATGTACATTGTACATAGATGACACTCCCTAGCTCTACCCTCCTTATATCGTCCTAAAAAAAAGAAGTTTTGTCGTAATCTACAATAAATTATCTTAGTTTGGGGTCAGATGGTGTTGTGTGTGAATTGTCCATCAATATTTAAAAAAAATATTATTAAAAAATTTCTGAGATTGTTAGTCTCGCTAAGTGTCTTTGAATTGGACAAAAGGGTTTGAAGAAAAAAAAGAAGTTTTGTCTTAATCTACAATAAATTAGCTTAGTTTGGGGTCAGATGGTGTTGTGTGTGAATTGTCCACCAATATTAAAAAAAATATATTATTAAAAAATTTAAGAGATTGTTAGTCTCGCTAAGTATCTTTGAATTGGACAAAAGGGTTTGTTAGCTGTTTCGACTGCCACGTATTATGCTTAGTAAGGAATGGACCTTTTTAGGGTTCCGTAGTCAAATGGCAAAATACGGGACCCTTATAGATTCGTCATGTCTGTCTGTTCGTCCGTATGTCACAGCCACTTTTCTCCGAAATTATAAGAGCTATACTATTGAAACTTGGTAAGTAGATGTAATCTGTGAACCGCATTAATATTTTGATACAACAAAACAAAATTAAAAATTTTGATTAACCCCCGACTACCTCGGAATTTGGATTATCTGTATACCGTTCTACTAGTCAAGCCCTTTCATTTGATACCCATATTAGTTGTGAAATAAGAAATGTATTTCGCCATTTTGTGGTAGCGGCCATCTTGGATTTAAATTTGTCATAGTGCAAAGTATTCTACTAGTCAAGCCCTTTCATTTGATACCCATATTGAGGTAGTAGTGAAAAAAATGATATAATTCAGCATTCTGTGGTGGCGGCCATCTTGGATTTGAAATTTGTTATAGTGTATGGTATTGTACTAGTCAAGCCCTTTTATTTGATACTCATATTGAGGTAAGTTGTGAAGAAATATTTTGTCCGCCATTTTGTGGAGGCCATCTTGAATCGATATTAACCAAACATAGCTAAGAACATCCGCATGGATATTAACCTACAAATAAAAAAAATCGAATCGAAATCGGCCCATCCGTTTGAGCTCTACGGTGCCACAGACAGACAGACATCGACGTCAAACTTATAACACTCCCTCACTCCCTTTTTTTGGACTCAAAATAATTTTTTTGGTCATAACCATACGTGGGTATCTATGGATAAGTCATCAAAATGATATTGAGGTTACCAATTTTTTTTTCTAAACTGATTAGTTTGCGCGAGGGTTTCCAAAGTGGTAAAAAGTGTAACTTCTAAAATAAGAGAATGACGAAAAAAAAGTGTATAATGGTACGTTACCATATAAACTATCAACGAAAATTGGTTTGAATGAGATCTAGTAAGTTGTTTTATTTTAATACGTCATAAATTGACTATTGTTAAAACTCTAATTAAAGTAACAACGAACTACAAGAACTTTTATATTATGTTACTTGCTGCTTCCTTCTCCTCTCCTGCCTTCATGGGCGAGTCCGTCTCGCACTTGACCACTTTTATTTCTTCATGATAGCCATCATCAGTGTACGCTTGAGTGATACCCGTAACAAAACATTGATAGATGCGGCGCAAGCGTACAATGAGCGCAACGGAACGTAACAGGACACTTTCGTGCACGCAGCCGGCGTTTTAGATGTTGTCACGTCAAAATGTTTGAAAGTGTGAGTGAGTGGTGTTTGTGTGTGTAGGTACTGGCGGCGTCGGAGACGGAGTGCGAGGAGGAGCGCGAGGGCGCGCTGGGCGGCGTGGCGCGGCGCGGCGGCGCGCTCGGCTCGCTGGCGGGCGGCGACGACGCGCTCTACCTGGAGCACCGCCGCGGCGGCGCCATCAACAAACACCCGCTCTTCAAGAAGTTCCGCTACTAGCGCCTGGCTCCTACTGGTAACTACATATACTAGCTCTTACTGGTAACTACACATATATAATACTAGCTCCTACTGGTAACTACATATACTAGCTCTTACTGGTAACTACACATATATAATACTAGCTCCTACTGGTAACTACATATACTAGCTCTTACTGGTAACTACACATATATAATACTAGCTCCTACTGGTAACTACATATACTAGCTCTTACTGGTAACTACACATATATAATACTAGCTCCTACTGGTAACTACATATACTAGCTCTTACTGGTAACTACATATACTAGCTCTTACTGGTAACTACATATACTAGCTCCTACTGGTAACTACATATACTAGCTCTTACTGGTAACTACATATACTAGCTCCTACTACTGGTAACTACATATACTAGCTCTACTGGTAACTACACATATATAATACTAGCTCCTACTGGTAACTACATATACTAGCTCTTACTGGTAACTACATATACTAGCTCTTACTGGTAACTACACATATATAATACTAGCTCCTACTGGTAACTACATATACTAGCTCTTACTGGTAACTACATATACTAGCTCCTACTGGTAACTAATATGCTAGCTCCTACTGGTCACTACAAATATACTAGCTCCTACAGGTAACTACATATACTAGCTCTTACAGGTCCATGCGCGGTCCGAAGGGGGGAGGCTACAGGAGACATGACCCCCCCCAAATCGTATACGTTAAACAAAAAATCTAAGAAAATCAAAAATATCTAATATTACATAGACTATTTTTTACGCAGGAAAACAATTAGCACGGGAACTACGCGGGTAAAATCTTGGGGCGCTACTAGTCAAGTATTTTTTGCTCGATTTATTGTATTTCTACTTGTGACCCCCCCAAAACCCGGGGCTGCATACTGGTGACCCCCTCCAAAATTCGAGGCTGGGACCGCGCCTGTACAGATCACTACATATATACTAGCTCGTACTGGTCACCACATATATACTGGCTCCTACTGGTAACTACACTACTACTACAAAAATAAACTTCTTTTAATAAATTTTCAGTCAATCTTGCTTCAGTCGAGAGTGAAAGTTTTAGGAAAGCACGCTGCATCGTAGACCTCACAATCGCTCAACATCACCAAATATTTAATTTTAAGGTCCTAATTGTAACCCCATTAGTTAGCGAATAAATTACTTTGATTTGACTCAACCTACCCATACTAACTTATCTTAAATGAATGAAATCTGTTTACAGGATCTGCGATAATCTTTACTACAAAAGGAAGAATCTCACCACATATTTAGAACTAAGGAAATAAATAAACAAAGATAAAGTCACCAAACGCAGTGACTTTGATTGAAATGATACCAACATTTTATGTGTGTTTTTATTGAATTACCCCTTTTTAAAACCCATTGACCCCATTTTTTTTTTTATTCCTAGTTGAGTTTACCTTAATATCAAAAGTAATACATAACCTTAGCGCGTTTTATTTTGAAAATATCACGGATGAATTGGTTTTATGAGTGGTGTTTGTTCGCTATTGTGGCGCATGCACATTCAGTGCTGTAAGCTGTGTGCTTCTCCATTGAGTAACCACAGCTGTAAATGTACCGACGAGGGCTTAGACGACGTTCCGCTTTTTCCAGTAAGATTAAAAGTATATCGCACCGTCTGATAATATGTAATAATAATAAATTAATAAAAAATAGTTTATATATATTTTTTTAGTTGAACCACTTCAATTCTAAACGTAGGTACGATATTTAAATTTTTGTCAAGTATCTACGGCTGTCGCTATCATAACAAAACCGCAAAGTTCACAATAAAGTAAAGTAAAACGAAACGTTTTAGCCTGTAAATAAAACTTGAGACTCACATTTGAAAGTCTTAGTCTACTAAGTTGTATTCATTGGTACAAATCACGAAAGTTTAACATTAAACAAACATTGTGTTACAGTAAAACCGAGACTGCAGGCGGGGTCCCGGAATGGGCCATCGTGGAGCTCCAGGGGCTGATTCAATCAAAAACCGAAGCCTCCGAAGCGACGGTCGTGGGGGATCTTCACTACTACAGCAAGAACCGCCATCCGGTCCTAGTGTTAGGCCACCATGTCCTCAACGGGAAGGAGGTCAAGCTAGAACATCCCATGGCCGTCATTGAAAAGGTCACTCTTGATGATAAATCGGAATACAAAGTCAAGGCTGTTGTTAAAAAGAAATTGTTATTTAAGTCCAGACCTAAACCGATTATATCTAATGTTGCTGATAAGGTGTAATTAATAATGTAATAAACGAATTGTTATAATTACGTTTTTTATGTACCGAATCCCTCCTGTTTCCTTACTGGATAATTTATTTATTTGCACAGTGTACATACATTTATTAAATAGATCTTATAGCTAAAATCTATAACTATGTGTACAAAGACCCTGACAATTTTTCACAAAACAAAGATTGTAGTTTGTACATAACAATAACATACACCCCCATACATTAGCAAGCATTTGGCATAGGCATTACCTAAGTAAAGGGCGATAACAACACATTTGATAATTAATATAAATATTCTCTCATACAATACCATGTAGCCCCAAACTAAGGCTCAGAGCTGAGACTCCACCAAAGCGGAGACGAGAAGAGACGTTTTTCAGTTCGGGTGACTCCATCGAAGGCCTTACGCCGCGCGTCGTCGCCGGCGCACATACGCTCCGCTGCGCGGCGACGAGGCACAGCTAACATCTTCGCTTGCTTGTCGCCACTGGAACTGAGCGGAGACGAGATGTGTGAATAATGAAATTATATTGATGGAAAAATAACATCTCGTCTCTGCTCGCACATCTCCGCTTTGGTGGAGTCTCAGGCTAAGCAAAGCTCGAATGTGAAAGCCCGACTTCAAATAGATAAGTGAGTAGCGCTTATAAAGTTGGTTTAATTTTTTGTACGAAAATAGTTTATTTAAACTTTTATAAGTTTACGCTTGACCGCCATTTCGCCTGATGTTAAGTGACACGACGATGCGGTCTAAGATAAGCTTGCTTACCCAAAAAAACCGATTCACTCTCGATTTGAAGACACCAAGATTGTAACTATCTATCTATCTAGGTGTAACTATCTAGGTGTATTGGACATACCGTGGTAAATACCTATTTACTTTTGTACACGTTTAGGTAGATGTTTAAATAACCAATAGGCGTGACGACAGGTCCTGCAATTATATTAAATTATTAGATATTAGACAGTATTTAAATAGAATAAAATAT
The DNA here is from genome assembly GCA_017562165.1 of Ectropis grisescens. Taxonomy (NCBI): domain Eukaryota; kingdom Metazoa; phylum Arthropoda; class Insecta; order Lepidoptera; family Geometridae; genus Ectropis; species Ectropis grisescens. The sequence goes on along the minus strand of CM029777.1, from coordinate 12,217,393 downwards.
GTAGGTACCTACCAATTTTATTTTGATATTTTTTAGTTTAACTTCTTACATCAAAGCTGGATGGGCAAGTCCATTTTAAAAGTGCGAAATTATTAGAAAATTAATTTACCATTGGATAACCTATTTAATTTTAAGTGACTTTTGTTATCAAAACCAGTTTCCTAAACGCAATATTGAATATAGCTAACATACAAACTTTACGCGCGACGCCTAGAAAATACGGCACTGTGACGTCACGCTTCTGTAGTGTTTTTAACCTCCGACCAAAAAAAGGGGTGTTATAAGTTTGACGTCGATGTCTGTCTGTCTGTCTGTCTATCTATCTATCTGTCTGTCTGTCTGTCTGTCTGTCTGTCTGTCTGTGTGTGTGTCTGTCTGTGGCACCGTAAAGCTCAAACGGTTGGACCGATTTCGATGCGGTTTTTTTATTTGAAAGTTAATATCCGTGCGGGTGTTCTTAGCTATGTCTGGTTAATATCGATTCAAAATGGCCGCCTCCACAAAATGGCGGACAAAATATTTCTTCACAACCTACCTCAATATGGGTATCAAATGAAAGGGCTTGACTAGCAGAGTACTATACGCTATAACAAATTTCAAATCCAAGATGGCCGCTACCACAAAATGGCAAATGACATTTATTTTTTCACAACTTCCTTAATATGGGTATCAAATGAAAGGGCTTGACTAGTAGAATGTTGTACAGATAACAAATCTAAGGTAGTCGGGGGTTAATCAAAATTTTTAATTTTGTTCTTGTTGTATGAAGCGTTTTTGGGAGAGTCCAAAATTGTGATTTTAAAATCGTGATATCACGGGAAGTTTTTAAGATAACAAAGTAATTTATTCACCTATGTTTCAGTTATTGAGTAGCCTTTTGAAGGAACATTAAATAAATAAAAGTGGTCAAGTGCGAGTCGGGCTCGCCCATGAAGGTTTCCGTAGCAGCAAGTAACGTAATACAAAAGTTCTTGTACTTCGTTGTTGCTTTAATCAGTGTCTTAACAATAGTCAATTTATGACGTTAATACGTCATAATAAAATAAAACAAATCAACTTAAATAAAATAAAACAACTTACTAGATATTATTCAAACCAATTTTCGTTGGTATTAGTTAACATGGTAACGTACATCATACACTTTTTTTATTTTTGTCATTCTCTTATTTTAGAAGTTACGGGGGGGCACTTTTTACCACTTTGGAAGAGTGGTAAAAAGTGCACTTTTTACCACTTCGCACAAACTATTCATTTTAGAAAAAAAATATGTTGGAAACCTCACTATCATTTTTGATGACCTATCCCTATGATCCCCTAGATGATATAGATATCCCACACGTATGGTATGGATCAAAAAAAAAATTTGAGTTCAGTTCTATGTATGGGACACCCCTAAAAAATTTTTGTTTTTTTTTCTATTTTTGTTAGAAAATCTTAATCTTACAGATTACATCTACTTAACCAAGTTTCAGTAGTATAGCTTTTATAGTTTCGGAGAAAAGTGGCTGTGACATACGGACGGACAGACAGACAGACATGACGAATCTATAAGGGTCCCGTATTTTGCTACGGAACCCTAAAAAGGAGTCGTCACACTTATTATCCCAAGTAAATGATTTGAATTTCGAATGACTATAGGTGTACTGTGCTATTCGATACTTCATTTTCATTTTTGATTTGATTTTCGTATTCGAAATACTGGTACTACGCATTCTTTCCTTACGAAACGGCGTACTACGCTAGATACATTTTGTGTTTCCACCTAAAGCGCTCTACAGACGATGCCCTGAAATCGGAGGTTATGACGTAGATGTAGTGGAGCACTAAAATTGGGTATTCTCTACACACGTACAAATCAGTCAGTACGATACTGGCTGTACAACGGACTGGTCGTCGATCAGAGCAAAGAGTATGTAATTACTACGTAGGAGTCGGCACTCAGTAGGGGAACCTGTTGTACCTAGGCCAGTTTTTTAAATTTTCATTTTTTTTAAATAAACGATGAGAATAAAATCTACCAATTATGGGAACAATGGAAAGATTAGTTATTCAGCTATTTAATTAGTGCATAAAATCTACGGATTTAGTATGAAGCTAGAAACTAAAGCCGCTAGAAAAAATAAGGGGAAAACTGTCCAAGGTACAACAGACCTGATGTACCTTGGACTGCACCAGTTGTACTTTGGACACATGAGGATTAAATGAAGATAAAAACCAGCGGTTGCTGTAGGCGGTTTATTTTTTAATGTCTACAATAATTGGGTGATCATACCAACACTTGCGATCAACAATAAACATGGCTATAGATAGCAATAATTAAATAAACCATTAACCATCGTGATGGATTTGCAGCACCTAAATAGCCTTATGGTGCTCCGTGAATCATGAACTCCTTGAAATTAACTCTTGGAAATATGAGCATTGGAGGAATAAATCCTCCGCCAGTATTACAAGCAGCTATCGTAGTAACAGTGGTTCCTCTTCAGGCACTAGTCACAGATCCAACTTGTTAACTCCAGTTGGTGCAAGAATTTAGTTTCTCGATAGCTTCACTCCAGATGTGGGTGACATACGCTAGAATATCCCCGGTGGACCGGTTCCGGCGAAACCCGTATTGCCGGTCACTGAGGAGGTCGTTCGATTCTAGGTATGTCGGGAGCCTGTGGTTTAAGACACGTTCCATAGTCTTGCAGAGTATGGACGTGACTGAGATGGGCCTGTAGTTGACAGGGTCAGCACGACTACCGTTTTTGGGTACAGGTTGCACGTTAGCAAGCTTCCACGACTTCGGCACTTGCCCAGTTTGGAGAGAAAGTCTAAACAGGCGCGTTAGTACCTACTGGAGACAACTCGGGTGCACAAACCCTCAGTACTATGGCAGGAATTCCGTCCGGGCCATTGGCTTTATTCACATCCAGATTGCGTAGCACTTTGGTATCCTCCTTTTGGCGAATATGTATTTCAGACATTACAGTTGGACTGCCAGGTGGAGTAGGAGGTATCGCACTACCAGCATCTAGAAGCGAAGATTCCGCAAACTGAGATGCAAACAAGTTTGCCTTCTCTGTTGCGGTGTGAGCCAACGTCCCATCAGGTTTTAGCATTGGAGGTAGTGAGGGGCGACAGAAGTTCGATTCGACCGATTTAGCAAGGGACTAAAACGCTTTGCTACCCGCAGGGTATGAAGCTAGTTTGTTCCATATTCGACTAATATGGTCAAAACGAGCCCTCTGTAAAACCTTTCTGCATGCCTTAGCAGCCTTGTTGAACGCTTTCTTCTTCTGGTGTGTGTGAAGCTCCATGAAGTGTTAACTTTTTCTCTTTCATTAATCTGATGGGATTATATTTATCATAGGTACTTAGTGGCATTTTTTCTACAAAAAAATATATCATATATATCATAGTACAATCGATACGGTGTACCTAGGCCAGTGTCCAAGGTACATAGTCAGTTGGGGGGCCAACGTACAACATCTCAACAACTTAGTCCAACTACATAAATAAACCCACTTAAAATTGACTCAAGCTTTAAACACCCATACTATTTATTATCTACATATATGGAGATTAGGTTGGGAATAAAAGATTTTTTATAAATATTTATTGTGAGAAATAAATAGGCAAGAAGTAAAGTGCAAAAAATGAACTTTTTGAGTAGTAAATAACAAAGTATCTTTTCTGTTTGCACTGACGCGGTGCCAGCGAATCACAACTAACTTCACGTTAGAGTTGTCAAAGGCTGTTTCGACTGCCATGGACGATATTATTTGAGAGTGCGGGAATTTTCGAAAAATTACGATTGTTCTAGGTACAACACTGTCCAACGTACAACAGGTTCCCCTACAAACCAATAACAGCAGTTTACATGTCTGTTCAATACCAACCTAACAAATTATTTAATTTTCATAATAATATATGCAATATTAGACTTAAATAAAGTTTCTAGTGGAAATGAAAAACTGTTTGGTAAACTACGTTTTATATTTAAAATACAATAGAAAAATAAATATACAGCTAATAAAGAACAAAAAACGCGGAAATAAATCAAAGAACAATTATGATCAACACGCAAATGCCACAATGAATAAACAATGCCAGATTGACAAATCGCCTAAATTGGTAAAGAGATGCCCGATGATATGATATTATATTATATATCGTAAAATGCTATTGCCTATTATAAAATTTGAAATCGGATCGGTTGAAATTGCGAAAACAGTTGGATTATAGTCTGGAATAACTTAGACTTTATCAGCTGACTATTATTATCATTGTATAAATTCAGACCAGTAGAAACTGTGTTGCCAGACATATTGCATGCTTCTAGAAGAAGAGGCCAGTTTGTACAGGTCAACTTTTAAAATGTTTTGTATCACCTTATCTTACCTTTTAGTTTAGTTAGTTTATGAATAATATTTGTAGGATTATGATGGGCAACAAATTTGTGTGTTTCTAATGGATAATACTGTTGGGGCTATTACATTTTTTCATTTTACTATGTACAATGTAAAATGTCATCATCATCAGTCTGTATTCGTCCACTTCTGGACATAGGCGTCTCCAATAATATGCTTCTCAACCCAATCTTTGGTCTTACGTCTGCTACCGCCATCAATTGCTTTTCATGTATAGTCATTCCATCTAGTATCTCGAAATCGTATACTACGTTAACTGATTCGCGGTTTGGCCAACAGCTTGATGTCTTGCTTGAAGTCAACCTGACCAAAAATCGACTGTAGGTATATAGGAACAGGAACAATTTTAAATTCCAAAAATTTCTTCAAATAGTGAGTCAACATGGATATAAATACTATTTTAAAGAGTAACCTACTTCTTTACACACGTATTTATTCTTTACTAACTAAAAATACTAGTTGTGGAAGGGTCATACTTTTGTCGCGGCACATCCCTATGTTGTCGTAGTTGACATAAATCTTATCCGCTTACGATTAGCACAAAAGAACCGTGCCGAAAACTCCTATCTATTCTATCTATTGACTTACATTTTATCTGGTTTCCGCAAATTTCAAATTTATTATAGACCATCTTTTCGGCGGCATTGTAGTAAAACGTATTCACTGTAATGCTAACATAATATTATTATGCAATATCTTCTATTCAACTTCTATTTCTTCTTCTTTTTTCTATTAAGCTCCTCGATTAAAATACACGAAACACAATACAAGCAATGTGACGGACATGACCACAGACTTAAGTAGATACTTTGACATAACAGTGAAAGAAAGAGAAGCTATACATACTGTGCTCTTGACATGGACCGTGTAAATTTCATACATTTATAATTGTTCCAAGTTATGATAGACTTACAACTTACAAAACTAGGGCGTGTATTCCGCAATTCCGAAATCTTGGAGATTTTTTCGATACTTAAATTCCGAAATTGAAACACTTTAATATCGTTACTCCAATATCGGTATTTTGACTACCAACTTCTTTTCTAACGATACACACACGCGATAAGTTATTAAAATAAACCTGAGCGGCTCCAAAATTATTGAACTGGATTTGTTTAACCCCACCATTCTCCTACTTCAAAGAACTTTTAAATCTTTACATAATTACCATAAGCTTCCTTTTAGGTCAAAAATCAGTCTTTCCCTAAAGGCCCCTGCTTTAACCTTCTGCTTTAACTAAAATGTTCGATGGCATATCGTTTACTTGCAGGGCGGGCGACTCAGTTATGGAATAAATTGCCCGTGCACATCAGGCATTCTCCTTCACTGAACAATTTGAAAAATATGTTTAACAATTATATTTGTTAAAATTGTAGACTTGTTGTTGGAAAATTTACTACTTATGCAATTACAGGCGTTTTTTATTTATGTTGTAATCGCATTACATTTATTTATAATCGTATTAATTAGTATTGGTATTATACATCAATAATTAAGTACCTACTAGTATTGTTGTATAAGATTAACTAACTACAATATAATTATATTGTGTTTTTATTATTATTGTGTCTTTCATTCCGTTTTTTTGTTCATGTTTTGCACCCCATATTCTGACTATTTTACATTTTCTTTTCCGTCCTAAGGTTGGCTGGAATAGATCGCTTTCAGTGGAAAGGCCGCCCACTGTCGCAGTACTTTACAATGTTTTGTTGAGTTTTGCTGTGCCTTTTTTAATGTGTCAATAAAGAGTAAGCATAAATATTAATAAATTTTGTAGGTAAAATCCAAATACATTTTCCAGTTTCGAAGCTGTTCCGGAATTCCGATATTGGGTATTTACTATCATGATTCAGTGCAGGAATTGAAAACTTTCCGATATTACATTCCCTACTTAAAACAAAAACATAGGTGTTGCCATGGCACTTACTACTGAGAAAAGAGAGACTTAGTTAGAATTAGGTTAGAAACTGGTTGTAAAAACATCGTGAATTATAGACAAAAACATTAGGGATGTTTTTTGAAAACTTGTTGTAGCGCACACACAGATTTTTCGTGGGCTGTGAATGAAATGAAAGAAATGTTCAGATGAACTCAGTATCGCCCAGAGGAGATGATCAGATGATCGATATTCATTGATGGTGATATCAATTTAATTTTGCAGATAAAAGTAGTACTGCGTAGTGGTACTAGGCGCAATCCGAACGGCTCAAATTCAAAATGACAATCCTTGCTTCTGTAATTCTAAACAGATAAAACAAAGACCGAGATGTGAGATTCGGTGTCGGATCAATCCGACTGGGTTTAGAATTGCTACGCTGGTTTCATTTAATTTCTACAATAAAAGAGTCGTAACATATATCAACTAAAGATAAAACATACCTACACTTTTTTATAGAAAAGAGTGCTTGTCACTGTTTTCTATAAAAAAGCAGGACATGTGCTTGATAGTAAGCAACATGTCTGCCACATAACATCACATTTTGGTAGTGGTAGGACTCTTAGCAGAGTCCGGCTGGGGAAATACGACACCTTTGCCAGTTATTCTACCGCCAAGCAGTAATGTGCAGACATATTGAAGGGCAATGTTTCCAGAGAAATTACAGGGCTTAGAGATATAGCATCTCAGATATCTGGGTGACGAGCGCAGTGCAGTGCTAGGTAATGATTTGGACTCTTCATGTTCCAAGAGCTGCGTGTCACTGTGCCGTTATGTGGCACCTGCCACATGCCTGATGGTAAGCAACATAGGTATGTTGCTTACCATCAGGCATGTGTCCAGCTCGTCTCGTCACTATTTACAAAAAAAACACAGTGATACGCAGGTATTGGAACATCAAGAGTCTAAATTATTACCTAGCACTGCACTGCACTCGTCACCCAGAGATGTTTTATCTGTATGCCCGGTAACTTCACTGGAAGCATTGCCATTTGAACCGGCACGTAGTAATGTTTCCACATCACTGCTTCGGGGTAGAATAACTGGTTATTTATTTCAAGATAAGTTAAGAAAATATTTTGTGTACGATTTCGATTACTCGATCGTATATCGTACTATAGCCAAAAAGTCGTATAAATACGATTTAAATCGTATGGTTGACAACACTGGCTGAAATCGGACCCGATTTTTTGATAAGTGATTTATCACGCCCCCCTCCGCCCCTTTTTCGTCATTTCCTCCGATTTCAGGGCATCGTCTGTAGAGCGCTTAAGAATAAACTCCACTGGTGCTGCAGGATCAAATAAAACAATCAGAGTTTGGTACTTAGTTTAATACCATATTCACAATGTGAAATATGACAATATTGCGTCTAACATAAACCCAAATTAAAGTTCATCTATGCTACATAAATATAAAACATAATATTATTATGATACTCATCTTAAATTCACCAGGCCAGGATTAATATTCAAGTCTGAGATTTGTAATCAACTCAGTCAAATATATAGATATACACTTTTGCGCAATTTGCACAACCAATAACAATGAAATAATAACTGAAAATTTTTAAAACCTTTGTTTTAGGTATATTTCATTAAATTATTATTACAACAAGATGATTCACACACTTCAATATCTAAATAATATATTTTTATTTTAGTAATAATATTATAGTACATAGCATTCGAATCTACTTCTCGCCAAAGTAAATATAACCAAAACATTCATCAACAAACATTAGACACTCAAGTTAACTCTAATTGAGTAATGCTGCCTCTGCATTTCGTACACTATAGTAATTACGCGAATTGAATACAAGTTCGTTGAGAGCGAGACAGACAGACACGACACGGCGCGCAGCTCATATTCAGATTCAAAACGTGCATATCAACAACTCAAAGCAACAGATATGTTTAAACCAATTTCTTCAAGAAGAAAAAGAGAAGACTGACACAACTGCCGCCTCCTGTTGATCGAAGACGAAGAGGCAACATAACACATTCTAACTAGTCTAGTGTTATGAGTGTAACTTTAAGGTAAATTTTTGAAAATTACCACATAATTATTTTGTACTATGTGGTGTAAATGCAATATAGCAATTTCTGTTATGGGTTATTCTCGAATCTGCATTTACCTACTTATGGAAAATACGTCACGTGAATATCTTTCAATAGGTCAATCCAGAACAATAAATGTTCTTCGATTCACTAATTCGAATTGTGCTGTAGATGTGATAAAAGTATTACCTGTCTAAATCTAATCTATGATTGATTTCCTTTTATTTTACTTTAATGTATAAAATACTAGTGAAAGGCACTTTATTCAACCAAAATATGGGGTATTAAATTACTCTAACTTATGTTTAGAACTAAAAAAGGAGATAACAGAAAAAAATAGTTTAATGATGCAAGTAATAGGAATGGAAAATAGTTTGTTAAATGATATCGATATAATTGCTTATGGAATTAACCTAGTTTACTACACCATATTTAAATTTTCAAAACATTACTTGAAAAAGTACAGATATGCAGCAGTACTGCTAGTGAAGTGAAAAAGTTAACCAAAACTTTGGCCGATGAACTGAGAACTACTAAACCTATTAAACTCTTAAAACGGGCATAAACAATTACTTATAACATAAAATAATTTTATAACTTAAATCTAATAACCATAACCATAAGAAAGAAAGGACACAGTAATATTTGATTACTAAGTAGCAGAACAATGGTCTATGTCATTATTTGAGTGTGTATTCAATTAGTTGGGTATCGTCTGAGCTGGATTTGTATCCAACAAGAAAAAATCCAAATGACTCCGTGTCCTGTCCTTCCTATGGTAATAACATTCAAATGTATTTTATTCCAAATAGTTACATCTGTATAGATATCCACCTATTCTCAATACCAACTACCAAATAAAATGATGACATCCATAAGCCAGTCTTTTAAAAATGTAAAACAGCTAAATTCATGTCAAGTATTTTACAAATATAGACTTTAGGGTTTTAAACAATTTACACAATAAAAAAAATACAATAATTATAGTATATCTTAAAATTCCCGCATTTTCAACATATGGTTTATGTTTCATTGGTTGGTCCACATGAACACTCGTATTGAGTACTACAGCATTTGAAACTTTAAATAAGTATCCTGAAGATATTATTACAAAACTTTGTTTTCTTTGTATCCAAAAGGTAAAGTAAAATGACGGGTCAGAGAGCACTGAGAGCTCTTACCATTACAAGCTATAATTGATAATTTCAAAAAATCATATTCGTTAATATTTTAATGCCACATAAGAAAAACACATCTTTACATTATTTGCTGTTTCGCACTTCGCGTGCGTCCATTTTATGATATCAGTCAGTGGTTTCGAGTAGAAGTCGTCAGCAACTCCCAATTTTCTCCAAGTATGTATCCAGGTGTGGCCAAAATCTAATGTGATGTGAGCGGACACAATTGGATTTTGAGATAGTGTAACTTAACCAAGGCGTCAATGTGTACGTAATTTAAACTTTATCGATTTGCATATAAGGACGAAACAGTCTCGTTTTAAATAAATTGACTTATCACTTTTAATGATGCCTTAGTTTGTTTCTTTCGATATAATTGTTTGAGTCACCGCCAAAACTTAGGGATTGATTCGAAACATACCTGATAAATAAAAAATAGCACAGATCAATTAATTATTTACCATATAAGTGGACACTTCGAGCTTCCTCGCCCGGCCGTACTCATTCCTTGGCGACTTCCAATGAAGCGCGCACTAGTTGCCGCCCCTCTTCTGATATCCAGTAGTTAACAAAGAGGTCTCGTTCGATCTGAAGACTCGTCAGGAACGATTCGGACGCTCCTCGCTTGAGCCGCAGCAATTGCTTCTTCAGCAATACATTCTGAAATGGAATAACGTTAATGAGTATTACAAACTTACATTGAACAAGCCATATTCCGGAGGCATAGCATTCAATACTCGATAAACTCGATTTAGAGCTATCATTAACTAAAGATGTTTGACCAGACAAGTGTAATACTAATAACAAAATATGAGAGCAAGGTTATCTTATCATTTCAATATGTTTGCGCGCCGACTAGTGACCTAATAAGTACAATCATAATAACTATAGGCCATACACACTGTGTCCGAAACTGCCGATGTTGGCTCTTAGAGTTCTCTTACTTATCTCTGCATTCGCAGGAGGTAGGGCGGGTGAAAGTGAGGAACCTGTGCTTTATTACTATGGCATAGTGAGTATTTTTACTGCATAATGTAGCGGGTGACTGATGCGAGTGATTGAGTACAATAGCAATAAACCTATAATTTGCTCATACTATTTTAGCCAGATGGGCTGGGTTAGACAATTTGAAGTCTTTTTTTTTTTTTTTTTTTGTATAACTTTGCAAATTTCACAAATGTTATCGTATTGATGTTCATAAACAACAAAATTTAGTAGAAGTATATTCATCGTAACCTAGCATAAAAGTTACAAAACACCTATGGCAGAGAGACGCATGCACTCACGAGACATGTTAAGATTACCTAAGTGTCACGTTTACGAATTAGATTGTTTGTTTAAATCACGTCATCACGTATTTGGATGTCATTCAGTCAATCGAACCAATACGGCTAGTCTAGGCGGGAGAACAGCAACTGCCGACCCTGGTTATAATCCCACTCGCACCACTGTCTTTTCGAAGTCATGTGCGTACGTAGGTAATGCCGCTAACTAAAAAACGGTGAAGGAAACCGGCATCTTCCAAGAATCTTTCGTGGGCGTGCGTCATCTAGCCAGCCAGCCAGCGTGGTGGATAGCCTTCACTCTCTCCTTGTGAGAGAAGGTCCCGAATCCTAGGTTTGGAAATATTTGGTGGTCTGCTTATGCAGTAAATCACATGCTCCTCGAGCAAGTTATTCCTATTGATGTGTCGGAGTAAGTGAAAGCAGCCCGCTGAGCTAGGCGCGCGGTATGGTGCATTGGTGTCGGGTTTCGCCGATGTTGCGTTTTGTTGCGAACACAAAGGAGAGTGTAGAGCGTGCATACTTCTTATGGAAATGCGCGTAACGTGTCCATCAGAGCAGTTGCAGGTGCGCGGAGCACAGTTAGTTCGCGAAAATAGTGGATACCCAAACTTAACTTGAAGAATTATTCAATATGCAGACGACACCACGATAATTTTAAAGGCTAGCTCTATTGAAGAGTTAATTACAAAAATCAGAGCAACTGTCTCAAAACTCAATTATTGGTTTGGAATTAATGGGTTACATTTGAATGCGGATAAAACAAACATTATGTTCTTTAATCTTAAAGCCCATAATCAAAGGATCTTACCTGTGAAGTTATTAAATGAAACTGAGATCATGAGCACGAACTCAGTAAAATTGTTAGGTTTTGTAATAGACCCTGCATTAAGCTGGAAGAATCATATAGAGGAAACTTGTAAGAAAATGGCCAAGGCCACATACGCATTAAAACAGCTGAAGAAAATCACGTCTCCGGAGAGTTGGAAAAAGAGACATATTATGCTGATGTTCATTCGATTATGGCTTATGGTATAGTTTTCTGGGGTTGTTCCGGTGACTCCCAACGTATTTTGAAAATGCAGAAGCGTGCCATACGCGTCCTAGTCAATGCAAAGTTTAAGGAGAGTTGCCGAGAACATTATAGAGAGCAAAAAATTATGACATCGGTTGCACTCTATATATTTGAAGCTCAAGTACACCAGGGACAATATAGAAAAAATATTCATTGACTGAAGCAAAAGATCGGAGATCAGGACGTACGCGGATAATGTTGCAGCCGATACCATACAGACTTGCATTTGCAAAGAGGCTGCCCATTCACTTTGCTAGAGTTTTATACAATCATTTGCAGGAAAGTATTAAAACCATCTCTAGCAAATTAATATTTGAAGGAAAGATCAAACAGCTTTTAATCCAGAGGACTTTGTACAGCATAGGCGAATATATAAATTTTAACTACGAGTAGTATTGATGTTTCTATGACACTTACGAGCAATTGGCTATGTAAGACTGTACATGCCTAGGTACTTATATTACCACAATAATATATAGATATTATTTTAATACAATAATTAAATTTAGATAGTAACAGTATTAATTATAATAGGTAGTAACAATAATGCCCCTATACAGCATTTTATTAATTTTGTGATGTACATTATTTTATATTTTCAATGACATTATATTTTTTGCAAATGACGAGATATATTAATACTATGTTCAGCAATTGGTTTCTAATGAAATTTGTTACTAATTCTAATGTATGTTTTTAATATGTCATTAAATGCTATCTTATCTTATCTTAAGAGTCTATAATCTATTTTCTCCAAAAAAATAAAAACACACTTCAATTTAAAATTCAATTCAGACATTCGACTAAATGTCACACGAATCTATCATTATATCGTCTATAGTCCGTTCCACGAAGAGGTGTAGAAAATGTAAACAAATCAATGTCACTCTCAATATGGCATACCAACATTTCTCAACCTTTGTTTTAGAAGATAGTTCGTTGTAAGCGGTTTTGTTTGCCCTTTTAGATTTTCGTCACATAACAAGGTTAAATATATTCCAATAAGTCCGTTTCCAACCTTTTGCCTTATTTCTATTATTTTATAATTATACGTTTATTAAATATGTGGTGCGCATAAGTTTAAAACATTAATACAAAAATAACTTGGGTGGTTGGTTCATGGAACATATAACAAGTATTAATTATTAAGTCCAGCTTTGTTATTTATTATTGTTTTGTTTTGTTACACAGCACATCACTAGTGTAGTTCTTACTACCTGTGTAGCTGCCATTGCTATTATTTTGTCTTAATAAAAAGTGGTGTACCTATATAAGTGGTAACCTATATACTATTCCTTACTATATTATTGATCTACGTTTTATATTTGAACTAAAAAAAGCAATCCAGTCTGAGTATATAGCTAACGTGGCCCTTATACTTGATTCCGTAATTATGTAATAATAATAGTAATTCATGAGCGTAATGCTGCTAACGGTAAAAGAAAACATCTTGAGCAAACTGGCATGTTCCTAAAAATTTTCGAGGTCAGAGAGGTTTGTCATCCACCACCAACACGGAAGAATTATAGCCCCAGCAAGGAACTTTTAGTGGGTTGCTTATGTGAGCAGCGACCCGCAAATTTACCCGCTTAGATCCCTTTTCTGTAATTTTCCCTCCATAAAAATAAACTTATACCTATGCGTTCCAGATCATAATAAAACCTTGTTTCGCGTTTAAACCTGAGCCGTTTAGATGTTCCAACTTGATTGAGCAACGTACATCCAAACTTTTGCACTTATAATAAGTATTAGTAGATTTCCTTGCGAATAAATAGGCATTATTTGGTGGTTCATTATGTAAACTTCTTATAATTTACGTGCAAAAAGTAATGGTATCTCATCAGAAACATGCATATACTTAAGTGAAGTAAGATCAAAGTTCAGTATTATGATATTATATGCCTTATTTGTTGACTTCAACGACTAATGAATAGAGATCTAAATGGTCTTAAATGGTCAGTTCTAAAATCTATTTATAATAACATAGACTAGTTTTAAACACTTAAAATATGATTCGTTTTTATAATTTATGATGATTATTAAAAGCAGTCTGACTTGGCTGGTTTTAATATCATATGAAAATAAATTTTATTATTATTATTATAATAACTTGTCTTTCACTTCACATTTATGTTTTGATGGGATTCGCAGTTTGAGAAACATAGATCAAATTGCCACTGTTTAAAACCGTATCTACCGTATCTACTATGACTATTTATAACTTTCAAGATAAGTTAATAAATAATTATTTGATCAATACAAATCCAAGTATGTTGTATTTAAGATCACAGTAAAGTCGTATCATATTTGTGAAAAATATTTTAAGACAGTTTTAGAAAAATACTAAGGTTAAACGATTTTTATGTTATGGCACCTTTGTTTACATTTTCTACACCTCTCCGTGGAACGGACTATATATCCATGAAAGCAAATTTTGTTTTTTGTTCATACTTTCAATACCGCCACGCCGATTTCAATTAAAAAAAAATATGGGCTCACCTCTGAACTAGAATCTACCAAACAAAAAAAGAACCATCAAAATCGATTCACAATTGGTGGCGCTATCGGGGAACATACACACAAAGATACCACCCATATTGAGGGAGTTATGAAAAAAGAAATGTATTTCGCCATTCTGTGTTAGCGGCCATCTTGGATTTGAAATTTGTCATAGTGCATAGTATTTTACTAGTCAATCCCTTTCATTTGATACCCATATTGACGTAGGTTGTGACGAAATATGTTGTCCGGAATTTAGTGGAGGCGGCCATTTTGAATCGATATTAGCCAAACATAACTAAGAACGAAACGGAAACTAACCTTGAAATAAAAAAACCACATCGAAATCGGTCCACCCGTTTGAGCTCTGCGGTGCCACAGACAGACACACACACACAGACAGACAGACATCGATGTCAAACTTATAACACCCCTTTTTTGGTCGCGGGTTAAAAACATACAACCAAATTGATAACCTCCTCCTTTTTGAGCCCCGACCAAAAAAAGAGGTGTTATAAATTTGACGTCGATGTAGATATTTACTACGATAACATGGCCCGCCCCTCCAAATTACTGTTTTAATGTGTGTAGTCACATCCTTACGAAAGAGTTTGTATGTAGTTGTAATTATTCGTCTTTAGTAGCAGTACACACCATGCGTGGTGGTGCGTTGTATATTCTTTCACAAATACTTTCAAACGTTTTGAATTCTGGAGGGGCGGGTCATGTTATCGTAGTAAATCTCTGTCTGTCTGTGGCACCGTAGAGCTCAAACGGATGGACCGATTTCAATGATTCCAATGTTTTTTTTTATTTGGAGGCTATTTCCGTCCTTAGCTATGTTTGGTTAATATCGATTCAAGATGGCGCTTCCACAAAATGGCAGAAAAAATATATTTTCACAACCTCCATTAAATA
Organism: Ectropis grisescens; assembly: GCA_017562165.1. Classification (NCBI taxonomy): domain Eukaryota; kingdom Metazoa; phylum Arthropoda; class Insecta; order Lepidoptera; family Geometridae; genus Ectropis; species Ectropis grisescens. Next base: position 12,202,029 of record CM029777.1, on the reverse strand, counting down.
CGGGTATCAAATGATAGGGCTTGACTAGTAGAATACTATACACTATGACAAATTTCAAATCCAAGACGGCCGCCACCACAAAACGGCGAATTACATTTCTTTTTTCACTACTCCCCCAATATGGGTATCAAATGAAAGGGCTCGACTAGTAGTGTTTGACAAATTACAAATCCGAGATAGATGGGGGGGGGTATCATGTATCATTTTTTTAAATTTTGTTCTTGTTTGAAGTCGGTTATAAAAGAACGGTCGGTGTGTGCAGGAGGAGAGCGAACGCAGCCTGCCGCGCTGCGCGGAGCGGCAGGCGTGCTCGGCGCTGGTGCGGCGGTACTGGCGGCCCGCGGCGCTGGTGCGCCTGTGCCACTGCGGCCGGCGGCGGCCCTGCGACGCGCCCGCCGCGCCCGACCGCCGGCTCGAACTCAACAACCGCGCGCACATGCAGGTCTACGACGTCGCACACTTGTACCACTCTGCTGCCACCCGACAAATGAAATACACTCAAATATGGGCTACACGATTTTTTTTTACTTTATAGTTTTACACTTGACCGCCACCTCGGCTGATGTTCAACGACGATGCGGTCTACGATGGAAAGTGTTTACCTAGAAGCAACCGATTCACTCTCGATTTGAAGACATAAAGATTGTAATCATCGGGAAAAACCCACTCAGGCAACGCATTCCGTATGGATATATGGCAAAATACGGGACCCTTTGTCACGTTAGTGAACATAAGAGGTTTGTAGGGAGGTTAGGGATCAGAGTGAAATAATAAAAGGTTAAGGAAACGAAGTATAATGAAAGTAAATGTAATATAAAAGTAAAGGGATGTAAAAAAAAGGGGGTAAAGTAAATTAAAAAAGAAAGGGACAACATTTGGAAACCAGAAAACAGGAACTGAGAGGGTTTCTTGATCAGCAGCGGTAGTAGCCCACAGCAGTCCACAACATCAACCTGGCTGCAGCAGGGAACGACAGCGCACAGCAGGATCTGGGTTTAGGTTCAGTAGTCCACAACATCAACCTGGCTGCAGCAGCTCGTTCAGTGGCTCGCAGCAGGGAACGACAGCGCACAGCAGGATCTGGGTTTAGGTTCAGTAGTCCACAACATCAGTGGCTCGCAGCAGGAATCAGCAGCAGTAGTATCCCACAGCAGTCCACAACATCAGTGGCTCGCCATGAGGGTTTAGTAGCCCTATATCAGCGGTACACCATGAGGGTTTAGTAGCCCTATTTTCACGTTGCACCTTTCAGGGTATCTTGTGATGCTTCTTCTTTGAAACCAAATGTTCACTGCCCATCTCAGTTCTAGCTTTTACAAGAAGACTTGGTATTCTAATAATGGTATTCAAATCTAAAATGAGAGACAGTTTAGTTTATTTTATAATTAGCGGCCAGAGAGAATTAGACCTAAAAAACTATTCAACCTTATGAAAATGATAGAGGTTGCTAAGCAATAGTGAATGTTTTGCAATATTATGACATGAAGTAAATAAATAAAATTTTCAGAAAACGTAGTTTTCTACAGTTTAAAATAGAAATAATACATGAAGAATACTAATATTATGATCAGAAAAATATGCTTTATCGTGAGGACACGATAGAACAGATATTAGTTGTATGAAAATTCACTATGTAAGTACCTAAGTTTCTACATAGTCTCCAATGAATTATGATTTTAGTAGGAAATGTACGCTTACATATTGTTTAAAGCCAATAGGTAACGTTACATTATTCCCCCCGACTGCGGAAATTTTACGCTTCGGTAAAATTTGGAAAGAAGTTCTAAAGGGTTTAAGAGAGGTATTGCCTTCACACAACCATAAATCCATTCAAGTAACCTTTCAAATCTTTTATTCATCACTTCCATTCTGTTTGGGTGTAAGTTCACATTCAATGACGAACACTCAAAGCATACACTCTCGGCGATGGCAGGCTTATTTAAGGAGTCATCAACCGCTCCAATAGTCGGCTTATTTAAGGAGTTATCATCCGCTCCATGGAGAGAAGAAAATAAGAATGATAAAAAGGATGAACATAAGGGGTCGATAATAGTAGGCTTATTTAAAGAGTTATCATCCGCTCTTTATAAGGAGAAGAAGCATGAGCGGTAGGGCTCAAAAGCTAACATGAGCGGTAGGGTTTTAAAAGATATCTTGAACGGTAGGGTTCAAGATAAGAAGAATATGAGTTTAGGGCTCATAGTATAAAAATTCCAAGAGTTAAGACTCATTGGTTAAGATTGTTAATGAGTTTAGAGCTCATTAAACAATTAAGAAAAAGAAAAGACCATGAATAGTTGATGTAAATGTCCATGAAGGTTTAGATGAGGCGAGAAGAAATTAAGAAAAAGAATGAGAAAATCATGAGGGTTTAGATGAAGAGAGACTATGAGGACCATTAGGGTTGAGGTGAGGAGAGAAGTTATTAACCAAAGAGTGCCGAAAAGAAAAGATATATAAACTAGTGGTAGTATTATTTTAGAATTTAGAAGAGTAAATGACCATGATGGCCATGAAGGATTATATAAAGAGGGAAGTTGTTAACCAAAGAGTGCCGAAAAAAGGAAAGATATATATACTAGTGGTAGTATTATTTTAGAATTTAGAAGAGAATCAGGGATTGAGGGGTCAGGGGTTCTTTTTGAAAGGTTGGGCGCCAAATGTCACGTTAGTGAACATAAGAGGTTTGTAGGGAGGTTAGGGATCAGAGTGAAATAATAAAAGGTTAAGGAAACGAAGTATAATGAAAGTAAATGTAATATAAAAGTAAAAGGGATGTAAAAAAAAGGGGGTAAAGTAAATTAAAAAAGAAAGGGACAACATTTGGAAACCAGAAAACAGGAACTGAGAGGGTTTCTTGATCAGCAGCGGTAGTAGCCCACAGCAGTCCACAACATCAACCTGGCTGCAGCAGGGAACGACAGCGCACAGCAGGATCTGGGTTTAGGTTCAGTAGTCCACAACATCAACCTGGCTGCAGCAGCTCGTTCAGTGGCTCGCAGCAGGGAACGACAGCGCACAGCAGGATCTGGGTTTAGGTTCAGTAGTCCACAACATCAGTGGCTCGCAGCAGGAATCAGCAGCAGTAGTATCCCACAGCAGTCCACAACATCAGTGGCTCGCCATGAGGGTTTAGTAGCCCTATATCAGCGGTACACCATGAGGTTTAGTAGCCCTATTTTCACGTTGCACCTTTCAGGGTATCTTGTGATGCTTCTTCTTTGAAATCCAAATGTTCACTGCCCATCTCAGTTCCTAGCTTTTACAAGAAGACTTGGTATTCTAATAATGGTATTCAAATCTAAAATGAGAGACAGTTTATTTTATAATTAGCGGCCAGAGAGAATTAGACCTAAAAACTATTCAACCTTATGAAAATGATAGAGGTTGCTAAGCAATAGTGAATGTTTTGCAATATTATGACATGAAGTAAATAAATAAAATTTTCAGAAAAACGTAGTTTTCTACAGTTTAAAATAGAAATAATACATGAAGAATACTAATATTATGATCAGAAAATATGCTTTATCGTGAGGACACGATAGAACAGATATTAGTTGTATGAAAATTCACTATGTAAGTACCTAAGTTTCTACATAGTCTCCAATGAATTATGATTTTAGTAGGAAATGTACGCTTACATATTGTTTAAAGCCAATATGTAACGTTACACCTTATAGATTCGTCATGTCTGTCTGTCTCTCCGTCCGTATGTCACAGCCACTGTTCTCAAAAAACTATAAGAGCTATACTTTAGTATTAAAATTAACGTGGTTGGTTGATGGTGGCTCAGTGCCAAACGGGCAGCCGCCGCGCGTGTACACTCGCCTTGAAAAAGGCCGCCGGACGCGGCCGAAACTCGAGTCGGGATTGACCGACCGTATATACGTGAGTGTCCCGTTATCCAATTAAATAAGAGCTATACTATTGAAACTAGGTGAGTAAATGTACTGTGAACCGCATTAACATTTTCATACAAAAAACAGAAAAAAAAAAACAAAAAATATGGGGTGTCCCATACTTAGAACTGAAACTCAAAAATTTTTTTTCCTCCAAAACCATACGTGTGGGTTTTATTTATGGATGGGTTTTTAGAAATGATGTTGAGGTTTCTAACATATTTTTTTCTAAACTATTTAGTTTGAGCGAGAGACTCTTCGAAAGTGGTAAAATGTGCCCCCCTGTATCCTCTAAAATAAGAGAATGTCAAAAATAAAAAAGGTATAATGAAGGTAAACTATCAACGAAAATTGGTTTGAATAAGATCTAGTAATTTTATTTTAATACGTCATAAATTCACTATAGTTAACACACTGATTAAAGTAAAAACGAACTACAAAAACTTTTATATTATGTTACTCGCTGCTATGGAAGCCTTCATGAGCGAGTCCGACTCGCACTTGACCTCTTTTATTTTAGTATAGAATGACAAGACGAGCAGAACATGTTTGTGCCTGATGATAATTTAAAGATTTTTAAAATGTTTAGAATGGCGGACAAATATTAACCCTGAATTTCGGCTTAGTTTTCCCTACACAACCCAGGTAACCTTACATAATAAGTAAGAGACAAGTGTTTGAAAAACGTAACTCAATGGTCTAACTCATACGTACATGAACTCATAAATGGAATACATCAACTCTAATCTTCCCACTAGACTAGGAAATATTCAATGTGGTAAGTGTAAACTGTAAAGGAATGCAATCATACAAGGTCGCAACACTGCAACCTTTTCAGATGCTAATAGATACGTAATGCGTGTCCACACATCCCTTTTGTTGAGACGTTTGATGTAGGATGTTTTTGCAACTAGCTTTGAGTTATATCTAACCAACTATGCAAATAAAATTACACAGCGGAATGCTTGATAAATCAAATTAAAGTCAAAGATATGAGGTTTTTTTTATATTATGGCTGAGGTCTCTTTTTGGTCAAAAATATCCGTATTTTGACGAATATACATGAGTACGCTCTCAAAGAACTTCAACATTAAAGAAACAATTCTAGAATATACAGTAATTTAAACTTTATAAACTTTTAAGAGATTTTCTTTTGTAATTGCAGTTTTGTAAACCCACTACGAACTGGCCCGTCTGTCCATTCAACGAAGCGGCGCTCACTGTAATCTCATCCTACAACCGAATGAACCCCGACGACTTAGAGGAGATGCACCACAACGACGTTGGTTTGGCTCCGCCTAACATCACCCTGAAGTGCAAGTGCCCTACGCCCAACTACTGGAAACTGCATAGTACCTCAGAAGACAACGTCAGCGTGTACAAATGCGCGTCTCTTCCCGTCTGTACAACGGGAGAATTCTGTGGAAATGTCAACTACGATTTAAACGCTCTGTATCAATCTTGTTTGTGTCCTAAACACCACATGTGCGTTCACAATGGCGGCATTACGAAACTGCAGATATCAGAGTTGCTGTACAGTGGCCTGGGGTGGAAAGCTTATTGTCAACGAATTAATGATGATTACAGCTATGAAGAATATTAAAGTGTCTGTGAAGCTTGAATTTTGATGATTCAATTTTTGTTGTAAAGGAGATATTTGAAATCAAAAATTGGTACCATGACCCAGGTCAGTAAACCATGATCTGATGATTTTTAACCTAGATAAATCGAGGAAAACTTTCGAAATTCAAAGATGACTACCTAGTGCGTTAGTTCGCGGATTTTCCTTGAGCATTTTAAAGCAGTTTAATTTAAAGAAGGTTTGCAGTCGAACTAATGAGGGAGCCGAAAGACGGCCGATGGAACTCCTCGACGGCACATAGTAGTTACCTTGTGTTTGGGCTCGATGAATTTGTATTGATGAGAACTTTTTACATAGATGGGTTGTGTACATTAGGGGTCTGATGATGAAGACAAAAGACAGTCAAGGGAATTTCTTAACGGCTTACAGGAACTAACCAGTGTTTAGGCTTAATTCATGCATATTGATGAGAACTTTCAGGCTTGGGAGAGGTCTATGTCCAGCAATGGACTAAGATAGGCTGATGATGATGATGCTGGATAATGATAAAAAAAATCCATCCATATGGGTTTTGAGTGCCTGTACAGGTCTGTATACACTGACCATCCTGCATTTAAATGTTTTCATTGTTAATATTATTCTACTCGTCAAGTCTTTTCTTTTGGTACCATTCTTGAGGATTTTTTAAAAAAAAAAACATAATTGATCACTTTGTGGTGGCAGCCATTTTGGATTTAAAACGTAACACATTGTGATGTATTGTACTAGTCAAGCCCGTTCCTTTGTATGGCCGTGCCTGTACCCGCCAATTGAAAACTAGTCATAGAGAAAAAAAGAGAGGCTGTGAGACAGAGAACCCTCTGTTTCTCTGTCTCACAGCCTCTCTTTTTTGGGAGACAAGTAGGTAGTAAGGTTGCTGTAGCATTTAATTGGCACCGACTTCAGAATTGTAAAATATATGTTCAATCATTTCTGTTTAAATAAATCAAAATACGTAGATATTTCTTTGTGGTAAATAAATTTATTTTTTACCTTTTAGTTTTCTGTTTGAAGTCGGTTCTTTTTTTGTTATAATAAATAATTACAATTATGCAATTTTTTTCTCAAGTCATGAATGAGCACTCATTATAAAATATTTTATTTATAATGCATCATAAAAAACATATTCCTCAGGTACTTCGGTTTTCGTGAGAATCCAAAAATAAGAAATATCCAGAGGAAAAGAATCATTAAATATAGTTTTTAACGTCCCCGATTTGAACTTATTTTGAATAAAAATAAAGACTCATCAATCCTCGAAAACCAGTAGAGACGCGTGTCTCGAGCCTGCCCATCGAAACGGGTGAATATGTAATATGAGTTGATATCCAATGTAATATTATTCAAACTCTTATCATTCTCTTATGTATAGATACATATATGTAGATGGATGCTCAATAGTGATGATGAATGTAAAGTAGGCAAAAATTTATTGAAGAATAGTCTAGGATAAGGTTGAGTGGTGTGTAGTGAGTTTCCAATATCCAGCAGTGGCCTAGCGTACACTGCTAACGACAATAAGGTTTCACAGAACACTGCAAAAGCTGTGGTAGCCCATTGTCAAGAACAACTGTTTGCCTAGCATAGATCAGCAAGTAGATCAGTCTACATCCTCAGGGACGACAATAGGGTTTCACAGAACACTCCAAAAGCTGTGGTAGCCCATTGTCGAGAACAACTGTTTGCCTAGCATAGATCAGTCAGTAGATCAGTCTACATCCTCAGGGACGACAATAGGGTTTCACAGAACACTCCAAAAGCTGTGGTAGCCCATTGTCGAGAACAACTGTTTGCCTAGCATAGATCAGTCTATCAGTCAGTAGATCAGTCGACATCCTCAGGGACGACAATAGGGTTTCACAGAACACTCCAAAAGCTGTGGTAGCCCATTGTTGAGAACAACTGCCCTTTTACAGCTGATCTTTACTGACAAAGCCATTTTACAGCCACTTTAATAGAATGTGATTTATTTATATTTCATTTTGTTTTAATTGTATTTAAAACTATAATGTTTAATTGCTAAGATTTTTTTTGTAAATTGTTGACATTACCAAGTTTATCTTAGATGCCTAAGGTTCGAAATAAATTAATTGAATTGAAAATTGTTTACCTGGCATAGACTGAGGATGTCAATAGAGTTTCGCTGGGTACTATAAAAGCTGTGGTATCCCACTGTCGACAACAATCGTTTACTGAGAGTAAGGGTATATGGTCGTATGACGAGGCTGCTCACCTCATGCGGCTGTGCGGCGAGGTCTGCGGCGTAGGCCCGCGCCTGCTCGAGCGCGCGCCCGCTCCACACCGTGCGCGTCACCAGGCCTCCACGCAGCGCCTCGGCCGCCGACACGACGCGCTCCATCACAACCAAATCGTTTATCTGGAAACAATACATTACTTTTCTCAATAAATAACCTTGGGTCTCGTTTTTGAAATAGCCATAGTTCAGACTGAACTCCAATAGTAAAGTATCTAGGTTCACGGCTGGTCTAGTTGGGAGAACGGCAACTGCCGATCCAAAGCTCCTGGTTCGAATGCCACGTGCACGATGCAAGACTATCGTTTCGAGGTCATGTGCGTAATGCCGCTAACTTAAAAAACGGTGAAGGAATCTTGAGGAAGCCGAAATGTTCCCGGAATCTTTCGAAGTCATATGTCATCCACCATCCCGCACTGGGACAGCGTGTTGGATTATGGCCTTGTCTGTCTCTTTGCGAGAGAAGGCCCAGTGTCGTAACAGTGTGAATATTTAGTGAGCTGCTTATGCTAGGTCCATTCCAGGCGCAAAGTTTGCAACTCCGAGTAATATCTCAAGTGCAAGTACACATTCAAATCGGTCTACTTATCCTGTACGTTTGCTTTTTAATATTTGGAGACTGAATAAACTGACTGATTGGCTGTAGCTTAGCCAAATGATAGTTGTTTTTAAACAAATTAATTTTGCACTGTATCACTGTAATGTACTAACAACAATCAGTCCACATAACAAAACAAAGGCCACCAAAAGAATACTCACCAAGGACTGTGAGTAGCCACGAGCCGTCAGCGCGGCCGCACCCGGCAGCAGCGGCGCGCCTTTGCACGCCGACAATTCGAAGGTAGCGCTCTCGCTAGCCACCGTGACGTCACTCAGCGCCACCAGACCAAGCCCTAGGCCGTGACACCTGTCTTCCACCACAGTACACACAAGCTTTTTGTGACTCTCTAGAGTAACCAACAGTGCCCTGAAAGTAAAATTGCATAATTATGCAATTACAACTCATGGGAAGAACTTTTGAAAACAATGATAGACTGCCGAGGTAATATTTATTACTTGTCAGCTACATAGTCACACATATATGTGACAAAAAATACTAAACAAAAAAAATACTTCAGTTCAATGGGCTTGGATGAAATTTGATATGGAAGTTGACCGACCAATCCTACTAATATTATAAATGTCAATGTTTGGATATTTGGATGTTAGGTGCTAAATCAGATCATAACGTAATGAATGGATCAGGGTGAAATTTGGAACCCAGTTAGATTATTGTCTGGAAGAACATATAGGCTACTTTAATCCCGTGAAAAACGGGAGGGTAACTGCGCGGGGAAAACCGCGGGACACTGGTAGTCAAATTTAAAAATAAAATAACGTAAAAACGGATCTAGCCGTTTTGGAGAAGTATGACTGCAAATACCGTGACATGAGATTTATTATAAGATTGCCCTGAAAGTTAATTTAATCTTCTATTATTATTATCCATCTGTGTATTCCTCATGGTTTTATGTTCCAACAAGTTTACATAAAATTTCATTAACATGTGATTTATTTACCTTGCTGATTCAGCCAGCTCAAATGCATTATTTTCACCTTTCTCTTGATCCAGAACCTGACTTAGATCCAAACCTGAGTGGAGGGTACTAGATTCCATCTTCAGCAATGTCACTGAGATGTCAGTTCTACTCTCCACAGTCTCTAAAACATTTCGCAACTCATTCATTACCTGAAAACACAAAGTTGTTGTATTATTACATGGAAAAGGATTTTAAAAGACTCAAGACAGCTATTAGTCAAGTACTGGCATCTTGTCATTCTTTATTTAAAAAAAAATACCATGGTTATACCTATATTTACTGTGATTGGTGAGGGGAGCCGAAATTGGCAAACTGTGTAAAAGATTAGAATTTCCATTGAAATAACAGTTACAGACTCATAAAGAGTATTGAATTCTGTGTTAGGATGTTTTAGAAATAAAAATATTCTTGTGTTTCAAATAACAAAACCAGTAACAGTAGTGATTATCCCAATCCAAATCCAATCCAATCCAATATCCAAAGATTGTGAAAGAGAGTACATAATTTGATGTTTGCCTGTTATTAGAAACTTTTGTATCAACTCCCATTTTCATTCCCATTCCCAGCTCCATTTGTCAGTTTGTCCGTAAACATGGTGCATGACACTGTATCCCAACATAGGGTACTCACTCCACCATTCAACCACAGTAAATATATTATAATTGCTAATAATAACAACATAGTGCTGGTAGACCAGTCTCAGCTTCGGGCTGTGATCGTCGATATCACATACATAAGGAATACACAAAACCACTTGAATACAATGTAGGACTATTTCAAGGGTGCTGCTTATCACCAATAGCATTTAATCTCTATATATAAAAATGTTATGTTGGTTTGTGTACGCTTCAAAAACTCGAAAAGTTCTGCACCAAGCTGAAATTTTACAATGATATATAATCCGCATCGAGGATTGTTTTTATCTAATTTTTGCATCACAATGTGGCACAGCGAAGCGTGGCAGGGTAGAGCTAGTATAGTTATAAATATTTTAGTAGACAAATTAATATCTCGCGAAAAGAAATGGGCTACTGCTTTAAAATCAACAATAAGTACACTGAGTCAATCTTAGCCATTGTGGATGACCTTGCAATACTTACACACAATCCCAAACAGTGTCAGGAATTGTTGAACAAAGTCGATGAGTTCTGTACATGGACGGAGGGGAATGAGGACAAAACCAAGTGAATGTCTCATTGTCTTTGTCTGGGTAGACGAAATACAAAATATACTTCTTACGATCCGATACTCTCAATAAGTGGCCAAAGAGTTGCCACAATTGCAGAGGCAGTGCCTTTCAAATTTCTTGGTAGAAAGATAGATTACAAAGGATGTACACCATCATTAGAGGTGGCTGTTGAAAATTTCATGAACAACCTCAATAAGGTAGACCAGCAGCCTATCAGCAGTATCAAAAAAGCATGAATATATGACAACTATCTCACATCACGTCTCACTTGGCCTTTCATAGTATATGACATCGGTAAAACTCTCCTGGCAAAGCTAGATGCCATTGTCATAAAGATATTGAAGTCATGGTTCGGATTGGCACATCCGGCTGATCCCTCTACTCTTTTTAGGGATCAGAATAGTTTTGGCCTGAAACTAAAGAAACCGTCTGAACTTTACAAACGTCTAAGAGTTACAAAAACGCATGTTTTGGGAAAGTCGCAAGACGAATTAATTACATCTCTCCCAAAAGACAAAAGTGCTTCAGACCTAGAATCTAGACTTCAATGCCAAAAACAATTTATGGCAGGTGCACAAGTAGATACTGCTGGGTTGGGTGCGAAAAAGAAAAGGGAAGACTGAGACATGGTAAAAACCTTTCTACAACAAGAACAAAAACGACAGTTACAAAGTGCACGCTATGAATTTAGAAGTGCAAAGTGAGTGGTTAACTATAGGTGAGTTCTGTTGCCCATTAGCTCTAAAGTGGCGCACCTTGATCTATGACTGGTCTCCTGCCTTATTAAAATTTTATCTAAATATATTCCAAATTACCCTCCCTGACCAGACCTACACTAAGGTGGGGAAAAGCTTCTGAAAAATGTTGCTATACTTGTGGCGAGGCGATATGTACAGCAAGGCACATTTTGGTGGGATGCAAGGTGCTCCTTAATAGGGGTCATTACTCACGGCGCCATGACAGAGTACTTGAAATCATACGTGAAGCCATGAGCCTTTCAGTAGCTAGAGCCCAAAAGGGATTGACGACGACCTGGAGTTTGAAGTTAACTTTGTAAAAGTTAACTTCAAACTCCAGGAACAAGTCTTACTCAATCCTGGGTACAGCACCTGAATGGACTATTTTAATGGGCATGTATGAAAAGCACTACAAAATCCCAGAGGATGTAGGTGTTTCGTCATCCAGACCAAACATTTTCCTTTTTTCTAGAGCTACAAAACGCATAGTCCTTGTGTAACTTACCGTACCTTGGGAAACTAATATAACTAAAGATCACGCGATGATACAAAATAAGTATTACGACCTCCTAAACGAATTAACAAAAAACGGCTATGTAGTTAGTTCATACGCTGTAGAAGTGGGAGCGAGAGGTATACCAGCAAAATCTCTCTATAACCTGCTGAAAGACCTTGGCTTATCCAGAAGTGCAGTTAGTTCTATACTAGAACGAGTATCTAAAGCTGCACTAGTAGGCTCATATCAGATTTGGCTGGGCAGGGAGAGAAAAACGAGTAGTGAAGGTGAGTGTTGATGTACGTCATAAAGGGGGCCCCTTTATGTATTATAATACGTATATTAAACCTACGCCCGAGTCACAAGTCTCGGGATCTACTCGAGTTTTCTCTCTCTGCCACACGATGGACCCGGGCACCCGCACGGTGAATCCATGGAATGCTAAGCAGATCGTCTCATACCACAAGGCGAGAACCTCGTGAAAGCCGAGAAGGACAAGCTTAGCAAGTACCTTGACTTGGCTCACGAGGTTACAGCCATGTGGAATGTTGATTCCACGATCATAGTCGTGTCGGGAAACGGCTTTATAGCGAAAAGTCTCGACCAACATCTCAAGAGACTTTCGCTAGACGGTTGCATCAAGGGTCAGATGCAGAAGGCGATTATCCTTGACACACCGCACATCGTCCGGAGTTTCCTCACTCTGCAGCCCTAACCATCGATAGCTTGGGCCCTGCCCCGCTGTTGGCGGCAAACTAGGTTTAGGTTTTTATAATGTTTTCATATATAAATATTGTAAAAATGTAAACCTAAGAAAATTAATAAATGAGTGTATAACATAGAATTATTGCTCATTTAAATTTTTCAATTGTATTATATGTATTTGTATTTTTGAAGCAAGAACTACTTTTGACGCACCACAGACTGATTTTTTGTGGGCTGTGAATGAAGCTCAGCGTCTTGCTTGGAAATGAAAGAAATGTTGGGGTGAACTCGGAACCGCCAAGAGTGTCAGAGCTAGAAAGATAGTCAGCTGCTGGTGTCACTGCTTTATTATATTTATTCTTGGCCATGGATACTAGACCTTAAGCCGCATCTGTCATTGTTGTGTCACTGTGTTTAAGTACTGTATTCAATTTATAAGTAATGGTTTTTATTTTTCATTACTAAAACTAAATAATAGATATTGTGTGGACATTTCAAACACAACACCATCTAGTCCCAAACTAAGCAAAGCTTGTACTATGAAAGCCAGATAGCTGAAACTTATATATATTTTAACATACTTATTATAATACATAGAAAGTTCTTCAATAGTTTTTAATAGTTATTTCTAGAGATGAAAAGGTAACTGTCCCGTATCTGGCTGGATATTGGATAGTTACCCAGTATTATTTCAGTTTTCACTTCAGTGGTGCAGTCTAATGCACACACGTTTTTTTATTATAAATCTTCCTATTCTATCTAACTTTGTCACTAATAGGAGTAGGCCCTCCAAGTAATTAGTTATGGTAATCATGTATAAGTAAACAAAACCTCAATTTCTAGAAATTAATCAAAACTAACAATCCCAATTTTACATTACAATCATTATGAATACAAAGTGGATTGGGAAATACGTACCTCAATATTAAAAAGGGCTCTTGCATTTAGAACACAAATTTCAGCTAATTTCTGATCAGTCGTAAGCTTGATATATTTGTAATTTTCAATAACAGGTGGCTGAGAGGGATTTGTTTTCAATATCTTCTTAATCTTTGTAGGTTTCTCTATCTTCGAATTTTCACGCTTCCTTTTATTCATAGCTTGAGATAATTTGGAGTTTAATTTTTCTTTAATTGATAAAAAGTCAGTTTTATTAATAACTGTGGAAGCATTTGATGCTCCTGAAGTATCTGCCATAAATGAATCTGAATCTTTGGTAACAACTGCCTGATGCTGCTGGCTGCTGCTCACAGAAGGTTGCTGTGGTGTGGCATTTATATTCTGATGTAAACTCTCCACATCACTCAATCGACGAGGACTCATGCATGGGCTTGAATATGAGCTTGAAGAATGACGACGGTATATAATTGAATCATCAGCACTATGAGCTTCAAAATCTTCACTGACTGATGGTGATTTCACAGAGCCACCCAATGAATGCCTTTCTTTACCTCCACCAATTCTTCTTGGATCACCTTCTTCGCCTTTCAGTTCCTTTTTAATCCTTTCTCTAAATTTCATCTCTTTTCCTTCTGGAGTAGAAGAACTTTGAATTTTTTTAATGAATTCTGCTTTACTCTTCATATTTTTATTACCTTGAGGAGCCTCTGGAGTAAGCTGGCAAATCATATTAACTGCACCCTCATCCATTAACAGGCGGTCTATTTCAGTCAGCCTTTTATTCTGTTTCAAGTTTTTAGGTTGTGGTTTTTTTCCATTGCAGTTTTGTTTGAATAGGAGATTTAGATTTCGATCTTAGAGTTGTTTGGTCAGTCTTAATTCTTTTTGGTGTAGGTTGATCTTTATCAGATTGGATTTCTTTCTTAATTATTTTGCTTTTTATATATGTGTCTGGATTGTCTGGGTCAAAAATTACTTTCTTTTTGATTACTCTCCCAAGTCTACGTTGTGGTTGGCTCTCAGTTTCACTTTTACTTACATTAAGGGGTTTTTTCCTCCTCAACAGATGCATCTGCCTTACTTGTATCACTATCACCAACAACAGCATCTTGTGAATTAACAAGCTCTACTGACTCTTCGAGAAGTTTATCACTTTCTTCTATTAAGATTTGTGTTTCAACTGTCTGTGCCTCAGAAGGCTCATCATCTTCCCAATCTTTAACTAGAGCATTAACAATATTGTCTTCTTTAGGGTCTGTAGAAGGGTCACTATTGGTTATTACAGCATCATCTTGTTTCCCACTCTTCTTTTTGACACTTTCCTCTCTAGGCTCTGAAATTGTTTCACTATTACTTGGTGGAGTGTCAGCTTTAGGTTTGCTACTCTTCTTTTTTAAACTTTCCTCTTTGTTAGGCTCAGATATTACATTATTCTGTCCCTGTGAGGCATCATCTTTTTGTCTGCTACTTCTTTTTTTTGAATTTTCTTCTTTAGGAATAGGTGTTGCATTGCTATTGACTTGCGAACCATTATCTTTTTGTCTGCTACTTCTTTTTTTAGCACTGTCTTCTTTTACGTCAGACAGTGTGCTGCTATTGGCCTGTGAGCCATCATCTTTTTGTTTGCTGCTTCTTTTTTTTATATTTTCTTCTTTTGGAGAATCACTTTTCTTTGAAAGTTTTTTATTTGATTTTTTCGGTACAGACATTACTTTAGTTCTTTTAGATTGTTTGAGACGAGACAGCTGTTGCAGAGCCAGCTGTGTTTCTAAGCTTTTACAATCCGCAGCAAAATTTTCTGATATTACTTTTCTGGACTCTTCTATATCATTACCTTCTAAAATATCTAACAATTCTTCTTTGTTGAACACTTCTTGTGCAACATCACAATTATTGTTTTCAACATTTTCAGAAATATCAGAAGAACGTAGAACATCACTCAATTCAATATTTTGGCCAAGCTCATTCAAGATGTTATCAGTAGTTTGA
This sequence comes from Ectropis grisescens, assembly GCA_017562165.1. Classification (NCBI taxonomy): domain Eukaryota; kingdom Metazoa; phylum Arthropoda; class Insecta; order Lepidoptera; family Geometridae; genus Ectropis; species Ectropis grisescens. Next base: position 12,186,659 of record CM029777.1, on the reverse strand, counting down.
TCAGGGTGTTCCGTATCATCATCATAAATAATCTGATATTTAGTAGATTGATCAACTACATTTGTTTCAATCATAATTTCAGTTTCAAAACGAACGCCTTCTGGCATTGTTTCTACAATTCCATCAACTTCAACTTCCTCTGTGTGTATATCTTCAACGGAGTCAGTTTTTAAAGTAATGCCCTCAATGCATTGCTCTTCAACCAATGGTACATTATTGATAGCTTCCTCAATAGCTTCAGTAGTTTCTTCTACGACTATTTCTGTAGCAATCACTTCTTGTATTTCTTCACTAACAGTCATGTCATTGTTAATAGAATCTTCAGCAATAGAATTGATAGTAAGATCTTCATTAAGGACGTCTGTAGAATCAAGTGACGGTATGATATGTTCAGGATCCTTAGTGTCAGAGACGCCGTTGGATTTCTGACATACATTTGGTTCCTCAGAAACGTCCACCTGAGCACTGTCTTCACTAATTAAAACATTGGCCTTTACGGCTTCTGTAATAGTATCCTGAAGTGGAGGTTCCTCTACAACTTCCATTTCCACAAATTAGGGCTAACTAAATTACACTACGCTGTAACTCCCAAGGATAACCTGTAAATCGATAAGACTAGCAATCTGCTTCTAGTTCCATGAAACATAAACGAAGACAGATAGCTTACATTATTTCACAGGAAAGCTATGTGCCGTACATATTTTTTTAAGCACAAAATCAAATTGTTTCGACAAATAAAGCCAGTTTCTTTACGTTGCGTCCTTGCGTCGGTAACTTTTGTCTATGGTAAGAAGAAGAACGGTCACAGATTATTAATTATTCGTTGGAAAATAATTGGTTGCCTGTAAAGTCGGTATACGGGCGAAAGTTTTACGTGACATCGACTTTGAGTGGTAAAATAATTTTACGGAAGGGACGCGTGCCTTTCACTTTTTATGTCTGTCTCTCTCGCTCTTAGGCGGACTAACAATGCCCGAGTGGAAGGGACGCGTGCCTCTCACTCGCTCTCGTTGTGAGCGCATAACGTGAGCGGAGCGTAACGCAGTTTCTTGAAGTGTCACCCGGCAAACCAATTTATAAGACGTTGTCACGTCAATAAACCCAGCCATGCCCATATAGTAATTATTCGAGTTAATCGATGCGATCATGCATTCATGCAATAAGAAATCCTCTACTTAGTCTGTGATCTGTGTTTACAAATGGAAAATCGGGATTCACAGGTTACATACCATACTACTTAGTCTGTGGCTCTGTGCCACTCTATGGTTCCATAGACTTGTGAATATGTAAACTATATTACAGTAGGACATAGGGATGCCCAAAAAAGTGTATTGTATCGATATATCGCATCGTAACTGTATCGAACTTGGTTGTATCGATACGCGATTTTATCGATTTCCTTTGGATCGATATATCGTATCGTAACCGTATCGCATGCCTTTCATTTAATATGCTATATAATAAGTATATATATCGTGCAAAGGGTTATCTTTTAGTAGTTTTACTATATTATTTTATTTTTAAAAGAAACAAATAATTATATGTATTTAGAATAGTTTTATTCAACAAATAAATCACAATTGCCATTGATCAGCACTTAAACAACGCAAAATAATAATTTTGATAAGCGCTGTGGATTTAACCTATTACGGCTTTCGGAAAGTGTGTGCCCAGCTACGAACGGAATGACAAAGGAGAACATAAACTAAACATTTATTAATCATATTTGATGGTACTACAAAGTTCAAAGATTATTTAAATCTACCTCCAAGTCTAAATAAAAGCCGGCTGTTCTTGTTCCATGAACAATTTTGTCGACGTTATCATTCTCTTATTACTAATAACAATATATTCAATGGCACTGTCTATTATCGTTTAGTGATGATGTAATAGGTACTTTAAAATTTTACAAATTAATCACCGACATAGTTTGATACGATATGGTAATGCGATATTTTTATAAGAATGCGATATATCGAAGCGTATCGTATGGTCAAAATATCGCATCAAATATCGATTTATCGTATAGTGCTGTATCGATATTCCGATATATCGTATCGTAACGGGCATCCCTAGTAGGACAGTAGGTACTTAATTTACTGAGCTAATCTCTATCTCTTGTTATTTGGTACTTGGGTTTATCCTCAAACACTATCGAGTTACAGAATAAACTATGAATATTCTTCCAAAAAAAAGGTATGCATTTAAGATTTTCTTTTTCGCTAAGGTTCCATGTATACCTATAAACACTGTGAATTTCTAAAATATTTGTCACCTCTGGATTTGAATTTCACCATACTCCAGGAGTTTGTCGTCTAGCTAGTTGGTACAGACCCTAAACTTTTTAAATCTTCGGCCGTGTCCAAGTTGATTAGAACGGCACACACACACATAGACTTGTGAATATGTTTGTGAACTATTATTACTTAATTTACTGAGCTAATCTCTTGTTATTTGGGTATATCCACAAAAACTATAGAGTTACAGAATAAACTATGAATATTCTTCCAAAAAAAAGGTATGCATTTAAGATTTTCTTTTTCGCTAAGGTTCCATGTATACTAGTTGTCGTCTAGCTAGTTGGTATAGACCCAAAACTTTTTAAATCTTCGCCCGTGTCCAAGTTGATTAGAACGGCACATGTGAGGTCTTCTACTACTTCTACTAGCGACCCATTCCAGCTTCTCTTAGATGATGTCACAAACTAAAATAAAAATTATCCAATTTAGTTGGACCAAATGACATTTTAATGCCAATTTTTGTGAATATCCGTTGACTTGGTGAAGAGTTCACTGGGAACAAACATCACGATGTTGGACTGTTATATGTTAAGACGGTCTAGTCAAATAAGTACCTACTTAACAAAATTATGCTTTAGTAAACTAATGAAAACGCACAAATTAGTTGCTTCATTAAAAAATTTAATAAGTGCCACTTTCAACTTTCCTTTAGAAATTTTGTATCAATTTAGTACTAAGTCTAAACATACATACTTTTATTACATAACAAATGCATAGAACACCCACAAAGCAAAATAAGAATAATGTTTGATTTAATTGTAAAACATGCTGTATAATTTCAATCAGTGTGATAATATTTTCTTATGATTGTTGTGGCTTACCCATTTGGTTGGTGTAGAATAAAACAAAAACAAGGCATTTGTTGCCTGAGTGGGTTTTTCTCAATGGTTAATAGGTATCAATGTCTTCAAATCGAGAAGGTAAGCACATCCCATCATAATTGTTAATAATCATTGTTGTATATTTTTCATTTATAGATGGCATGTCAGAACCAAAGAAAACATAGCCAGAGTACGGAAAGATGAAGCAGAAGCAGCAGAAAAAGAAAGACAAGAGAATTTACGTATTGAAAATGCAGATAGAGAAGCACGTCTCAATATATTAAAACATAAAAGCAAACAAAAATTGCTGGAGGCTGGTGTTGTTGAAGCCAAAGAAGATAAAAAACCAGATGAACACATTAATTTCTTTGAAGATCTAGAGCATGCCGTTAAAACAACCAACAAACAACACGATGTAGAAATAAAAGAGAAAAGAGAAGATTATGAGAAAAAAATTGGATATTTAACATATTTAGGACAAGACACAAATGAAGCACTTGGAAAGAAGAACTGGTATGAAGTACCTCCAAGCTTATCAAGGTCAAGTGAAATAAAAGATACATATGATAAATTAGTACTAAAAGATGAGGATGGTAAACCTAAACAAAAAGAGTTAGACATTAAAAATGGTGAAGTCAGTTATAAATCAAAACAGAGATTAGATCCTATAAATGCATTCAAAAAATACTGTCACAGTAAAATTGATAACAAAAATATCATGAAGCAAAAAGAAAAAGACATGAGTCACAAGGATTCTATGCACAATAAAAATAAACATAAAAAACACAAAAGAACCAAAGAAGAAAAAAATGAAAAATTACTTAAACTTCGAGAAGCACGCCTAAAACGAGAAAGGGAAGAAAGAAGTAGAACAGAATCATTTTTAACTAAGCTCAATGGTGAAGAACCATCACCAAGTACTTCATCTGATCACAACAAAACCCAAATAGTCAAGCCTAAATACAATTCTCAATTTAATCCTGAATTAGCAAGACAAAATTATAGATGAATCACTTAGTAATAAGTTGCACCATAAAAAAATTATAATGAAATAAACAACCTTTAACTTTAAACAAATATATTTGACTAATTACAGATTTTATTTTACAATTTTATAAACACAATAATGTTAATAAATACAAGTATTCAAGAAACAGCATAATCAAGGAGTATTTTTGTTCTGCAGTGTATGTGTGAATAGTATCATTGGAAGTTTGTTTTCTAGTTTGTCGAAGGAATAGTGGAATGTTTCACAGAACAGTTCTAATATCCGTACAATGTAAGTTCCTTCACTGGCAGTTTCAGGAGATTTGGATCTAAAAAGAAAATGAATAAAATTTTCAATTAAAAAATTATGTATGTACTGACACCTGCACCTAGTAGTAGAACTCTTATGTGAAGTCTGCTTGGAAATTACTTTTGCCAGTTATTGTGTTCCAGTTTGGAAGGTAATGTTCTCAAAGATTTTACTTGGCAAAGAGATAATCCATTTTATATCTCAAGTGCAGAAGACAGTGTAGGGCTAGGATTTAAACTGGTACTGTTAAAACTCTTTCTGTTCAATACAAGGCTTGATGCAGTGCTGTAATGGACAGGCATGCTTACTATCAGGCTTCTGACCTGCTCGACTATCGATATTCTTTCTCAATATATTTACTTATACTACTTACTTTGCATAGTTGCACAAAAAGTCTACAAATGTGTCTGTATTTTCAGTTTTTGTTTGGTGTAACAATGTGTATATTCCAACAAGTAGAGGGTACCCATCAATGTTTTCACCAGCTCTCCTTGTCACAAGGTCACCTGCAAATATTTGAAGAACTAAGTACCTATACAATTTAAACTGTTTTATTTAATTCACCTCAGTAAAGGAACAATCTGAGGTACAAATAATATAAACATACCTGTAGTAAAACATATCTGCAGTTTAGGTAACTGTGAAAGTAAAACAATGGCCAGCAGATGTCCCATATCAATGCTGTAAAATTCAGCAATATTCTTCACATATATTTTTTCATAGGGCTCATATATTCCACAGCGTAACATATAATCCTCTAAGTTATGTAAAAGTTTTTGTGATATCTTTGGGTTCCCATCAACATTTGCTGAAACTTTTAGTTCTTGTATTATGGAACTGAAACATTAACAATATATACATTAACAATAGTAACCATTTTGGTTACTCTATTAGTTGCATCATTAAAGTAATATAAATATGTATTATATTTTATTCTAACAGATTGCTTACTCATTTAATGTCCGTATGGATGCTTCCAAATGAGCAGAATCAAATTTGCAGTTAGTGTTCAACTGATAGCCCAGATGCTTCCTAAGTGTTTGTAGAGTACCGATGAGAACAAGAACATCAGATATCTGTTGTGCTGTTTTTTGAATTTTGGGAATGGTTTGTTCTACCTCCTTCACATCAGATCCAAAGTAAATTTTATCTTGGTTTGCTCTGAATATATCTTGAATATTCAGCAGCTGATTCTTAATCATAAATGCATAAAGCATGTCCAGGCCATGAAGGCCTACAACTCCAAGGGCCTCACCAAGTTTTGCAAACATTTTAGTGTTTATGACTTCACTTTGACTTTTCACATCAAACCAAGCTGAACATATATTGATATATGTGCAAGTCCTGAAATAATCAAGTATCTTAGTCATAAATAATTTCAATTTACACCATAATTTGATTATTAGTCTTTCACCTGGCATCTGTAAGCTGGACTATTTGTCTTGCTATGCTACCCATAAAACCAGCAGAGGGGCTGTACAATGTTACACCTTTTCTGGCACTGATCTCTTTAGCAACACTGTCTTTTATAATAGCAGATACCTGTAATGAAAAAAATGAGTAAGTATATTGGTCATTTCATTTTAACTAAAGTCACAACATATTAGTAGTATACAGTCTGGAATCTAGCACAAAAGCTTAAATGGATGGACCGATTTCGATGCGGTTTTTTTATTTCCGTGCAGTGACTCTTAGATGCTATGTTTGGTTTATATCGATTGAAGCTGAGCGCCTCCACAAAATGGCGTCCTAAATATTTTTTTCACAACCTACCTCAATATGGCTTGACTAGTAGAATACTATACACTCCGCGAGGCATAAGCTGAGCTTTGCATTTGTGTGAGTGTACATGGATAGTGTAGGTGTGACAACCGGCCTTAGGCGCGGCGCCCTTCTGTCTCGCCGCGCTCCTGCCTGATTGGTGATCACTCACACTAATGCAAAGCTCAGCCTATACCTCGCGGAGTGTACACTATGCCAAATTTCAAATCCAAGATGGCCGCCACCACAAAATGGCAAATAACATTTTTTTCATTATTACCTCTGGGTCAAAATCAAATGAATAGACTTGACTAGTAGAATGTCGTTAAAATTACAAATCCGAGGCAGTCGGGGGTAAATCAAATTTTCTAATTTTGTTCTTGCTAAATATAAAAAGGTGTATAGACTCCGGTGCTGCTACCGCCTAAGAACTAACAGAGCAATTTTCAGCCGCACCTGCTGTGGCTGCGGGTCCGCTGTTTCTGTAGAATACAGTCATGTAGAATATATGTAATAATTGAAAGCATAAACCACGACGTTTTACGCCCGCGTTCGCCGCCCGCCACGTTCATGGGCGGCCTCTCACCCGCGGCGGTCTTGTGAGTTGAAATAAAACCGGCGCCTGCCGTGGTTTCGAACCCGCGATGGTCGCGGCTGAAAATCACTCCATGAGTTACTAAAGCCTTACTAAAACTGTGTCAGCTTTGATATAGCTCTCTCTCTCTCTCTTTTCTTTTTGCGTGAAATTATAGAGGCAGCAATAGTAAAGCCGTATGTTATGCTTTAGAAGATCAGCTATCTGGTAGTGAAAGTCCCGTCAAAATCGGTCAAGCCGTTGCAGAGATTAGCCGGAACAAACAGACAGACAAAAATTATGAATAGTGTTTTAGAAGTAGGCACCGTGTATAATTTCATTTATACGATAGCTCAAAGTCGCTCAGCGAGATATGGAAAGAGCTATGCTTGGTGTGACAATGGGCTGGTCATATCTGTCGCAGATCCGATAACCGTTGGGGTAGGTGGGTTCTGGAGTGGAGACCGCGAATCGGTAAACGTAGTATAGAACGCCCTGAGACTAGATGGAGTGACGATATACGAAAGACGGCTGGTGGCGGTTGGAAACTTAAGACCGAGAATCGGGCTGAGTGGCGTATTATAGGAGAGGCCTATGTCCAGCAGACCACGAACACGGGCTAATGTGATAATACTTTCATTTGAACTTAAAAGCTGTTACTTTGATATTACAATCAGACACTCACACCAATTTTATTTATTTGTATAGATTTGTTTACCCTGAACCTGATAGTATTTAATAGAACACAAACTTACCTGTTTTTGCCAAATCCTTAACCCATGAATATTAATATAATCCTGGATGTACTCCAGAGACCTCTTGTAACCATCCATGCTCTCTGCCAGTTTTTGTAATCGAGTCAATAGGTTACCAGCTGACAGAAGTACCTTCTTTCCCTGAGGTTCTAAAAATTCCTCAAACTTTTTACTTATATGCCTCTCCAATTCTTTGAGTAAACCTTCCTCCAATAATTCTGCTGGATCAACTCTTATCACACCAACTAATGTTGATCTCATATCCAAAATGCCTGACAAAAATAATAAAAATAACTATGTATCTAAAATTAAAAAGAGAACACTGGTTTTATCAGTTAGTTGTGTTTGTGTGCATAACCTTGTGAACCACAGTACCAATATCAACAAATGTCATTAGCTACAAGCTCGTATGTTGAAGAAGTATAAATGTTAATTAACTGAAGTTATTGTGATAGGTATGTCAGTTGAATTTATGGCAATTCATGTTGCTGCAAACTAAACTGAGACAGTCTAGTAGTGGGGTGCGTGGCTCGGGAACCTCCATGGGTGCATCAAACAACAACTTTTTTCGACTGCCCTAGTGGCTTAGTTGGTAGTAGCTCTGCCTGCGAAGCCGAGGGTCGTGGGTTCGATCCCCACCCAGTGCAAATATTTGTGTGATGAATTCAAATGTTTGCACTGTGTCTGGGTGTTTCTATGTATAATAAGCATGTATTTAAAACTATATAAGTATTATATCAGCTATCTGGCTGCCATCACACAAGCTTTGCTTAGTTTGGGGTCAGATAGTGTTGTGTGTGAATTGTCCACCAATATTTATTTATTATATTTATTTATTTATTTTGCCTCGGTGGCATCTTGTTATGTGATGCCGAATATCGGCCGGGGCTAGGAACTTCTGCACGCACTCCTCGTGTAGAGGTTGGGGAAGGGGACTGGAAGACTTGGAAAGGTTACTCGGCTGATATATCGGCCAAGTAAAATTACTAACTTTGACAGATGAGGGTCCTCTATATGCAATCTGATTGGCAGAGTGGTCAGTGTAAGGACAAGGCCCGCGATGCCGAAGGCTAGCCGCGATGGTGAGGGCCGACCTCTCGCTGCCGACCATCTTAGCCTAGATGCTCGAAAGTGAGAGGTTGTGTGAAGAGCAAGAGTTTCAAAGCTCTGCCTGGGGTATTTGGACGTTAAGGGCCGTCCGACACCCCACCTAGGTATAGGCCTTCCCGAGGACGTGACGCGCCGGAAAGCAGCGGCGCGTCACCTCCTCGGGAAGTCAAGGCGGGATGGCTGGATCCAAATTCGGGAGTATGGACATCCCACGCGAGGTGGACCCGCAAGGGTGGCGTCATGTGGGTCAGGGTCGTTGGTGAGTGCGAAAAGTGTGCCCTCGACTCTGACCCCAACAGGCAGGTGACAATGAAATGAAGGTATTAATCGGTAGGGGCACCATGTCCGCTCCCATGGTGTCGAGCCCGACATACCCTACCATGCCCCTGCATGGTGGGCATACGTAAATGTATTTCCCCCAAATCACCCAAAAAAAAAGGGACAGCCTTGTAGTAGGACTATCAAGTAACAAGAATTAGGTGTGTATAGGAAGACATGAGAACACAAATTTCACAGCTGCAATAAGTTTAAATTGTGATATACCTGTTGTGAATGTGGATGCTGAATGCGTTAATTTTGCAACTTCCATCCTGTGATCCAACTGAGCAAAATCTCTCAATCTCTCCTTTTCAAGTCTGGTAGGAACTTCTTTTATTGTCCATGTTTGAAGATCAATAATTTTTTCCACAATATTGAAAACCATTTCTGGTATAATTTGAAGAACCTTTTGAATATACTTTATCAGTTCGTTGCTGTAGTACTGGGATACTGAAACTAAATCGTCACTGTGTGCTTGGTTTATCCTGAGTAATGGTATCTCCATGGCACTTGCTAATTTCAAGAAAAGTGCTCTGAGTCTACTTGTGACAGATGGATTCACCTTTATGCTGTCTTGCATAAATTTTGTATACAAATCAATAGTGCACCACGCATAACTAACATCCGCTACAGTTTCAAGTGTTACCAATGAATCTTCCTTGAGAGCTGCAGCTCTCAAAAGGTTTTTCAAAGCATCCTTGCTGTCACAAAGAAATTGCACAATCGTAGAGGTTGTCTTCATTCCGTGGAACTCTTCAACTTCATCCAGAGCTTGGATCAACTGGGTCACTTTCTTGATTGATTTAGTTGAAGTTGGCTCTCCAAGAGATGCCACTTGTTTAGCTATGTTTTCGAACCAAACTTTCAGCTGTTCATTTTCTGGAATTTTAGCAATGGGTTTTGCTCCTGAAAACAATTCTGATAAGCTGTTGATAGCTTCGACAGCATGAGTTTTATTGATACTCCAAGCTTCATCTCTATTTTCAAGCAGTCTATTCAAAACTTCTCTGACTTTTAGTTCTAATTCTGCAGTGCTTATTAGTAGTTCTAGAAGTTTGACTGCATCATAATGAGACTCTCTCAAGACTGCTTCCCTCAGTTGTTTACTCTTTTTGTTAGCATCATAGAATATAACATCACTGTTATGAAGCAGAAGCAATCTTATAACAAGGTTGGAGTTAAGTAAGAGGTTTAATATTTTGTTTATATTATCCAATACAAAATCATCAGTCAGTGTGCCTTCCTTCAATAGTAAGTGTATTTTATTGTTCAACATTTCTACAGCATTTCCTCTTCTAGAAAACACCTCCTTTACCATTTTTGTGTTACATGTATTAGAAAGAGCTGATTTAGCAGCTTTGAATGTATCCCAAAAGTCTACAATATTTAATGTCACTCCCATATAAATGGGTACAACCCAGTTACTGGGAAAAAACTTGTCCACTATTTCTCGCATTTTGGATACATCAGAATGTAGATAATGTGGAGTAAAGAATAAGCATATTACCAGCATGCTAGCTTGGGTGGCCAGAGCTGCTGCCTGGTGCTCCGGTATAGTGTAGACAGACAATTGATTGTAGATATCTTCTGATCTTAATTTACCCACAACTTTATCAATGAAATCAGGCCGAATGGTAATACGACTGAAACAAACCAATATCAATTTGAATAATTTGAAAAACTGAATAAATTTAAATATGTAACCAAATAAATTATAATAAAGCCAAATAAAAACCACAACAGTACCTAAAATACTCAACAGGGTAATCAGATGGTCGCCTTCCATTGTTTTGGTCATATCCTGTGTCTCTTAATAATTTACAGACATCATCAATATTGGTCTGAGACTGACTGGTGCTGTAGCGATAAAATGCAACAAGTAATCTTTCCCTCATTAATCCAGGGATAAATAAATCACACAGCATAAGCATGGATCCATATAGGTAAAGAGATTCACACTGAAAAACCAAAATACCAATGATACATAGCAGTGCATCATATATCTCGTACATAAAAAACGTGTGCTTACTTCATTAGAAATAATGTTTATTATGACTCTATGAGAGCAATCACAAACCTGTCAACTATTTGTATAGTACAACTGTATCACAACTAAATTACAAGAAATACTTTATGTTTCAAATATTTCTGTCGATCCCAAGGTTGCCTGGAAGAAATCGCTTTTAGCGATAAGGCCGCCAGTTGTCTCACTAATTTTTACTGTTATCCAAACTTGTATGTATCTTTTATGGTGTGAACAATAAAGAATTTTCATTCATTCATTCACAAAAAATGTCACTCATATTAGACTATCAATTAGACTAATCTGAGTGACATTTTCTAGTAATATGAGTGACATATTTGTACATGTATCTTTTACAAATAAGCAATTTCTGTATAGCCTTGTTACTAAAAAAATATTGAAGAGCAAAATGTATGCCACATCTGAATTTTTAATACATTAAAATTTTGTAAACTATTTAGAAGAGAGACCTAAATATTGATGTAGTTTTTCAGGATATAAAATAGCTATTCTAGGTTTTAATCCACTAGCAATATCATTCTGATCCTGTTATTTTCCGTTTCCTTTTGATTTATTAAACATAGTAATAATTAATCCCACCAAATACATTCTGTAAAAAACTAGCCAAGTCTCGATGGAGCTGCATATTTATCTCTAAAAGAGAGAGAGAGAGACGATCTTCTTAGCATTCCATGGATTCACCGTGCCGGGTCCATCGTGTGGCAGAGAGAGAAAAACTCGAGTAGTTCGAGACTTGTGACTCGGGCGTAGGTTTAAGGGGCCCTTTCTGACGTACATCAACACTCACCTTCACCACTCGTTTTCTCTCCTGCCCAGCCAAATCTGATATGAGCCTACTAGTGCAGCTTTAGATACTCGTTCTAGTATAGAACTTACTGCACTTCTGGATAAGCCAAGGTCTTTCAGTAGATTATAGAGAGATTTTGCTGGTATACCTCTCGCTCCCACTTCTACAGCGTATAAACTAACTACATAGCCGTTTTTGTTAATTCGTTTAGGAGGTCGTAATACTTATTTTGTTTCATCGCGTGGTCTTTAGGTATATTAGTTTCCCACGGTACGGTAAGTTCTACAAGGACTATGCGTTTCGTAGCTCTAGAAAAAGGAAAATGTCCGGTCTGGATGACGAAACACCCACATCCTCTGGGATTTTGTAGTGCTTTTCATACGTGTCCATTAAAATAGTCCAATCAGGTGCTGCACCCAGGATTGAGTAAGGCTTGTTCCTGGAGTTTGAAGTTGAGCCTGCTTTTACAAAGTTAATTTGTCTTTTGTTTGTCGTCAATCCCTTTTGGGCTCTAGCTACTGAAAGGCTCATGGCTTCACGTATGATTTCAAGTACTCTGTCATGACGCCGTGAGTAATGACCCCATCAAGGAGCACCTTGCATCCCACCAATATGTGCCTTGCTGTACATATCGCCTCTCCACAAGTATAGCAACATTTTTCAGAGGCTTTTCCCACCTTACCAAGTTACTCTGGTCAGGGAGGGTCATTTGAATGCATTTAGATAAAATTTTAATAAGGCAGGAGACCAGTCATAGATCAAGGTGCGCCACTTTAGAGCTAATGGGATACAGAACTCACCTATGGTTAACCACTCACTTTGCATTTCTAAATTCATAGCGTGCACTTTGTAACCGTTATTTTCGTCTTGTTGTAGAAAGGTTTTTACCATGTCTCGGTCTTCCCTTTTCCTTCTCGCACCCAACCCAGCAGTATTTACTTGTGCACCTGCCATAAATTGTTTATGGAATTGAAGAATTAATGAAATCTAGACAAAGCCGTGCCAAGTCTAAGGTTCCTTACTGCGATTTCTTTATTATTATAGTTCCATGTTTTGTGACTTGTTAAACATTAACTTGGGAACATTACACGCACACCAACGTGAGTAATTTGACAACGTCGGTGAGAGCTGTCACGCATACATAACTAATTACTGGCCTCACAGTGTCGTTTACGAAGGTTTCATCTGTTTAGAAATCAGTGGTTCTTCATCAGATAGTTCAGACCTTCGATTTTTGTCATCAAATAAAGAGGCAAACAAAGTTTAATATTTTTTGTAAAGGCGGTATGTCGATCTTTATAGTTGTAGAGTTCGATAGTTTGGTTGGGCTCTCGTGTTTTCAAATAAGGGGGCACCATGTACTCCAGATTTTCGATATTCCTAGTTTTTATAGTTTTCCCCTTTATGTGGCCATTAAACCCTAAGTCTGTACTAAATTTCAGCTCTCCGAGTTTATGGGAAGTACTAGTTCTATTTTGATGATCATGAGTGAGTGTCGAAAATGCGAAACTTTGCTTTCGCTTAACTTCAGAACTAAATGACGTCCGGACTTGAAATTTTGGATTCTAGGTATGTGATTATAGCTTACTAGATGACGAAAATTTCAGCGTTCTGGTCTTATCCAAAGGTTCTCAAATAGGGGCCTGAAAACATTACACTACCGTGCCCCCAGATGTAGGTAGTCTATGGGTTATTCTTTATTTATCCATGTATCAAATTTCATCAAGACCCCTTCTGTAGTTTTTGCTTGAATATTAGTAGGTTATAATACATTGTAATGTGTGTACAAAATCTCGTAGTTACTCATATTACAATGTGATGGAACAACAAATATCCAAACCTTCACATTTATGATTTGTAATTTAATAGGTCTCTATAAAATTAATTCAAAGTTCCATTGAGGAGTTGAACTTACCAGCAGCTGTTTTCCTTCAATATCTTTCAGTACCGTTTCAATATTCTGTTGAATAAATGCATCATCATGTAATTGATCCACAAATGAGTTGAGATCAACAATGTACTGATATATGTTCTCAAATAATAGATAAAACCTAGATATCAGCTCAACATACTTCTCTTTTAACTCATCATCTAAGTCTTGCAATTTCTGGAATTGAAAAATAATAAATAAAAATACAAGTACATACTTGGATTAAGCAGTCAAGTCAGGTGACTAAAGATTTAAAACCATTAATTTTATTTAATGAACACTCATTGTGTACATGAGAATAATTTTTATAAGATTTGATAGTGATATAACTTTGAAATAAACATGTTTCCTGAAAAAAAAATTGGGCTTAAGTACCTCATCAAATGAAGTAAATATCTTATGTACAAAAATCTCCTGCTACGGTCTTCTCAAACACTTCTCAGAAACAGTTAAACTTATTCAGTTAAAATTATTATTATATTTTTATTTACATATTTATATTCTATTTTTTTTACATTTGGTGTGATAGTATTTTTCCCCATAGTGCCACCATCCTCCATTTTTTTTTATGAAGAATATCTAAATTACTAAACCATTATTCATTGGCTTCAAGTTATTTGAGAGAGCTATGTTTTGCTTAGTTTGGGTGAGATAGTTTTGTGATACAAATTTCAAGTGTTGAAAACACTTTGATTTCTTTTTCAGAGATATTATTAAGATATTATATTTCCCAGATCAGTATATCATATTATGTTAGCAGCAAAACAAGTTTTAAGGGTCCGCGGTGGTGGGGGAAAACCTTTATAAACGATCGCGCGCTCAGTTCGCTCTCTTTTCTGCCAACATACACTCGCTCAAGCGGTAGCTCTGACCGTTTGACCAGCCAAAAGTTAAATTGTTATCAGTATCTGTCGAATTTACTTGAGGAATCGGTTATTTAGATGTTTCGGTTTAATTGTTTAAAGTCTGTTTAATTTTGTTTGTATTTCTGTTAAGTTTCGCATATAAATGTGACTGTGTAAAACTTGTGTTTTTTATTCTTTTCCCACTTCTGGTCTCTAATACATAATATTTTTGTACTTACAGTATTCTGTGAAATTTTCATTTCTTGAGCATCAGAAACTTTAAAATAACTAAAGTCCATAATGACATCCTGGTACTTTTGTTGTAATTCTTTAGTTTCTAATCTGTAATTATACAGACAAAACATAATTATTGAACAGACAATGGATTGTCCAGAAGTGGCACAAGCAACACCAGCACTTGACCTGATGGTTTTTGGATCTCAATTCCAATGGATGTAACTATAAAGATATAGATAAAAGCTAATTTATTTGTTCAAAACATGAGTAAATTACAAACACAGATAATGCATGATATATAAAATAGGTCACAAAAATTTTAAAGTAGCTTGTCGTCATGTTTTTCCTGATATGGTAGGCATACAAATATTTTTCCAATTCATATAAAATTGATGACACAGTTTACAAGTCAAATCACCCTTCAACCATACAAATACAAAAAAAATAGAAAACTTTACAAATTCATCAAATCAAAATAATCAAATTAAATCACAAAATTACAAAAATTAATTTATTACTAATTGTGTACAATAATTACCTCATTAAATCTATCATTCAAATACATATTTGAAGATTCATATATAAGATCAAAAAAAAAAAACTATTCAACTATATAAATATTTATTTATTTATTGAATAATAGGCGAGCAGCTTTTGCTGATGTGCCTATATCTCAGTGTTGAAATAACAAATTATAGGTAACTAGCTTTTACCCGCGACTTCGTCCGCGCCACATATTTATTAAAGTAATTGAGGCAGTACCTACTCGTATGTCTACTACCATACAAATTCACGTTTCCTAATCAAAATCGGTCTAAGTCAAAGTTTTATATTTATTAATAAATATACAATTTACACGACAAATTACAGAAAAACTATGTTCTCAAAAAATTAATCAAAAACAGATTTTAATTTAAAATCATATTGGGACGGTCCACCAAATTTTATTAGAGTATATTAGTAGATATTAGTAGATATATCGTCTGGTTACATGAACGCAAATTTTAGTTTGTTGTTCATATTTCAAAAACCGCCGCACTGATTTCGATAAAATTTATATAACCACCTCTGAACTATAATCTACCAACCAAAAAAATAACCATCTAAATTGATTCACAATTGGAAATACAGCTGGATTGATAACCTCCTCCTTTTTTGAAGTCGGTTAAAAATAGCATACAAAGAGTGCAAAGATCCTTCCATGCACACTTTTTCTCCTCATTTCCACTCTTTTCAACTCTTTTCTGTGATAAAAGTCGCCTATATCCTTTCCTAAGTCTAGTCTATCTGTGCACCAAATTGTAACAAACTCTTTAAGTGGCTTAGGCGTTAGACGGTAACAGACAGAGAGTTACTTTCATATATATAATTTCATATTAGAATTGAAAACAGGTGTTCCTGATCATTTTATAGGAGGCAGTTGTAAAAGATTACCGAAAAGTAATACGTTTACTCCTCCAAAAAACTCATTTTCGCAGTTTTGCCTTAATCGAGCGTCCATCATGCATAACATTTGATAAGACACCATGGAAATCTCGTCGACTATCAAAAATTCTGTCTGATATGCCATTTAGTGGCTGCGCCCATCGAAAGTATTGAGGTTGTATAGTGCACTGTATTCTTCTTGTCAAGCCCTTTTATTTGATACCCATGTTGATGGGATTGATAAAACCTAAGTTATCCGCCATTGTGTAGAGGCCGCCATCTTGGATTTTAATTTTATATAGTACATTGTATTCTACTGGTTGAGCACTTTCATTCGATACCCATATTGATGGGATTGATAAAACCTACGTTATCCGCCATTTTGTAGCGGCCGCCATCTTGGATTTCAATTTTTTATAGTATATTGTATTCTGCTTGTTGAACCCTTTCATTTGATACCCATGTTGATGGGATTGATAAAACCTACGTTATCCGCCATTTTGTAGCGGCCGCCATCTTGAATTTAATTTTTTTATAGTCTATTGTATTCTGCTTGTTGAGCCCTTTCATTTGATACCCATATTGATGGGATAAATAAAACATAAATTATCCGCCATTTTGTAGCGGCGGCCATCTTGAATTTATTTAAGTACATTAATTATAAATAAATGATACCGCTAGAAGCGTCTTGAAACGCTCTTGAGAGTAAATGGCTCAAACGGGTAAAAGTAAGGTGGCACTTCATATGCCGAAACATAAACACCGCACTTATGTAACCTGACACCCATTTTCCCGCCAAATTTGTAAAACGCGAAAAGCGGCCAGTATATCAAGCGGTTATATAAGTATCCCCGTATAGTTAAGAATTATAAAATTGCTGGAACAAACGTTTATCGACTCCATTTCAAGTGTTTAGATACAAAGTTTCATGGTTTTATCTTCAATAGTATTGAACTTCCAGACTTTCACCCCCAATTCCACCGTAGGTACAGTTCGAAACTACGAAACTGCTAAAACATACATTTATGGTTTCGTGTTAAATATCTAGACGTAAAGTTTCATAGTTCTTCAACAATGACGAAGTTTTCCATATAAACTTTCATCCCTTATTTTAACTCTTTTACCCTTTTTTTTCGGAACAAAAGTAGCCTATGTCCTTTCTCGGAATCTATTCTATCTATGTATCAAATTTCATCAAAATCTGTTGCTTGGTTTAGGCGGTAAAGACGGACAGACAGACAGACAGACAGACAGACAGACAGACAGACAGACAGACAGACAGACAGACAGACAGACAGAGTTACTTTCGCATTTATAATATTAGTATGGATTGTCTGTTAAAATGATTTTGTCTTTTACTATCCATTTGTCAAGTTTGTTCTTAAAAGAGTTTAATGACTTTGCCGAAATAACATCCTCAGGCAACCTGTTCCAGTTGTAAACCACTCTGTTGCTGAGAATGTGATGTGCAGTGTTTGTCAGTGATGGCGCGTGGGACAACTGGGACTTATGACGCCGACTGTCTCTCTTATGCTCCTTTAATCTGTACAGGTTCCTTATGTGAGGAGATTATAAAATCCATTCAGTATTTTAAATGTTTCGATCAAGTCTCCCCGCAACCTTCTCTCTTCTAGTGTAGTGAGGCGTAGGGCTTTTAACCTGTCTGTGTAAGATTTGCGTCGAAGGGCATATGGCAATTTTGTCGCTTTTCTTTGCACACTTTCAAGTAAATCAATGTCTTTTTTGAAGTAGGGGCTCCAAATTTGATAAGCATATTCTAGTAGTGGCCTCACATAAGTTTTATATATTTTAAGAAACATTTCTACAGTTATAGATTGAAAAGATCCACGAATGACATAAAGAAAAGAGTTTGCTTTTTTTACAATTGCAGAAATGTGTTCTTCCCATTTTAAATTTGATGTAATTATAACACCGAGGTCTTTTTGCTGATTCACTGAAGATAAAGCAACACCATTGAGATAATAGGTTATTAGGGGGTTATTCTTGCCTAGATGTAAGACCCCACATTTTGCAACATTTACATTGACAATCCAGTCCAAGGTCCAGTCTTGCACTTGATCTAGATCTCTTTGGAGCTGCCCAGAACCAACCAATGGGTTTTTGCAAAATTTACCATCATCAGCGAAGAATGCTGATTGACTTTCAATTGTTTCCATTAAATCAGTTATGTAGATCCCAAAAAGTTGAGGAGCAGTCACCGATCCTTGTGGCACGCCGCTGGACACATTCCTGTGTTGTGATAGGGAATCTCCGACTCGAACTTGAAAAGTTCTTCCAGTCAAGTAATGCTCTATCCACTTCAGCAGCCTGCCACGTATACCATAATGGTCTAATTTCATCAGGAGACGCTGATGAGGGACTCTATCAAAAGCACGCTGAAAATCTAAGTAAATAACATCCACTGGATTTCGTTCGTCCACTTCTTTACTCCAAGTGTGGACACACTCTAACAAGTTGGTGATAGTGGATCTTTTCTCAACAAAACAAAAAAAAAAAAAATATAAAAATTTACAAATTTATGTCATCAAATCAAAATAATGAAACAAAATTATAAACTATACTTATTACCAAATATCTAAAATAATCCCTAATGAAATCTATCATTTGCTCGTACAAAAAGTGCTGTTTCCAAAATATACAAGGACGGAAGTGTAAGAATTTTGTATTTAGTAAAATGAGGTCCAAAGCTGTCAATTTGTTGTAATTTAAACATTGATCTGATACAGTGCTTTTGTCTTTTAAAAATAACCTCTTTGTCGGTAGAGTTACCCCAAAATATGATTCCTTATCTGAGAATAGACTCAACTAACCCATAGTACGCAGTAAGAAGCGCATCAGTATTCACCACAGCAGAAAGTTTATGTAATGCATACGCCAAGCTAGTGACTCTACTCGAAACATTATCAATTTGTTTTTTCCAATTCAATTGTTTGTCAATCATTAAACCAAGAAATTATGCTGAGTCTACTTCATTTATTATTTGATCATTATATGTTACTTTAACATTTTGTTTTTGTTACTTTAACTTTGTTAGATTGGTTTAGTCCACGTTGTTTGAAGTGAATGATATTTTTTTTTTTCAATATAAATTTATACAATAAAGTAACTAAATTTTGAAATGATGAGACAATAATTATGCACTGCAATTTTTTGTAAAGGACCCTCTATTGTATATGGCCTCTATGCCCAGCAAAATTTTGGGTAATGCAGAAAGTAACAACTAACTAATCTTTTACACAACTGATTTTTGCCCAACTTGGATACTAATGAAGAAAACTACTTTGTGAAATTCATTAGGAGAGTCCTATGTATATAGAATAGGCAATAGGGGTAAATGGGTAACATTATTAAATTAGTGCTGATAATCTTATACCTTTAAACGAGCAATTCTTGTAGGTGTATATATATATATAGAATCTGAATATCGGAAACGGCTCGAACAATTTTCATGAAATTATGTATACAGGGGGTTTCGGGGACGATAAATCGATCTAGCTAGGTTTTATTTTTTAAAAACATCATTTTATGCACGTTTTTAGACAATGAAAAACTCCTACAATGTCATTAGAATACGATAACTTATTTCGCCACTGTTCAATAAGTCTAAATGGCTCAGACGGAATATGCTCGCTCTCGGAGTCAACGGCCCCGGTTCGAATCCTGATGGTTACACTCGGGACTTTTCTTTTTGTTCTTTTTTTTCTGAGAAATTCTTATACCTAGAGCCTTTTATAAACACATTTAATTTGTATCTAAGTAGGTCTAAGTAAGTCATCACTACGTAATTCGTAGCTGCCTAAATATCATTTTAAAAAACCAGGTACACTCCGTGAGGCATAAGCTGAGCTTTGCATTTGTGTGAGTGTACATGGATATAGTGTAGGTGTGACAACCGGCCTTAGGCGCGGCGCCATTCTGTCTCGCCGCGCTCCTGCCTGATTGGTGATCACTCACACTAATGCAAAGCTCAGCCTATACCTCGTGGACAAAATTTCAAGCTCCTGCCTGATTGGTGATCACTCACACTAATGCAAAGCTCAGCTTTTACCTCGCGGAGTGTACTTATTTATAACATGGCAATGTATTTAATTCACCAAAAGAGTGGAAAGACCTACAAACCTACAAAAATATTAGTAATAGCAGGGCTGGATTTAGGGGAGGGCAACCGGGGCGAAAGCTCCAGGGCCTCCACTATAGACTTGCAAAAAAATCATGCAAATTCCGACTAGTAAACATCTTTTCTGTTGATTTTGTTTACTCGCTGTTTTACCTTTACCTACATCATTTTGTACAAACATGATTATATTATTCTTAAATATTAATATTTTGGGGTCAGTGAGCCTCCACTCCTTTATTGCCCCGAAGCCTCCAGACCTTTAAATCTGACCGAGTAATAGCATAATAACACTGTGGATTTTCATCTAAGTATAACAGATTCTGTAACTCTGATGAAGTAGTTTACAAACTTCAATTAGGGAACAAGTCTAGAAATACTTATTAAACATTTGTCTAAAGGGGGGTGTAACTTATAACTTTGAACAACTTTCAAAATGTTATCAACCCAGAAATGGACTGTACTATCAGAGTACATTAATACCCTTTGAACTCGACAAAATATAGCCTCAGCTGACATTTTATTCCTCTTTCAGGATAAGAACCACAGTAATTCCGTTGTAACTCACTAAATATGTACCTACATTCAATGCGCCTGGTTCTGCTTACGCTCAGTACACTCGGCGTTTTGTTCTGCATCACCCTGTTGCGTTGAACAGCGAAACGATATTGTGTTACCTACTTTACTTACAGATAAATTGATGGAGTATGATCTTTCAGGCGCAAGATTTCTGCAATTATTGCATTTCCGTGCGAAACTAGTTTGAGCAAGTTTTGCGCACACAAATTATCCTCTGACATAAAAAGTTTCATGGTTATTTCTTTATATCATTTACCTACGTAAACTTTGGTAATCCGTCTTTGTTATCTCACGATTAAAAATTTTAATATAAAAATGTAAATTTAGGAATCAGAAACGCAGAACATAAATTTGTTTTATTGTTTTCATTCGTCAACTTGTCAACTAGGACTGTTGACTGTTGATAAAACATCGATGTATCGATGTGTATAATATCGATACTTCGATATAATTTGTACAAATACTTTTTTGGACGATATATCGATAGTTCGCTATTAAAATGTAGCTATCGACATTCGATATTTTTTTAGTTTATTTGTTTGCTCATTATCCTGTACGAAGTATAATCTATATATATAAAAGCGAAAGGTCACTTATCAAGGAATCTCAGAAACTACAAATGCTAGAAATCTGAAATTTTGCATGGAGATCCCTTTTAGCACGTAGGCACCGGGTTTTGCGAAATTCGTCCCCTAAGGGGGTGAAACAGGGGGTGAACGGTTGTATGAAAATTGGTCCTACTTGAAGCATGAAATTTTGTTTTTGGTTAATGAGAAATAAATTGTGTATCATGATATTTGGAAATCCACCATCCCTGAGGGTAAAATAAGGGTTGAAGTTTTATGTGAAGTCCGTCCGTCCGTTCGTAGAAGCTTGAAAAGTTCAATTCATGATCTTAGTCAACAGATAAAAAATATCATGGTTTCTGGAAGTCTACTGAGGAGCACCTACGTCTCCGAAATGGCTGAACTGTTTTTAATGTGACTTTCACAGCAGAAATGTTGTCAGAATTAATTCACGTACGTAGGTAGTAGGTACGTTTTTGAAACGGTTGATCCAAATGTATTGCTATCTTAATACAAACAAAATGCGAAGAAACCATTTTATTCACATACTTACTGTTTCAATAGCACTGCGGCCGCTATGGCGCTATGCCGCAATAATATCTGAAGTCAGCTGCACTTGAAGCGCGGGGTGAGAGGGACGGCACATGGTTAGGTATAGCTACCCGAAAGGCAGTCACGTGAGGGCAGGCATCGTTGTCGCATGTGTCGAGTGTACTGTTTGAAATTCTCTGCTCAATGCTACTTTATTGTTTGATGTTCGCTTTTTCAGATTATTTTAGTTATTTGCATTAACATACCAACTCATTTGAACCTTCTGTTTTTTTAAACTTTTTTGGGTTGTTTACACTTGACCGCGACTTGACTTGACTTGACTCGATCTCGCCTATATTAAGCAACGATGCGGTCTACGATGGAGCGTGTTTACCTTAAAGAAACCAATTCATCCTCCTTCTGATGTAGATAGTGAATGTATTAGCCGATGATTCGAATTAAGATTGCTGTAATATAACATATAACGTATCACGCGTACGAAGTCGCGGGTAACAGCTAGTTCTGTATAAAAAGAAAACATTTTATCAATAAATCTATTAATCAGATAGCTAGAAAATAAGAACATATTATAAACAACGAGTATATATAAAAGTTTCAAAAAAAATATTGCTACGTACTCGTATTGCATGTTTTATTAAAATTGAATAATAACTATTACTAAGAACCTTTTATTTTCATACATTTATAAATATATTCATGTAGGTACAGAATTATAAACTGTTAATTATTTTTGGGACGACTTATACTATTCTAATAGTGAAAAAAATATCGATATATCAAATCATCGATATTTCTTTTTCGATATATCGAACTCCGATAATAATATACGAATTTACACTATCGCCATCTATTGCGTAGTGGCGTACGATAGAACTATTTTTGTCTCGTCGGAAAACCTCTCATTAAATATGTTTTCATAATCGAATGATATTACTAATTAGTACTACTAATCGTGTTTTATGAAATCTACGACAGTTGTTCTGTGACTTACTGACTTAAGTTAGTAGTATAGACATTGGTTTAGTTTGGCTTGTTTTGTTTTTATTGCGGTGGAGTGAAACGTGACGGCTTTCACTATTATAGTGGGTTTAATTAACTGATTTGGTGGATGGTGATTTTTGGATTGATAGATTGTATTAGACTTTTAAGTTTTAGGTATACCGCTCTACCGCTTTTATAGACCCCGTGAGAGACCGCATCGTGTTGTCCCCTCCTCACCCCACACGGCTGTGCTATGGGTGATTGAGTGAATCCACCAGTCAACTCATAACCGCGCGTGCTTTTCTGACTACTAATTAGTAACTACTAACTGTTATTAGCGAGATATCTCGAGACATTCTCATAATCGAATGATTTCATTAGTATATCTTATAATCGCCCACCGCTAGTACTAGTAAATTCAGTTGTGCTTGTGTTTGTCATTGTCAGTGCTTGTGCTCGTTGTCGTTGCCGTTGCCACCAGTGCTTCCACAATGAGGGGAACTTCCCCTTTTAAGGGGAAATTAGGGTCTAGAGGGAAATAAAAAAGGGGAAAGAGATGTAAAGGGGAAATCATGCCTAATCAAACAAATACAAAAACTTCGTCATATTGAGGAAAATTTTCCTATAATTAGTAACAAATAGATATCAGTAGGTTCAAATTGGGGCATCTAGATCAAACGAGATCCAACTACCCAAATTTTCATCTATTCAACTATTCATATATTCTAGTATTATAATTTTCCTCTATTCATATATTTTTTATGCGTACATTGTAAGTACCTACAAAAAAGATTGCAAATTAAAGGTTAATTTGAATGTTTTAATCATTTCATTCACCTATTTACTTTTCTCTTAGTTTATTGACAAGCCGTACCTAATGATGGCAATGAAACAAAGTATAAATTATTAACACAGTAATTTAATACAATACAAATAAGTACTTAAGAACTAACTACATTTTAAAAACATCACATAAACCTAGTAGATATTAAATGGTATATGTATTCCTTTCGTGACATTATTATTTTGCATTCTTCGCATTCGAGCATTTCAACATCGTTAAGGTGTGAAAGACTAGAGTCTGACATTACTGAAAAAAGTAAAGGTGACATAAGCATTTCAGGTATCGTCAACGTTTTAGTTCATGATGCTAGTACTAGCAGTAAAATAGATAGCAACATTTATTTGAAATGAGATATAAATAAAATAACTGTTTAACAATTAAGTATAATTAATGAATACAACACAAAGGTTACAAAACTACATACAAAGAATTATCCATTGATTTAAGGATTCCAAGATTTTTTTTCAATAAGGCGATATTTCTTATAATATGGTTGTCGATGAGGCATGAAAGCTTAAATATTATTGAGATTGGTTGCAATTTTAAACTCACCTGATTGGCAAAACTAGACCAGAATAATGTTTGAGGGAAAAAAATGAGAGGGGAAAGGAAATGATTAAAGTGGTAACACTGGTTGCCACAGATCAGACACTGCACTGTGGACTGTGGAGTTAACGTAGTGATTAGGTACTTCGTACTTCCTCTGTGTGTGCAGTGTGGCTCAGGGTGCACTTGCCACTTTTTGAGTGACTTATTCTAGGGAGTGTGACAGTGTTCTTTGGGAAATTTAATTAAATTAATTACATTACAATAGTGTCTGGTAAATGGATTTTTTGTGCTTAGAATAGTGACGACATAAAATATATTTTTGTAAATGACAGACACTTTAAATTTTTTATTCAAAAGTGGTTCAGAGGTCGTGGAACGATTTTGATTAACATACAAGAGAAGAAGTTCGCACTGTCAGTCCTGTTATAGCAATAATGACTTCGTTATTAAGTTATGAAACACTCGTACATGCATTAGCTGGAGCCACGGTATGTACATACTAATTACATAGTATATTTATTTATAATATTTTATGGTTTATGGGTATTTAAATATTTGTTATGTCTCATTATAACAATGATATTTTGTTATAATATTGCCATAAAAATAGTTGAATTAATTCACTGAATTCTACTTTTATAGGGAAGCATGGTGGGTATGGCAGTTTTTTATCCATTGGACACTCTACGATCACGGTTACAAGGTAAAAAAAAACATTAATTTTTGAACTTGAATGATCGAAACAGGGGTTCAATATCTCAAATCTTGAATAATATAATTTATAAGGTCTAAGGTTTCTTCAAGGCAAGCATGCTCCATCATAGATTTGCTTCTGGCATCATTGTTAACATCAGATGAAATGTCAGACAAGTGTAAACCTATAGAAGTAAAAAATATATACTAATCATCGATATATTTAAAGAAACGAAGATGAGGTATGCTATAATCTAAAGACAACATAACGTGGCCAACATTTGTTTGAAAAATTTTAAAATTGAATTGTCACTGAACGTACACAATTGTCAGCTAACGTACACAACTCCTTGTTGCGACTGAGACTAAATTAGGAGACGTCACCTGATTTTGCATCGCCATAGTAGAAGCGCGTGTGCCGCTTCTGTCATTTTTAAGAATTCAATGACTCTAATAATAAGAAACTGACACTGATGTTTCTGTGTATTAATTATTCTTATTACAAGTTAAACCCTCACCATCAGGAGACATAACAAATAAGACTATAGAACATCTCATTAGCAATACATACACATTCATTTTATATTGTTTCGTCATTGTTTTTTTTTTGCAGTTGAAGATGCTACAAATCTGAAAGGATCTGTGTGGGAGTTGTTGATAAAATTAGCAAATGAAGAAGGATTTGATGCACTGTACAGAGGTTTGGCACCAGTGCTTCAGTCACTATCTATCTCAAACTTTGTGTATTTCTATACTTTTCATGCTTTGAGACGAACAGTTAGTAGGTCTTCAGCATTACAAGATTTGATGTTTGGCATTACTGCTGGCAGTATTAATGTTATTCTGACATCTCCGTTATGGGTTGTAAATACTAGAATGAAGTTAGAAAAAAATTCATACAAAAGCCTTCTGGGAGGGTTAATAGAGCTTGCCAGAACGGAAGGTGCTAAAGGATTATGGTCCGGAACCATTCCTTCTTTGTTGCTGGTTTCAAACCCTGCCATTCAATTTATGGTTTATGAGTCCTTGAAAAGAAACCTAATGTCAAAAGGTGCTTTTGACACATACACAGCATTTTTGGTTGGGGCTGTAGCCAAGGCAGTTGCCACTACTTTGACATACCCTCTCCAGTTAGTACAGTCCAGACTACGTGCTGGTACTAGCATGAAGCCTCTCCTTAAAGATTTCAAATCAAATCCATTGATCATGTTCAGAGGTCTCGAAGCAAAGCTACTACAAACTGTGTTAACTGCAGCTTTAATGTTTTTGATTTATGAAAAACTAGTTAGATTGGTTTTAACTATTATGAGAGTAAGGATGACAAAACGCCATTAATAAGTAAGTTATATATGACAAGAATAATTTTGCCATGACAAACTTTTAGTAATTAAATGATAAGGAAAGATTTGTCCTCAAGTAAAGAGTGAGTAGCACTAAAAGCTAGATCATTTTCTCATTGCAATAATTCTATAAGAATACATTATACAAATGTACATGTGTCTAAAGAACAAAACACAACTGCTCTGCTCTTACATAATAGAGTATAGACTAAGTATGTATTCAGAGACAAACCGAGGACACAGCTTGTGTTGATATTGCATTATGATGAGCATGTTATTCCTACAACATTTGTTTGCTAAGAACAATTATTTTTTTGTATACTCATTGATGAAGATTCAATGTCAGGGTTTTTTGCTAGGATATCTTGGTTTGAAAATCAAGTTCTATTAGAGGTATTTGTTATTCATCCAAATAATAAATGTATTATTTATGATTAGTTTTAGTAAAATTTATTTTTTCAAATGGGAATATTGATTTGAGTTTTAGATGGTCACAGGTGTTTCAGAAGTTATATAGTAGAAATGGATTAATTATTGTTATCTTATCTTTAATTATTTTTTTCAAATGTAAATATTGATTTGAGTTTTAGATGGTCACAGGTGTTTCAGAAGTTATATAGTGGAAATGGATTAATTATTGTTACCTTATCTAAGATGTGAAGATATATTATTTATTGAATGTTTTCACAACATATTATTGTATAATATTATACAATATCAGATAAATATTAATGAGAGTGTATGGTATTTTATATCTAATCAGTCTCAGTTTCAAACAATCCCACTGCTGAACTTGAACACCACAGATGTTCCCTTTAATAGGAGCAATGGGAACACAAAAAGGTTCCTAAAGATATATGAAAAGCTCTTGACTCTTGAAGCTCATTTTATTATGTTTATGTAACATTTTATGTACCTATGCAAATAGTATTCATAAATAATACAATAAAATAATAATATGGCTGTAATCAACAAAAATTGGGAAATCTCTGAAAGAAGTTGATGTTAGCAAATATAAATAGAATTGTACCATCTATATCTGTGTATAATATGTACGTACATCTTACCAAATTTTACAGACTAATAAAGGATTGTAATGATATCCAAATAGTATTCATAAATAATACAATAAAATAATAATATGCCTGTACTCAACAAAAATAGGGAAATCTCTGAAAGAAGTTGATGTTAGCATTAGCAAATATAAATATAATTGTAACATCTATATCTATGTATATATATGTACATCTTACCAAATTTTACAGACTAATAATGGATTGTAATGATATTAAACTTGACTATTTATTCTTCATTGTAATGTATTAACACCAAGAAATAAAACATCAGAAATAATGAGATGTACATATATAAGATATATGACATAAATATTGAGTAATTGAAGTAAACACAATTCAAATTTACATGACAATAAAATATGAAATTAGGGAAAATACTATTTACCAAAATTATGCTCTTAAGATTGTCAAGCCCTCTACCAAAATCCTCATAAGATGAAAATGTTGTGCAGTGAATGATGTAAATAAAACATAATTTTATGTGTTAAATATTGTAAAATAATAAATTATCTTATTTACGACAGAAAAAGGTTTCAATGATACGTTTTCAGAATAACATAGTGTAAAAATATGCCAAATTATGGACATGAACGTAATATATTTATGTTTATCAAATTTCTCTAACAACATGAAAAATTAACGCCCTCTGTGGAGCAATTAAGTAACTAAATTTGATACGTTTTTGCATTCGGAAACATTATTATTATTCGCTTTATCATATTTGTGTCTTCATTATACTCGTATTTTAAATTTTGCTGTCCACAAAAACTAAATCTCTGTTGTTACTTATAAAATATAGCACCTACATATGTACCAAAACTTTTTATTAAAATGTTATTTATTGAATGTATTATATAGCTATAATAGCAGCGCCCCGCGGGTTTACCCGCGTAGTTCCCGTTATTTTCCCGGGATAAAAAGTAGTCTTTGTGTCCTTCCAGGCTATATTCTGTGTTCCAAATTCCAGCCCGATCCGTTCATACGTTACGACGTGATTGAGCAACAAATATCCAAACATTTACATATATTATATTAGTCGCATTGTAGAAGTGTGGGAAGTATATTAATATAATAATTAGAACACTTCTTTATGCAAAATGATAGTGATATACATATTATATTAATTTGGTGGTTGTTTAGGATATGATTTTGAAATCTACAAAATAGTCTTAAAAATTGGCTTTGTATTGCTTAACAGATTATCCATAAGTGGCAATCAAATTTAAAAAAAACTTGTCCAATTTAATACTTTTTGAGCATTATAGTGTCATGAGACAAAAAAAATTTGAATTCTAACATCATTATTACTGTTAAAAATTGGGATAGAAGGAAAAAGTCAAAGTACTTTATTCATAATTGTACAATTTACACGTCAATAAGTTGGTTGTGTTCCATCATTCCTAAAACTTTATCTGTACTTAGAGATAAGAGAATAAGTATCAAATTTATAATGTTGTCCAAAGTCTATAGCCAAAGTGCAATTTTAAATCAATAGATAAAATTGCTATTGAATCGAGCCATAAAATAATACTATAACATACTAAACCTTGTGCAATATATGATTATAATTTATTCTAATATTTTATTGACTAAATTATTCCATGATAGGATTGATTAGGCGAGGCGACTAAATAGAATTAATAATTATTAGTCACTCAGTTACTTTACCTATTAAAAATATTGTACAGATTGTACACATACTTCTTCTTTTGTTTCACAAACAAAAAAATGACGTAGATGCAGTGCTTAAAAGTTTCGAGTGACGTCACTTTATGGTGCGATTTTTACGATAAAGTGATGTTGCAAACCTCCACTCCCGAAAATATGGCGATCTAAATTATGTTTATAGATTTTTAGTAATTTGACAAAATACGTGTCCATATTTTTCCATAATCTTGTTGACGGACAAATTGGAATGGTATAATTTTGACAGAGTCCTCATCCCATTTATGTTATGTGATAGTGGAAACAATTTTTCTTACCAAAAATAGACATATGAAGTAAAATTAATTATGTTTAAATTATATCATAGTAATTAAACAATAAAAACGTTTTAATTTTAAAACAATACTTTTATTTTCTTAATTAATTCACCGTTGCATAGTTAATTTGCGATTTCATATCTTCTGACGTCCTTAAAACGACCTGCATGTATTCTTTGATTAGTTCGTCCAACTCATCATGTACCTGTAATCAAGAAAACAAATAAGACATAGAATTAATTATATGATTACCTTTAGATGCCCAAGTGGAATCTACACTATCTACACTTAATGTTATAAAGCTGAAGAGTTTATTTGTTTGAACGCGATAATCTCAGGAATACTTGACAGATTTCAAAAAAATTCTTTCACCGTTAGTAGTTATATACGTGATCCCTGAGCACTATAGGGCGGGCATATTTTATAAATTATGCACCACAGGCAAAGCCGGGGCGGGCCTCTAGTACTATGAAATTCTCGACACCTATGTACAATTAATTTTAAAGCTTGAAAATTTTATCTCCAAAATGGGTATTAAATAGGTACTACTTGAGATTCCATGCACACTTTTTCCGACAGTACCTACACGAGCGTATATGAGTAAGATAGAATTGTTGAGCAAAAGAGAAAACACGTCGTGCAAGAATTAAAAACTCTTTTTGATGCGGATATTATTAATCTAAATGCCTGATAGATATGCGCAATTTTTATACAACATTAATCTAGATAAGTAGTAGGTAAGTGGTAGGTGTGCGGGTTCTCAGAACGCCAAGTATTCAGTTGACTTATTACACCTTTATTAGCTCAAGTTTTCACACCAAGTTTCGAATGATAATGTCTGACGACCGGATTTCGTATGTCCATTAAAATTCAAGGTTATATTTATAACATTGAACCTAAATTTGACGATAAAAATTACAAGAACAAAATACCTAAGCGTCGTTGTGCATACGGAGTTGTGCTAATAATGACTCATCCTACCTACATACAATAAATGTTTATTTAGCTATCAATATTATTTGTAACCTATTCTCCTTTGGATTGCATAAATGAATCAAACAATGCCTTTCCAAATCCTGTTTTACGTCGGCATGCGAATTTGTTATCTGGCATAACCAACAAATTGATATTATATTATTGATATATTATTATAAATTATAAACCTTGAACAAGTTTAAATTACCACTACTTTGAAGATAGAACTTGGTTCTATGATATTGTCCATTATGTAAACTCAGTTGCTCTAAGTAAAAAACTTAGGAGTCTACAGTTAAAAACTGCTTTTAAAATTAAACACGGCTAGTTTAAAACAAGAACAAAATTAAACATTTTGACTAACCCCCGACTACCTCAGATTTGTTATCCGTACAACATTCTACATTATAGTCAAGCCCTTGCATTTGATACCCATATTAAGGGAGTTGTGAAAAAAGAAATGTATTTCGCCATTTTGTGGAAGCGGCCATCTTGGATTTGAAATTTGTCATAAACAATGTATTCTACTAGTTAATCCCTTTCGTTTGATACCCATATTGAGGTAGTAGTGAAAAAAATAATAATTCGCCATTTTGTGGTGGCGGCCATCTTGGATTTGTTTTTTTATAGTGTATAGTATTCTACTAGTCAAGTCCTTTCATTTGCTACCCATATTGAGGTAGGTTGTGAAGAAATATTTTGTCCCCCATTTTGTGGCGGCGGCCATCTTGTATTTATATTAACCAAACATAGCTAAGAACATCCGCACGGATATTAACTTTCAAATAAAAAAACCGCATCGAAATCGGTCCATACGTTTGAGCTCTACGGTGCCACAGACAGACAGACAGACATCGACGTCAAACTTATAACACTCCTTTTTTTGGTTGGGGGTTAATAAAAGAAATATGCATTAAATTCAAAGAGGTATGTTCATTCGGAGAGACTTCCATTTCGCTAATTAAGGAGGGAAATTTCAGGGTAAAGAAGGTAAATTGTCTTAGAGCTCAGAGTGAGGAGAGCAGTGCAGTATTAGATCGTGATTGGCATTTTTTGTTATTGAAATAGCTGCGATGACATAATATAATAAAATAATATTTTTGTTATTGCGTTTTGAGTCTATACTAATACTACCAGTGCGCCGCGGTTTTACCCGCGTACATCCCGTCGTTCCAGTTTTCTTTTCGGGATAAAAAAAGTAGCCTATGTATTCTATTCTTCCAGACTATATCTATGTTAATCAAATTACAGCCCGATCCGTTCAGTAGTTTTTACGTTAAAGAGTAATAAACAAACATCCATCCATACTTACAAACTTTCGCGTACATGTAATGTAATATTAAGTAGGGTTATAAATCTCAACAAGTTTTTTGTTTGAACGCGCTTATCTAAGGAACTACGGGACCAATTTCAAAAATTCTTTCACCATTGGATATTTACGTGATCCCTACGTTTATTTTTTTTAAACAAGAAGTGACGAGACGAGCAGGACATGTGCCTGATGGTAAGCGACATGCCTGCCACATAACAGCACAGTGACACGCAGCTATTGGAACATGAAGAGTCCAAATCATTACCTAGTACTGCACTGCGCTCGTCACCCAGAGATCTAAGATGTTATATCTCTAAGCCCTGTAATTTCTCTGGAAACATTGCCCTTCAAACCGGAACTCAGTAATGTGAAAACATTACTGTTTGGCGGTAGAATAACTGGCAAAGGTGTGGTACTTCCCTAGGCGGACTTTGCTAGGAGTCCTACCACTACTATACCCTACGTGAGTTCTACAAGGTATTATATTATGTTTAATGGCCTACATTTCGGAAATGGCTCTGAAAATGTTCATGAAATTTCGCATGCAGGGGTTTGCAGGGTTTCGGGGGCGATAGATCGATCTAGCTAAGTTTCGAATTCGATTCGATCGATTCCGCTAGGGTACGAAGTGCGGAAACGTGGTTTTATCTTCTGCCGGTCGTGTGCACGTAACTTGGTGTTTATGTTGTGCCCGTTAGATATTGTCATAATCTACATGTTGTATATGTCACAGCCAGATTGTATAATTCGCCGTATTACATTACGACTAGCCGTTTTGTAATGCAGCGGT